>CM051236.1:422260334-422860334 GCA_027917425.1 Gastrophryne carolinensis | reverse complement strand
TATTGTGATCAGCAGACAGCGGGACCAACATCTGTTAAAGAAAAAAATAGTGTTTGTCTGGTTTAAACATGTGGAGGCTGATTCACTACTAGCTTCAGGTATCGGTAGATGAGCGTCTGTATAGCGGCGCTTAGAGCGACCGCTAGTAGACGCTTGTGTGCGTGTATCAGGCGCTGTAACAGAGCGTCACTCTAGTAACCTGCCCGGCATTGATGAAGGAGATGTATGTTGGGCATTGTAACACCAGTACAGAGATGTAGCGAGCGAAAGGTAGCGCCAGCTCAGTGCGACCAACTCTCAGCGACTCACACCATATTCAACAAAAAAACAGACACACAGAGCGTAGGCGCTCTGGATTTGGTCGCTATAGCATAGAGCACCAGACGCTGTGTGATTAAAGTCTATTTTTGAACACATATCCACCAGTAACAAAGGAATGACATTGTTGTAACATTGTGACATTAATACTTTAATGCCAGACCTGTAATGAGAATTCTGCATAAAAATATATAAAATACGAAAAGTTTTCAAAAATGTATTTTCTAGGCCAGGAGAGGTGACACAATTATTTGAAAGAAAAAAAAATTAAAAACAAAAAACCTTGTTTAAACAGAAGAAAAGGAATGTTCATTGAAATGTATGGGAGAGCGACAGGTAGCGATAAGTAATACCAGGCGCTCTGGAAGCTAGAGCTCCAGTGCTATACGCTGAGCCGCCTGTAATGATGAATCGTACGCTACATGGCGCTGTTAGAGTCGCTCACCAGATTCGCTTTCATAAATGTGGTTTTGTGTACAGCGCCCAGCTACGAGGCACTTCCTGGCATTATCCATTTATGAATAACCCCCATTGTGTTCATCCCTATCAAAGTGGTGTGCAAAAATTGGTGAAGCCAGAAAATTAGAGACCTATTATAATTTTCTCACTGAAATCTAGTCAGAATGTTGGATGAAAGGGAAAAGCAGTGGCCACAGGCCCCTTCGCCTTGGTATGGTTTTCTTTTATTTTTGTGTGGGGTCGGGGGGCTAAATACTAAAAGATGTGAAGGAACAAAAAAGCTGGACAGCGGCATTCTAAATATGGGCAATTGTGGCATTTTTGTTTTCAAACTACCCCCCAGAGCAACACAATGAAGGTTGGAAACAAGTAACTCCTGAGCCACTGCAGCATGAAAGAGTCATATAACACAAACCGTGCGGAAGCCAAGACATCTTAATGAGTTTTCTCTGCAGGTTGTGTTACCAGTTATTATCACAACATGCATCTTCCTCCAGCAGGACAATATATAGGAACCGACACAAACACAAATACTTCTTTTACAATCTTAAAAGGGTCCTGAAGCCAAAACCTATTGCAATGTTTTCCAACATTAGTAAAAATCAAGTTCATAAGAAACAAATGTTAACGTACGTTCAGCGAAATACTCGCCTGCGCTACAAATCTAAATGCTAGTAAAGTCCTGGCTACTTGTTCATGGCAGCATGCTGAAATTTACATTAACATTCTATCCTCCTTTTTCCCCATAATATAATTAAAGGATGTTCAAAGATAAAAGTATATCTTATATACTCTGTTCCCAAACACATTTTTATTAAAAGGTCTTAATCCTGTAAATAGATTTTATTCACATAATACGTTTTTATAATTAAAAGGTAAACAAAACTTTTTTGGAGCACAAGTTGGTCATTTTTAAAACAATATAAAGCAATATAAAGCAACGTATAAAGAGTTATCCGAATGATGTTTACTGTTTTGGAGGAGGCAGATATTATATAAATAAATATATATATATATATATATATATATATATATATATATATATAAAATATCTGTCACACTGGAAAAATGTATGTACTTCATCTGTAGAACTGTCCCATTGTATCATTGTAATGTTTAGTGGGAATGTTTTTAAAGCAGTCCAACATCCATTTTCTACAAAATGGGTGCTGAACCTCATTGTGTCCGCTGGTTCAGTTGGCTGCCAGTGGTTTGTGTTTCCTCCCGGCACACCTGTTCCCAGCTGGTGACTTTGAGGCTGATTCACTACTAACGCTTAGAGCGACCGTTAGTAGCCGCTGTAAGCGGGTATCGGGCGCTGTAACAGAATGCCTCAGTCGCTGTAGTAACCTGGCTGGCATTGATAAATGTGATGTATGTTGGGTGCTCTAATGTGGCAAAAACACAATATTACTCCGCACCACTTCTTATATTAAGGTGTGCCGGTTATATACAGGTCCCAACCTCAAGTGGTATGGGACATATAGCACTCAACAAAGATGTGGCGATCCAGAACACCCCCACAATATACCTGTATAAATTCAACCGCACAACCCAAAAAGTGTATAAATTGATAACAACCCTTTATTTCATATACGGGTAATATTACAATACTAGGTCACACTTATGAAATTAAAAACTAAGGTTTAAAAACATCAGACCCCCTGGATCATTGTATGGCGCTCTAATCTAATAACGATTCATTTCAAGTCCCTAAAGATACAAAATTATACCTACTTGTGTCAATCAGTGTGAGTATACCTGAATTAATCTAAACCATGTGCGCTACAATATACTCTGTGCAAAACAATGCTTATAAATAGATGAGTAAATAAATAAGTAAATAAATCAATAAGTGAATTCATACAATCTTCCTGTCAGTGCAACACAGAATTAAAGTGCCAAGTGCCAAACAATCCTTCCCTCCTAAATACAAACGTGAATCAAAGTACCCTTGTAAATGACCAGTTAGGACTAACAATAATGAATGATAAAGTACTTCACCAGATATCCAGAGCTATCTCCTGGGGGTCCGAACGAGCAAGGGGGCGATGCGTAGCGTGATTCCCACTGAATCACTTTCTCAGGCCCTGTTGGGTGCTCTAACACCAGTACAGCACTGCAGGGAGCGAGAGATAGTGCTAGCGACCGTCTCTCAGTGCTCCACACCATACTTATCAAAAAAGGACACATACACAACGTCAGCGCTCTAAATCTGGTCGCTATAGCATAGAGCACCAGACGCTGTGTGATTAAAGTCTGTTTTTAAACACATATCTACCTGTAACGAAGTGAAAACACATGGAATGACATTGTTGTAAAATTGTGACATTAATACTTTAATGCCAGACTTGTAATGACAATTCTGCATAAAAATATAAAAAGTCAAAAATGTTTCTAAAATAGTTTGTTTGCAGCCAGGAGAGATCACACAATAATTTGAGCAAAAAAATAAAAATGTCAAACACGCTGTTCAAACTCAAGCAAATGAACAGCCATTGAAATGTATGGGAGAGCGACACTGAGCGAAAGGTACTACCTGACTCTCTGGAAGCTAGAGCGCCGGCACTATACACCGAGCCGCCTGCAATAATACATCGGACGCTACATGGCGCTGTTAGAGTCGCTCACCAGATTTGCTTTCATAAATGTGGCTTTGCCTACAGCACCTGGCGTTCACCAGACACTGCCTGCCGCTGCGAAGCACTAACTGCCGCTTTCCCTTCCTAAATAATCCCCTTAGTGTAGATTGCACTCCAAAGCGAGAGGATTTTACCCACTGCAGGTCCCATTATAAAAAGCAAATACGTAGACTTTCATATATAAACAAAACGAAGAAGACATATTACAACATTGTGCAGTAGAGAGCACTGAAAGAAAAATACTCTGTAGAGCCTTTATCCGGCTGTTCCACCACCCTGTAAGCAAGACACAAGGCCCCTGTGACCCATATGAACATGGCTCTTATTCCCTTGGATTCAGTTGCTGAGGAGATGCAGGCAGAGCTAGCACTGAAGCCTCGGATCATTGCCACCAACTCATTTTTGGACACGCAGCACCAAGTCCTGCAGAGAAAAAGGATTAAGATGCAATTATTTATTTCAGCTTCCCTACCCCTTTAGACAGTTGTTATTTCAATGGCAGTGTTGGTATTTAACTAATGAGCTCAGCGGTCCCTGAAGTATTCACTTAAGAAGAATAAGCAGCAGGAGAAAGTTGCTGCCCTTTCTTTCAGGATTTAGCTTCTACCTTTTCTTAGAAGGGCGTGTTAAAGGTACATCCTCTGAGCCCAGCAAAATATACATTTCAATGAAACTTTTTAATTACTCTTAAGATTTACAAAGTAGGTGATTTTTTTGGTCTATTTATTTAATAAGTTCAAGTTCAAACTGCTCTATAAGAGGACCCGATGCATTTTCTGTTTCCTGATTTGAAATGGCTTTCATCTTCATTATGAGTTCATATTTGCAGGAAGATAATAAATGTTATGGGGTACCCATGTCACCAAGGGTAGGTTTTTTATATCTGAGTTTTCCGCTTCACATAAGAAAATATAGATCAAAATGGGACATCTGTAAGAAAAATCTATAAAACTGGCATTTTCCATACTTAAAGAGGAACATTATTAAACGTACCTCTTTGGTGGCCTCGTGCTAGGCATCTCTCCGCTCCCCCGTCATCCTCCATCGGGAAGCACCATCTTGGAATCCCGACAGGCACTGTGCCGCCCTCAGATTTCACGCATGAGTGTCATTGCATAGCGTGAGATCTGAGAAGCGTCGTGGGACACTTGAAGAGAGGACCGCTACAGCTAAGGTGGGCTAAACCTACAGCCTTCACTCTGGGATGGCTTAGAGGGGTGGAAACGGGCCAGGAATACTGCTGGATGTCGGTGTTCTAGATAATGCTGACATCCAAAAGGCAGTGAGGAAGGAGGAGGGATGTTTAAAGTGGAACATCAGAAAAGGTCTGATGTTCCTCTTTAACCTCTTTTGCTAGCCCAGTTTTGGCTTCTTCTTATGGAATCTGGTTGGACTATGGCTTTGCTCCTTGGATCTGCATGGACCAGCTCAACTCAACAATTGGGCAGGCAAAACTGCTGCACCACCTAAAGCATTAGGAAGGTATAAGAAGGGTGATGTGCTTTGGGCTGCGCTCGACACACAGTCTATTTTATGCACACTTGGGGCCTTATTTATCAAGGGATAGCGCCAGGTAGTGTCTCACTAGCGCCAGGTAGCGCCAGCTATCGGCGGCTACCGACTCCAGAACGCCCGGCGGCGGACACAATCACGCATTTATCACGCTAAATGAGGCTAGCGCCAGCGAGAGCGTCAGCTAGCGCGGGATTCATCATGTAGCTGACTGCAACGAACAGCGCCGCTACTAATCCCATCACAGCGCCAGGTATGACCTGTCGCTCCCTGGCGCTCTCCAATGCATTTCAATGGAGCAATCTTTAAATATTCATAATTAATTGATATATATATATATATATATTTTTTTAAATGTCAAACATTCTGTGACCACTTCTGCAATGTTATATTTTTTTTTAAGGAAAAAAAAAAAAAAAAATGTGCAGAATTGATATTACAGGTCTGATATTAATGTATTCATATTACAAAATGTTTATAAAAACTTGTTTAATTTTTTAAACAAAAAATATGCTTGTTTGGGGGTTAAAAACTACTTTACACCCATCGCCGCCAGCGCTCTGGGGTTTCAACAAGCATTTCACAGCGCGAGCAATTTTGGAGCGTGATTTGTTAATGAATATGCTGGAAGCCGTTCGCTCTGGCCATTCGCTGTCAGGCGCACCCATACAGCGCGGAACCTGTGAAACAGCGACACCTAACCACGTATTCAACATTAACGCACACCGACTGAGTCGCTCTCAACAAGCGAACAACAGCCAATCACAGCAAATACTAGCTGGCGCTATTAATGAAAATCACGCTACTGGCGCTCATCTGTCGCTACCTGGCGCTATTAATGAATCGGCCTCCCGATCATCTTCATAACAAATGGGGGAGAATCTGTGGTGACTGCCTGTTCTTCCCATCATGTTTGTGAAAGCGGGAAGAGGAAAACGTTGGTGGCTCTGATGCTGCATTTAAAGTGGACCAACACCCACCGGTGATCGGCCCGGGAATCTATAAGATTCCCGGGCCGATCTCGGATGTCCCGCGGGGTGAAACCCCCCCAAACACCCCAAACTCCTTACCTTAGTTTCCCTCGCGCCCCTCTAGACGTGCGCGGCGGAGGAGCCGCTTGTCCGCGGCTTGTCCGTCGCCGCGGACAGAGGTGAGTTCGGGGGGTTCGGGGGGGTTTCACACAGCGGGGCACCCCATCGGGGGTGCCCCACCGAAGTGGACCAAGACCCAGGATAGTCAAAATCCTGGGTGTTGGTCCACTTTAAGCATAAATGCCTTGTCCTCTCTGTAAAACCCAGTGAAAGGCTTTGCTGTGCATTGGCCAGGATGGCTTGCTAACGGTTATCATTGATGGAACATATAAATTCTCATTTGTACCAACAAATATTAGGACATCTGTCCCTGAGCACCTTAAGCACACAAATCATTCTAGCGAATAATAGTTTAAAGGGCAGCCCAGCATGCCCGATCTTAAACCACCTCCCACCCTGACTCCATTAGCAAGCTCTAAAGCTGTGCTAATGCACTAACTAAAAAAAACAGACACTTACCTTGGCCATACTACAGTAGTGACCATTACTCGATCACTGTGCCGGGCGCCACACTCTTCCCTGAGCTGCCCAGGTGCCGCCGAAGTGGAAGCTTGCCGCACTCTGCTCGCAGCCGCCCGCCCATTCGCTTGAATGGGTGGGCAGATGCACGCACGGCGTGGGGAGATTGCAACCCAGGAAAGGTAGCACGGTGATCGGGTGATGGGCACCATTGGAGTACGGGTGAGGTAAGTGTCTGTTTGTTATTAAGAGCATTGGCGATGCTTTAGCACTTGTTATGAGAGACAGGGTGGTGAGTGGTTTAAGACTGGCTAGCCTGGCTGCAATGGCCCTTTAAGGAACTTTTTGAAATAGCAACGCCCTAACCTTAATCCAATAGAAATGATGTGAAATGACCTGACGTTGGCAGTTCATGGCAGGAAACCCAACAACATAATGAGGGTCATGGTAAATATTTGGTGAAGCCAAAGTGACTTGCAGTGTGCATTGCGGTGTGAATTGCAACCTGCATCCTAGTGAGATTTGTAGCATTTAGACAAAAGTGCAAAAAAATGTTTTTTTCTCCCTTTCTCCCCCCCCCCCCCCCCCCCCCAATATTACCTGTAATGTGATGGGGCATAGGAACATAATTTTCCCAAGAGGTAAGGAACCCTATGTGCTTTGAAAAATATGGTGCTGTTATTTCCAAACTTTAAAAATCTATCCTTACATCACTGGAAAAATAAGGTACCTAAACTGTAAACACGTGGCATCACATGTACAGGTGATTTTTTTTTTTTGAAAAAAGACCTTTGTATTTTGTGTGTTATCGCTAAGTAGCTGTTAAGGAGATGCAGGTTGCAATCCATACCGCAATGCACACCGGCAGTCATACTGACTTCACCAAATATTTAGCATGACCCTCTATGATTTAATATGTTTTGTATTAGGGATTGGGCTAAATTTCCAATGTATTGGCTAATAAATAATTTCAGGGAATGCTTCAATGCAGTAATTGCTGAATAAAAAGGTCATACTTGATACTTTTCCCACTCACAAATATATATGATATGTTCATTAATATTCATTAATTAATGAATTACCAAGTCTTGTACTTTCAACTAATTTGATGCATCTTCGCTTTATCTGCTTTTAGGAATTGTGCGAAAATGTGATCTAATTCCAGTAAATGTATGCAGAAATATAGAAAATCCACCAAACTTTCAAACACCACTGTATACTCAAGGCCTTTATTTCCCCTCTTTTATTAACGTGTTACACCTTGGCCTCCAAAGATTTTCACATGCCTCTCCCCTAATTTCCTTTGACATTCCTTGACACTCCTAAACCCTTTAAATCGTCTAAATTCACCTTTAAATTGTACCTCTTCTGACAAGCCCATAATCTACTATAGAACATGTTCTTTATTTTCTGATCCAGCTTATTTACTCGACTGAGAGTGAACTGCAGAGAGAAAATGTGTTGAGCTAAAACATCTCCTGCAGGAGATTTTTATTTACTTAACGTGGAACTAAACCCACCCAGTGCGGCCCTGACCTCCCCCCAGGGAATCAAGATGTCCCACTGTGTGAAACCCCAGGGGAGCCCTTAAACACTCACCTTTACCCGCTGCAATGTGCATGTGCAGGCTCTCATTCAATGAGAGTCGTCTACCATGACTATGTCATTCAGTAAACGTGTCTTATTGTTGTGAACTGATCAGTCTCCACAACATGCTATCCCCACGATTCTAATGAGATGGCAGCTAAATATGCTTCCGATAAATCAATATTGTGATAATGTATGTAGTAGCTGTTCTGTCACCCTCACTAATAGGCAGAGTGCGGTGGCATCCACCTAACTCCCTCCCATTAATGTAGTGACTGAACGCTGAATGCTTACGCTGTTTGTTTGTGGGATAGGGTAAAACTGGAAACAAAACCGTAACAGCACTTAATCTACATAAGAGAAAACACATTAACACAATAGCAAGTACCATGAAGCTGCATGTATGAGACATTGAGGAACATCAATGGGGTACAGGAAACACGCTAGGTGAAGTAATGCAACAAGGGGGGCAAACCCTAGCATGAGATCAAACTGCTACAGAGGTATGTGCAGCCACAAATACACTTTACGAGTGAAAGGTGATGTAAATAAGAAACTGGATGTACCAGCTATACGGTCAAGCCCCGTGGGACATCCGCCTTCTAGGTAAGTCCACAACCCACAATCTCCGCTGCACCTATAGCCAAGCCCCCGTTTGCTGGGATGCTTAACACGCCTCGCTGGACACGGTTGCCCCCAGAGCTTCGTAGCCCAAAGGTTGTGAACTTACAGGGGTGAAGGCGGATGAACCAGAGCAAGACTGGGTGACGTCGGGGAAGCCGGGGTCATACACGGGTAATCAGTCCTTAGCAAGTGCAGCACCAAAGGGAGAGACAACAAAAGAGTCTAGGTCAAGTCAAGGGTCAATCCGAGAGGTCACGGGTATGCAGCACAAGGGATGAGACATATTCGTGGTCGGGGTACAAGCAGGCGTCGGTCCAGGCGCCAATCAAGGGATGGTCAAACAAGACGAGGTCGGCAACGGAAACAAACAAGGATCACAGATACTATCACACCCAGCAGCACGCTATCAGGGCCAATGAGACAGTGTGGAGGGAAACCTTTAATGACCGGGAACTAACGGGATTGGCCGGGGGAAACATTTGGGCTCAAAGGCCCAGCAAACAACCTATGGGCTGATTGCCCAACATCATTATTTGGATGTTACGCCCACAGTAATATTAGGGCTCATTGGTCCTTTAACTAATCCTCTGGTGAGCGCGCTGTCTGCAGCGTCAGTGGAGGGCATAAAAAAGTGCTTGCGCATACGCACAAGCACGGAAGCAGCGGGGAGAGGAGGAGTTGGGTGCCCTCGGCTCGAAAGTTAGAAGGAGATAAAATCCAGGCTGTCGGCTGCAAAGCTTGGAGATTACCTTTAGAAATGGGGTCAGCATGTCTGTCATGTTACACACACTGAACCAACAGCTGCTGGAAGGGATAAATGTAACAATGTATCAATGTAGGTAAATGGTCTTGGCTGCTGCAGAGCATTGCAACAGTTGGTTACAATGTTAATACAATGTTTTAAGAGCTTTCTCAGCAGTGACGAGTCATTACAGATGATTACTTTTTACTTTTGGCTAGAAATAAATAAGAATTATTTCACTGTTTCATTTGACTGTGGGAGCAGAGCTGTCAGAATTGTGGCAAGATGGCTGCTCCCATGCAGTCCATGTGCATAGAATCTGCCTGCCATTCCACAACATCTGCACAAGGTTATCCTCTCTGAAGTAGATAACATCTCTGATTGCGGGGGGGGGGGGGGGGGGGGGGGGGGTTACAGGGCAATTTACCTAACTATATTTTTTTATTTTATTTTATTTTTTAATTATAGAGGCTACAATACATCCATCATTATCACTAGATGGCGACGTCTGCCATAGAACTGTAAGGACACAATTAAATGCAAGGCAAATCAGCAAAGCATCAGACAAACATAGATGAAACAAAACTCTTGCAATAGGGAAATGAGGTTCCATAACAGAAGCCTTTTTAGCAAAAATAGGGTAAGGGTGGAGTAAAACTGGATGACAAAATGAGTATACTAAAGTGCTATAAATCAATAAAAACAAGTAAAGTAACAGCATAATGCATTGTGTAACTAGGCATAGTAGTGCACTGCGTTTGATTATACAACGTATAGAAATCTAGTATCTAATGATGTCTCCATGGTTACTGTGAACAATTGTGTGTGTACAGTTTCTTACCAACAATACCTTTACATAGGGAGAGGTTGAAAGACAGGTGTTCAGCAGCACATTGTAGGAAAAAGACAAAAACATTTTCTGGAAGTTAGGAACAGTCACCAAAGCCTGAACTGCAAAAGTGGAATGGTACACGGGGAGGCCGATTCATCAATAGCGCCAGGTAGCGACAGATGAGCGACTGTAACATGATTTTTTCAGCGCCAGCCAGTATTCGCTGTGCTTGGCCGGCATTAGCTTGATGACAGCGACTCAGTCGGTGTGCAGTAATGTTGAATACGGGCTGGGGGGTCGCTGTTTCACAGGTCCAGCGTTGTATGTGAGCGCCTGACAACGAATGGCCAGAGCGAACGGCTAGCTTCATATTCATCAACAAATCACGCTCCGAATGTGCTGTCGCTGTCCATTGCTTGTTTAAACCCCAGAGCGCTGGCGGCGATGTGTATTAACTAGTTTTTAACCACTAAACAACCATATTTTTTGAATGTAACATTATACATGTTTTTAGAATCATTTTGTAATATGAATACATTAATCTCAGACCTGTTAGATCAATTCTGCACATAATTTTTTTTTTTTTTTTTTTTTACTTAAAAATAAATCCTAACATTGCAGAAGTGTTCTCCGATTTTTTGACATTAAAAAAAAAAACAAAAAAAAAAAACAATTAATTATGATTAATTATAGATTGCTCCATTGAAATGCATTGGACATCGCCAGGGAGCGACAGCTCATACCCGGCGCTGTGAGGGAATTTGCAGCGGCGCTGTTCGGTCCAGGCGGCTTCATGATGAATGCCGCGCTAGCCGGCGCTCTCGCCGGCGCTAGCCTCATTTTGCTTGATAAATGCGTCATTGTGACCGCCGCCGGGCGTACTTGAGTCGGTAGTCGCCGTTAGCTGCCGCTACCTGGCGCTCGTCAGACACTACCTGGCGCTATCGCTTGATGAATAAGGGCATAAAAAAACTGTCACACTTGGATTTATTATTAACCATTAAATATTATTAATTATTATCTCCTTGTGAAACTATTATTGTTTCCGTTGTGGTGTATGTGTGAGCCCTCCTCTCACTATCCAGCATGTATATATGGATATTTCATTTAGAGCGACTTCGCAATACACCTCCTGGTTTATCCACATTTTTTTCTTTTAAACATATTTTTCCTGTATCTCATTTAGATCATAGTATGTTCATGTATTTTGATGTCCAGATGTTGACTGACTTGTTTTTTTGTTCTGTACATTTCTGCCACACTATGTACAGGTTATCTATATACAGGCTTGGGATGGGTCACATGCCCCTTTGAGGACCTTCATCACCAATTTCTGGCATCCCAAGTGTTCACACAGAGACAATATAGTCTTGCATAATTTTCTGTTCATGGAGCCTGAAAGAAAGCCAGTAATATGTGCATCTAAATGTGAGGTGGGCCCCAGAGTCACTTCTACTGGTGATCCAGAAATCAGGAACCGCCACACTCCTACCCCTTAAGTTCAGCAAATAATGTGTGAGTGCACGGTCCGCAAAGACACAGCAGTTCCAAGATAAAAAGAAGAACCAGCACTCCAAATAGATTCAATTGATCCCGCTTATATTACATCAAAATGGTAAATTAGTCGATGTTTCGGTGGTACATTTCGACGGAGAGAGGGGGAACAAGGAGGGGAAAAACGGGAAATAAGAGGGGGCCCCAGAGATGGGCCCAGAGATGGAAAGAACGGGGAAGTAGGGAGGGGAAACAGAACCCCTGAAAAGGGGGGGAGGATAGCATGAATTAAAAAAGGGCCCCAGAGGTGGGCCCAGAGATAGAAGGCAGACAACCAGATGAATCAGGAAAGAGAAAACTCTTTTCCTCCCCCTGGCCCTCCGGTTTCCGGCTACACATTGCTTTGCAATGCCGCAATACTATGTGGCATTGCCGGAGGTGGCAGGAGGTGCCAGCTTGTCACTTCAACTCGAGCGGAGCAATGACAGCTGAATGAAGTCTAAGCTTCGCACCATCCGGGCGCCTATCAGAAAGTGCCAGGAGTGTGAATCACCTGTTGCCAGGCATATTTGCCCGGTTGGATGACGTCACTTCCACCTCTCTCCTACTTAGGAGATTGCGAGGGCTTGGTTGCTAAGCAACCGGCCACGCGATGGTTGCAGCAGTACCCCGCTGCCCCATAGTGACTGAAGAGGGGCATTCTGATGTGGGGGGGACCCGCTCTCACACATAGGTAATGTTTGCTGCATTTATTATGATTATTATTTTTGTTATTGTCTGTGCAGGTATACAGCGCCAGTGACATCATCAGTGACGCCAGGCGCGATTTTCTGCATGTGTGTTCTTATTTAAAGAGACAGCCTGTTATTCTTCTTGCTGTTAGTGTATTGTCCTGAGCAATGGGGCGCATGTTCCCGAAACTTCGACCAGTTTACCATTTTGATGTAATATAAGCTGGATCAATTGAATCTCTTTGGAGTGCTGGTTCTTCTTTTTTCATCTTACTTCTACTGGTGTGCCACAGACAACCCAGTCTAACACTGTCCATATACATTTGAAAAGATTATTTCATGTACTATGGTAATTGAAACTATTCAAAAAAACGAAAGGTCAGCCTTTCCTTTGGTTTCACCATAGCTTTACCTGTTAGAAATTGTATTTTATTCCAACATACAACATGTCTTTCATTCACTGTGGGTTGGCGGACTCTGCAATGGTATCATAAAGCAAGGACCAATCAGAGCCATCAAAATGGGTATTGATGTTTGAAGTTCTTAAAGCTTCGGTTCCTTGTTAAGTATTATATATAATACAATGGACATGTCTAGGGATGAGCGAATCGATCCGGACGAACCCGGATTCGATCCGAATTTCAGGAAAAATTCGATTCGGATAGAATCCGAATTTCCCCGCGATTCGATCACTCGAAGTTTTCCTTTAACATCCATTCATTTACATTTACAGGCATTCTAAGATGGCGGACGGGACATGTCTGGACATGTATCCCGCGCCAGTGCAAGCTGGGGCAGTCACATGCAGCCTATCAGCAGCCAGCAAGCCCGGTGACGTCACACAGCGGTATTTAACGGCGGCCATCTTGCTTTTCCTCATTTCTCTATTGCATTCGTGACAGACAGACAGAACGCTGTGTAGCTGAGGCAGTTAGACAGGCTGGAGACAGGGACAGACAGGGACAGGCAGGAGACAGGCAGGAGACAGACAGGAGACAGACAGAAAGCCAGGGAAAGGTAGGAAAAACGGAGCTGGCTGACAGGGAGATTTTTTTTTTTTCATCCAGCCTTTGTTAGCGTTTTCAGGCTGCTTATAGTAACTAACTGTGCATATATACTGAACTGATCTTAAGTCTGCTGTGAGGCATCCCATTCTGTGACTAAAGCAGCCTCTGTTTAAGACCATATAAGCATTTGCTCTTATCATATTTGAAATTAGGCCTGATAAAGACACTTTTGCTGGCCAAAGCACTACTGGACCCTGCCAGGTCCATTCCTGCCCAGGGCATCCCATTCTGTGACTACAGCAGCCTCTGTTTAAGACCATATAAGCATTTGCTCTTATCATATTTGAAATTAGCCTGATAAAGACACTTTTGCTGGCCAAAGCACTACTGGACCCTGCCAGGTCCATTCCTGCCCAGGGCATCCCATTCTGTGACTAAAGCAGCCTCTGTTTAAGACCATATAAGCATTTGCTCTTATCATATTTGAAATTAGGCCTGATAAAGACACTTTTGCTGGCCAAAGCACTACTGGACCCTGCCAGGTCCATTCCTGCCCGGGGCATCCCATTCTGTGACTACAGCAGCCTCTGTTTAAGACCATATAAGCATTTGCTCTTATCATATTTGAAATTAGCCTGATAAAGACACTTTTGCTGGCCAAAGCACTACTGGACCCTGCCAGGTCCATTCCTGCCCAGGGCATCCCATTCTGTGACTAAAGCAGCCTCTGTTTAAGACCATATAAGCATTTGCTCTTATCATATTTGAAATTAGCCTGATAAAGACACTTTTGCTGGCCAAAGCACTACTGGACCCTGCCAGGTCCATTCCTGCCCAGGGCATCCCATTCTGTGACTAAAGCAGCCTCTGTTTAAGACCATATAAGCATTTGCTCTTATCATATTTGAAATTAGGCCTGATAAAGACACTTTTGCTGGCCAAAGCACTACTGGACCCTGCCAGGTCCATTCCTGCCCAGGGCATCCCATTCTGTGACTACAGCAGCCTCTGTTTAAGACCATATAAGCATTTGCTCTTATCATATTTGAAATTAGGCCTGATAAAGACACTTTTGCTGGCCAAAGCACTACTGGACCCTGCCAGGTCCATTCCTGCCCGGGGCATCCCATTCTGTGACTACAGCAGCCTCTGTTTAAGACCATATAAGCATTTGCTCTTATCATATTTGAAATTAGGCCTGATAAAGACACTTTTGCTGGCCAAAGCACTACTGGACCCTGCCAGGTCCATTCCTGCCCAGGGCATCCCATTCTGTGA
This sequence comes from Gastrophryne carolinensis, assembly GCA_027917425.1. Taxonomy (NCBI): domain Eukaryota; kingdom Metazoa; phylum Chordata; class Amphibia; order Anura; family Microhylidae; genus Gastrophryne; species Gastrophryne carolinensis. The sequence goes on along the minus strand of CM051236.1, from coordinate 422,845,558 downwards.
CTACAGCAGCCTCTGTTTAAGACCATATAAGCATTTGCTCTTATCATATTTGAAATTAGGCCTGATAAAGACACTTTTGCTGGCCAAAGCACTACTGGACCCTGCCAGGTCGATTCCTGTTGGGGCATCCCATTCTGTGACTACAGCAGCCTCTGTTTAAGACCATATAAGCATTTGCTCTTATCATATTTGAAATTAGGCCTGATAAAGACACTTTTGCTGGCCAAAGCACTACTGGACCCTGCCAGGTCGATTCCTGTTGGGGCATCCCATTCTGTGACTACAGCAGCCTCTGTTTAAGACCATATAAGCATTTGCTCTTATCATATTTGAAATTAGCCTGATAAAGACACTTTTGCTGGCCAAAGCACTACTGGACCCTGCCAGGTCCATTCCTGCCCAGGGCATCCCATTCTGTGACTAAAGCAGCCTCTGTTTAAGACCATATAAGCATTTGCTCTTATCATATTTGAAATTAGGCCTGATAAAGACACTTTTGCTGGCCAAAGCACTACTGGACCCTGCCAGGTCCATTCCTGCCCGGGGCATCCCATTCTGTGACTACAGCAGCCTCTGTTTAAGACCATATAAGCATTTGCTCTTATCATATTTGAAATTAGGCCTGATAAAGACACTTTTGCTGGCCAAAGCACTACTGGACCCTGCCAGGTCGATTCCTGTTGGGGCATCCCATTCTGTGACTAAAGCAGCCTCTGTTTAAGACCATATAAGCATTTGCTCTTATCATATTTGAAATTAGGCCTGATAAAGACACTTTTGCTGGCCAAAGCACTACTGGACCCTGCCAGGTCGATTCCTGTTGGGGCATCCCATTCTGTGACTACAGCAGCCTCTGTTTAAGACCATATAAGCATTTGCTCTTATCATATTTGAAATTAGCCTGATAAAGACACTTTTGCTGGCCAAAGCACTACTGGACCCTGCCAGGTCCATTCCTGCCCAGGGCATCCCATTCTGTGACTAAAGCAGCCTCTGTTTAAGACCATATAAGCATTTGCTCTTATCATATTTGAAATTAGGCCTGATAAAGACACTTTTGCTGGCCAAAGCACTACTGGACCCTGCCAGGTCCATTCCTGCCCGGGGCATCCCATTCTGTGACTACAGCAGCCTCTGTTTAAGACCATATAAGCATTTGCTCTTATCATATTTGAAATTAGCCTGATAAAGACACTTTTGCTGGCCAAAGCACTACTGGACCCTGCCAGGTCCATTCCTGCCCAGGGCATCCCATTCTGTGACTAAAGCAGCCTCTGTTTAAGACCATATAAGCATTTGCTCTTATCATATTTGAAATTAGGCCTGATAAAGACACTTTTGCTGGCCAAAGCACTACTGGACCCTGCCAGGTCCATTCCTGCCCAGGGCATCCCATTCTGTGACTACAGCAGCCTCTGTTTAAGACCATATAAGCATTTGCTCTTATCATATTTGAAATTAGCCTGATAAAGACACTTTTGCTGGCCAAAGCACTACTGGACCCTGCCAGGTCCATTCCTGCCCAGGGCATCCCATTCTGTGACTAAAGCAGCCTCTGTTTAAGACCATATAAGCATTTGCTCTTATCATATTTGAAATTAGGCCTGATAAAGACACTTTTGCTGGCCAAAGCACTACTGGACCCTGCCAGGTCCATTCCTGCCCGGGGCATCCCATTCTGTGACTACAGCAGCCTCTGTTTAAGACCATATAAGCATTTGCTCTTATCATATTTGAAATTAGCCTGATAAAGACACTTTTGCTGGCCAAAGCACTACTGGACCCTGCCAGGTCCATTCCTGCCCAGGGCATCCCATTCTGTGACTAAAGCAGCCTCTGTTTAAGACCATATAAGCATTTGCTCTTATCATATTTGAAATTAGGCCTGATAAAGACACTTTTGCTGGCCAAAGCACTACTGGACCCTGCCAGGTCCATTCCTGCCCAGGGCATCCCATTCTGTGACTACAGCAGCCTCTGTTTAAGACCATATAAGCATTTGCTCTTATCATATTTGAAATTAGCCTGATAAAGACACTTTTGCTGGCCAAAGCACTACTGGACCCTGCCAGGTCCATTCCTGCCCAGGGCATCCCATTCTGTGACTAAAGCAGCCTCTGTTTAAGACCATATAAGCATTTGCTCTTATCATATTTGAAATTAGGCCTGATAAAGACACTTTTGCTGGCCAAAGCACTACTGGACCCTGCCAGGTCCATTCCTGCCCGGGGCATCCCATTCTGTGACTACAGCAGCCTCTGTTTAAGACCATATAAGCATTTGCTCTTATCATATTTGAAATTAGCCTGATAAAGACACTTTTGCTGGCCAAAGCACTACTGGACCCTGCCAGGTCCATTCCTGCCCAGGGCATCCCATTCTGTGACTAAAGCAGCCTCTGTTTAAGACCATATAAGCATTTGCTCTTATCATATTTGAAATTAGGCCTGATAAAGACACTTTTGCTGGCCAAAGCACTACTGGACCCTGCCAGGTCCATTCCTGCCCAGGGCATCCCATTCTGTGACTACAGCAGCCTCTGTTTAAGACCATATAAGCATTTGCTCTTATCATATTTGAAATTAGGCCTGATAAAGACACTTTTGCTGGCCAAAGCACTACTGGACCCTGCCAGGTCCATTCCTGCCCAGGGCATCCCATTCTGTGACTAAAGCAGCCTCTGTTTAAGACCATATAAGCATTTGCTCTTATCATATTTGAAATTAGGCCTGATAAAGACACTTTTGCTGGCCAAAGCACTACTGGACCCTGCCAGGTCCATTCCTGCCCAGGGCATCCCATTCTGTGACTACAGCAGCCTCTGTTTAAGACCATATAAGCATTTGCTCTTATCATATTTGAAATTAGCCTGATAAAGACACTTTTGCTGGCCAAAGCACTACTGGACCCTGCCAGGTCCATTCCTGCCCAGGGCATCCCATTCTGTGACTAAAGCAGCCTCTGTTTAAGACCATATAAGCATTTGCTCTTATCATATTTGAAATTAGGCCTGATAAAGACACTTTTGCTGGCCAAAGCACTACTGGACCCTGCCAGGTCGATTCCTGCCCGGGGCATCCCATTCTGTGACTACAGCAGCCTCTGTTTAAGACCATATAAGCATTTGCTCTTATCATATTTGAAATTAGCCTGATAAAGACACTTTTGCTGGCCAAAGCACTACTGGACCCTGCCAGGTCCATTCCTGCCCAGGGCATCCCATTCTGTGACTAAAGCAGCCTCTGTTTAAGACCATATAAGCATTTGCTCTTATCATATTTGAAATTAGCCTGATAAAGACACTTTTGCTGGCCAAAGCACTACTGGACCCTGCCAGGTCCATTCCTGCCCAGGGCATCCCATTCTGTGACTAAAGCAGCCTCTGTTTAAGACCATATAAGCATTTGCTCTTATCATATTTGAAATTAGGCCTGATAAAGACACTTTTGCTGGCCAAAGCACTACTGGACCCTGCCAGGTCCATTCCTGCCCGGGGCATCCCATTCTGTGACTACAGCAGCCTCTGTTTAAGACCATATAAGCATTTGCTCTTATCATATTTGAAATTAGCCTGATAAAGACACTTTTGCTGGCCAAAGCACTACTGGACCCTGCCAGGTCCATTCCTGCCCAGGGCATCCCATTCTGTGACTAAAGCAGCCTCTGTTTAAGACCATATAAGCATTTGCTCTTATCATATTTGAAATTAGGCCTGATAAAGACACTTTTGCTGGCCAAAGCACTACTGGACCCTGCCAGGTCCATTCCTGCCCAGGGCATCCCATTCTGTGACTACAGCAGCCTCTGTTTAAGACCATATAAGCATTTGCTCTTATCATATTTGAAATTAGGCCTGATAAAGACACTTTTGCTGGCCAAAGCACTACTGGACCCTGCCAGGTCCATTCCTGCCCAGGGCATCCCATTCTGTGACTAAAGCAGCCTCTGTTTAAGACCATATAAGCATTTGCTCTTATCATATTTGAAATTAGGCCTGATAAAGACACTTTTGCTGGCCAAAGCACTACTGGACCCTGCCAGGTCCATTCCTGCCCGGGGCATCCCATTCTGTGACTACAGCAGCCTCTGTTTAAGACCATATAAGCATTTGCTCTTATCATATTTGAAATTAGGCCTGATAAAGACACTTTTGCTGGCCAAAGCACTACTGGACCCTGCCAGGTCCATTCCTGCCCAGGGCATCCCATTCTGTGACTAAAGCAGCCTCTGTTTAAGACCATATAAGCATTTGCTCTTATCATATTTGAAATTAGGCCTGATAAAGACACTTTTGCTGGCCAAAGCACTACTGGACCCTGCCAGGTCCATTCCTGCCCAGGGCATCCCATTCTGTGACTACAGCAGCCTCTGTTTAAGACCATATAAGCATTTGCTCTTATCATATTTGAAATTAGCCTGATAAAGACACTTTTGCTGGACAAAGCACTACTGGACCCTGCCAGGTCCATTCCTGCCCAGGGCATCCCATTCTGTGACTAAAGCAGCCTCTGTTTAAGACCATATAAGCATTTGCTCTTATCATATTTGAAATTAGGCCTGATAAAGACACTTTTGCTGGCCAAAGCACTACTGGACCCTGCCAGGTCCATTCCTGCCCGGGGCATCCCATTCTGTGACTACAGCAGCCTCTGTTTAAGACCATATAAGCATTTGCTCTTATCATATTTGAAATTAGCCTGATAAAGACACTTTTGCTGGCCAAAGCACTACTGGACCCTGCCAGGTCCATTCCTGCCCAGGGCATCCCATTCTGTGACTAAAGCAGCCTCTGTTTAAGACCATATAAGCATTTGCTCTTATCATATTTGAAATTAGCCTGATAAAGACACTTTTGCTGGCCAAAGCACTACTGGACCCTGCCAGGTCCATTCCTGCCCAGGGCATCCCATTCTGTGACTAAAGCAGCCTCTGTTTAAGACCATATAAGCATTTGCTCTTATCATATTTGAAATTAGGCCTGATAAAGACACTTTTGCTGGCCAAAGCACTACTGGACCCTGCCAGGTCCATTCCTGCCCGGGGCATCCCATTCTGTGACTACAGCAGCCTCTGTTTAAGACCATATAAGCATTTGCTCTTATCATATTTGAAATTAGCCTGATAAAGACACTTTTGCTGGCCAAAGCACTACTGGACCCTGCCAGGTCCATTCCTGCCCAGGGCATCCCATTCTGTGACTAAAGCAGCCTCTGTTTAAGACCATATAAGCATTTGCTCTTATCATATTTGAAATTAGGCCTGATAAAGACACTTTTGCTGGCCAAAGCACTACTGGACCCTGCCAGGTCCATTCCTGCCCAGGGCATCCCATTCTGTGACTACAGCAGCCTCTGTTTAAGACCATATAAGCATTTGCTCTTATCATATTTGAAATTAGGCCTGATAAAGACACTTTTGCTGGCCAAAGCACTACTGGACCCTGCCAGGTCGATTCCTGTTGGGGCATCCCATTCTGTGACTAAAGCAGCCTCTGTTTAAGACCATATAAGCATTTGCTCTTATCATATTTGAAATTAGGCCTGATAAAGACACTTTTGCTGGCCAAAGCACTACTGGACCCTGCCAGGTCGATTCCTGTTGGGGCATCCCATTCTGTGACTACAGCAGCCTCTGTTTAAGACCATATAAGCATTTGCTCTTATCATATTTGAAATTAGGCCTGATAAAGACACTTTTGCTGGCCAAAGCACTACTGGACCCTGCCAGGTCCATTCCTGCCCGGGGCATCCCATTCTGTGACTACAGCAGCCTCTGTTTAAGACCATATAAGCATTTGCTCTTATCATATTTGAAATTAGCCTGATAAAGACACTTTTGCTGGCCAAAGCACTACTGGACCCTGCCAGGTCCATTCCTGCCCAGGGCATCCCATTCTGTGACTAAAGCAGCCTCTGTTTAAGACCATATAAGCATTTGCTCTTATCATATTTGAAATTAGGCCTGATAAAGACACTTTTGCTGGCCAAAGCACTACTGGACCCTGCCAGGTCCATTCCTGCCCAGGGCATCCCATTCTGTGACTACAGCAGCCTCTGTTTAAGACCATATAAGCATTTGCTCTTATCATATTTGAAATTAGCCTGATAAAGACACTTTTGCTGGCCAAAGCACTACTGGACCCTGCCAGGTCCATTCCTGCCCAGGGCATCCCATTCTGTGACTAAAGCAGCCTCTGTTTAAGACCATATAAGCATTTGCTCTTATCATATTTGAAATTAGGCCTGATAAAGACACTTTTGCTGGCCAAAGCACTACTGGACCCTGCCAGGTCCATTCCTGCCCGGGGCATCCCATTCTGTGACTACAGCAGCCTCTGTTTAAGACCATATAAGCATTTGCTCTTATCATATTTGAAATTAGCCTGATAAAGACACTTTTGCTGGCCAAAGCACTACTGGACCCTGCCAGGTCCATTCCTGCCCAGGGCATCCCATTCTGTGACTAAAGCAGCCTCTGTTTAAGACCATATAAGCATTTGCTCTTATCATATTTGAAATTAGGCCTGATAAAGACACTTTTGCTGGCCAAAGCACTACTGGACCCTGCCAGGTCCATTCCTGCCCAGGGCATCCCATTCTGTGACTACAGCAGCCTCTGTTTAAGACCATATAAGCATTTGCTCTTATCATATTTGAAATTAGGCCTGATAAAGACACTTTTGCTGGCCAAAGCACTACTGGACCCTGCCAGGTCCATTCCTGCCCGGGGCATCCCATTCTGTGACTACAGCAGCCTCTGTTTAAGACCATATAAGCATTTGCTCTTATCATATTTGAAATTAGGCCTGATAAAGACACTTTTGCTGGCCAAAGCACTACTGGACCCTGCCAGGTCCATTCCTGCCCGGGGCATCCCATTCTGTGACTACAGCAGCCTCTGTTTAAGACCATATAAGCATTTGCTCTTATCATATTTGAAATTAGCCTGATAAAGACACTTTTGCTGGCCAAAGCACTACTGGACCCTGCCAGGTCCATTCCTGCCCAGGGCATCCCATTCTGTGACTAAAGCAGCCTCTGTTTAAGACCATATAAGCATTTGCTCTTATTATATTTATATTATAAGACACTTTTGCTGGGCATAGGCTTACTGCTGCCTGCCAGGTGCACTTCTGTTGAGGCATCCCATTCTGTAACATAGCATACCCCTCTTTATTTACACTAAGCAGCTCTCTTATTTACACTAAGCAGGCCTGTTGGAGGCTGAGTGTTACTGCTCACTTTTGGTGTGCATTATATTCTGTTTCATATAGACCCACCGCTGCCCGGGGTTTTTTTAAATATCACCTACTACCACGCCAGTTAGACTATGTCGGGCAGACAAGTGCCTGGAAGTGAAAAGAGGAGTGGCAGAGGCCAAGATTCCGCAGGCAGAGCTCGCATCAGACTGGGGGCCAGTAGCAGCAGGAGTCACGCTGAGAGACCTAATCTGCCAGTATCTGCTAGCGGTCGGGTCTCCACCAGTAACGCATCTGCCGTGGTAGATTGGTTGACGCGCTCATCAACAACATCATCACAACTTACGTCTGAGACCCCCAGTCTAGGGTCGGTAGGTTCCTCTGACACAACCCTGAGTTGGCATGCCCCGAGAGCAGTCCCTGTCCTCCCATTGCCTCTGGCCTACGCCGTTCCCTCCCCCAGCGACGTATCCTATGCTTTGGGTTCAGCTCCACTCTTTAGTGAGGAGGACCATCAGATAGAGGACAGTCAGCAGCTACTGCCCAGCCAAGAAATGGAGGTGGCTTCTTTAGCTAGGCAGACAAATAGTGATGTGGACAGTGTCGTGGGTGCTGCGATCGTGCCAGCTCCTGCGCCAGACACTGTTGACGAATCCACGAACATCAGTGACGTACAGCCACAACTCGGTGATGATGATGATGATGACGATGAAGCCGATCGCACTTGGGAGCCGGGTGATGAAGGGGCTTCATCGTCATCATCAGGAGAAGAGGGGTGCAGGTTGCCCCGGAGTCAGCAGCTGAGGCAGCAAGGTGGTAGCAGTCAGCATGGGGGCACAATTCCAAAGGCTGGAGCCGGCCGGGGCCGGGGCCGGGGTAGAGCACCTGCTGTGCGGCAGTCTACCTTATCGGGAGGTAGTGGAGCAGGGGTTCCTGGAGTTGGCAACAGCAGCAGTGAATCAGTGAGGCCAGGGGGTGGGAAAAGTAGCTACTCGGCAGTGTGGCAGTTTTTCCTGAGGCATCCGCAGGAGGGTAACATGGCCACATGCAAGATATGTAGGCAAAAGGTGAAGCGTGGCCAGGGTCCAAATGTTGGCACCACGGCCCTGCGTCAACATATGATGCGTCACCATAAAACGACCTGGGAGAACCGAGGCTCCCAAGGGGTGGTCCAGTCTGCTTCCTCACCAAGTGAGCTCCCAATTTCTGCCAGCCAAGGCTCCAGCACCTCAGCCGAAGGCAGCTGTGCGTCATACCCATCCTCTGTCGCTCCTGCTCCTCCTCCTCCAAGTCATGCATCCCGCCAGCAATCTATCAGCGAAGCCATGTCCAAGAGACAGCAGTATGCGCCCACTCATCCTACGGCGCAGAAGCTGAATGTGCTCCTGTCCAAGTTGCTGGTGCTGCAGTCGCTCCCTTTTCAGGTGGTGGAATCTGCACCTTTCAGAGAACTGATGGCTTGTGCCGAGCCGAGGTGGAGAGTCCCAAGCCGTCATTTCTTTGCCAAGAAGGCAGTACCAGCGCTGCACACTTTTGTTGAACAGAAGGTGGGCCAGTCCTTGAGCCTGTCGGTGTGTAGCAAAATACATGGCAGCGCCGACATCTGGAGCTGTAACTACGGTCAGGGGCAGTACATGTCGTTTACGGCCCACTGGGTGAATGTGGTCCCTTTGCAGCAGCAACTTGGACAGGTCACGCCGCTTCGGCCTCCGCGCTCTCTGCCCATTGGGCCTGTGACACCGTGCGACTCGGCCTCCTCATCCTCCGCCATCTCCTCACCCTCCACTGTAGGCTCAAGTCTCAGTGCCCCTCCAGTCTACCATGTGTGCAGGGCACGGAGGTGTCACGCAGTGCTTCACATGGTTTGTCTTGGCGAACGGAGTCACACAGGGGAGGAACTGCTTAAATGTATTCATCAGGAAATCCAAACATGGCTTACTCCGAGAAAACTTAAAATGGGAATCATGGTTACCGACAATGGGAAGAACATTTTGTCTGCGCTGCGCCAAGGAAGCCTGACCCATGCCCCCTGCATGGCTCACGTCTTCAATCTGGTTGTCAAGCGGTTTCTGAAGTGTTCCCCCCATCTGCAGGACATCCTAACAACTTCACGGAAACTTTGCATGCACTTCAGCCACTCCTACACCGCCAAACACACCCTTCTTGAGCTACAGCGTCAGAATGGTATCCCCCAACATAGTCTGATTTGCGATGTTTCCACCCGTTGGAATTCCACCCTTCACATGTTGGACCGATTATATGAACAGAGAAAAGCCATCACGGATTTCCTGATGATCCAAGCAGATAGGGGGACTCCCCTGTGTAACTTCAATGTCAACCAGTGGCAGCTCATACGTGACACCTGCCGTTTGCTCAGGCCCTTTGAGGAAGCCACTTTATTTGTCAGTCGGCAGGATTACGGGATGAACGACGTGATTCCACTGCTTCATGTACTACAGCACATGTTGGAAACCATGGCTGGTCAGGGCACTGGAGACATGGCGTTTACATCTTACGGCCACATGAACCCCGTTGGAGCTGAACTGGAGGAGGAGGAGGAGGAAGAGGAGGAGGAGGAGTTGCCCAGCGAAACACAGTTTAGGCTTGGCGAAATGGCTGGTTTATCTAGTCAGCGGACAGGAGAGGAGGAGCAGGAGCAGCCAGAGGAGCTAGAGGTTTTTGAGGAAGGAGAGACAGAGGACCCGGGCACACCGTGGCAGTATGCAGTGGAGATGGAGACAGGTAGTCCATCCGAGTCACTTGCGCAAATGGCACGAAGCATGCTCACATGCTTGCGTAGTGACCCCAGAATTGTTTCCATCTGTCGGCGGGATGACTTCTGGCTGTCCACCTTATTGGACCCTCGCTTCCGGCACAAAATGGGGGCATTTTTTAAACCCACCGAGAGGGAGGACAAACTCAACTACTACAAAGACATTCTACGTAGGCAGTTGGCCGATGCCTATCTGCGCCATGGTCCATACTCTCGCAGGTCTGACTCGAGGGGACCTCTGCGCTCACCTACCACTGCCATGGCCGCTGGGGGGGTTGGCAGCAGCAGCAGCAGAAGCTCCATCAGCAGCAGCAGCCTCAGTCTTCAGTCGCTAATGAGTAGCTTTCTACACCCGCATAGTGAGGCTACTCATGAGCAGCAGGAAGACCTGGAGCAGGACCTGAACCAGCAGGTCATGTCATACTTTGACATGACCATGCCAACACACCTTGAGGATCCGCTGGACTTCTGGGCAGCCAAACTTGATTTGTGGCCGCAACTAGCAGAGTTTGCCCTGGAAAAGCTGTCCTGCCCGGCAAGTAGCGTGCCATCTGAGCGGGTGTTTAGTGCGGCGGGGGCCATAGTTACGGCGAGGAGAACTCGTCTGTCAACTAAAAATGTGGAGAGACTCACCTTTGTCAAAATGAATCAGGGATGGATCAGCCAGGATTTCCACCCACCAATGCCTGATGCATGCGACTAGATTCAGCATGGTGCCACGTTTTACACTTTCCAAATGGTGCAAAACATATTTATGTCTTTAGGCCTTTTTTTGGGCTCCTGCTGCTGCTGCTGCCAACTTCTGCCAACTCCAGGGTGTGATTCATCCAATTTTTGGGCTCCTGAGGCCAACTCCAGTGTATATTTGGGCTCCTGCTGCTGCTACTGTCAACTCCTGCAAACTCCAGGGTGTGATTCATCCAATTTTTGGGCTCCTGAGGCCAACTCCAGTGTATATTTGGGCTCCTGCTGCTGCTGCTGCCAACTTCTGCCAACTCCAGGGTGTGATTCATCCAATTTTTGGGCTCCTGAGGCCAACTCCAGTGTATATTTGGGCTCCTGCTGCTGCTGCTGCCAACTTCTGCCAACTCCAGGGTGTGATTCATCCAATTTTTGGGCTCCTGAGGCCAACTCCAGTGTATATTTGGGCTCCTGCTGCTGCTACTGTCAACTCCTGCCAACTCCAGGGTGTGATTCATCCAATTTTTGGGCTCCTGAGGCCAACTCCAGTGTATATTTGGGCTCCTGCTGCTGCTGCTGCCAACTTCTGCCAACTCCAGGGTGTGATTCATCCAATTTTTGGGCTCCTGAGGCCAACTCCAGTGTATATTTGGGCTCCTGCTGCTGCTGCTGCCAACTTCTGCCAACTCCAGGGTGTGATTCATCCAATTTTTGGGCTCCTGAAGCCAACTCCAGTGTATATTTGGGCTCCTGCTGCTGCTGGTGTCAACTCCTGCCAACTCCAGGGTGTGATTCATCCAATTTTTGGGCTCCTGAAGCCAAATCCAGTGTATATTTGGGCTCCTGCTGCTGCTACTGTCAACTCCTGCCAACTCCAGGGTGTGATTCATCCAATTTTTGGGCTCCTGAGGCCAACTCCAGTGTATATTTGGGCTCCTGCTGCTGCTGCTGCCAACTTCTGCCAACTCCAGGGTGTGATTCATCCAATTTTTGGGCTCCTGAAGCCAACTCCAGTGTATATTTGGGCTCCTGCTGCTGCTGGTGTCAACTCCTGCCAACTCCAGGGTGTGATTCATCCAATTTTTGGGCTCCTGAAGCCAACTCCAGTGTATATTTGGGCTCCTGCTGCTGCTGCTGCCAACTTCTGCCAACTCCAGGGTGTGATTCATCCAATTTTTGGGCTCCTGAGGCCAACTCCAGTGTATATTTGGGCTCCTGCTGCTGCTGCTGCCAACTTCTGCCAACTCCAGGGTGTGATTCATCCAATTTTTGGGCTCCTGAAGCCAACTCCAGTGTATATTTGGGCTCCTGCTGCTGCTGGTGTCAACTCCTGCCAACTCCAGGGTGTGATTCATCCAATTTTTGGGCTCCTGAAGCCAACTCCAGTGTATATTTGGGCTCCTGCTGCTGCTACTGTCAACTCCTGCCAACTCCAGGGTGTGATTCATCCAATTTTTGGGCTCCTGAGGCCAACTCCAGTGTATATTTGGGCTCCTGCTGCTGCTACTGTCAACTCCTGCCAACTCCAGGGTGTGATTCATCCAATTTTTGGGCTCCTGAGGCCAACTCCAGTGTATATTTGGGCTCCTGCTGCTGCTGCTGCCAACTTCTGCCAACTCCAGGGTGTGATTCATCCAATTTTTGGGCTCCTGAGGCCAACTCCAGTGTATATTTGGGCTCCTGCTGCTGCTGCTGCCAACTTCTGCCAACTCCAGGGTGTGATTCATCCAATTTTTGGGCTCCTGAAGCCAACTCCAGTGTATATTTGGGCTCCTGCTGCTGCTGGTGTCAACTCCTGCCAACTCCAGGGTGTGATTCATCCAATTTTTGGGCTCCTGAAGCCAAATCCAGTGTATATTTGGGCTCCTGCTGCTGCTACTGTCAACTCCTGCCAACTCCAGGGTGTGATTCATCCAATTTTTGGGCTCCTGAGGCCAACTCCAGTGTATATTTGGGCTCCTGCTGCTGCTGCTGCCAACTTCTGCCAACTCCAGGGTGTGATTCATCCAATTTTTGGGCTCCTGAGGCCAACTCCAGTGTATATTTGGGCTCCTGCTGCTGCTACTGTCAACTCCTGCCAACTCCAGGGTGTGATTCATCCAATTTTTGGGCTCCTGAGGCCAACTCCAGTGTATATTTGGGCTGCTGCTGCTGCCAACTTCTGCCAACTCCAGGGTGTGATTCATCCAATTTTTGGGCTCCTGAGGCCAACTCCAGTGTATATTTGGGCTCCTGCTGCTGCTGCTGCCAACTCCTGCCAACTCCAGGGTGTGATTCATCCAATTTTTGGGCTCCTGAGGCCAACTCAAGTGTATATTTGGGCTCCTGCTGCTGCTACTGTCAACTCCTGCCAACTCCAGGGTGTGATTCATCCAATTTTTGGGCTCCTGAGGCCAACTCCAGTGTATATTTGGGCTCCTGCTGCTGCTGCTGCCAACTTCTGCCAACTCCAGGGTGTGATTCATCCAATTTTTGGGCTCCTGAGCCAACTCCAGTGTATATTTGGGCTCCTGCTGCTGCTACTGTCAACTCCTGCCAACTCCAGGGTGTGATTCATCCAATTTTTGGGCTCCTGAAGCCAACTCCAGTGTATATTTGGGCTCCTGCTGCTGCTGCTGCCAACTTCTGCCAACTCCAGGGTGTGATTCATCCAATTTTTGAGCTCCTGAGGCCAACTCCAGTGTATATTTGGGCTCCTGCTGCTGCTACTGTCAACTCCTGCCAACTCCAGGGTGTGATTCATCCAATTTTTGGGCTCCTGAGGCCAACTCCAGTGTATATTTGGGCTCCTGCTGCTGCTGCTGCCAACTTCTGCCAACTCCAGGGTGTGATTCATCCAATTTTTGGGCTCCTGAGGCCAACTCCAGTGTATATTTGGGCTCCTGCTGCTGCTGCTGCCAACTTCTGCCAACTCCAGGGTGTGATTCATCCAATTTTTGGGCTCCTGAAGCCAACTCCAGTGTATATTTGGGCTCCTGCTGCTGCTGGTGTCAACTCCTGCCAACTCCAGGGTGTGATTCATCCAATTTTTGGGCTCCTGAAGCCAACTCCAGTGTATATTTGGGCTCCTGCTGCTGCTGCTGCCAACTTCTGCCAACTCCAGGGTGTGATTCATCCAATTTTTGGGCTCCTGAGGCCAACTCCAGTGTATATTTGGGCTCCTGCTGCTGCTGCTGCCAACTTCTGCCAACTCCAGGGTGTGATTCATCCAATTTTTGGGCTCCTGAGGCCAACTCCAGTGTATATTTGGGCTCCTGCTGCTGCTGCTGCCAACTTCTGCCAACTCCAGGGTGTGATTCATCCAATTTTTGGGCTCCTGAAGCCAACTCCAGTGTATATTTGGGCTCCTGCTGCTGCTGCTGCTGCTGCTGTCAACTCCTGCCAACTGCAGGGTGTGATTCATCCAATTTTTGGGCTCCTGAAGCCAACTCCAGTGTATATTTGGGCTCCTGCTGCTGCTGCTGCCAACTCCAGGGTGTGATTCATCCAATTTTTGGGCTCCTGAAGCCAACTCCAGTGTATATTTGGGCTCCTGCTGCTGCTGCTGTCAACTCCTGCCAACTGCAGGGTGTGATTCATCCAATTTTTGGGCTCCTGAAGCCAACTCCAGTGTATATTTGGGCTCCTGCTGCTGCTACTGTCAACTCCTGCCAACTCCAGGGTGTGATTCATCCAATTTTTGGGCTCCTGAAGCCAACTCCAGTGTATATTTGGGCTCCTGCTGCTGCTACTGTCAACTCCTGCCAACTCCAGGGTGTGATTCATCCAATTTTTGGGCTCCTGAAGCCAACTCCAGTGTATATTTGGGCTCCTGCTGCTGCTGCTGCCAACTTCTGCCAACTCCAGGGTGTGATTCATCCAATTTTTGGGCTCCTGAGGCCAACTCCAGTGTATATTTGGGCTCCTTCTGCCCCTCATAGTGATGCCACTTCAACTCTCTGCAGTTGTGCCGCTCTGCGATTCTATTAGCGATGCCTCTGATCTGCATGTGATATTTCTTCAAAGTATTATTTAACTAACCCAGCACGCATCCTGTGCGTGTTACAGCAAGGCTGAATGGTTTACAACCCTATTGAGGCTGTAGGAGGCTCAGAAATAGCCGTTTTTAATAGCGATTCGTCGCGAATTTATTCGGGTCGAAACGATTTTTGTCGGAAAATTCGGCGAATCAGTCGAATCGAATTTTTCAAAAGTTCGCTCATCTCTAGACATGTCATTTGGCTTTCAGGCTTACTTATAAAATGTTGCTATTGATTTTTTTTCTCTTGAGGTTTGCAATGTGTATTATAAAGTGATAAGAAAAAATACATTTTCTATGTATCTCAATATCTCTCATCAATCTGTTATGAAAGGACACATTTACATAAATACATAAATAAAGTTAACAAAGCATTATTTAAAGGGAGATTAAGATGGTGGGTGGTGAGCAACGTCTACCAAGTGATCTTCATAATAATAGGAATGATATTTCTAAGAAACAGAATGCATCTGGTATTTGCATGTCGCTGCTAGATTACCTAGGAACCTAATTTATGAAGAGTATCACGCATATTTTTATATTTTGGGCGCTGCTATTTTTACAGAATGGCACTGCAAGTCAAAACCCCTGATGTTGAATAATCAGCTTGAATAGAGGCACTAGATATTGGCTGGCATGTGTCAGCACCTGTTGGACCCGTTTGCTGATTATAACAGTGACAGTGAATGCCACTCTGTTCTGCCAACCTCTAGGCATTGCATGACAGATTTATTACTGTATTTTTCAATCCAGAGGTTGCACCTTGCCCCCCCCCCCAGGGAGGGAGGTAGAACAATGGAGGACCAGCGACAGGAAGCATTTAAATGTAGACTTTCTCCCTGCCTGTTGGTCCTCTAATGCCCCTTGCTCCCCCCACACACGTACACACACACACACCCACACATACACAAGCATAGAAAATACCATACCTTATAGCACTAATGCTCCACTGATTGAGCTGACGATCATGGTGGTGCAGGCCTAGCTCTGGTGGGTGGTCATGGCCTATACACTGTTGGCATCCATTCAGGAACGCCATCTGTAAATATGTCATGCCCACCACCTGGAACCAGGAATGCTGGAACCCAATCAGCGTTTTCTATGTAATGGGGATGCCGCACACTGCCTATAATGGGGGATGCGGCACACTGCCTGTAATGGGGGATGCGGCACACTACCTGTAATGGGGGATGCCACACACTGCTTGTAGTATGGTATGACAAACACTGCGTGTGACGGGTGATGCTGCACACTGCCCTTAATAGGGAAAGCCGCACACTTCTGGTAATGAGGATGCTGCACACTGCCTTTAATGGGGGATGATGCACACTACCTGTAATGGGGGAGCCACACTGCCCTTAATAGGGGATGCTGTACACTGCCTGTAGTGGGGGCTCCTGCACATTGCCTGGAATGGGGAAGCCACACTGCCTGAAATGGGGGATGCCCCACACTGCCTGTAATGGAGATGCCCCACACTGCCTGTAGTGGGGGAGCCACATTGCCTGTAATGGGGGATGGCACACTCCTTTTTTAGGAGAGAAAACTGCTATTGACTTTCAACCGGATGTAAATTTGCATCTGGCTCTGAATCAGCCCCAAGGTATGCAATGAAAGTCAATGGCAGCTTTCTCTGTTAAAAAAGGAGTGAGAATTCTCACCTGGCTCTGAATCAACCCCATTACCTGTAATGCGATGATTGGGGGTATTTTTGCACCCTAATTGGTTCAGAATATTTTGTTGTTCCTATTTTCCTCATCTAAATCCTGGGTGTGTCTTATGACGTGAAACTTTTTTTTTTACAAACAGATCAGATTGACCCTGTATTTAATAGGCAGCGATAGGCTTCAGGTTAGTTCTCTGGGTACATCATCTGTCTTTCTTTTTTTACTATGTAAGCCTTGCACATGAGTTATGCAGGTTGGTTTGCTTGTATGCATACTGTCATTCTTGTGATGTATTTCGTGTGTATAACACTGTTAAATTGTCATATTTTTGCCACATATTGTAATTACTAAAGTTTGCTTGCAGCTATTTATTACACCCCTCTTTGGGCTTTTATTCTTATACATTCCTTGGTTAGATTTTTTCCCTTAGTTTATTATCAAATTACTAACTTTTTTTCTGTATGGCTTAACACTAATTAATCTTATGACAGTATGGTCATGGTCTTATATTTTATTGTGTATATGTGTCTCAGACTGGTTTTAATGTTTTCTGTGTGTTTTTAATGGGTAGGTCATCAGCAATGAACTCTGGAATTTTATCTGGGGAGGGTGGTGGCACAGATGGGGTGTGGTGAACATAATGATATGAACTGCTGTAAGAACATTAATGGGTGTTTGCATGCTGCTGCTAAAATCTCTAGTCCCAGGCAACAACTTCCTGTAGCTCCTAAATCTTGACAGCCTGCCCGTCCTCCTTCAGAAATGTGTCCTGAGCTCCACGAACTTGTGGTCCACGTGTCCAACCCTGTTGCTGCTTTCCTTTGAGCCTGGGCCATCCCCTTTGGTGCGTCCCTGTATATGCAATACAGATTTATATTTTTATATATACCACTATTTGGGGAGTATTTGTCAGGTGGCCCATGAACTGCTGGCTTACCCCACCAGTGGATATTGTGGCACGGTTAGTATATCTGAAGGCCCATGCACAAATGCTTTTATGTCTGCAGGAACAGTATGTATCGGTCAAATTTTTGCTCCCAGCATAAGGTCTGAATTGTAAGAGAAGGATGTTGTTGGCTGTTCGCTCATGCGCATTGGGACTGGTAGAATTATGAGTTGTGTTGGCGATCACCCAGTGGGGCATTCCAAATCAGGATGCCTCAAGGACAAGGCCCTATCACCAGGAGAGTGTAAATCCTGGTGATAAGTCCACTTTAAAGCAGACCAACCTGGGTTGGGGTACACTTTTACAGGGGCACCCTGATTGGGCATACCCTTGTGTGTGAAACCCCATGCTGACCTTTCAGGCTTCCATCAATTCAAATAGATAGTGTCACCTGGAAATGTATTCTGGATGAATGGAAGGCTTGGCCCTCCTGCTGGCTGCTCCAACCTTGCTGTGCATGCCCACACTGGTCATTCAGCTGGGGGGCATCCCCAATCCAGATGTTTGGTAAAGGCTAGCTCTAGAGCCTTTTAGGCAGATGAATCTGGTTTTGAGCCTCTTTAATGGTGTGTAGGGTTAATAGCGTGTATGTAGTGGGGGGTGATGGGAACAACAATGTGTGTTTGTGGGTTAACTGGTGGGCGGGGTTAAAGTTGCATGAGGGGCTTTGATAGCGTAGGGATCACAGTGCCGGATGGCCGATGCCCTTTCCCCCTCATTTCCAGACCATTATTTTCTCACCTGATCCTTGGTAGCAGTGAACCCATGTTTTGATGCTAGTCGCCATGTTGACTCTGAACCCCATGACCACCGGTGTCCAATAACAGGATTTGTATGCAGGCATTGGCATTGTAAGCATATGTGATCAATACCAATTTTCAAAATAAAACTGGTTGGATCCCTGTAAAGATATGGCCCCTTCTGGGTTGCAAGTTAATTAATGGCTTTTAAAAATAAAAAAATGGACGCATCTGACCAGCACCAGGTGGCCGTTCCCCCACATTCAGCTGCCTAATTGCTGCTTAAATTGGCTGATCATTGTGAGAAGCTGGGTTGCCTCAGCACTGATTGGCTGACTAGCTGCCAGTCACATTCAATACCTAAATTGTGGAGTCTGGGTAGATCTGCTCATACTATTAATTGTGGTCTCTGTTCTTGCATCAGGAGCTTAAAGTGAACCAAAACACAGGATTTTTACTATCCTGGGTTTTGGTCCTTGCCCCCCCAGGTCGCCTAAACCAACTCACCTCTCCCGGTCCTACGGGGCATGCGTGGCCGTTCATCCAATCAGCAAGCTCGGATCTGCTAACATCATGTCATCTAAGCCTTCGTCTAAGGTGAGCGGCTCTGAGTACGCTGGCGGCCATATCCCACGCTAGCCTCTAACAGGGAGCATGCCTGGCACGGGCACGTGCCCTGCTAGAGGGATAGCAGGGATGCGGCCATGGTTCGCACATGCTGTTGGACCGGAAAGGAAGGTAAGTGTATGGACGACCTGGAGGGTTTCACATAGTAGGGTATCCCGATTTTGGGTGCCCCAGGGGGAGGGAATCAATCGGCCCGGGAATCTTATAGGTTCCCAGGCAGATCGCCGTGGGTTTTAGTCCACTTTAAAACTGACGAACAGACAGACTATGAAAGTTCTGACTCTCAACTTAAAGGAGCACTATTGTGAAATTGTTTAATATCAAAAATACATATAAACACGTTGGCTAATGAGAGGAGGGATCACTTAGGGGTATTAGGGGTGACAGAGCCTGTCACTTGACTTCCTCTTCCTTCCATTAATAAAAATGAAAAACAACCCTGGCTAGATATTTCTTGATGCGGAGTGTATAAATCACCTCTTCTCTCACCATCCAGCATATTTTTAGGGATTTTTATTATTGGCCCATTTTTTTCGCGTTAATTAGCTTTCTCAGTTTAGAATGACTTCTGAACGAAGAAAGCCACTGTGTATCTAGAAAAGCGTCTTCAGAATAAACAATAGCCAGGTTGTTTTTATCGGGCATATGAAACTATGCAACAGCCTAGCCTAGTCTATTGCTGGAGTGACTTTTGCTCGATTGCCTGCAGGTTTCAGTTAGGGCACTAGATGTCGCTGTTACCAATGCACAACTCTAGTCTCTCTATGTATGCCCATTTCTGCCATGTTGGGTTTCCTGTACATTAAGGTGAGCTCTTTGGCTTATTTTTCCTGTTTTTGTTATCCACCATGTAAGGTGACCTTCTCTTACTACATTTATGTTTCAAGAAAAAGCCAGTTCCTGTTACATCACAAATGTATATCTGACAAATGACTATAAACAATAGCTAGGTTGTTTTTGTTGGGGATGTGACACTGGGGGCCTGATTTATCATGCCATTCTGCCGGACAATGCCATTTCAGTGCAAATTAGAGTAGTGCAAAATATGATTTATACATTCTTCAGCATGTTGCTGCACCATGAATGTTTTAATAAATATGTTCCTTGTAGTGCAGCAACATGAACAAATGTGAAAAAAAGATAAATTATATTTTCACTACTCTAATTTGCACCCATGTGGCACTGTCTGGCAGAAGTGCTTGATAAATAAATCCCTAGGTAACCTTCTAGCTTAGTCTATTGCTGGAGTGACTTTTGCTGGATTGCCTGCAGGTTTTAGTTAGGACACTAGATGTCGCTGTTATCAATGCTTAATTGTAGTCTCTCTATGCATTTTTCTGCCATGTTGGGTTTCCTGTACATTAAGGTGATCTCTATGGCTTATTTTTCCTGTCTATGTTATCCACCATGTAAGGTGACCTTCTCTTACTACATTCATGTTCTAAGAAAAGCCAGTTCCTGTTACAACACAAATGTCTATTTTACAAATGTCTATAAACAACAGCCAGGTTGTTTTTGTTGGGGATATGACACTATGCAACCTCCTAACTTAGTCTATTGCAAAAAATATATGTAATACACAGAGCTCAACAACCAGGATAAAGTCTTTTTACTCTCCATTTAAGATATTACTGCGGTGCAGAAGAATATTCACACTGTGCATAATCTGCCACCGTTTATGCAAAATTCTTAACAAAGCCTGTGGTCAGAAGGGCATATACATTGTCAAGATGTTTTCCAGAATTATGTTAAACCCAAAGAAGCATAAGCATCCAAAATGCATCCAAATTGGTCTCCACACCATAGTATTTCAACAAAGAGGAGTATCCATAGGTGGTAGCCTGCAAACAAAATAAAAAGATACCTAGTGCAATACCTTCTAAAGTTCACAGAGAATTTAATGGGTATAATAAGCACTTACAAGATATAAAATTTGATGAGCTTAAAAACAAGGCAAAGTTGATTCTGCAAGTCACATCACCTTTCACTTCCTCCGCCTGAGTATAATAGAGCAATGTCTGCATAGATGAGATCTCTAAAGTGGCCGAAATCCTACCCGTTTTGTCCCTGACAAATGCCGTGATGTCCATGCACTCTCCATGACAGAAGGAAGAAGCTATCAGATCAAAACATGATCTGACAGCAGCCGCAGTGTACATGTGCTTTCTACCAGTGCTCCTAACAAAAGGCAGAGTGCCGAGCCAAGAAATAACTGTTAAAAGAACAGTTGGTAGAAAAAGGTTATGTTATTCAACGGACCTTATAAGGGACAAATGAAGTTCCCAAGCTCTATCAAAAAGGTTCTATTATTCAAAGGACCTTAAAGGGGATCTAAAAGCAAAGTAAAAGGGAACGAGTGAGGTTCCCAAGCTCTTGTCTCAAAAGGACAATCACCTAATGAGCATGGCGGAAGAACAAGTGTCTGGTGTGTGACGTGCTTCACAGGAAAGTATAATATATACAATATATAAATCAACACAACATTTTAAAACCAAGGTGAATACAAGCTACAGATATAAAAAACAGCAAAACACAGAAAATGTAAGAAGTATCAATAAAACAATTAAACTCAACGTTCAGTCCAACGACTCTCTCTTTGTGAGGGATCTCTAACGCGGTTGGAACCACGCCAGTGACACTCCAATTGGTCAATCCCTTGAAAATTCATAAATTTAGGATCAGAGGCATGAAATCGCTTAAAGTGAGCTGATAGGTTGTGTGCTTCATAGCCTCTCTTGATATTATAAATATGCTCCCGAATGCGCGTCTTGAGCGCATGGGTAGTCCTGCCAATGTATACCAAGTTACATGGACACCAAATAGCATATACTACATAATTGGAATTACAAGAGATAAAGCTATGCACTTTATGGGATTTTCTAGATTTAGGGTCCTCGAAGGATTTCTTGCCAATTTTAATACTTGTTTTGCATCCGCAACACACTCCACATCTAAAAAAAACCTGTGAGTGGTGTGGAGACCAATGTTGTTGGTCTCGAAGGGTCAACATAGCTACGAACGAGCTAATGCCTTAGGTTGGGTTCCCGTCTGAAAATACACCTAGGGCGACCAGGTAGAACAGGGCCCAAGACTCGTCCCTCAAAATGTGCCAGTGCCTACCCAAGATGTTTTGGATCTTACGGTATTCTATGTTAAATCCTGTCAAGAAAACAAACATCCTTATTCCGTTTACGGTCTTTTTTTTAGAGAAAAGGCTACTACGTTCAATGGCCCTAATATTGGTACTATGTAATTTAATGGCATCTGCCTCATATCCTTTCTCAAGAAATCTTTTGGACAAATCCGCAGCCTGTTTGTCATACTCTTTAATATCACTAAAGTTGCGTCGCAACCACAAGAATTGTCCCTTTGTGATGGAATTCAACCAATTCGGATGCTGGCAGCTCCCCCTTGGGACATAGCCATTTCTGTCCGTGGCTTTAAAAAAGATTCATGTTGAGAGAGTTGTGCCTTCATTCCTAATGTTCAAATCTAGAAAATTCACTTTCTTCTGATCTACTTCGGCAGTGAACTCAAGATTGTAAGGGTTATTGTTGACTGCAGTAAAAAATTAATCCAAGGTCACTCTTGGCCCCTCCCATATTATGAGCACATTGTCAATATAACGACACCGGAGACTCAATGAGGGCCAGGTCTTACCAAAAATAAACTCTGCCTCCCAGTAACCTACGTATAGATTTGCCATACTGGGGGCAAATTTGGCCCCCATAGCCACACCTTTGATTTGAAGGTAATAGTTCCCCCTGAACCAGAAATAGTTGTGGTTCAGGGAGAAAACTAAACAGTCGATTATAAAATCAATCTGTTTCTGTGGTAGGCCCGATTGTTGTTCAAGATAGGGGCGGACCGCTGCAACTCCCATATTATGGGGGATTACTGTATAAAACGAGGTTAAGTCGGCAGTGGCCATTAAACATTCACCTGTAATTTTTTGTACTCGGCATAGGTCTAGCACCTGACTGGAATCACGTAAGTAAGCCAGTAGGGAGGTAATCAAAGGCTGTAAAAAACTGTCAACATATTCTCCCAACCGGCAAGTCACCAAATTAATTCCACTAACAATCGGGCGTCCTGGTGGCTTCTCCAAACTCTTGTGGATTTTAGGGATTTAATAGATGGTAGGGGTCCTTGGTGTTTTAATATTCAAATAATCAAACTCTTTAGCATCCAGGATGCCTAAAGTCTGTCCTTGAAGAAGAAGTTTGGTTAGTTCTAGATGGAATTCCTTCATAGGGTCGCGATCCAGAAGCACATAAGTAGAGGCATCGGCTAGTAATCTGGACATCTCAGTTATGTAATCTTTTTTATCGAGAATCACTAGCCCCCGCCTTTGTCGGCGGGCTTAATAACTAGATCATTCCTCAATTCCAGATCCTTAATGGTTCGGGTGATACGGCAGGAGTTTCCCCTCCTTGTAGCTTGAATTTCTTTCAACTCCCTGGTAACCACATTTTTAAAGACCTCTAGTTGTGAACTAGTAGATGGAGGGTTGAAAACTGACTTATTCCTTAAACCGGTATGTCTAACTTGATTCAAGGGCTCGTCTGAGTCCAAACAGGATTGAGAATTTTGTGTGGACCCCACCAACACATTCTGTGTGGGCCGCACCATAAATTCAGTTGTAGCT
Organism: Gastrophryne carolinensis; assembly: GCA_027917425.1. NCBI lineage: Eukaryota > Metazoa > Chordata > Amphibia > Anura > Microhylidae > Gastrophryne > Gastrophryne carolinensis. The sequence continues at coordinate 422,822,260 of CM051236.1, read as the reverse complement.
TTGTCCGCTGTGGACAAAAAGAATTTTTTGATAGATAATTTCCGCATAAACTTTTGAAAGTCTATATGTACCTCAAAGTTGTCCAGCTCTTTAGGAGGGGCATATTTTAAACCTCGATCCAACAGCCTGAGCTCTTTATCGGACAAGGTTGTTGAGCTGAGATTGAAAATGCCCTGACCTAATGGAACCTTGGTCTTCTGATGTCTGGACCCCCCTCTTCTTCCTCTTTCTCCTCTCTGGGGTCCCGGGGGGTTCTGAAAAGGGGTTGAGGGGGTTTCTGGGTCGTCAAACAATATCTCACGCCCTCTTTTGAAGAAGGGATCTTCTCTAATCGAAGTATCTCTATTCCTGGTTCGCCAGGGGAGGGATCGTTTGCGCCAACTGATCCCCTTCTCGTTGGCCTGTTACCTATGTTTCCAGCCCTGGTTTCTTTGTCGACTGACTATGCGGACATCACTCTATGATACTCAGGCAGAGGATTTAAAGTGAAAGGTGATGTGACTTGCTGAATTAACTTTGCCTTGTTTTTAAGCTCATCAAATTTTATATCTTGTAAGTGCATATTATACCCATTAAATGCTCTGTGAACTTTAGGATGTATTGCACTAGATACTCCTCTGTGTTGAAATACTATTGTGTGGAGACCAATTTGGATGCATTTTGGACGCTTATGCTTTTTTGGGTTTAACATCATTCTGGCAAAACATCTTGATAATGAATAGGCCCTTCTGACCATAAACTTTGGTAAGAATTTTGCATAAATGGTGGCGGATTATGCACAGTGTGAATATTCTTCTGCACCGCGGGAATATCTTAAACGGAGAGTAAAAAGACTTTATCCTGGTTGTCGACTTGGAGCTCTGTGTACTATATAAATTTCTTGCATCTAGATTACTGAGAAGAAGGACTCAAGATAACACAACGAGCTCTGAACTTTCTACCTATACAGTGTCGTGCGGTTATCTTACATTTATCTTAGTCTATTGCTGGAGTGACTTCTGCTCGATTGCCTGCAGGATTTAGTTAAGAGACTAGATGTCGCTGTTACCAATGCATAACTAGTCTCTCTATGCATTCTTCTGCGATGTTGGGTTTCCTGTATATTAAAGTGATCACTATGACTTCTTTTTTCTGTCTATGTTATCCACCATGTAGGTGACCTTCTCTTTCTCCACTCATTTTCCAAGAAAAAGCCAGTTCCTGTTACACCACAAATGTTTATCTGACAAATGTCTATAAACAATAGCCAGGTTGTTTTTGTTGGGGATATGACACTATGCAACAGCCTAGCTTAGCCTATTGCTGGAGTGACTTTTCCTCGATTGCCTGCAGGATTTAGTTAGGAGACTAGATGTCGCTGTTACCAATGCATAACTGTAGTCTCTCTATGCATTTTTCTGCCATGTTGGGTTTCCTGTACATTAAAGTGATCTCTGTAACTTCTTCTTCCTGTCTATGTGATCCACCTTCTCTTACTTCATTCATGTTCCAAGAAAAATCCAGTTCTTGTTACACCATAAATGTCTATCTGGATTCGACTCTACTGCACCCAGTATTCACACTCTGCAACAGTTTTGTTTTATTAATGCAGATCTGTAACCTGCAATTTTGCTGTGTAAGATCTGTTGTGTGATTTCTTTACATATGGTATCTTCTATGCCGGCCACCATTCTTCCAGTCCAAACAAGCGCAGTACTGATATGTGCTCCCTATGTCAGACACTCCCTCACTGCTCAGCGCAGTGCATTGCTCTATTTAGTGGCATGTTCTTTGGGGAGAGGCGTCTCTCAATAGCTACAGTCAGCAGAGAGGCTAGCTATACAAACAGGGTCCCAGTGGTTTTAGCTGTGCTTGCTTTTCCCCAGCCCACGTAGCTCACATAAGCTGTCACAGAAAGACAGTGCCATGCAGGACAGGGCACAGCAAGCAGCACTGGGACCCTGTATGTTAATATAATTGCTTCCTGCTTCCCTGCCTGCTGGTCCTCCACTGTATGGCACTTCCTCACATGCGTGTTTTAAAACTAAAGTCCAAACAAACAAAAAGGGAGGCCCAATCTAAATAAGATCCATATGACATATTAGACAAAACATATTAAAAACACTAAAAAACATATAACAGATAACATACCAGACAGACAAACATAAGGGATGTGTAGATGGTGGGGAGAAAATTCAATATTTCATCTATAATCAATAAATCAAATACTAGCATACTCCAAATGCATACAAACAAAAATTCCAAAAAATACAGAAATAAATAAAAAAAAAAATTTGTGCAAAAGTGCAATGTGCACTATAATAATATATACTGTGAAAATAAGCTGTGCTGTCCAATCAAAACACCATCATATTAAACCACATATCACAACAGGTGTAAAGTATGCTGCTCCCAAAGGGAGCTCGTCCCTCTAAACGGGCCCCCTTCAGTCACTACATAACCATCAACAAGATATATATAAAATCCAATAGCCCAAACAATCCAGTAATTCAATAACACTTCATAAATTACAGATTAGTCACCAGGTCTCCCCACCACCTGCTAGCATCCAAAGTAGCCACGCGTTCTGTGGGCAACTCCCACTTCCTCAGGTTCAGGTGTTTTTAATATGTTTTGTCTAATATGTCATGTGGATCTTTATTGAATAAAATTTGATACTGGCTTGTTGATTTAGATTGGTGTGCCTCCCTTTTTCTATGTTTGGATAATGATGTATGGCTCATATAGCCTTGGGAGTGGCACCCGCTTTACATATAACTCTTTGAAGATTGGGTGTATACCATTTTGTATGCTTTGTTAAAACTAAAGTCCGCTCTAACTGCTGGTGCCCTGTGCTGCTGACCGTCCTCCTGCAGCTCTGATTCCGGATGGTGCGTGGGCATGGCCTGTGTAAGGCCAGCATCCATTGTTTTCTATAGGAACCAACTGCACACAGGCCACAACCACCTCCCAGAGCCAGGGCATGATCAGCTGCGCGGGAGTGCCAGTAAGGTAAGTGGACTTTTCCTATACCTGCCCCACATTTGCTCAATGAGAAACACGGAAATTTTCCCACTGTTTGGGAAAAAAGTGTGTCTAAAGGAACGAAAAATGAGGTATATCATTTTGCGTAGTGACATGTTTAATCTTGGTTAACTGTGATATCTAGCCGCTCAGTAGCAACATAGCTACAGTTTCTATCATTTTTATTAGATTAGAAAGCATGGAAAAAGATTTAGGCAATTTCAAAACATTTTTTGATTTTACAAAGTCGCCATTTATCTGTGTAAGTACAAAGCAAGCATGGCTTGGAAGTATTATTGCTTGTCAAGTCGTGCCTGGCAAGAGAGCTTGCAATCCGAATCAAAATATCATGTTGCGTGAATGATTTTTCCGCAATGGCATTTTCCAATTCCACTCATGTCTTTCTCTCTTATCAACAAAGCAGCCTGAGGACTAGAGGGGAGCTACCTGTTAAAAAGATGCTTTATGTGGCCTACACCAATCCCAGCAGCAGCGTGTGCTGGACAGCTCCCTCCTGACACAAAGAAATACTGCTGCCTGCCCGATAATTGGATGTACAACTGCCGGATGACAAACTTACTCCACAGGTTACAAAATTTCCACTAGCAGAAAAAATGGCAGCGTTGAAAATAACACAATTGTTTGCCTATAACAACGTTTAGCTGTATTCTGTCTGGGAAAAGTATGTGATTGTAAAAAGCGCAGTGTCCATACCTAAACACCTAAATCGGAAAATGCCATTAAGAATGGGTTGCTTCAGCCAATGGATTTTAAAAGAGTTTTGCCACATTGTAAACTATTTAATCTAATATCTCCTTGAAAGGCTCCCAAATTATGTAAACACTTTTACTCCTGAATAACTAAAATATCAATAATATTATGGGCCTTATTAATGAACTGATAGCGCCAGGTAGTGCCTGTACAGCGGCAGGTGAACGCCGGAGATGGCACGCAATTACAGATTTCTGAAGCCGAATCTGGTGAGCGACTAGAACAACGCCATGTAGCGTACAATTCATCATTATCCCAGGCTCAGCATACAGCGCCAGCATTCAGCCTTGCAGAGCGCCACGTATTACCTCTCGCTACCTGGCAATCTCCCATACATTTCAATGGACGATCCTTAAATCCCTTTTCTGATCCCAATTTTTTTTTTTCTTAAAAAAAATCTCAAAACTTCTGACATGCATCCTGGGCAAGAAAATGACATTTTTGAAAACTTTTTTGATTAATAATATTTTTATGCAGAATTGTCCTTACATGTCTGGTGTTCATGTTACAATGTAATAACAATTTAATTCCATATGTTTTGACTTTGTTACTAGTGGATATATATATATAGGCTATAACTACATGATTTTGAGCTCCAGCGATGTTTGAGGCTGTTTTTTTGATGAATGTGGTGTGAGTCAGCCGCACTGAGCTGGTGCTACCGCTCGGTCCCATACAGCGTAGTACTGCGACTCACACATCATATTCATCAATGCCGGCCAGGACTGAGGTGCTCTGAAACAATGACATGGCCGAGCACATCGACTACTAACAGTTGCTCTGAAATCCAATCTACAGACGCTCATCTGTTGCTATCTGGCTTTAGTAATGAATCAGCCTGTCCATATATTTATCCTGCCCGGCTCGACTAAAATAGGCAAACAAATATATAAATATTATCAATATCTGCCCAATGATAACCCAATGGATAAACGCAAAAGACTGTGAACTCTTTGGACTTCTGGTAAATATAAAGAACACTGAGACAAATAGTAAATAAAGAGATATATTGTTCATAAAATAACACAAATGCAACCAAATCTTACAACAAAATACAACATGCTATGATCAGAGTTCTATGACCGGCATACATATATCCAATGATGAAGGCAATTACCTGACCAGCAACTCATACAATTACCATCCTGACCAGGGAACCCACCAGCCGACCATCAAGCTGGCAGCCTTTCTTCTCCTAGCTCTCTCCTCTCCCTCCTGCCACCTTCCTAAGGCTCCCCCAGTTATACACAAAAAAACCTTTGATCTCCAGACTTGTCTTGCTGGACACTCCAGTATTAAAATTTCCCAGCCCGTGAAACTGGATTTAAAAATTCTCATGGTTTGCTCTCTCAAGCCTGAATTGAAACCTGTTTTGTTATTAGGGTAGGACAGAGGAATGTGGGCTGACCAGCCTCTAGGCTTGAGAGGGACCAAGGCCTGAATGGTCAACTGCAATTGATTATACATACAGAAATAGATTAAAACATTACACAAATGGAGGGGCGTGGCCGGACGCTGAAGAAGATGGCTGCTTCTTGCTAGTGCTCGGCGCCTCGGAGCACAGAACCCACCCCACAGCAGCTTCTTTTCAGCGAGATTAGCCGACAGCTTGGCAGCAGCTCATCCCCACCACCTGCCCCAGCCTGCATATGGGGAGAAGCGGGGCCAGGGGGAAGGAGAGAAAGACCGGCGGCGAGAGGAAGAGCGCCGCGGGCCTCCGCCAGCCGGACATCATGGCGGAGCTCCGGCGCCAATCCCAGGCCGCCCACCACTCCAGCGCCAGCCGGGACACACAGCGCAGCGGCCGGTCGCACTCACCGGATCGGGCGCCGCCGGCCCAGCGGGACGCAACCCGGGAACCGCCGGAGGAGGAGGTAGGAGCGGGCGCTGGCCCCGACCACGTGAGCGGGGGGCGGCAGTCCCCACCGCCGCAGCATCTGCCCCAACCACAGGGGGAGAAGTCTGGCCTGACCCAGCCACCGGGTCCAATGGAGCACCCCTCTGACCCAGGGGCGAGGGGGGACTGGGGGGGAGACACGGACTTCCCGCCACTGCACCCTCAAGCTGCACTTCAGCCCGGATCCATGCAGCCCTCCCCCCCCCCTTCATGGCCGCAGCATGGCCTGCGACACTCGCAGCACGGGACAGACCTCTTATCCCCATCACAGGGCGCACAGCCGAGGGGGAGCCCTGGAGGTGTCGAACCCCCACACCTGACCACACCAATGCAGCCCTCCTCCCCTCCCTCGCGACCGCGGCATGGCCTGCGGCCTGCGACTGATCCCCCATCTCCACCACGAGGAGCACAGTTGAGGGAGAGCCCTGGAGGTGTGGGGTCCCCACACCTGATTACACCCACACAGCCTTCCCCCCCTCTTTCACGGCCACAGCGCGGCCAGCGACATCCGCCACCTGCAGCTGATCCCCCATCTCCGCCACAAGATGCACAGCCGGGGGGGAGCCCTGGAGGATTTGGGCCCCCACATCTGAGCCCAGCGGACCCCGCCCGCGATATGGACGGCGGCCTACCTCTGTCCCTTACTGGCAGCAGGGACGTTCCACTAATTTTCGAAGAGACCTCCAGGCCGGGCAGCAGCGTCTTTTCCCAGCCCCTGGTTGAAGATGCCCGGGGGGAGAACCCATGGAGTGCCCAGGGATCCCCATACCCAGCTAATCCGATTGTACGCGACGAACAGTTGCTGGCTAAATTTAAGCAGTTATTGCAACAAGAATTGGCCGCGGCAGTGTCCCAGCTTTCCACTAGCTTCGCCAGCGACATCAGAGACCTGGGTGACCGGACCAATACGTTGGAGGAGAGGGTGGATGAAATAGTGACGGCCCTGGACTCCGGTGGGTCGGCCACCGCGGCTGTGCGAGAAGAGGTGTCTTTACTTCAACAAAAGCTGGAAGATTTGGAAAACAGATCCAGAAGAGAAAACATCCGGATCCGGGGCCTCCCGGAGTCCATGGAGGACGTTCCCGCTACGGTCACAGCATTACTCCAGGAACTGCTCCCTTCTATGCCAGTCGAGCGCTTGGAATTGGATAGGGCCCATAGGGCCTTGGGTCCCAAAAGATCGGACGGTCGCCCCAGGGACATTGTTATCAGACCCACGTTTTATCGTACAAAGGAGGCTATCCTAGAGGCCTCTAGGGCGGCAACTAACCTCTCTTTTCGGAATCACGCCTATCAGATATTCCCAGATGTTGCCCCCCAGACGCTCCAGCGACGACGGGAGATGAAGCCAGGACTGGAGGTTTTGAAGTTGAACGGTATCAGGTACCGCTGGGGGTTCCCTTTTAGGCTGATGTTCTCCCACGCGGGTCGTCAGTGTGCGGCGGGCTCCCTTGGTGAGCTTCAGGGCCTCATCCGGGAACTTGGGATACCCTCGAGGGACCCGCTTGTGGCCGCGCCGGATCGGGCGGCCCAGCGGGGGTCCCAACGTCAGCCGCTGCGGCCCATTTGGGAGAGGGTTCGCCCGCGGAGGAGACGGGACCGGGGGGCCGGCCGTGTGCCGCACTCTGACTCGGACCCGGGTTGAGGTTTTCTGGCGTCGGGACGGGTCAGAGTTGGCGAACTGCGCTTTGTTTCCACTTTTGAATAGGTTCTGCTGAACGAGCGCGGGGTCTATATGCTCGGTTCCCTGGGTCCTGCCTTCCCCTCCCCCCTCCGAGTTACTTGACAGTTACTTATGTTTACTAAGGTTATGTTATACGTTTATGCCAATAGGTTTAACAATGTTTTTTCTACTCCAGACCGGCTATTCATGGTGGCGTAAGCTGGGGACCCTTCTGCCCGCTCGAGGGGGAATGAGTGCCTGCCTGGGGCCCTCGGGGTACAGCGGCTTTGGGGCCCTGGACCCGGGACGGCCAGCAATGATGCAAAGTACAGTGGCTTACCGAGTGGCAGGGCTGTTCCCCTTTTGGCATGGGCTAGACGGATGGATGGGGGAGGCAGATCTCTTCCCCCCCCCCTCGCCGGGTTGAATTAATAATGTTTACTGTGCTGATTACTGTCGGGTTTTAAATAGGGGTGGGGCCTGTGCCTCTGAGTACCACCCCCCATACTGTACGAGTTGTCCCGGACTGGGATGCCTTTGCCCCCGGTGCCTGGACAACTTCCTGCCCAGGCAGGAATCCTTTGGGTCCTCTTCGACCCAGAGGGTCTTTTTGGACTACGGTCCTTATTGTTTTTTTGTCACGTGTATATGGTTTGCAATGTTATGCTTCCTTTTGTATGTTGTTACCTTCCCCTCGTTTCCTTCCCCCCTCCCTTCCCCCCTCGCGACCAGCCTGCCTCCTCTGTCTTCTTTCGTGAGAACCAGACCCAATGGTGGGACTGACAGTTAAATTAATTTCCCATAATGTCCAGGGATTTAACAGCCCTGTTAAAAGGAGCAAGGCCTTCCATTACTATAAATCATGTAAGGCTGATATATTGTTCCTCCAGGAAACCAGGTTCTCGACCCACTCTAGACCCAAGTACCTAAGCAACCACTTTCCAGTGTCCCACATGGCCTGCGCTAGAGAAAAGAAAAGGGGGGTCCTGGTGGCCTTTAGAAAAAATCTTCCCTTTATCTGCTCTAAAGAAGTTATTGACCCGACCGGTAGGTACGTCTTGCTGCAGGGGTCTCTCTACGATGTCGATATGACCCTTGTGACATACTATGCTCCTAATTCCTTCCAAACACGCTTTTTTAAACACCTATTGACGGTCATCCGTAACAACACTAAAGGTATCTTGCTAATGGGCGGAGACTCGAACATGGTGCTGGACCCCAAGGCGGACAGACACCGGACGGGCCAAAGGGCGAGGGCGAGAGAGGAACTGGACCCCCACTCCGCTACGTTTAGGGACCTTTTAGACACCTCTGGCCTGTGCGATGTTTGGAGGGAGAGAAACCCCACCACCAGGGATTTTACGTTCTACTCTAACCCCCATGGCTCCTTTTGCAGGATCGATCACATTTTTGTCCCCCAATCTCTCCTCCCGGCTATGGTCAACTCCAGAATTTACAGTTCGACCTGGTCGGACCATAGCCCGGTGATGGCGGTGGCGGACCTCCTGGTTTCCACCAGGAGATCCGTTACTTGGAGACTCAATGACTCCCTCCTGAGTTCTCCAGATACCTGCTCGAAGATCCATGAGGCCCTTAAAGATTACTTTGCATTAAATTTAGGATCTGTCCGTTCTCCGATTACTCTTTGGGAGGCTCAAAAGGTGGTTATACGTGGCAATATCATTGGTATAGCTTCCCGTAAGAAACAAGAGCGGCAACAGCGTCAGAAGGAATTAACGGCGCGCTACGAACGAGCAGAACTGCTCTGGAAGGCAACCCCAACCGCTAGGAACAGGAAGGCCATGGATAGACTTAGGCTGGAGCTCAACGTGCTTTTGGATGATCAGGCCGAGAAAAGGCTCCGCTGGGCCAAGCAAAAATTCTATGCGAGGGGCAATAAGCCTGACACTATGATGGCCCGGAAGCTGCGTGTAGCCGAACTGGATCGCCGGCAGCCGATTAAGCTTAAACTTCCACAGGGCACAATCACGGCCAACCCAGACAAGGTCGTGGGGGCTTTTCGCGATTTTCTCTCAAACTTGTACTCGGCCCCCCCGAGGGCCGGAAATGCCGATCTCGAGAAATTCTTTGAGCGCGTTGAGCTGCCGCCTATTGCCCAAGATCACTTAGACCTGATGGATTCCCCCATTACTCCCCAAGAGATTCTCCTGGCCATTAAGGCTACTAAGACTTCTAAAACCCCAGGGCCGGACGGGTTTGGAGGTCTCTACTACAAGAAATTTGCACCCCTCCTAGCCCCCCACTTGGCCAACCTCTTTAACGCTATGTGCGCGGAGTCATCCATGGGTCCGAACGCCTTGCTGGCGGACATTTGTATGATACCCAAACCAGATAGGGACAGCCTGATAATTTCAAACTACAGGCCGATCTCTTTAATCAACACTGACGTGAAGTTGTTGGCCAAGGTACTGGCGGGCAGGTTGAACACGTTCCTGGAAGGCATCATACACAGGGACCAAGTGGGCTTTGTTCCGACTCGGCAGGCTGGAGACAATATCAGAAGGGTGGTCCACCTGGTTCACCACGCTCGGACAAGGAATATCCCGGCTTTTTTGTTGTCCCTAGACATCCAGAAGGCCTTTGACGCCATTTCCTGGGACTACCTGCTCTGGGTCTTGCAGAGGTGGGGGTTTGGGCAGCGCTTCTTAGACTGGATAAAAGCCCTTTATAAAGCCCCGTCGGCCCGTGTGCGCTATTTGGGTTGTAGCTCGGAGTCCTTTCACATTTATAGAGGTACTAGACAGGGGTGCCCCCTTTCCCCGATCCTCTTTATAATGGCTCTAGAGCCTCTGGGAATAGCGCTTAGGCAGAATCAGAATGTTAAGGGGCTAGAGGTCGCGGGAGTTCAGCACAAGGCCCTCTTCTTTGCTGACGATGCCATGCTGACGGTCACACAACCAATTACTTCTCTTCCAAACATATTTCAAATGCTAGACCACTTTGCCCGCATTTCTGGCTTGGCAATAAATAGCGACAAATCTAAGGCATTAAACGTGTCCCTGGCACCTGAATTGGTGGCCCATATTAAATTGAACTTTCCCTTTCAATGGTCAACGGAGCCGCTCCCGTACCTGGGGGTCCGGATCCCGGGGAGGTATGATGACCTCTATGGGGCTAACTATCCATCCTTGTTTAGGTCCGTGGCGCAGCTCCTCGATACCTGGATGCCGTATCCGATTTCCTGGCTGGGTCGGGTCAATGCAGTAAAGATGTCCATTCTCCCTAAACTCCTGTATTTCTTCAGAGTGCTTCCGGTCTCGATCCCCTCATATAGACTGCGTGCAATGCAAAAAAAGATATTAGCTTTCATCTGGGCTGGAAGGCGCCCGCGAGTACCCAGGCGTACGCTGCTGGCCCATAGATCGACAGGAGGGCTTGGAGTCCCTAACATCGGCCTTTATTATAAGGCGGCCCAGATAGCCCAATTGATTCCCATGCACTCCCCATCGAAGCCCCCCCTTTGGACCTTTCTGGAGCTCCCTAACGCTTCCCCGGCCCCTGTGGATGGTCTCCTTTGGATGGACCCGGCAGCTAGACCTAAGACGCTTAGCCCCCTGATGAGGCACTCCCTCCTGGTGTGGGACTCAGTAAAATATTCGGCCTCCCTGATGTCCCCGCACGCCCCCCTGGCGCATCTTTGGGGTAATCCGGCGTTCCCCCCGGGCCTGGACAATAGACTGTCCTTCAGGTGGTGGGAGGATCACGGCCTGCTTAGGGTGTGGGATCTCCTCTCGGAGGACGGCCTTATACCCTTTAGCACTTTGAAGGATAAATATGCCGCTCCCCAGGGGGCCCTGTTTCAGTACATGCAGTTAAAACACTGGCTGTCCCCCCTGCTTAGACTGGGTTTACCCTTTCAGAGATGTACCCCTTTCGAGAGAGTCTGCGGAGAGGAACCATTTTGCAAAGGGACAATATCCACGATATACTCTGCATTAAATGCCATGAGGGAGAACACACATGTACACGTTAATAGGTGGGAACACGACTTGGGCCCGTGTACCCTGGGAGGGGGGTGGTCGGATATTTGGAAAACCGCCTCCTCATGTTCTATAAATGTCCTGACGACCGAGACGGCCTACAAAGTTCTATATAGGTGGTACTTGGTACCGAGCCGCCTCGGTAGAATGTTCCCAGGACAAGCTAATACTTGCTTTAGAGGGTGCAACACTGAGGGCACTTTCCTCCATACTTGGTGGACTTGTCCCATGCTGACTCGTTTTTGGGCACAAGTTCACAGGATAGCTGGCAAACTATTTCGAACGTCCATAAGAAGAGACCCTTGGGTGGCCCTCCTCCATTGCAAACCCCCTGAGCTTTCCCGCAAGCAACATAAGCTATTTGTATACCTGCTTCTGGCGGCTAAACAAACCATTGCTAGAGGGTGGAAAAAGCAGACTATACCATTGTCGGAGGTGTCGGCCAGGATGAATGGATTTCTAGTTAACGAGAGGCTCTCAAGCATACTGGCCGATACTCAGGACAAGTTCCTTTCCACTTGGGAACCGTGGATACAACATGCCTGGCCTGACGCGCCGGCGGGTGTACTGAACTAGGTGAGGCGGGTTGGTCTGCGAGGTCCCCCCCCCCCTTTTTTTTTTTTTTTTTTTTTTCCCTTTTCTTCCCCATTCCTTCCCTTTGTCTTCCCCTCCCGACCTACCTACCCTTTTTGTCTTTTTTAATGTTGTTGCGTTCTGTATTTTCTTATTCTTCTCTCCCTTCCCCTTGTTCCTATCTTCTTTTGTACATGACTTCTTCGCTGCTTGCGCGGCGGCCTGCCCTGCGCCGCCTTCCTGGGCTCCGGGGTGGGAGCGCCTGGCGAACGCTGGGCGGCCCGGCCCGGGGGGCGGGGGGGGGTGGGTCGCGGCGGGAGAGTGAATGCGTCTGCTAAATATGGCTTCCCAGACCTGGGAGGCTGCGAGAATAAAGGAATCAATGTAAACGGACGCTGTCCAGTTGATAGTTTAACGGCATTAAATTCTGATGCGGCAATTCTGCTACATATATATATATATTACAGTTCTGTTAAAAAGAATCTGTTTCTACTTCAACTATTGCTGTCATCTTATACGCTTCGTTATACTGGCCTCCCCTGCGCGGGATGGCTTTTGCACTGTTGTTGGGCCGCTGACGGCCGTGTCTGTATCGCTCTCCTTTCTTGTCCAAATAAAAATATTGAAATAAAAAAAAAAACATTACACAATATTTTAACAATATTCATTTTCCATAAAGGCCCATTATTTACAACATGCTAATTAGAGGATAAATTGTGCCAGACATGTTACTTGTAACCCTTATTTTTCATTTTTTACTGTCATGGTTTCTTATCTACTGAGAAAACGAATTAAATGTCGGATGCAAGCAATATTTTCTATGCTTTCCCATCATAAATGAGATTATCACTTAGTGCTAACAGCATTTGGCCGAATCAGTGGGAGACATCAGGTTCTTCTCTTTCCTGCAAGAAAACGGTTGTACTTTCAGACACAGATTATTAAATAACACGTCTTTTTCGGCGTATTTTCTATCTAGGCAGGGGATAAATGACCGCTTTGTCTTTTAGATTCTAACATTAAAGGGGTAAAGAGTGTCTCTGAAAATCATTGAGCAAGTCCTGATCTTTTACGGTGACCTTTGGATGTGGTAGTCATTCCATCCCAGTGGCTGTGTAAGAACAAGTCGCTAGTTACTTTGCAGTTTAGACTGTGCCGCAGTCACCTCCTGTTCTGTATAATAATCTGTTTCCATTTCTGACCTCCATGCCTCAGGATCACAGCGTTTTGAATTACTGTAACTCCCTAGACCCAACAGCTTTTTGCAGTCTTCTTTCTAACTAATAAAAGTTTGATAGAATTTAAGTGAGAACAGACACTATCGCCGCTTCTGGAAATGAGCACATTACAGATCACACCTTTTCACAGTCAGGAAACAAAGATAGGTGCCACAGAAAATGACTCCTCAGAAGACCGAAAAGATACATTGATCAAAACCTTTTTGAAGATTCATTTGTTCATTGCTGAATACTTTCAGAAGTGAACATAAAAAGTTTGATACTGACAGCTGTTTTACAAAAAAGTGACACAACATTCTCCAGGATGCTGTTCTTCTCATGAGTTATGCAAAGTAATGGCCTTAAAGAGACATTCTTTTCACACCAGCAAAAAAAGCAGCTTGTTTTGAAAGTTTGTTTAGAGCCAAAATTGTTGGGGTTAAACAAATGAGCAAATCCAGCATAAACATGTATTAAGTTATCTAAGGCGAAATAGAACCTGAAATTGTGTAACTTTTATCTTTGGCACAAACAGTTTGTACCAAAGCCGATGTGCGGCCCTCTCCCTGCTTACCGCTCCTTCATCAGCTGGTGGCCGCAGCACGAGGCTGATGTAAGTATATGTTTTTTTTTTCTTATCCCTAGTGTGGGGTGTAGGGGGGTATTCAGCCACAGTACATATGAGCAATGGGGTGGGGGGGAGGCAATGGGAGGGGGATTGCCACACTGCACATTGGAAATGGGATTGGGGAATGCCACACTGGCTATGGGGATGGGATGAGGGAAATGCCACACTGCCTATGGGGATGGGATGAGGGAAATGCCACACTGCCTATGGGGATGGGATGAGGGGAATGCCACACTGCCTATGGGGATGGGATGAGGGGAATGCCACACTGCCTATGGGAATAGGAGTGGGGGCATGCCACACTGCCTATTAGGGGGAATAGGATGGGGGCATGCCACACTGCCTATATGGGCAAAGGGAGGGGGGAATGCCACACTGCTTATGGGATTAGGGGAATGCCACAATGCCTGTAATGGGGTGTTTTAGCACAGCATTTGGTTTAGAATATTTTTTCTTATTTTCCTCCTTCAAATCCTAGGTGCGTCTTATGGGCAAGTGCATCTTATAGGGCGAAAAATATGGTCACTTACATGTCCTTAGTACAAGGACTGACCAAACAGGTTACACTGGCTACAGGAAGTTTGCAAGATCCTGCCGAGGTGTTTACCAGGGAGTCCTGTACACGGATCTGTGAATGCTTAACCTCAGGCTCACTGCCAACTAAAGAATGGGTAGAGTGGTGCATAAATCTGGGGTGGCACACAATACACAGTTAAAAAGAATAGAAGGAATCAAGAGAGAAACACACCAAGCCTTGGATGTGGACACAGGTCCTTGAAGTTAGGCACAGGACTTCTGAGCTGTAAGCAGAATATGGACTTGCTTCACTGCCTGTGACCCCTGACCTTGGCTTATCTCTGAACATGCACATTGCCATCTCTGCTGGGACTATCACTGCCTCCCTGCTCAGGTCCTTGATTGCTCCCCAGGTACGACCTGGGGCCCCTCAAGCCAAGCCATAGCCAAGCATAAACATCCTTGCGGGAGGCGGGAGGCTCTAGTGAACACCGGCAGCATCTTGGGTCCTGGGCAGTAGGTTCCAGGGCTTCATCTGAGGCAGTGTGGACCCAGGGGATCTCCACACACTCTCCAGGTATGGGAGAAGCAGAGACAGAACATGTTGTATTCTCTATTCTAATGAGTTTTTAATTTAGAAAGTTTAGAATGGATGTTTTGGGGGCAAAATGTAGTGATAATAACTCTACATAGTCTAAATTACATCACACTATTAAGATAGCAGATTCAGACTGGTTAGCTAACAATACATATGGTTCAGAAGAAGTTGTTCATCACCTGTCACAAAATTGTTAACTAGACCTGAATGGCTGCTGCTGCTCTGGCTTGTAATGCTTGCAGATGAGGATGAGGTTTAAGTCTCTGTCAATACACAAACCAACTTCCTCCTTATCCCCCTTGGGAACATTGTCAAATGAGCAATTTCAAACATCTGAAAATCTCACTAAAGCTCACTATAAGATGAGCCTGACCATAAGAAGCACGCAGGTTTTAGAGGAGGAAAATTTGAAAAAATGTTCTCAAATAATGGTGTGCTAAAATACCCCCTTCCAATCACTCCATAATAGGCAGTGTGCAGACTCTCCCCCATTACAGGCAGTGTGCAGATTCCGCCCATTACAGGCAGTGTGCAGAATCCTCCCAAATTCCCCCATTACAGGCAGTTTGCAGAATCCCCCTCCCCCATTACAGGCAGTGTGGTAAATTCAACCCCTCATTACAGAAGGTGTGGCAGATTACTCTTCCAGTACAGGCATTGTGGTAGAATTCCCCCAATACAGGCAGTCTGGTAGAATTCCCCCATCCCCCCAATACAGGCAGTGTGGCAGTATTCCCCTACCAATCCCCCATTACAGGCAGTGAGGCAAATCTGGAGATCTTGGGTTCTGATCCAGTCTACCCCTGGTTCTTGGACCCGAAAAGTGCTGCATGACTAGCCCACTAGTTTGACACAAGTATTAGGCTGAGATCCACCTCGGTTTAGGAATTATGCCCAAAATAGCATTTGTAGGTGGCAAGCTAGCTCCTAGAGGTGGAGCTGGATGCTCTGCCCAAAAGGGCGATGGGAGTGTCCAGCCTGGGGGTTAAATCCCAAATCTCATAGAAGTCTTGGTCCCCACACATCTGCAGAACTATGCTAATGCTACACCACCAAATCCCACTGTGCCTCTGTGTAGGTGCAGTCCTAAATCTTATCTATGACAGTCCCCTTTGGAACATACAATGAAATGCTTAAGTTGGGAGAAGTTTACCTGGGGTTGCCCTATAACCTTGAGAGCAGCACATGGGGAGGAAAGGTCAAAAGCTTTGCAGTACAGCCTCAGACCCCCACCAATCTGACTTTATGTTGTATCTCTGCTAAGAATTTGCTTACCTGTAATCTGTAACCCATTTCTCAGACTGTTATTGAAAATTCCATTACCTGTAATAATTGTCTATTGTGCCTTCAGCATTAAAATCTATATTTAACTTCAGCTATCTGCCTTACCCAAGAATCTGTGTTTCCTGTGGCTTTGCTGGGTCTTGTAGTCCACAAGGCTTGTTGTTGTGATCACCTGATACGCATTTTCATGGGCAACCTTTGAGGTGTGTGAGGCGTGCCTTTCACACAGGGTGCCATCCTAACCTCTCGGTAAGGTGACATCATGATCACTCAAATGGACCAGCAGGCTTCTCTTTTCCCAAATACCCCCATATCTCCATTTCTCTTCCTTTTCCTTTCTTTCTTCTTGAATTTTCATTTTCAGTTTTATTTCATGATCCCTTCATTTTCCTCTCTTTTCATGTTGGTTCCACATTCCCTCTACCAGCCTCTCTTCTTCATATCTTCCTTTTGTTTTACATTTCTTTCTTTCATTCTTTCTTTTTGTGTCCTCTCTTTCTTTCCCTCTCCTTTTCTCTTTCTTCTCTCACTCATTGTTCTGTCTTTTTTATTTCTCATCCTCTTTTTTTCTTGTACCCTATTTAAGCTTCTTGTTTTTCTACATTGCTCCATCTCTTACTCAAGTTTTCCAACATTACCCCATCATGCTCCTATTTTCACATGTTCTCCATCTTGTCACATTCCTTTGATCTCCTTTAACGCTCTCACTTGATGTTGCATCCTATATTTTTTTTTATCTTTTCTCCCCCTTTCTCTTTTCCACATTCCTTCTACCCCTTCTCCTTTTCACCTTCTCTATATATGGCATTCCTTTCCCTTTCTCTCAATCTCTTTTTCACATTTCCTCTTTTGTCATTTCCACCTCACTAAGTTTTTATGCCCCATCTCTCTTTGTCCCTCTCTTTTTCATGTTTCCTCTGTTGCTCGCTTTTTATTTGAGTCAGTGTTTGTGTGTCTGGGGGGGACATCATCCTGAAATTTTGCACAGGGCAACATTTACCCTACCCTACATTTTCTAAGGCCGACCCTGCATTTGACAAACACATCAATAGTCAATTACTCGCCCCCTCCTGGGGCTGGGCACAACCCACAGGTGCCAGGTTACCAGGTCTGGTAAACAGTCCATCAAAGGAAATCTCTATCATGACTTCTGAGTTTAGGAAAATATCATATATTAGCAATTTTATTTTTTTGCTGGCGCAGGGAACAAATATGTAACTGAGTTGCACTTTAGTGAGTACTAATTTTAGTTTTCTTTCTTTCTCGCCTATATATAAAAAATACTATATGGAAAATGATATATATATTTTTTCAAATGTTCCAAAACCAGATAAATATAGAAGCCTCAGTGGTGCCACAATGTCTGTGCAACTTAAAAAAGTCGCTTTTTTAATTATTTGCTTGACATTTGATAGGATCGTTAGATAAAGGATTATTAGAATATTCAGTAGACGGAAGCACAGTTCTCTATGTACATCCTTTGTTGGATGGTAGCAACATCTGCATAAACTTGGCAATACTTACCCAAAGAGTGTGAGTACTGGGTGCAGCAGAGTGAAATCTAGATAGACATTTGTGGTGTAGCAGGAACTGGCTTTACTGGAACATGAATGCAGTCAGAGAAGGTCACCCTACGTGGTGGACAACATAAAATAAGAAGTCACAGAGATCCCAAGTACAGGAAACACACCATGTAGTCGATAATGTACAATGAGACTAAACATTGATATATGTAACAGTGCCATCTACTGTCATGAACGTAAACTGCATTAAACTAGCAATATAGGTGCAGATCACATAAAGAGACAAGCTGTAAGCTGTTCCCCACTATTTCCAAAACCTGCTGCTGCCAGAAGTTTCACCCTCCTGTCATGAATGCCCTTGCTTCCTACAGCCATAAGTGCTCAATTCTTACCACTTCCCCAAATGCAAGTTATCTTGGTTGTCTGGAGAGTAAGTAATAAAATACCCCCAGTCGTCTATGCTTGATCCATTTTAATATTACTAGCTGCAGAAGTTCTCCTATTTATGAATTGTAGAGTGTAATGCCTTCTGAAATGTCTGGAGGAAGTTCCTGCTTTTCTTCATCACAGGACCTACCCTTCAACCCAGTGTCTTTTATTGCACAAGACCAAACTAATTGCATGTATAGCCTGTGCAGTTTCAGAGATTGCCATGATATTCTGCAGCTTGGGTCGAAGAAAAACCCAAGCAGGCTGATAGCAAAGTGGTGAGTGACTACAGGCTCAAACAAGTGGCATCATTTAATGGTGGCATAGAACATGTACACCTTGCTTTGCCTACATGCTAGTTAAAATACTAGTTGCTGTGTATTACTATTACTTATTTACCTAGTCCTCGATTTTGGGAAGTTCGTGCCTGCATATCATGACTAATGGGAACTCTAACCAGGTACTAAAATGACAGACATGTCATGTTTAATTTAGGTTTTTATGTAATACTTTTTGTGAAATATAGGTGTATGTTTCATTCTGGTTTAAAAGAAGTTGGTCAGATGTTTACTATAAAATGCAATACCTCCAAGAGCAGAAAATTATAATTATTAGCATTATTTAGAAAGCTTTCTCTCACCGTGACATTTTCTTTTGAAATTGTTTTACAGCTTATGAACAAACCTTTATGTGTTTCTGACTCTTATACACGGTAATGTTGACAACCCTTGCAGCAGACTCACAGCTCTTAATGAACAACTCCATTGTCTAGTGAAGAAGAACACATTCATGAGACATTATGATATAAAACTGGATGTTATTCTTGTGTGGCAATGCAGTTAAACTGTGGTAATGCCACTCCCTGTCCAATAAATATTAATAGAGCAGTGAAATGTTGATTATAAGTGGGCTATATCATCACCGAACCAGGAGCATGTCACTCTTGCCCAGTTCCACGCCAACATTTTGGATAGGTTTAGAACCACTATAGACTATTGCCCTGATTCAGAGTCTGTCAGTGAATGTCCGTTTTTATTTCGGGAACTGAACTCGTAAATCGGGAAATTGCGAATGCTCCTATTATTCAGAGCTGTGTTCCGGGAAAAGTTTGTTCCTGCATATGTGTCCGGATTTGCTTTGCGTATGCATACGGTTTAGCTGGGCATTTACGGTATTTGCTGCTAAACTCAACTTGGAAGCTGAGGCTGTCGAAACTTGCTGTGGAGTCCAGTGTTCCCGGTGTGCTTCTGTGGCATTCCAGCATACGCCTTTTTTGGTTTATCTAGCAACTTTAAGGTGCTTCTTGGTGTCTCCCGCCTGTGTACCACCCCATGTAGTGTGCATGTCTTTCTACATACTTACCTTCTCCCTAGGGCATCCCATGTAGTTTGCATGTCTAGTGTAATGCGGCACACATGCGTAGGCGAATAGCATGAAAGGTTGACTTACCCTCATGATGTCCTCCTGCTGATCACGGGTGTACACTGTGGGTGCCATGATGGTCCTTTAGATGTTGTCTGTGTGACGCACCCCCAAGGTGCCCACGAGCCCTGGTATACCCCAGAAGTGTGCTTGCATCCCTACGCCCATGTAGCCTGTAGGTTAAAGGCGCCTGTGCTGTTAAATAAACATTGATGTTTGATGTCCAATTAACCACCCAATTATGTATAACTGAACATAGCTGAGCCTCAGACTTTTATGGCAGTGTTTACTTAGGAGCTTACTATGCCACACCATAGGCACCAACGCAGCCCCCAGAGCCTAGAACATAGGCATGGCCAAGGAACACACAGCACCCGGCCCAGGTACCACAGCTGCAGGCCCAGCCATTTGTGCCACAGGCACTCCCCTGCTGATACCCACAATACCTACACTGAGCAGGTCACCCACAGCAGTGTGACGCATCAGCAGCGTCAGAGTAACACAACCAGGGCTTTCAGGGTTCCCGGTACAGCCTACCACAGACAAACCAATGGATCCCAGTGTGGGCCCCACTACGGAGTCCACAGAGGAGCTCCCTGCAAGGTGGACAGCAGCCTGGAATCCATCCGTTCCCCTTCAGCCAAGACACCACCCAGTAGACTCCAGCATCGGCCACTCACCCTGGGCGCATACGAACAAGGTTGAGTGGTCGATTTAACCCTTTCAGTGCCAAGCACGTAGATTCTACGTGCTCGCTTCAACTCCACTTAAGTGCCAAGCACGTAGAATCTATGTGCCTGAATTTCCCCCCTGCTAGTTAAAAAAATAAAAAATACTCACCTGACCCCTCATTGGATCCGGCCAGGTCTCCTCTTTAATTTGGTGCCATCCGATCCCCCGTGGGTGGTTGGATGGCTCCAGGAGAGCACCCGGAAAAGCCCCCCCCCCCGCTTCGGCAGCAGCAGCTGCTAACTGTAAAAAAAAAGAAATAAATTAAAAATGACATTTACTTACCTGTGCCCGCGCTGCCTCCCGACCGGTGTCCTCTTCACTGGGGGGGCCTCCGATACCCCCCCAGCCTCTTCCGTGGCGAGGAGAGGGCAGAAATTGCCCTCCCCCCCACTTCCTGGAACGGGTCTGCTAGCCCCGCCCCCGCCGCTAGCAGGTGACTTGCCGTTAACCCCCGGCACCCCTATTACCTGCCTCTCTAAAGCCCAGGGGGGGGCAGAAGAGCCCGGGCCCACATAGGCTATGTGGGCTTGTAGGCTGCAGGGTGGGGGGCCACAAAAGCTGTTCCTACAAGCCCCCATAGCTGGTCCCGGGCTGGTAATGCTGGGTAAGGGGGACCCTATGTCATTTTTTTTTAAATTAACCCCTTATGTTTATAGTGTGGATAGTAGTAGTATTTTATTTGTAAATGTTATAAAGTGCTATTTTCAGTTTGGGGGGTCTCCTGGGCAAGAATGGGGGGGGCTACCGATACATATTTGGTACCGTTGTAATCGGGAGAAATTGGGTTTTCACATGCAATTTGGTTTTCTTTAATAAAGTACCGTATATACTTGAGTATAGGCCGATCCGTGTATAAGCCGAGGCACCTAATTTTACCCCAAAAAAGTGGAACAAGCTATTGACCCGAGTATAAGCCGAGGCATTAAACATTCTTGGGGGGAAAGCAGGGACAGGCAGGGTTAATGCTGCTGTGGACAGGAAAGAACCAGCGTGCACGCACACACACACTCACACACACACAAACGGTACCTGCTGCTGCTGCCGCCACCAACCTCCTCCTCCAGCCGGTCGCTCTCTCCATTCTGCGCCGCCGCCGTCATCCGCCTCCAGCCTTCAGCCGCTCCCGCCGCCGCCGTCAGCCGCTCCTGCCGCCGCCAGCCGCCGCCGTCGCCTCCGCCGCTCCCTCCGCCGCCGTCAGCCGCTCCCGCCGCCGCCGTCATCCGCTCCCTCCGCCGCCGTCATCCGCTCCCTCCGCCGTCGCCGTCGCCGCCGCCGTCAGCCGCTCCCGCCGCCGCCAGCACTTCCTGGCTGTTGCGCGCTGGTCGTCGGTGGGCGTGCCCCATATGGCCGGCGTCCAATGTTTTCATTGGACGCCGGCCATATGGGGCACGCCCACCGACGACCTGCACGCAGCAGCCTGGAAGTGCAGGCGGCGGCGGGAGCGGCTGACGGCGCCGTATTGACTCGAGTATAAGCCGAGGTGGCTTTTTTCAGCCCAAAAAGTGGGCTGAAAAACTCGGCTTATACTCGAGTATATACGGTAAATGTTTTATTTAAAATAAAGGAGACAATTGTCTAAAAAAAATACACAAAAATATAATTTAAAAAAGTAGAAAAATTACAAACAAGACATTTCATGTTCAAGCCTAAACTCTGCTGCAAAATATATATCTATAATTTTTCTGGAAATTCTGGCAAAAATCACGGTTAAACATGGCGCAGAATGGGGAAAAATTACCTGTCAACAGAGGGTGACAAAACAAGTAGGTTGGCAATTAAAAGGGTTATTAGTACCTATGCATGTTGGGTATTGTTCTGCTCGGGGGACCAGATTTAGCTTGTTTTTTCTGGTTTGCATATTTATATTTTATTCATTTTTTTATTCATTTTTTTAGGGAAACCCTGTGCAACCTAAGAATTCTTTGATGGATTACTTCCAGAAAGGTGAGCCTACTACAACAAGCTGGGTACTCTTAGAAAGCTTAACTTGTGTACTTTCAGGGAATATATGGTTTATAGGGGATATTCCAAATGTAAAGGGTTGTTTTGGTTGAAAAACTGCAAGGTGCGCATTTTGTCTGCAGAGCTGAAATTTTCAAGTAAAATTACTGTTATGCACATGCTTTACTTTGGGGGGTTTGCCAACTCTTCCCTTGACAGTACCTATGCATGTTGGGTATCGTTCTGTTCGAAGCATGTTGCTTTTTGAGACTTTACTTGTTTTTTCTTGTTTGCTTATAGTTTTTTTTTTAGGAAAATGTGGCTTGATTCTTTTTATTCTTTTTTAGGGAAACGCTGTGCAACAAAAGAATACATTGAGGGATTACTTCCAGAAAACTAAGCCCACATAAACAAGCTTGGTATGCCTAGAAAGCTTGAGGTGTGTACTTCCAGAGAATATATAGTTTGTGGGGGTATTTTAAATTTAAATGGTTGTTTTTCTGGAAAAACTGCAAGGTGCGCATAGCGCATAGCATAGTTGTATTTTATCTGAAAATCTCTGTTTCAGTTTGGGGGAGCCTCCTGGGCAGGAAAGGGTGTCTACCTATACATATGTGGTACCGCTGTGACTGGGAGAAATTGGGGTTTTGCACGCAATAAAATTTTATTGACAAACTTACACTTTTTATTACAAAAAAACACTACAAAAAATAGATTTTTAAAATTTTTTTTGCACATATTTCACCAAAAAGTATTGAGAATACACTAAAAAAAGGCCAAACAAGAGATTTAATGTTGAAGTCCAGACTCTCTTGAAAAAAACGATATATAATTTTCCTGGGAAATCCCTGGAAATCCTTTCAAAAATCACAGTTGAACACGTGTAGCCAAAATAGTGAAACATGGTCTGGCAACAGAGGGTGACAAAAGCTGCAGGTAGGCTGGCAGCGAAAGGGTTAATGACGCTCAGCTGAAGGCTCTGCTGCATGGTGTCAGTCAAAATTTTGATCAGCTGGTGGCTGGGTCCTGGTCCTGCTCTACCCCCAAAGCATTGTGAGAGAAGCAATGGGTGGTGAGTGTCCGCAACGTGACGGGGTGAGGCCAGAACCCAAGGATTGGGTCCAGGCCAAGAAAATATGGGACGACCTGAAGGTGGTGGTTAGGTGGACTCTCTGGTGGTAATTGACCAAACATTGGCCTCAAACATTGGCCAGCTCTCTAATGCCACTCTTTCCTTTGTTTTGATCTAGTTTTCAAACTGGTGTTGAGCTCCCGAAGAGTCTGCAATTTTCACATACTGAGGAACAGGTGGAAAAGATGCTCCTCCCCAACACCCACCAGGGTGTGTCTGGCACCATGGAACCGATAGGCGGCATATGCCAACCAATGGTTAGACTTGGGTGCTAAGTGCAGGTTTGCACAGGGGGGAGGAGAATGACCAACCACCAAACCCACCAACCTGAGTGCCCACATGCACCCCCAACTTGAAGGGCTTGCCTGGGACACACATGTTGGCCTATACCACACACAAAGGGGATTTGTCAGACTTTAAATGTAAGCCCTAACCTGGGGGTAGCAAACAAATTTTAAGGCCACAACATAGATGTGGGTCCCACTGTGTAACACTTGTTGGGAATTGGAAGGGGCCCATATAATTATAAAGAGGAAACTAACAGCGAATTTACCTTGACTTGGCAGCAACCCCCCAGCCAGCAGCACCTCGGCCTCAAGACCACCTGCAGCCACAGCTGCCCTGTCTGGTGTGCCTAGCATCACATATCTAGTTGTGACATAAACAAACAAGTCAAGGGGCTCTATCGTAGGTGTGTAAGCCGATTCCCGCTAGCGAAAAGAGGGCATAAGTTTGAACCGGAAACCTATGGTTTTAATAGGCCCAAAACAGCCAAATCAGGGCTGAGAATCACACGCAAGCGCAAGCGAAAGCTGTAAAAATACGGACAAATGCCTTAAGCCATAATAATACAGTGAATACTCGGTTTGGCATACGTGTACTGTAAGAAGGGCAACTATGCCAAAAAAACACGGCCCAGAATCGTCCGACACAGAAAATATCCCAAATGTGGTCAAATGACACCATTCCCGTTGGCTGGAATCCATACAAGAGAGACTCTGAATCAGGCCTCAGGTCTGTAGTAAGACAGTTAAAACTAATGGTCTTGATGTGTCTGGTTGTTTTAATATATGAATAACCGCCCTCACTCACACACTGCGGTGCCCTCTTTGCTGTCTTTGACACCATTTGAAAGATTTAGACTGTAAGTTAATATGACAAAAGTAACCTATAGGTGTCGGGCCCAGAATAGAATGACTTGTACAGCAAAACCATCTTTTGTGTCACCTTTAGGCCTGAAAAGGAAGTCAGGCATGATATGTAGAGCAGGATTACTGACATAGAAAAGAATAACAAAGTGGTTCTAATCCTGACATACTACAAGCAAAAGCACTTCAAGAAACAGGCTAGACCAGGAGAAAGATGCCAGTGATCAGTGAGATGAAGGCATCAGAGGCATTAGACCAGACCTCTAGCGAAGGACATAGTGGTATGCTGCCAAGGTCAGAAGCCAAACCAAAGGCTCCCGGGCCCTGGGGACATCAGCCACTAAGCCTTTTTAGAAAAACATAAAAGTGAAGAGTTTTAAGGAAAACTTGGCCAAATGCATCCAAACCAAACTATCACCTGTTTCCTTTGGCGCATTTGGCGCTAGCTGTTGCTCCCCTATTCTTTCCCCAGATCTGTCATCCTTCCTCCTGCTGCTATCCATTTTTTAGCTGTGAACTTGCTGCTGCTACCTCTTTTACCTACTAGAGGCCATCCCCTCTGCTCTTGCTGTGCTGTCCAATACCTCTTCTACTTTATTCTCAGTTATGATCTTCTTTGCTGCTGCTGATGCAAAGTACCTGGAGAGTATCTGTCATTTGAAGGTGCTGACACGTCTAACAGAGCCACTTGTAGGTGGTTCCCCCAGAAGCACAGGATCACAGCTCACAGCTCACAGCTCACAGCTGTGTTTTGGGAGCCAAGCTTGTAGGCAAGCTGACACTAATACATGCTGCTGAGCAGTCATAGAGGGAACAAAAGTACTAGATTTTTGCTGGCTTTAAAAAAAAGCTGTGCTACCAATGGGAAGCAGAAGCAGGCCACGTTAACTGGGGACAGAACATAAAACATTAGAACTATAAATAGAAGCACACCTTTACAACTCAGTTGGATGCTCAAAATAACAAGGAGGTTTATTATGTACAATAGTATATACAGCAGTGAGCTAAGGTTTAGGTCCACTTGAGGATAATGTGGACTGAGGTTAAAGCAAGACACAGTTAGTTTAACCAATCGATATATTATATACACTATATACAATGTAAGGAGAATGCCGAATACCAAAGTAATAGTAGTTGATACAAATGGTTCCTCACAGGCAGGTGGTATTCGGGAGAAGAGTAATTGTCAAAGCTGCTATGTTAGCTGAATGATTCTCAAGAAGTAGTGAAGTGGTTGCCATGCAGAAATAGAAATAATGTTCTTGTATAAAAGTCTTGTCAAAAGATTGCTATACCTGGCAGGTTTATGCTGAGGCACTCCTGCTGAACAAGAAGGCTGATACCAAAGCTGAATGGTCCGCACTGAAAACAATGATCAAGGTGGAGAGGCATAAGACACTTTGTAGCAAGCTCCGCTGACACGTGTTTCAGGATTGAATCCTTTCCTCAGAGCGTAGGGTTTGCTGAAGGTTTGCTGGTGCGGTAATGCAGGACGATGCGGTGCCTAGGCACCGCATCGTCCTGCATTACCGCACCAGCAAACCTTCAGCAAACCCTACGCTCTGAGGAAAGGATTCAATCCTGAAACACGTGTCAGCGGAGCTTGCTACAAAGTGTCTTATGCCTCTCCACCTTGATCATTGTTTTCAGTGCGGACCATTCAGCTTTGGTATCAGCCTTCTTGTTCAGCAGGAGTGCCTCAGCATAAACCTGCCAGGTATAGCAATCTTTTGACAAGACTTTTATACAAGAACATTATTTCTATTTCTGCATGGCAACCACTTCACTACTTCTTGAGAATCATTCAGCTAACATAGCAGCTTTGACAATTACTCTTCTCCCGAATACCACCTGCCTGTGAGGAACCATTTGTATCAACTACTATTACTTTGGTATTCGGCATTCTCCTTACATTGTATATAGTGTATATAATATATCGATTGGTTAAACTAACTGTGTCTTGCTTTAACCTCAGTCCACATTATCCTCAAGTGGACCTAAACCTTAGCTCACTGCTGTATATACTATTGTACATAATAAACCTCCTTGTTATTTTGAGCATCCAACTGAGTTGTAAAGGTGTGCTTCTATTTATAGTTCTAATGGTATGTTAGGGGTATACCACCCCTTTATATATGAATGCACCCACTATGCTATAAATTCTTCCTTTGAGTGTGCTTACCTAATTATATTTAAGACAGAACATAAAACACACAGCGAGAAGAATAGTAGAAGAAGTGTCATGCAATTAGAAAGGGTAAGTCAGCTGAGAGCCAAGATTGAAAGCCAGAACAGGTAGTCGTATGTGAGCTCATCGAGAGCCAGTGCAAGTAGGCAGACTTGAGCCAGGTTGAAAGACAGGGCAAGGAGTCAGATGTGAGCCAGAATGTACATCTCTGCATGGAGCTCTACATATAAGATGTACACATCTGCAATATTACACTACTGTAAAGTGCGAGGTGCACACGAGTACAGACAGACCAATGCTGAGTGCATGATTGTGCCCGCTTGCATATTTTGAAAGCATCAGATTGCCTATGACCTGGATGCCCACCAATACAGATAGGCCAATGTAGCTGATCCATATTTATTGTATATTTATTGTATATTTTCGGAATGGATCAGAGTGCCACAGACTGAAGCACGGCATTTCTGAAGGAGCGACGTGGGCACATCTTGGCTGCAAGATGAGCGGGGGGTGCAGCTGGCGGTGCACTCGGCTCCCTTCAGCACCGCTTGGGTGCTTAGCCTCCAGGCGGCTTAGCTGTCAGCAGTGCTGAAGGGAACTGAGCAATGGTGAGCGTGCTGATTGGCTGAGCGGGACGCGAGTGACTGGAAGGTGAGTTGATCAGGCAATCTGGGGGAATACACACAGCGGGCATCCCAATTCAGGATGCCACCTCACGGAGGAACAACACACAGGAAAGGGAAATTCCTATGTGTTGCTCCTCTTTAAAAGGGCACCAGCATTTCCTTTTTATTTTTAGTTAGAAGTAGTCAATAGAAATAGCTATGGAGAACGCACACCACATAAGTTACATTTAGATTGCAAGTCGAAGTGTATTAAAAATCATACACCATAAATGTCATTTTTCACAAGCATAGAAAAGGATTTCATAGCTATTCTATGATAGCTCATGATGAACTCTGTCTGCACTTTCTTGGCTGGTAAATCCCCTTTGTGGATTATGAGATTTTAGTTATATGTTGTTAGTGTAATTTTAAAGCAATAAATGCATGAATTTAATGTGAGATGACTTTGTGATCTGTTGGGGCATTGGTGCCTGGGGTTTCCTTTATTGTGGTTGCTGGGACCACATTGTAAATTTATTTTCATAGTTATTCTACTTGGTATAAATTGAGGCAGAATTGGTGGAAGCCTCTGAGTGGATAGCACTAGAGATGAGCGAACTTTTGAAAAATTCGATTCGGCCGATTCGCCGAATTTCCCTGAAAAATGTGTTTCGGTCCGAATTTATTCGCGACAAATCAATATTAAAAATGGCTATTTCTGGGCTTCTGAGAGCCTCCATAGGGTTGCAGAACGTTTTGCTTGGCTGTAACATGCATAGGATGCATGCTGGGTTAGTGAAATAATATTGTAAAGAAGTATGACATGCAGTTAAGAGGCATCGCTATTAGATTCGCTGGCGCAGAACGGCACATTTAGAGAGCTTAGAGGTGGCATCAGCATGATGAGCCCATATATTGCCTGAAAAACACACCCTGAATTTGGCAGCAGCATAGGGAGCCCATATATTGCCTGAAAGACACTCTGGAGTTGGCAGCAGCATTAGGAGCCCATATATTGCCTGAAAAACACACCCTGGAGTTGGCAGCAGCATAATTAGCCCATATATTGCCAGAAAAACACACCCTGGAGTTGGCAGCAGCATAGGGAGCCCATATATTGCCAAAAAAATACACCCTAAATTTGGCAGCAGCATAGGGAGCCCATATATTGACTGAAAACCCACATTGGAGTTGGCAGCAGCATTAGAAGGCCATATATTGCCAGAAAAACACACACAGGAGTTGGCAGCAGCATTAGGAGCCCATATATTGCCTTAAAGACATACTCTGGACTTGGCAGCAGCATAGGGAACCCATATATTGCCTGAAAGAGACACTGGAGTTGGCAGCAGCATAAGGAGCCCATATATTGCCTGAAGAACACACCCTGGAGTTGGCAGCCGCACAGAGATCCCATAT
Organism: Gastrophryne carolinensis; assembly: GCA_027917425.1. Classification (NCBI taxonomy): domain Eukaryota; kingdom Metazoa; phylum Chordata; class Amphibia; order Anura; family Microhylidae; genus Gastrophryne; species Gastrophryne carolinensis. The sequence goes on along the minus strand of CM051236.1, from coordinate 422,793,570 downwards.
ATTGCCAGAAAAACACACCCTGAATTATTTGGCAGCAGCATAGGGAGCCCATATATTGCCTGAAAAACACATTGGAGTTGGCAGCAGTATTTGGAGCCCATATATTTCCTGAAAAACACACCCTGGAGTTGCCAGCAGCATAGGGAGCCCATATATTGCCTGACAAACATACCCTAGAGTTGGCAGCAGCATAGGGAGCTCATATATTGACTGAAAACCACATTGGCGTTGGCAGCAGCATTAGGAGGCCATATATTGCCTGAAAAACACACCCTGGAGTTGGCAGCAGCATGAAGAGGACATATACAGATTTTGGGCACCTATATCTTATCCTAAGAATGTTAATAAAAATTAAGATTAACGTAAAGCATTTCCTCAATAATTACTTGTGGTCTAATGCGGAGGAATGTCTGTAACTGGAGAGCAGCGCCTTAAATCTGTTTTGCACTATCCATATTTCTTTAGTGTTGGTCTGGCACGATGATCAATCTACTCTGATGCATCAGGCATTGGTGGGTGGAAATCTTGGCTGATCCATGCCCGATTCATTTTCACGTAGGCCAGTCTCTCAAAAAAACATTTTTCAAGCATACTGGAGCACATTGTATTGCCCTCATCACAGCATCACATACGCACATCTAAGAGTTTCCTCACTTTATTCCTGTTAAAGTCTTCAAGGCCTAGTTACTACTTAGCGAAAGGCCATAGTTACACACCTGCTGCTGTTATCGACAAATCCTGTTTTAAGTGTATTGTAGCGTTTTGTCCTCCCCTCATATACGCACTAAGTATGTCAGGCAGAGAAGTGCCAGGATGGGCACAGAGAAGTTGCAGAGGTCTAAATTCATCAAGCAGAGGTCGCAGCAGACTAGGATTGAGTGGCAGCAGGAGTCTCTAGCCTGATCTCCCGGTATCAGCTAGCGGCCGTGTCTCGACCAGCAACCCATCTGCCGTCATCCTTTGGTTAACACGATCATCCACTTTATCACAAGTGACATCTGACACCCCCAGTCAACTGTCGGTTATATCTTATGCTTTGGGTTCAACTCCACTATTCAGTGAGGACATCTGAAATCTGAAAAATCAGAAGCTACTGCCCAGCCAAGAAGTGGAGGAGACACTCGCCGCTTCTTCCACTAGGCAGGCAAGTAGTGATGAGGAGAGTGGCGTGGGAGGTGGTGTTGCAAGCGTTTTGGCTTCTTAAGCAGACACTGTTGAGGAACCTGAGGAGGACATCAGTGAGTTTTAAGGGCACTTTTAAAGGCTTGGAGTGATGGAGAGTGACAGATTTAGCGGTCAGCATGGTGACAGAAGGGGAAAGTATGGAGGCAAATGTGCTCGGGGTAGATCACTTGCTGCGCGGCAGGATACCTTCCCAGGAGGTAGTGGAAGAGGGTCAGCAGCAGTGAATTAGTTGGTAGGAAAATCAGCTACTCGGTGATGTGGCAGTTTTTCATCCACAGGAGGTTAACATGGCTATATGAAAGATATGTAGGCAGAAGGCGAAGTGTGGCCAGGGTCCCAATGTTGGCCCCACGGCCCTGCGTCAATATTTACAGCATCACCATAAAGCGGCCTGGGAGAGTTGGCTCCAAAGTGGTGGTCCAGCCTGCTGCATTACCCAAAGGCACGACACTCCCTGTTTCAGCCAGCCAAGACTCCACCACCTCCTGTGTGTCATACCCATCCTCTGTCGCTCAAGATGCTCCTCCTCTTCTTAATCCGAGTCAGTCATTCCGCCAGCAATCCATTGGCCAAGCCATGTCCAAGAGACAACAGTATGTCCCCACTCATCCAACGCGCAGAAGCAAAATGTGCTCCTGTATAAGTTTCTGGTGCTGCAGTCCCTCCCTTTTGAGGTGGTGGACCTTTCAGAGAACTGATGGCTTGTGCCGAGCCAAGGTGGAGAGTCCCACGCTGTCATTTCTTTGCGAAGAAGGCAGTACCAGCCCTGTACAATTTTGTTGAACAGAAGGTGGGCCAGTCCTTTAGCCTGTCAGTGTGTACCAAAGTGCACGGCAGTGCCTATATCTGGAGCTGTAACTACGGTCAGGGACAATACATATCCTTTAATGCCCACTGGGTGATTGTGGTTCCTGCACAACCACAACAACAACTTGGACAGGTCCCTCCGCTGTGGCCTCCACGCTCCTAGGCCGTTGTGCCTGTGACAGTGCACTTGCAGTTAGCAATGGTGTCACAGAAAAAAGTGCCTAATTGTCAATTACATATTAATTGTTAACATTTATCTTATTTGAACACATTTATAATAATAACATATAATAACATATAACATAATAACAATAACATATTACATAATAACAAAAACATATAACATTTATCAAATTTTTTTTTTGGCTAATTTTGTATTTTTTTTTTCACTTTCTTTTTTTTTTTTATATTTTGTATTTTTTAAAAATATATATATTTTTAATTTTTTTATATTTTTTATATTTTGTTAATTTTTTTACAAATTTTTTTTCATTTTTTTTTTTGTATTTTGTTTTTTCTACATTTTTTTATTTTTTCTGTATTTTTATTTATTTATTTATTTTTTCAGTGCCCTTCCAGTCTACCATGTGTGCAGGACACGGCGGTTTCACGCTGTTCTTCACATGGTTTGCCTTGAGCCACGGAGTCACACATGGGAGGAACTGCTAAAAATCATAACTCAATAAATGAAATCATGGCGTACTCCACGAAAACTGCAAATGGGAACCATGGTGACTGACAATGGAAAGAACATCTTGAACAAGCCTGAGCCATGCGCCCTGTATGAAGTGTATGCACTTCAGCCACTCCTACACTGCCAAGCACACCCTTCTTGAGCTACAGCGTTAGAACGGTATCCCCCAACATAGTCTGGTTTGCGATGTTTCCACCCATTGGAATTCCACCCTCCATATGTTGGATCGACTATACGAACAGAAAAAAGCCATCACTGATTTCTTGATGATCCAAGCTGATAGGGGGACTCCCCTGTCGTTTGCTCAGGCCCTTTGAGGGAGCCAATTATTAGGCAGTCGCCAGGACTACGGGATGAACTATGTGATTCCACTGCTTCATGTACTACAGCACATGTTGGAAAGCATGGCTGGTCAGGGCACTGGAGACAAGGCGCCTACATTTCACAGCCACATGAAGCCTGTGGGGGCTGAAGTGGAGGAGGAGGAGGAGAAGGGGGTGGGGCACAGCGAAGCACAGTTTAGGTTTGACAAAATGGCCATTTTATCTAGTCATCTGACAGGAGAGGAGGAGCAGAAGCAGCCACAGGAGCTAGAGGGTTGTGAGGAAGGCGAGACAGAGGACCCAGACACACCGTGGCAGTATGCAGTGGAGATGGGGACAGGTAGTCCCTCCGAGTCACTTGCACAAATGGCACGATGCATGCTCACGTGCTTGCGTAGTGACCGCAGAATTGTCTCCATTTGTCAGCGGGATGACTTCAGGCTCTACACCTTATTGGACCCTCGCTACCGGCACAAAATGGGGGCATTTTTTACACCCACTGAGAGGGAGGACAAGCTGACCTACTACAGAGACATTCTAAGTAGTCAGTTGGCCGATGCCTATCTGCGCCATGGTCCATACTCTCGCAGGTCTGACTTGGGGGGACCTCTGTGCTCACCTTCCACTGCCATGGCTGCTGGGGGAGGGGGTGGCAGCAGCTCCATCAGCAGCAGCCTGAGTCTTCAGTCGCTAATGAGTAGCTTTCTTCACCCGCATAGTGAGGCTAATCATGAGCAGCAGAAAGACCTGGAGCAGGCTCTGAACCAGCAGGTAGTGTCATACCTTGAAATGACCATGCCAACGCGCCTTGAGAACCCGCTGGACTTCTAGGCAGCCAAACTTGACTTGTGGCTGCAACTGGCAGAGTTTGCCCTGGAAAAGCTGTCCTGCCCGGCGAGTAGTGTGCCATTTGAGTGGGTGTTTAGTGCAGCGGGGGCCATAGTCATGCCAAGGAGAACTCGTCTGTCCAAGAAAAATGTGGAGAGACTAACCTTTGTGAAGATGAATCAGGCATGGATCAGCCAGGATTTCCAGACACCAATGGCTGATCCATGGTAGTAGCTGATGCATGGTAGCTCCTTATACTGCTGCCAACTCCAGGGTGTGTCTTTCAGGCAATATATTGGCTCCCTATGCTGCTGCTGCCAGCTCATATGTGTGTCTTTCAGGCAATATATGGGCTCCTAATGCTGCTGCTGCCAACTCCAATGTGTTTACTCTTAAAAGACACATGCTAGCATATTTGGGATGCCCCCCCGCTTGGTTAAAGGCAATGGCTGCTGGCAATTTGACAACGTGACTTTCTTTACAAAATGCAACCAGTTAGCAGACAGGTTCTTAAAATATGCTAGTGTTTGGGATGCCCCCTCTTCAAATACACAGGTTGGCTGCTTTTATAGTGGAAAAGTGACTTTGTTTACAAAATGCAACCAGTTAGTGGACAGGTAGTTTTAAAATCTTTATGCTAGTGTTTGGGATGCCCCCTCTTCAAATACACAGGTTGGCTGCTTTTATAGTGGAAAAGTGACTTTCATTACAAAATGCAGCCAGTTAGTAGACAGGTACTCTTGAAATATTAATGCTAGCACGCTTTTTAAAGAATGACACCAGGAAAAGCTAAATAGGCAGCTGTGTTATTAACACTAAATAGGCTTGAAAACTAATGCAAACACTTTAAACTTTCCCTTTCTTTATCTGTCACTGTCACAGCCTCTCTCCTTCTCTATCTGTCCCTCGCTTCTTCTCGCTTGTTCTATCTATCTATCTATCTATCTATCTATCTATCTATCTATCTCTCCCTCGCTGTATCTATCTACCTATCTGACTGTCTGTCTGTCTGTCTATCTGTCCCTCGCTCTCTACCTGCCTGATCTGCTCTGGCCGCAATACAGTGTCAGAATGATCTTTTGAATTTTTCCTGAAATTTGTAACGAATTCGGGTTCGTCAGAATCGATTCGCTCATCTCTAGATAGCACCCACCATCTTATGTAACTTCCTGGTTAGTTGTGCTGTTACCTACTTGTCCATTGATAGAAGTAGTCAAAAAAAGGTCATTTTACACATTACAACCAGATGTACATAGAATGTATCCATTCTGCTTGGCCCTTTTGATGTTGTATTTAAACAGTTTATAGACAAGCTTCTGTGTGAGCTCATATTAGTCGCGTTACTCATTTTCTCTACAGCACTAAGCTGCAAAAGGTGGTTGTCACAGATTAAATAAAATAGCTGCCACCACTAAACCCATTGATTTCTAGATAAATAGTGTATACATCGGATTGATTTTTTTTCATATATAAAAAGGAGATTGGTGTATTCCCAGAAGATTGCATTTCCTTCATTTAGGTCACAAGGCGGCTTGCATGAGTGTTAGTGCAAGACCCGGATCCTGAATTCCTGTTATCTGATAAGCCTTCATAAGCCTTTTTTTTAACTTCCATTACTGCCTAAACAATATTTTAAAAATGACAAATGCTAGCAAAGATAATACTTTATAAGAGCATTAATTTACCACTTCAACACACTAATGAGTTTATCATCATTTAAAGGGGACGTCAGCCTTGACAACCCTGCAAATAATAAAAAAAACAATCTGTTGTTTATGAAGAAACTACATTTCTGAAACGTTTCTCCCGGGTTAACCTTTAAGAATTGAGTGCAACTAAGAAACTTACACGATATTGCTAACTAGTAACAGTATTTACTTATTTTCCTACATTATACCCTTGTCCAGCCTACCTGGACATTTTGTCACCCTCTGTTGCCAGACCATGTTTCACTATTTTGCTGGGTGAAATATGTGCAATCTATCTTTTACAAATTGTAGTCTTTTTTGTAATAAAAAATGCAAGTGCCTTAATTATGAAGAGATAGTGCCAGGTAGTGCCGGTGTAGCGGCAGGTAGCGTCAGGTGAACACCGGAGACGGCACGCAATTACATTGAAGCCAAATCTGGTGAGCGACTAGAACAATGCCATGTAGCGTCTGATTCATCATTCTCCCAGCCTTAGCATACAGCGCCAGCGTTCAGCCTTGCAGAGCGCCACGTATTACCTCTCGCTACCTGTCACTCTACCATACATTTCAATGGTCGTTCTTTTACTTCTCTTTAAACACGTGGTTTTTATTTTTTTAATAATCTCAAATAATGTGACCTCTCCTGGCCTAGGAAAATCAATTTTTTCACACTTTTTTCATTGTTTATATATTTATGCAGAATTGACATTACAGATCTGGCATTAATGTGTTCATGTTACAATGTTATAACAATGTAATGCCATATGTTTTCGCTTTGTTACTGGTGTATATGTGTGTATATGTGTATTTAATCACACAGCCTCCGGCGCTCTGGGCTTCAACAAAGCATTTTTGAGCGCCGGTGGTGTGTGAGGCTGTTTTTTTTATGAATATGCTGTGAGTCGGTCACACTGACCAGTCACTACCATTCACTCCCATACAGCACTGTAATGCTCATATAGCGACTCCCCACAACATATTCATCAATGCTGCACAGCGACTGAGTCGCTCTGCACTAGCGAACCACGGCCGAGCACAGCGACTACTAGCGGGCGCTCTGAAATGCCTGCTACAGACGCTCATCTGTCGCTACCTGCCGCTAGTAATGAATCAGCCTGCCAGTTTGTCTATAAAATCTTATTGCGTGTGAAATCCCGATTTCTCCCGGTTACAGCGATACCACATATGTATCGGTAGCCCCCCGTGTATAGGTAGACACTCTCTGGAAGTACACACCTCAAGCTTTCTAGGCGTACCAGGCTTGTTGATGTGGGTGCATTTTTCTGTAAGTAATCCCTCAATGAATTCTTTGGTTGCACAGAGTTTCCCTAAAAAAGAATTAAAAAAAAGAATCAAAGCCATATTTTCCAAAAAACTATGCAAACAAGAAAAAAACTAAATAAATCTGAAAAAGCAAAATCCCCCGAACAGAACAATATCCAACATGCATGGGAAGAGTTGGGGGAACACCCCAAAGTAAAGCATGTGCGTAATGGTAATTTTACTTGAATTTCAGCTCTGCAGACAAAGTGCACACCTTGCGCTTTTTCAACCAAAACGATACTTTACATTTGGAATACCCCCAACAAACCATATATTCCCAGAAAGTACAACTTAAGCTTTCTAGGCATACACAGCTTATTGTAGTGGCTTCATTTTTCTGGAAGTAATCTCTGGAAGAATTATTAGGTTGCACAGGGTTTCCCTGAAAAATGTATAAAAAAGCAGTATAAAAAACATGGTTTCCTAAAATATCAGTATGCAAATAAGAACAAACAAGGTGAATCTGAAAGCGCAAGGTCTCCCGAACAGAACAATACCCAACATGCATAGCTACTTTCAACCCTTGTAATTGCCTGCCTACTTGAAGTTTTGTTACCCTCTGTTGACAGGTCATTTTTCACCATTTTGCACCATGTTTAACTGTGATTTTTGCATGCATTTCTAGGAATTATATATATATATATATATATATATATATTGCAGCAGAGTTTAGGCTTTAATATTATTATTATTTTTCTATAAAAAAATATTTTTTAGAAAATTGTCTCCTTTATTTTAAATAAAACATTTGTTTTATTAAAGAAAACCATATTGCATGTGAAATCCCCATTTCTCCGGATTATAGCGATACCACATATGTATCGGTAGCCCCCCGTTCTTGCCCAGGAGACCCCCAAACTGGAAAGAGCACTTTATAACATTTACAAATAAAATACAACTACTTTCCACACTATAGAGGGTTAAAAAAAATGGCGGTCCCTTTGGTGGCCCCCCGTCCTGCCGGCTAAAAGCCCAGGGGAGGGGGATCCTTTTTTGGGGGAATTTTGAGGGTTAAAAACCCTTAAAAATCCCCCAAAAGATGACATGGGTCCCTCCTACCCAGCATAATTAGCCCGGGATAAGCTATGCAGCTTTGGTGGCCCCCCGCCCTGCTGGCTACAATCCCGCACCACCTAAATTTGCCCCAGGCCCTTCTTCCCCCCCCCTGGGCTTTGGGGAGGCAGCTAATAGGGGGCTGGGGGTTAATAGCAAGTCCCCGGCTATCCACAGGTGACTTGCCAGCACATAAGCATTGTGAACTGGTATAGTGGTCTCATGGATCCTTTACCAGTTCACAATGGATTAAATGTAAAAAAACACACAACACACACACCGAGAAAAAAAATATTTTATTATCTTCTTTTTTTAATACTTACCTCCCATTCCTCTCCTTCCCTCACCAATCACTCTGGCTTCCACTCTCCTGCTGCTGCTGGAAGAATTGTATAGCTGCTGGGTGACAGAACTTAAGGGGTTAATTTAAAAAAAAATAACATAGGGTTCCCCCTACTGGGGGGGGGGGTTTATTTTTGTAATTTTAACAGTTAAAAACCCTTAAAAATCTCCCCAAAAAATGACATGGGGTCCCCCCTAACCAGCACAATTGGCACCGGGGCCAGCTATGCAGGGCTTGTGGAACAGGGCGCAGGGGCCAGCTTTTGTGGACCCCCACCCTGCCAGCTACAAGCCCACATAGTCATGGGTTGGGCCCTCTGCCCCCCCCGGGCTTTGGGGAGGCAGGTAATTGGGGAGCCGGGGGTTAATGGCAAGTCACTCGCTAGCCGCAGGTGACCCAGCCTTGTGAACTGGTATAGGGGTCTCATGGACCCCTTACCAGTTCGCAGAGGGTTAACTGTAAAAATAAACACACACACACATAAAAAATATATATATATATATTACTAGAAATTATTTTTTTTCTTTACTTACCTCCGATACATGGTGATATAGAAAAAAATTGTAATAGAAAGTATAGAAGGAATGACAAATAAAGAGAAAAGAGTAGAGTAAAAGAAAGAGTAGATGGAAAGAAATAAACAAATATAAAATGAGAGAAGCAAAGTAAAAATAAAAGGAATTGCAGAAAAAGAGAAAGCAGGAAAGAGAGAAAAAGAATGGGAGAAAAAAAAGATGGAAAAAAGAAAGAAGGAATAGAAGGGCTGGCAAAAAATAAAAAGAAGGATCGAAAGAAAGAAGGAAAGGGAATGGCAATAAGAACAGATGGTAGAAAGAAACAACGAAAAGAAAGAAAGAAAGAAAGAAAGACAGAAAGAAAAAGAATAAAAGGAATGACAGAAAGAATAGAAGGAATGACAGAAAAAAATAATAAGGGAAAGAAGAAAGAAAAGGAATGGCAGGAAGAACAGATTAAAGAAATAGCTGGAAAGAACAAATGAAAGAAAGTAAGAGAAAGAAATAAAAGAAAATAAAAAATAGAAGGACTGAAAGAAAGTCTCCCTCGGCTGATAGCCCTTACCCCTGGTTACTGCATGGCCCTGTGTCCTGCATAGGGACTGTCCAACTGTCCAGGTTAGAAAGAATGAGATGGGCCCTCCCAAGGTTCAGAGGCCCCGGCACCTGCCGGTGTAGCCCAGTTCTGACGCCTGCCCTGGTTTGTGTGGTTATGGTATATCTCTTACCTAACTTGATTTAGCAATACAATAGTCTATTCCTTGTAATCATAGTAAAATAACAAAAATGTAAAGTTGCCAATGAAACCTATACATATATAGCAGATAGAAATAATGATAAGGCAATGTAGACCATGTATTTCATGTAGCATACACGGGAAAGCTTCCTGGAATAGTAACTTCAGTAAAAGTAAGTTAGAGATGAGCGAACTTTTGAAAAATTCGATTCGACTGATTCGCCGAATTTTCCGACAAAAATCGTTTCGACCCGAATTTATTCACGATGAATCGCTATTAAAAACGACTATTTCTGAGCCTCCTAGAGCCTCAATAGGGTTGTAAACCATTCTGCCTTGCTGTAACACGCATAGGATGCGTGCTGGGTTAGTTAAATAATACTGTAAATAAATATCACATGCAGATCAGAGGCATCGCTAATAGAATCGCAGAGCGGCACAATTGCAGAGAATTGAAGTGGCATCACTATGAGGGGCAGGAGCCCAAACATTGCTTTAAAGAGACACTGGAGTTGGCAGCAGCAGGAGCCCAAAAATTGGATGAATCACACCCTGGAGTTGCAAGCAGCAGCAGGAGCCCAAACATTGGCTGAAAGAGACACTGGAGTTGGCAGCAGCAGGAGCCCAAAAATTGACTGACACACCCTGGAGTTTCAAGCAGCAGCAGCAGCAGGAGCCCAAACATAGCTTGAAAGGGACACTGGAGTTGGCTGCAGGAGCCCAAAGATTGGATGAATCACACCCTGCAGTTGCAAGCAGCAGCAGCAGGAGCCCAAATATTACTTTAAAGAGACACTGGATTTGGCAGCAGGAGCCCAAAATTGGATGAATCACACCTTGGAGTTGGCAGCAGCAGCAGGAGCCCAAACATTACTTTAAAGAGACACTGGAGTTGGCAGCAGGAGCCCAAAGATTGGATGAATCACACCCTTGAGTTGGCAGCAGCAGCAGCAGCAGGAGCCCAAACATTACTTTAAAGAGACACTGGGGTTGGCTTCAGGAGCCCAAAAATTGGATGATTCACACCCTGGAGTTGGCAGCAGCAGCAGCAGGAGCCAAAACATTACTTTAAAGAGACACTGGGGTTGGCTTCAGGAGCCCAAAAATTGGATGAATCACACCCTGGAGTTGGCAGCAGCAGCAGCAGCAGCAGGAGCCCAAATATTACTTTAAAGAGACACTGGAGTTGGCTTCAGGAGCCCAAAAATTGTATGATTCACACCCTGGAGTTGGCAGCAGCAGCAGCAGGAGCCCAAACATTACTTTAAAGAGACACTGGGGTTGGCTTCAGGAGCCCAAAAATTGGATGAATCACACCCTGGAGTTGGCAGCAGCAGCAGCAGGAGCCCAAATATTACTTTAAAGATACACTGGGGTTGGCTTCAGGAGCCCAAAAATTGGATGAATCACACCCTGGAGTTGGCAGCAGCAGCAGGAGCCCCAACATTACTTTAAAGAGACACTGGGGTTGGCTTCAGGGGCTCAAAAATTGGATGAATCACACCCTAGAGTTGGCAGCAGCAGCAGCAGGAGCCCAAAAATTACTTTAAAGAGACACTGGAGTTGGCTTCAGGAGCCCAAAAATTGGATGATTCACACCCTGGAGTTGGCAGCAGCAGCAGCAGGAGCCCGAACATTACTTTAAAGAGACACTGGGGTTGGCTTCAGGAGCCCAAAAATTGGATGAATCACACCCTGGAGTTTGCAGCAGCAGCAGCAGGAGCCCAAATATTACTTTAAAGAGACACTGGAGTTGGCTTCAGGAGCCCAAAAATTGGATGAATCACACCCTGGAGTTGGCAGCAGGAGCCCAAACATTACTTTAAAGAGACACTGGGGTTGGCAGCAGGAGCCCAAAGATTGGATGAATCACACCCTGGAGTTGGCAGCAGCAGGAGCCCAAATATTACTTTAAAGAGACACTGGGGTTGGCTTCAGGAGCCCAAAAATTGGATGAATCACACCCTGGAGTTGGCAGCAGCAGCAGGAGCCCAAATATTGCTTTAAAGAGACATTGGAGTTGGCTTCAGGAGCCCAAAAATTGGATGATTCACACCCTGGAGTTGGCAGCAGCAGCAGCAGCAGGAGCCCAAACATTACTTTAAAGAGACACTGGAGTTGGCAGCAGGAGCCCAAAGATTGGATGAATCACACCCTGGAGTTGGCAGCAGCAGGAGCCCAAATATTACTTTAAAGAGACACTGGGGTTGGCTTCAGGAGCCCAAAAATTGGATGAATCACACCCTGGAGTTGGCAGCAGGAGCCCAAACATTACTTAAAAGAGACACTGGGTTTGGCAGCAGGAGCACAAAGATTGGATGAATCACACCCTGGAGTTGGCAGCAGCAGCAGCAGCAGGAGCCCAAACATTACTTTAAAGAGACACTGGGGTTGGCTTCAGGAGCCCACAAATTGGATGAATCACACCCTGGAGTTGCAAGCAGCAGCAGCAGGAGCCCAAATATTGCTTTAAAGAGACACCGGAGTTGGCTTCAGGAGCCCAAAAATTGGATGATTCACACCCTGGAGTTGGCAGCAGCAGCAGGATCCCAAACATTACTTTAAAGAGACACTGGGGTTGGCTTCAGGAGCCCAAAAATTGGATGAATCATACCCTGGAGTTGGCAGCAGCAGCAGCAGCAGGAGCCCAAACATTACTTTAAAGAGACACTGGGGTTGGCTTCAGGAGGCCAAAAATTGGATGAATCACACCCTGGAGTTGGCAGCAGCAGCAGCAGGAGCCCAAATATTACTTTAAAGAGACACTGGGGTTTGCTTCAGGAGCCCAAAAATTGGATGAATCACACCCTGAAGTTGGCAGCAGAAGCAGCAGCAGGAGCCCAAACATTACTTTAAAGAGACACTGGGGTTGGCTTCAGGAGCCCAAAAATTGGATGAATCACACCCTGGAGTTGGCAGCAGCAGCAGCAGCAGCAGCAGGAGCCCGAACATTACTTAAAGAGACACTGGGGTTGGCTTCAGGAGCCCAAAAATTGGATGAATCACACCCTGTGGAGAGTCATGTGGAGAAAAAGTAGCTTAGTTAGTAATATCTACATAAAATTATGAATAAACAAATGCAAAAGTATTGCCAAAGTGAAGTTTTGTTTGAGGGTGTGTTTCCACCTTTTAATTAAATCAGAAACAACAAGGTATCATTGCCTCTGACTAATTAGCCCTCAAAAATTCTTGGAATTTTTAATCTGGATGTCTGATCCGTCTTATCCGAAGAATATTAATAAAAAGTAAGAGTAACGTAAAGGATTTTTTTATCAATACTTACTTGTGGTCCGATGTAGAGGAATGTCTGTAACTGGAGAGCAGCGCCTTAAATCTGTTTTGCACGATCCATCTTTCTTTAGTGTTGGTCTGGCCCCGTCATCAATCTACTGGAATACATCAGGCATTGTTGGGAGGAAAGCTTGGCTGATCCATGCGCCATTCATTTCCACGCAGGGCAGTCTCTGGAAAAAAGAAAAGTATGTATAAACCAGGGTCTTTTTCATATAAAAACAAATGGTTATTCTTGCTTTTCAAGCATATGTTCCACAGCTTTACCAGTCATTGTGTCAGCCAATGAAGCAACTTTGTCTGGAAGTGCTGCAAAAGCAGTCCACTGCATCACAAGTGGCATCTGACACCCCCAGTCAACTGTCTGTTGTCTGTTGTTATGCTTTGGGTTCAGCTCCACTATCCATTGATAAAGATCTGATAATCATAAAATTCAGCAGCTACTGCCCAGCCAAGAAGTGGAGGAGACACTCGCCTCTTCTTCCACTAGCCGGGCAATTAGTGATGAGGAGAGTGTCGTGGGAGGAGGTGTTGCAAGCAGAGGTAGTGGAAGAGGGTCCCTGGAGTCTGAGGCGGCGGTGGCGGCGGCAGCAGCGGCAGCAGCAGCAGTGAATTATTGGGGACTGTTGGTAGGAAAAATCAGCTACTCAGCGATGTGGCAGTTTTTCAGGTAGCATCCACAATCCTGTGGAGAAAAAGTAGGTTAGTTAGTATATATACATAAAATTATGAATAAAGAAATGCAATAGTATTGCCAAAGTGAAGTTTTGTTTGAGGGTGTGTTTCCACCTTGTAATTAAATCAGAAACAACTGGGTATCATTGCCTCTGAATAATTAGCCCTCAAAAATTCTTGGAATTTTTAATCTTGATGTCTGAGGGATTTCTCCTCTCAGACAGCGTCACCATAAGTCCAGCCTGCTGCATTACCCAGTGGTGGACCTTTCAGAGAACTGATGGCTTGTGCCGAGCCGAGGTGGAGAGTCCCATGGTATCATTGCTTTGCAAAGATGGCAGTACCTGCCCTGTAAAATGTTGTTGAACAGAAGGTGGGCCAGTCCTTTAGCCTGTCAGTGTGTACCAAAGTGCACAGTGTTGTCTACGTCTGGAGCTGTAACTATGGACTCATGGTGGACAATATATATACTTTTAGGCCCCCTTGGTGATTGTGGTTTCACGCTGTTCTTCACATGGTTTTCCTTGAGTCACACATGGGAGGAACTACTAAAAATGAGAACTCAATCCATGAAATCATTGCTTAATCCACGAAAACAGCAAATTTGGACCCATGGTGACTGATACTTGGAAGAACATCTTGTTTGCGCTGCGACAAGGAAGCCAGAGTCATGCGTCCTGACATGGCACACGTGTTCAGTCTAGTTGTCAAGCGTTTTCTGAAGTCTTGCCCCCATCTGAAAGACATCCGAACAACAGGAAAGAAAGTTAGCATGCACTTCTGGCACTCCTACACCACCAAGCACAACCTTATTGAGCCTCAGCGTCAGAACGGTGTACCCCAACATAGTCTGATTTGCGATGTTTCCACCCGTTGGAATTCCACCCTCCATATGCAGGATCCACTATAGCAGTGGCCCCCAACCCTGTCCTCAAGGCCCACCAACAGGCCAGGTTTTGCAGATCTCCACAAAGATGCACAGGTGGAGTAATTAGTGCAGCTGCAGAGCAATAGAGCTGGCTATTTGGAGATCCAAAAAACATGACATGTTGGTGGGCCTTGAGGACAGGGTTGAGGACCACTGCACTATAGGAACAGAGAAAAGCCATCACGGATTTCTGGATGATCCAAACGGATAGGGGGACACCCCTGTGTACATTCAATGTAAACCATTGGCAGCTCATACGTGACACCGACCGTTTGCTCAGGCCCTTTGAGGAAGCTACTTTATTAGTCAGTTGCCAGGACTATGAGATGAACGATGAGATTCCACTGCTTCATGTACTACAACACATGTTGGAAACCATGGCTGGTCAGGGCACTGGAGACATGGCACATACATTTCACAGCCACATGAAGCCTGCGGGGGCTGAAGTGGAGGAGGAGGAGGGGGGGGGCACAGCAAACCACAGTTTAGGTTTCACAAAATGACCATTTTATCTAGTCATCTGACAGGAGAGGAGGAGCAGGAGCAGCCACAGGAGCTAGAGGGTTGTGAGGAAGGAGAGACAGAGGACCAGGGGCGTAGCTATAGGGGTCGCAAGGGTCGCCATTGCGACTGGGCCCCTAAGCCAGGGGGGCCCCGCAGACATGGGGACCCTCACCTGGGGGCAGGGGCGGGCTGGCCATAGGGACTGCCGGGCATTTTCCCGGTGGGCCGCACCCCCCTTATGTCAATATTACATTGTTTCATGTGCAGAATGAGGTGCGGTGCTGTTTTGGCTTTATTTCTAGTGTATAGCAGACCTGGGCAATGTACGGCCCTTTGCTAGGCTCTTACCGGCCCGGGCTGAGCTGGCCAGTAAGAGACGCAGAGGAAGGGAGAACATTCCAGACCTGACGAGCCGAGTGGCCGATCGGCTGCTGCTTAACTTAGGTGATCGCCTGTGTACAGTGCAAGAGGCTTAGGTTAAGCAGCAGCCGATCGGCCGCTCGGCTCGTCGGGTCTGGCGTGTTCTCCCTTCCTCTGAGGAAGCCAGACCCGATGAGCAGGTGATAGAGACCTGGAGACTTGGGCAGGGCAGAGTAGGGGCTCCAGAGCAACTCCACTCACTGGCTGTAGCAGTTGGTAGTGCAGGGGTTAATTGCAGACCCGCAGTGCGGGCTGTCTGGCCGGGAGGTATGCTGTCTGTCACATTGAAGGTGAGAGGGAGGGGGGCAGAGGAAGGGGCTGCTAAACAATCCTCTTCTGCCAGTGTCTCTCAAACAGTGACGACAGGACATGACAGGCAGAGCAAGCTGTAGTGATAAGCCAGCTTTGCAGAAGAATGAAATGGAAGCCTGCAGCGCGGGGGATGGAGTGTGACGTTGGTGCTCAGTAAGTCTGCTCAGAAAGATTATGTAGTTTGCTTGTGTTTTCCCTTCTGCTTCCTTCCTGCCTGCCTGCTGTCTCTTTTTCACCATGTACCTGCCCACCATGCTGTCACCATGCCCCCTTCCTGCTGTCCATCATGCTGTCACCATGCCCCCTTCCTGCTGTCCATCATGCTGTCACCATGCCCCCTTCCTGCTGTCCATCATGCTGTCACCATGCCCCCTTCCTGCTGCCCACCATGCTCTCACCATTCCCCCTTCCTGCTGTCCATCATGCTCTCACCATGCCCCCTTCCTGCTGTCCATCATGCTCTCACCATGCCCCCTTCCTGCTGCCCACCATGCTCTCACCATGCCCCCTTCCTGCTGCCCATCATGCTCTCACCATGCCCCCTTCCTGCTGCCCACCATGCTCTCGCCATGCCCCCTTCCTGCTGTCCATCATGCTCTCACCATGCCCCCTTCCTGCTGTCCACCATGCTCTCACCATGCCCCCTTCCTGCTGCCCACCATGCTCACACTTTGCCCCCAGCTGATCTGAGCTCTCCTTCCAGACTGTCAGAAGCCAAGGGCTTCTCTGATTGGCTGGGAAATGATCACACCAGAACGTTTGAAGTGGACCAAAACCCTGCTTTATCAGCCCGGAAATCTTATAGATCCCCTCCCCACGGGGCATCCAAAATCGGGACGCCCCAGGTTGCCCATAAACTCACCTTCTTTCCCAGTTCAATGGCGCATGCACGAGCTGCGGCCGCATGCCTGCTATCCCTCTAGCAGGGCGCGTGCCTGTGTCAGCCATTTGTGAATGGCCAGCGCGGGCGCGCTCCCTGTTAGAGGGAAGCGTGAGATGCAGCCGCCAGCGCACTCGGAGCCGCTGAGCTTAGACGTCGCTTAGACGCCCATAGCTCAGTGGCCCTCCACAATATTTTTAGTTTCTCATGTGGCCCCATGGAAAAAATAATTGCCCACCCCTGCTCTATCAGATGCACCCCCTCCACTGCTGCTTTATAGGACCCTCCAGTGTCATTTTCCTGGAGGGTACCTCTCTAAAAGCCCATGGAAATGTCCAAAATCAGGCAGAATTACTTACACTATTTCTATGCTTCCATGCCACTTTAGTAGCCCACATGACCACCGCTGGGCAATAGGGTTCACTAAACAAGGGGCAGAGCAACTAGGGAGGAGCATGAGCTAGCAACTCATCCTGGTGATCCCACAGAGCATGCGTGGGTCACTGGACAACTAGCCCTTACACTCTATAATCTTGCTTCACCAACCTCACATCAGATATAATGTTAGATTGCCTAGAAAAGATGACTGGAGCGTGCTGCTGGCCGCTCCTCTGCCTGCCTGTGCTAGACATTCAGAAATGTCTGGTGCAAGTACAGGCCTCAGACAGAAGCATATGGAGGATGTAGCCACTGCTAACCTATGCACTTTGGGCTCACCAGCTACATGAGTATACCAGGCAATCTTATACAGCAGGGCATCCCGACTGAGGGATCGTTGGTCATTGTTTCTCATTAAAAGAACGTATAAACTTATCAGCAGTGGCTCCTCAAAAAAGCAACAGGACTGATCAGGGACAAAAGAATCAGCCCAGGCTGTGTGTCCACAATTAAATAATTTTAAATGGAATTAATCAAAATCATAGCTGTGCACCAGCACTGCTATGGCTCTAACACAATATACTGGGCCGGTCACAGAACAGCAGGGTCTTACCAGTAAAATCCCGGCCTATTTTTTGACCCCAGTCTGCCCATGCCTGGCATAGGAGTGTGTGTGTCTCAGACAACATGTCTGCCAAAATGCATGGTGCTGGGCGTTTACACTTCATCAGGCTGCAAAGAGCCCAGTACATCAGGGCTGGTAAAGTCACGGGCCAATTTTTGGCCCCAGTTTTGCCACTTAGCCTCTGACGTGAGGGGGGGGGGGGGTTGCACACTGCCTGTTATGGGGAAGGGCCGTAAATACTGGGCTGGACAGAGTGCAGAAGGGTCGGTGAGACCAGAAAAGTCCCGGGCCGTTTTTGAACCCCAGTCCGCCCCTGCCTGGGGGTGGCTGGCGTTGGCAGGACTGGCCGGGCGTGATGTGCAGGGTGAGGAGGATGGAGACAGACAGACATGGGGACAGACAGACAGACATGGGGACCCTCACCTGGGGGTGGCTGGCGTTGGCGGGACTGGCCGGGCTCCCCCTCAGCACGGTGATGTGCAGGGTGAGGAGCAGAAGTCCCAGCAGTAGCAGCAGTTCGGCTCCCAGACGCACCATCCTCTTGATGCGCCCGGCCTTTAGGCTCCGCTCCTCCGCCGCCCCCCCGCCACTCTCCGGGTCCGGCTCACCGGAGGAGCCGCAGCACCTCGGAGCCACTGCGGAGCAGGAAGGAATCAGAGCCCCTTGGGAAAGCTGCCAGAGAGCTGGGGCTGGGGGCAGATCAGCGCTGGGATAACATGGGCGGCTGCCCCCCGGATCCTCCAGGTGAGCGGCGCCTGTAGTACTCCTGTCCCCCGGGGCTCGCAAGGGGGTGCTGTGGCGGCTTTCTGGACCTCTGGCTGCAGGGAGCGCTGCGGGTTACTGTCCGGCTCCCGGGCTCCACGTGTGCAGGCTGCCGATCATTCCCGTAATACTCCACACGTAGGTCCGATTCATCCGGGGAAGTCCTAGCGGGGACGGCGAGCTCCATTAACTGTATCCATGAAGTCAGGTCTCCGCACAAGCGCTCACCTGGAGCATCACACGAGGCGTCCTCCAGAAACCAACTGCCCCGTCTCACCAACTGACCCCCGCCTGTCTCCTATTGCCTCTGACTGTCTCCCAATACCAGTGACTATCTATTGGCTGCTGCTCTGTGAGCGCTCACACTTCCAGCGTGTCAGATCAGCTTTATAGCGCATGGCAGCGCTTGTTGTTACTGTGTATGTGTGTTACCCCTCCCCCCAGGCTGCCCTCCCACCCCCATCCCCTCCTCTGTTACCCACCACCAGGCTGCCCTCCCACCCCATCCCCTCCTCTGTTACCCACCACCAGGCTGCCCTCCCACCCCATCCCCTCCTCTTTTACCCACCACCATCCCCTCCTCTGTTACCCACCACCATCCCCTCCTCTGTTACCCACCACCAGGCTGCCCTCCCACCCCCATCCCCTCCTCTGTTACCCACCAGGCTGCACTCTCACACTTATCTCTTATCCCATCCTCTGTTACTCACCAGCCTGCCCTCCCACCCCCATCTCCTCCTCTGTTACCCTCCAGCATGCCTTCCCACTCCCATCTCTTTCTCTGTTACCCACCAGGCTGCCCTCCCATCCCCATCTCTCTTGCCATCCAGCCCAATTACTCTCTCTCCCTATCCTCTATAACCAGCCTGCCCACCAACTCACACCACTCTACCCACCAGCACATTTACACTTCCTTTCTATTCCACCTGTCACCAGGTTGCCCCGGCTCATTATAAGGTAGGTCGCTGTCACTGATGATGGGGGGGGCCCAGTTTGACTCCTCGCATTAGGGCCCACAAGACTTTAGCTACGCCCCTGCAGAGGACCCAGACACACCGTGGCAGTTTACAGTGGAGATGGAGACAGGTAGTCCCTCCAAGTCACTTGCACAAATGGCAGCGTGCAGCTTCGGGGTGCCCTGCGGCCTGGTTAAATGAAAGCAGTCAAAAAGGAAGTGCAAACTGAAGTAGCTTAATGAAGCTGATGCTGATCAACGCTTATGTTGTATACCAGATAGGGTGCAAGGTGCAGCTTTGGGGTGCCCTGCGGCCTGGTTTATTAAAAGCAGTCAAAAACAAGTGCAAACTGAAGTAGCTTAATAAAGCAACTGATACTGATCAACGCTTATGTTGTATAACAGATAGGGTTAAAATAGCATGTGCCTTGGGATGCCCGTGTGGCCTGGTATATTTCAAGCTGAACAAAAAGTAACAATAATCCAAGTATGAGAAATAATTTTGACCTTCTTTACAGCGCCATACTTTGAAAAAAAATCCTTAATTTCATGCCGATCAATCCAAAGGTCAATGCCCCTAACAAAAATAGTGTTCGGCATAAGTTTTCCTTCTGGAAGGACGTAACCTTTAGTTTACATGGCTGGGGTAGGTTATCTTACAAATTGGGATACCCCAGGCAGCAGTGTCATTGAAAGAGACAGATTGTAATGAAGGCCATACGCAAGCAGAGAAACTCAGGCTGCAACAGGCCTCTTTAGTTTACATGGTTGGGGTAGGTTATCTTACAAATTGGGATACCCCACTGTATATGAAACCGAATATAAATGCACACCCAAAAGTGGACAATCAGCCTCCAAGAGGCCTGCTTAGTTTAAATAAGAGAGCTGCTTAGCTTAAATAAGAGAGGTGCTTAGTGTAAATAAGAGGCCTGCTTAGTTTAAATAAGAGAGCTGCTTAGTGTAAATAAGAGAGGTAGGTTATGTGATGTTACAGAATGGGATGCCCACAGCAGACTTGAGATCAGTATATATGCACACAGCAACAGTGTGTAAGCAGCCTCATACAGGCCAAATTACTTGACATAATTGTGCAGCTTACAGTAAATGCAGAGGCTAATGGTATGTTACAGAATGGGATGCCCCAACCAGACTTGAGATCTGTAATATATGCACACAGCAACAGTGTGTAAGCAGCCTCATACAGGCCAAATTACTTGACATAAGTGTGCAGCTTAGAGTAAAGACAGAGGCTAATGGTATGTTACAGAATGGGATGCCCACAGCAGACTTGAGATCAATAATATATGCACACAGCAACAGTGTGTAAGCAGCCTCACTCAGGCCAAATTACTTGACATAAGTGTGCAGCTTAGAGTAAAGACAGAGGCTAATGGTATGTTACAGAATGGGATGCCCACAGCAGACTTGAGATCAGTATATATGCACACAGCAACAGTGTGTAAGTAGGCTGAAACAGCCCAAATTACTTGAAATAACTGTGCAGCTTACAGTAAATGCAGAGGCTAATAGTATGTTACAGAATGGGATGCCCCAACCAGACTTGAGATCAGTAATATATGCACACAGCAACAGTGTGTAAGCAGCCTCATACAGGCCAAATTACTTGACATAAGTGTGCAGCTTAGAGTAAAGACAGAGGCTAATGGTATGTTACAGAATGGGATGCCCCAACCGGAGAGCACCTGGGAGCAGTAGTACTATGCACAGCAAAAGTGTCTTTATCAGGCCAAATTACTTTTAGAATAAGTGCAAAGGGTTATAGTAAATAGAGGCTGTTGTAGTCACAGAATGGGATGCCCCAACCGGAGTGCACCTGGGAGCAGTACTACTATGCACAGCAAAAGTGTCTTTATCAGGCCAAATTACTTTTAGAATAAGTGCAAAGGGTTATAGTAAATAGAGGCTGGTGTATTCACAGAATGGGATGCCCCAACCAGAGAGCACCGGGCAGCAGTACTACTATGCACAGCAAAAGTGTCTTTATCAGGCCAAATTACTTTTAGAATAAGTGCAAAGGGTTATAGTAAATAGAGGCTGGTGTAGTCACAAAATGGGATGCCCCAACCGGAGTGCGCCTGGGAGCAGTACTACTATGCACAGCAAAAGTGTCTTTATCAGGCCAAATTACTTTTAGAATAAGTGCAAAGGGTTATAGTAAATAGAGGCTGGTGTAGTCACAGAATGGGATGCCCCAACCAGAGAGCACCTGGCAGCAGTACTACTATGCACAGCAAAAGTGTCTTTATCAGGCCAAATTACTTTTACAATAAGTGCAAAGGGTTATAGTAAATAGAGGCTGTTGTAGTCACAGAATGGGATGCCCCAACCAGAGAGCACCTGGC
The DNA here is from genome assembly GCA_027917425.1 of Gastrophryne carolinensis. Lineage (NCBI taxonomy): Eukaryota > Metazoa > Chordata > Amphibia > Anura > Microhylidae > Gastrophryne > Gastrophryne carolinensis. Next base: position 422,771,980 of record CM051236.1, on the reverse strand, counting down.
AGCAGTACTACTATGCACAGCAAAAGTTTCTTTATCAGGCCAAATTACTTTTAGAATAAGTGCAAAGGGTTATAGTAAATAGAGGCTGGTGTAGTCACAGAATGGGATGCCCCAACCAGAGAGCACCTGGGAGCAGTACTACTATGCACAGCAAAAGTGTCTTTATCAGGCCAAATTACTTTTAGAATAAGTGCAAAGGGTTATAGTAAATAGAGGCTGTTGTAGTCACAGAATGGGATGCCCCAACCGGAGTGCACCTGGGAGCAGTACTACTATGCACAGCAAAAGTGTCTTTATCAGGCCAAATTACTTTTAGAATAAGTGCAAAGGGTTATAGTAAATAGAGGCTGGTGTAGTCACAGAATGGGATGCCCCAACCGGAGTGCACCTGGGAGCAGTACTACTATGCACAGCAAAGGTGTCTTTATCAGGCCAAATTACTTTTAGAATAAGTGCAAAGGGTTATAGTAAATAGAGGCTGGTGTAGTCACAGAATGGGATGCCCCAACCAGAGAGCACCTGGGAGCAGTACTACTATGCACAGCAAAAGTGTCTTTATCAGGCCAAATTACTTTTAGAATAAGTGCAAAGGGTTATAGTAAATAGAGGCTGGTGTAGTCACAGAATGGGATGCCCCAACCAGAGAGCACCTGGGAGCAGTACTACTATGCACAGCAAAAGTGTCTTTATCAGGCCAAATTACTTTTAGAATAAGTGCAAAGGGTTATAGTAAATAGAGGCTGTTGTAGTCACAGAATGGTATGCCCCAACCAGAGAGCATCTGGGAGCAGTACTACTATGCACAGCAAAAGTGTCTTTATCAGGCCAAATTACTTTTAGAATAAGTGCAAAGGGTTATAGTAAATAGAGGCTGTTGTAGTCACAGAATGGGATGCCCCAACCGGAGTGCACCTGGGAGCAGTACTACTATGCACAGCAAAAGTGTCTTTATCAGGCCAAATTACTTTTAGAATAAGTGCAAATGGTTATAGTAAATAGAGGCTGGTGTAGTCACAGAATGGGATGCCCCAACCAGAGAGCACCTGGCAGCAGTACTACTATGCACAGCAAAAGTGTCTTTATCAGGCCAAATTACTTTTAGAATAAGTGCAAAGGGTTATAGTAAATAGAGGCTGTTGTAGTCACAGAATGGGATGCCCCAACCGGAGTGCACCTGGGAGCAGTACTACTATGCACAGCAAAAGTGTCTTTATCAGGCCAAATTACTTTTAGAATAAGTGCAAATGGTTATAGTAAATAGAGGCTGGTGTAGTCACAGAATGGGATGCCCCAACCAGAGAGCACCTGGCAGCAGTACTACTATGCACAGCAAAAGTGTCTTTATCAGGCCAAATTACTTTTAGAATAAGTGCAAAGGGTTATAGTAAATAGAGGCTGGTGTAGTCACAGAATGGGATGCCTCACAGCAGACTTGAGATCAGTTCAGTATATATGCACAGTAAGTGTATAAGCAGCCTGAAAACGCTAACAAAGCCAGTCAGCCAGCCAGTAACACTCAGGCTGGATGAAAAAAAAAAAAAAATCTCCCTGTGACTGCCTCCGATTTTTCCTAACTTTCCCTGCTTCTCGCTGACTTTCTGCCTGTCTCCTGCCTGTCTCCTGCCTGTCCCTGTCTGTCCCTGGCTCTCTGTCTCTCCCTCACTACAGCAGCGTCCTGTCTCTAACGAATGCAATAGGGAAATGAGGAAAAGCAAGATGTCCGCCGCCTTAAATAGCGCTGTGACGTCACCGGGCTTGCTGGCTGCTGATAGGCTGCATGTGACTGCCCCAGCTTGCACTGGTGCGGGGTAGATGTCTGGACATGTCCCGTCCGCCATCTTAGAATGCCTGTAATGTAAATGAATGGATGTTAAAGGAAAACTTCGAGCGATCGAAGCACGGGGAAATTCGGATTCGATCCGAATCGAATTTTTCATGAAATTCGGATCGAATCCGGGTTCACCCGGATCGATTCGCTCATCCCTAGTAACAGTAACAGTAAGCAGGTTAATATACTGGAGCCTTTAGTTCCTACAAGCGATTGGAGTCATATTTCACTCCATGCAAAGAAGAAATGCCGGGATTCTTTAAGAGGTGAACGGCAAACTAACTGATGGCCCATTGATTCCCCACTGTTTCTTTCAGAGGCAATGCTTTGTGAACAAGATCTTTTTCTTTTCCAGACCAAAGACCTTTCAACTGTTCTTGGCGGTAACCATGGGGCTTATTTATCAAGCATGAGAATAACAGCTAAAGGCAAGCCTCGCGCAATTAGACTGGAAATTTTGTCGGCATTTGTCAGAAGCACTTTTCTAATGGCATCCTGGTTATTTTTTTCTACACAAAATTATGTGTGCTGCACGGCACCAGAGGTGGCTTCAGTCAATGAAAGAGGAAAGAATAAGGAGACCTGTTTTTACAGCGCAGGACCACTCACCAGTGCTACGTGGGAGTTACAGATTTCCAGTCGCAATGAATTTTTCAAAACTCTAGAACTTCATTAATGAGCTCATTTATTAAATAGCTTTACTCACAAAGGGAGTGAGTGTTCTAACAGGTCCATTATAATGATCAGTTCAGCAATAAAAGTTATTAATGATATATTTCAACAAAGCTGATAATTTGGAAACATTCAGGAGACAGCACCCAGTTAGTAGCAATGTGCCAAACTGTGGAACGTGCTATTACCTGCATTACTCAGATCTTAGGCTGCTGGTGATTCAGCTAACATGTTCCCAATGAGGAACTGATGCAATGCAATGTATTCACTAAAGTGTTGGATGAAGGTGGCACTCTGGATATCGCCTATCTGGATTTCAGGAAAGCCTTTGACACTGTACCACATAGAGAACTCATAGATTTTAGTTATTAAAGTTCAGCGGATTTCCAGCTGTCTGAAGGATAAGTATGTTGATAGGAGTTGTTGTTAATGTCATGCAATCTGAAGTTACAAGCGGTGTGCCATAAGGCTCTGTTCTGGGCCCCATTTTTTTATATGTTTGTAAGTGACATAGGAGAATGCTTGGTAGGAAAGGTTTGCAGATGATACAAAGGTTAGTCCTGGTTGGAGGTGTCTGCAACATGAAAAATGATTTAGCTTTATTGGAAAAATGGTCAAAACTGTGGAAACTGGAGTTTAATATCTCATAAATGTAAAATCATTCACTTGGGTAGAAGGAATCCCTGCTCTGAGTATCGTATGGGCAGTACTGTGTTAGCCAGGACCTCGGAGAAGAGATTTAGGGATAGGTATTACTGAAAGCTGCAAGATGTGTGGCCAGTGTAGCCAGGCAGTGGGAAAAGCAAGCAGGATGCTCGGCTGCATCGAGGTTCGAGGCATCACCAGTAGGAAGAGGGAGTTTGTGATGCCGCTGTATTAAGCCCTGGTGAGACAACAGCTAGAATATTTTTTGCAAAAAGACATTGTTCAAATAGAATGGGTCCAAAGGCGGGCAACAAAAATGGTAAAAGGACTTCATCTTATCAGGTACAGGTCTTAGCAGGGCACAGCATAAATAAGCTGAGCTCCCAGTTAGCAGGATAGACAAACAGGATTGTACAATAGGAAGCAAGTTGGGGATTCAGAAAGCAGTGCTAGATATACAGCTGAACAAAACAAGGGGAACTCACAGGATGTTATAAATAGAGGCATGACAGGAACACAGCAAGCTGGACTAACAAGGTGAATATGAGAGCAGCCATGAAATGTGGACACATATGGTGTGAGCTTGCTGACATACCACCAAGCATAATTCATACTGACCCCATATAGGCAAATTAAGTATATCTGCCACCAGGAGAAGCTCCATCCTACCTTTTGATAAGACCTTGGGATTGGATAGTGGTTGGGGCATTGCTTGAGAAACAGGTCTGGTGAGTGACCCTCACAGCGCAAGCTCTGTGGTGGGTTGAGCCACCCTGCCCCAGAGCCGATAAACAGTGCGGGAGACCCAATATTCAATCTTGCCATGGTTAAAAGATGTCGGCGGATCAGAGTGACGGGACCACCATCTGCCCTTGGCACAAAAAGTAAGGTGCAATACACCATCCAAGCTCGCAGTTACCCGGGTGTCACATTTGTGCAGGAATTGTGACTGTTCAGCCTGCTACTAAAGAACTCCTCCACTAAGTTCATGCCTCACAAGACCCTTAGGGTACCAGATTTGGGGAAAAGGAGGGGTGTGAGAATCTGAGCAACAGCCTGATTTATCTACCCTAGAGGGATCCAACTGTCCGCACTGGCCAACATTGATCAGTGAACTGGCGCTATTACAATGAGCATATATACTCATTGTCTGCAAGTGGAATGGGAGCACAGTATACACCTTGCAGCTGCCATTCATAGCAGGGGGAAATTATGTCAAATTTAGTGTGTTTTGTTAATGTATTAAATATATATATATATATATGTATATATGTATATATATATATATATATATATATATATATATATATATTCTAACATCCCTAGCAATGGGGTATTCAAATACCTGAAACCAAAACATGCTACACATACTAAATTTGGGGGGTTGGTAGTTAATCTAAAAGTCACCAGTTGATAATGAAACATACTTAACAACATATTTCAACACATTATATATTTATTAGAGATATTAATTCTAAGCACAAACTAGAAAATCTGTGGTCTAATCCAGAAGTGGTTCTAACAAATGAAGAATGGGATGAATTCTCCACAAATTACATAGAAACAGTTATAGCCTCCGAAGACAGGCTGCTGCAATTAAAAATGTGCCACCAAATTTTTTATATCCCCCTCCCAAAAACTTTCTACAGATGCCACAAATGTCAGAATCTTCCGTGAGACTTCCTCCACATGTTATGGCGTTGTCACCATGCACTCTGGGACTCATCTTTTCCAAGTATAGAGCACGTCCTGTTTCACTAAATTCTTTACGTCTGGGTTATCCGCCACAAGGTGGCGCAGTGGACTGCAGAAAGACTTGTGGCATCTCCCGGCCCTATAAAAAGCCAGGAACCTCACACAAATTCCCAGTTTTCCTTCTGCAGTCGGACTGTGAAGATAGAAGATGGCTCTCTCTCTCTCTTGCACAGGTGAGCGAGGCAACAAAGCCTGCGACCCTGCAAGTCTATTCCCATCTGATTCTGGACTCCCACTGCCTCCCAGCCTCGGCTGACAGATCGGGTGAAGATAGAAGAGCACTAGGGTCAAGTGCTCCAGGAGCGCTGCTCCAAGCCGCAGACCCTGTACTACAAAGGGGAGCCGGCCATAGGCTTTATGGTGAGCCTGATTGGGGTGAGGAGTTCATGCACTGCCTTCTGAGGGGGTAAGTTATTTGGGGACTATGTCCTCTTCTTTTACTTCTGGGGCTCCCTCCCTCCCCTCCCTGGCCATGGATACTCGGGTGGCAGTGGTGGTGAGCGGTGTTTTCTGAGGTAATTTGGTGATTTTGGTGTGTTTTTTAGTGTTTTTAGCTGCTGCTCAGCTTTGTACTATGCTCCGTGGCTGTGGGCACTATAACCTGAGGTAATTTTGCTTTGTCATGGCACTGGCCAGGTCACGTGTGGTGTTTTCTTAGGTAATTTTGCGATCTTGGTGTGTTTTTTGGTGTTTTTAGCTGCCGCACAGCTTTGTACTACACTCCACGGCTGTGGGCGCTATAACCTGAGGTAATTTAGCTTTGTCATGGCCCTGGCCGGGTCACTGGAGCGCCGTTTTTGCGCTCTTCTAGGGGGGACGGGGCTTGCTGATGCTGTGGATCGCGCTGTTCCTTTGCGGCCCGCCCCTCGAGGTACCTCAGCCGGTGCCATTTTGTACAACCTGCGTGTCTGGTTTTCTTTATTCCCGGCTGCAGTGCTGCTTTCCCTGGTGTATCGCTTTACCTAGCGGTCTGTGCCTGAGTGACCCCGCGGTGTCTTTGGTCCGTGAGCCCCCCTTGGGGGGGGGGGGGGGTTTATTGACCCTGGGATTTTCATGTGCTGCGGGATGCTCATGTGAATTTTTCTTATGTTTTTCAGGCGGGATACCATTGGGTTGTGGTTCTCCTGGCTTACTCCTTCCTCCCCCTCACTCCCCCTTCACAAAATAGACTTCTGGGGGCATCTCGTGGGAGGGCATCCCGGGTGGCTTCTGTCTTAAGCCTTTACCCACTACTGGTCTATTGCGCCTGTGTTAATCACCATATGGAGGCTTCAGGGGATAGCGTGCTTGGGGGCCCTGTGGGGCAAGCCCGGCTATGTTCCATGTGTGGTTATCCCCTGTGATTAACCGTGTCACGGTGTGCGAATGCCGTGCGCTGACAGTGTAATTGCGCTACAAGCTGGTTTGCCTGCTTCGCTTCCCATCTCTGCTCCTCCCTCTGCTTCCCCTACTCCCCCACTCCTGCAACTAGGCCCCTGTGAGGGCACTGTTAGCAGGGAGTCTTATTCTGATTTGGCTCTGCGGGTGGCTAACATTGAGAGGCAGCTTGCCAGGCCTGTTCCTAGGAAGGCCTCTGGCAAGAAGCGGCACCTGGATCCCAGGCCCTCCCCCCTTGCTAAGGTGTATGTGGGGATTGATGAGTTTGGTGGCTGTCACCCCCTTGAGATGGGGATTCTGGATTCTGACTCCTCTGGGAACCAGCAGGAGGGTTGCGATAGTGACCCTAGGTCGGTGTCCGGAGAGGATTCATGGTACCCTGAGGACACTGATAATCTGCTGTCACATATTTTTAATATATTGCACATTGCTGCCCCTGAGGTGGCTAAGAGAAAGCAGGGGGCTCTTTCGCCCTGGTAAACAGCGTCCAGAGTTCCCTGAGCAGGAACATTTTACCATTTTGGTACTTAAAGAATGGGAACGTCCTAGCAGACTGCCTGCTGTGCCCAAGGGTTGGATAAAAGGTATCCCTTTCCTGCTGATCTTGTTAAGAAGGCATGTCCAATACTTCGGTCATGCCTTCCCCTGACACTAACTCTCTGAGGGATGGTGAGGACCGGCGCATGGATCAATTGGCCTGCCATGCTTTTACCTGTGTGGGGGCTGGATTGCGTCCGACCTGTGCAGCTGCCATTACTCCTATTGCCCTCAAGAGGCTGTTCAAGCCTCTCCTAGATGGTGCTACAGCTGGTAGCGGGGGGGGGGGGGACTATAGTATTCTCTTACTTTTTCTGATTCAGAGGCCATTTCGGGGGTCCTCCATCCTCCTCCCTTCCTTTCGGCTCCCTCTTCTCTAGTGGCCACAGAGATTCTTGGGGCCGTGGCAGATCCCATGGTCCTCCCGGTCTCTCCTGGATACCAAGCCCAAACCCTCTCACAAGCCCCCTCAGGCATGAAGGGGCGCCCTCACTCATCTGGGTGGGGGGGACGGTTTCGGCTCTTTGCTCACGTCTGGATGCTTCACGTCTCAGACCGGTGGATACAGGAGGTATTGTCCTCCGGTTACAAGATCTGAAGGGACTTAACAAATTGTCAGATTCAAGCATTGCATTTTCGTATGGAGACGCTACGCTCTGCTGTCAGTACCCTTCGCCCGGGCGACTTCATGACCACTGTGGACATGGATCCTCTATGCTTATCTTCATGTGCCTATCTTTCCAGGTCATCAGAGATTTCTAACGTTCGCGCTGGAGGATCAGCATTACCAGTCTGCGGCTCTGCCCTTCAGTATCACCTCGGCACCTTGGGTGTTCGCCAAGATACTGGCGGGAGTGATGGCTCTGCTACGGATCCAGGGCATCCGCATCATTCCTTACCTGGACGACATCCTGATTGTGGCCCAGTCCTTTCCTCGGGCCGAGCAGGACACTGAGATGGTGACCTCCACTCTGGAGTCCTTTGGCTGGGTGTTCAACTTTCCCAAGTCTTCTCTGTCCCCGTCCTTGGTGAGGTCCTTTCTGGGCATGACTCTGGATTCCTCTCAGGTCGGAGTGTTCCTTCCTCAGCAGAAGGTGGAGGATCTTCAGATGCAGGCTCAGGCTCTGCTATCATGTCCTCATCCCTCCATCCATCAGGGGATGCAGTTGGTGGGCCTGATGGTGCCCTGCTTCGAGGCAGTCCCCTTTGTTCGGTTTCACATGAGACATCTTTAGTTACTCCTCTTGTCAGTTTGGGATCAGGACCCTGTGTCCTTGGATCAAGAGTTTGCTCTGTCCGCTATGGCCAGACGGTCCCTCTCGTCATGGCTGGACTCAAGGAACCTTCTAGTGGGCAGGACCTTCCTGCCCCCATGCTGGGAGAAGGTCACCGCAGATGCCGGTCTGACCGGTTGGGGAGGCTTCTGGAAGTCCCTGAGGTTGCAGGGTCGGTGGAGCCCACAAGAGGCCCATGCTTCCATCAAAGTCCTGGGCGATCAGATTGGTTCTTTCTCGCCTGACCACTCACCTTCGGGGTCGGGCTGTTCAGATCCGCTCAGTCAACCAGACGGCGGTTGCCTACATCATTAATCAGGGAGGAACTCGGAGCAAGCGAGCCTTCAAGGAAGTGTCCCTGATCCTGTCTTGGGCGGAACAGCATGTTCCCGGCATCTCAACGGTCTACATTACGGGGGTGGAGAACCAGGAGGCGGACTCCCTAAGCAGGGGGACGTCTTGTATGGGGGAATGGTCCCTCAACAACCGGGTGTTCTCTCCCTGCGTCATCGCTGGGGGCAGCCGGACGTGGACCTGTTTGCATTTCCTTCGCCATGGATGCATTGGCTATTCCTTGGAAGAAGTTTCGGCTTCTCTATGTGTTCCCTCTGTTTCCTCTCCTGGGCAGGGTCATGCGCAACATAGTCCAGGAGCAGGTACCTGCCATAATGGTGGCCCCTTGTTGGCCAAGAAGGGTTTGTTTCGCAGATGTCGTGCAGTTGGCAGTAGACCGATACGTCTTGCCCAAGGATCCAGATCTCAGGGGCAGCTACGCCACCCCAATTTACAAACGCTGGCTTTAACGGCTTGGCTGCTGAAACCTCCATCTTGATGGAAATGGGGTTACTTACTTCTGTTTTTGATACCATGATTAGGACTAGGAAGAAGTCCTCGTCTTTTATCTATTACAGGGTCTGGTAGGCTTACATTGCCTGGTGTGAGTCCAAGTCTCTTCCCTGTAGGGTGTTTTCTTTTCCCAGAATTCTGGAATTCTTGTAACATGGTTTGGATTTGGGCCTTCAACTTAGTACCCTAAAAGGCCATGTTTCAGCTCTGGCAATTTTTGTATTCTCTCGGACTCTGTATTCTCTGGATGTGGTCAGGGCTCTGAAGTTCTCTTTGGTTGCTACTGAGACTTTTAGGAAGTCTGATGCTCTGTTTGTTCTCACTTCTGGGTCTAGGAAGGGTTTGCCTCCGGCTAAATCCACTATCAGCAAGTTGATCCGTCAGACGGTGGTGCAAGCCTATTCTGCTAAGGGGAAGGAACCTCCCTTCCGTCTTACTGCTCATTCCACTCGTGCTATTGGTGCCTCTTGGGCTTTTCAGCACCAGGCTTCTGTTGAACAAGTTTGTAAGGCCGCTGCTTGATATTCTGTTCATACTTTTTCCAAGTTTTCCAAGGTTGATGTTAGGGCCTCAGCTGATGCTGCTTTTGGCCGAAAAGTTCTTCAGGCGGCAGTGGTTTAAACTGCCCGCCGTTGTTCTTGGGGATCCCACCCTACTTTACGGACACTGCTTTTGGATGTCCAGACGTAAAGAATTTAGTGAAACAGGATGTGCTGTATACTTGGAAAAATACAATTCTGTGAGTACTCACCTGTAGAATTGATTTTGTAGTATACAGCACGTCCTGTTTCACCCCTCCCTTATTATTCTTGGTCACCTCTGTATGATGATTTGTTAAAATTTTCATTTTAGGATTTCTTTCATTATTGTTCTCCTGGCTTCTTGTCTAACTGCTTTGTAACACTGGGAATTTGTGGGAGGTTCCTGGCTTTTTATAGGGCCGGGAGATGCCACAAGTCTTTCTGCAGTCCACTGCGCCACCTTGTGGCGGATAACCCAGATGTAAAGAATTTAGTGAAACAGGACGTGCTGTATACTTCAAAATCAATTCTACAGGTGAATACTCACAGAATTGCATTTTTACTACCTTCTGACCCTTATTGAGGGTTAACTTTATACATTTTTAAACCATGTATTGTGGGTTTACTTACGCTCTTCCACCTAGTAAAAAAAACAATAATCTTATTCCATTCCTTTTTTTCACCTCCAGAAAATGCATTACAATGAAATGGAAGAAGGATGAGCCACTGGGGCTTTCTATGTGGATGACCCTGATATATTCTGCATAAAAGTATTTATAAACTGAGAGGTAATCATACCAAATTTGATAAAATATGGGGTAAATGGATAAAGGCAAAAGAAACTGCCGCAATTGGAGACATTGACCACAGCTCATAGTAGTCCTTATGATGACCTAACTCTATTATATGATATTGTCTTGTTAAAAATGTAGAATGTTACAGCATTTTTTTTTGGAATCAATACTGTCCTTGGGGGCTGTCTTTGCTGTATGTGGTCTTTTGTTCTATGTGTAATGCCAATAAAAAGATGTTTAAAAAAAATAAAGCAAAAGTTGAAAATACTGAAGGAACAGTACGCACACAGAATGGCAGGGTTCGACCAAAGGAAGCTGCATACAAGAAGGAACCACATAAAGGGTATTGCATATATTGCTCCCTGTACTGTCATGCAAGGGAAGCCCCCCCCCCCCCCAATGTGTTATGTATGCATATTCCAACATCCCAATATCCCCACGGCTAACTCACTGAGAAGCATCACCAGAACCATAGGTACAAGAAAGAGCAAGCTGCACAACATGAGATTAATTAGGGATTGTGCACGACCGAAAAGGGGGAAAACATGGAATCAGCAACATGGAGTTGCGGGAATTTTTGGCAAGTACTGATTGCCATTCATTATATGTTAGGTCTGTGGGGTAGGATGAGATGACAGCAGCCTTTTCTTTCAAAGAAAAACATCCAAGAACAGCTATGTTCTGCCAAAACCTACAGAAGATCTACTATAAGCATGTGGGAAAATGTGTTGTGGTCTAATGGGCCCAAGGTTAAACTTTTTGGCCAGAATTCAAAAAGGTATGACAATGCCAGCACTGTGCTTCACCAAAAGAACACTCTACCCATTGTAAGGCATGGTAAAGGTAGTTTTATGATATGATTAAGGCTGTTTTTCTGAAGCTGGAACCGGTGCTTTAACCAGGTTGGATGGAAATCTTGACCGTGCTCAGCCCCGTCCGACGCAACTGAATGGCTGAGTGTGGCCACCTGTCAGCTTGCAAGTGTGGCTAGAATTCCGTTCTGATGCTCTAGCCACACTTTGGGCTCGAGGAAGGTGAGTATGTTTGGCAAATGCCGGGGTTTCACATAGTGGGGCACCCTGGTTTTGTGGAAGGGCCAAAACCCAAGATAGTGAAAATCCTGGGTCTTGGTCCACATATTGCTTATGGGATCTTTTTGCTTATGTCTTGCAGGTGGGTCAAACTTTTGTGGTTTCTCCCTGTCCTATCCCCTCTATTTAGTGTTAGCTCTTATTGGAGGGCTATTGTATTCCCTTACCTCCCACTTCCCTAGCGGGTTATTGGGGCATCCCGGGTTGCTATTATTAGCATCAATCCCTATTGGCCTGTTGTGCCGTGATAATCACCATATGGAGGCTTCTCAGGATAATGTGCTTGGGGTTCCTTCGGGTCAAGCCCGGCTGTGTATTGCGTGTGGGGTATCCCCTGTCTGTGATGACGTTGGGGTTTGTGTACCCTGCGCCCAGCAGGTACTTGCGCTGCAGTCTGGGTTACCTGCGGCTGGGCCTAGTGCTGCGCCCCCTCTGGCTTCGCCTACCCCCCCACGCTTACACCTGACTCCCAGTGAGGTGCATACCAGTGGGGAGTCTCAACCTGATTTAGCTGCCCGGGTAGCCAACATTGAAAGGCATATTGCCGGATCTGGTCCGCGTAAGGCTCCTGCTAAGCGGCGGCATCTGGCACCCATTGTGTTACTCTCTTTCCTATGAAAGCTGAGGAATTTTTTGATATTACTGGATATACCCCCCTGGAAGAGGGGGAATTATTTTCTGATTCAGAATCATCTGACGATCAGCCTAGGGGTTATGCTGAGTCTGGGTCTGACCCATGGGCTTCAGATGATACTGACAGACTTCTGGCTCACATTTTTGAAGTGCTCTGAGTCTGTATCTCTCCTCCTGCCGTGGCCCCGCGGCAGCAGGGGGAGCTGTTTCATACTGTTAAACCACGCTTGGAGTTTCCTGCACAAGCTCATTTTAATAATCTGGTGTTCAAAGAGTGGGAACGGCCTAGCCGGGTTCCCAGGGTACCAAAGAGTTGGGAAAAGAGGTATCCCTTTCCCGCTGAGATGGTTAAATGGTGGTCATGTCCTCCCAAAGTGGATGCACCAGTTCTGGGGTTGTCTAACACATCCGTCATGCATTCCCCTGACTCTACAACACTGAGGGATGGGGAGGACAGGTGCATTGATCAGCTGGCTTGCCATGCCTTTGCCTGTGTGGGGACCGCGCTCCGTCCGGTCTGTGCCTCTGCCATTATGGCTGTTGCTATTAAAAGCCTGCTCAGGGGTCTCTTAGATGGGGCTCCTGATGATGCAGGTAGTGAAGAGTATAGAGCTCTTCTGCGTAGTGAGGAATTTGTTGCATATGTTCTCTCTGCCTTGGATGATACCATTAGAATGTGTGGCAGGGCATCTGCCTTGTTGGTGGCGATACGCCGCTCGGTCTGGCTGCGGCAGTGGGCAGCTGACAACGCTGCTAAGAAGGCTCTCACTGGGTTTCCCTTCAAGGGGCTGCGTCTCTTTGGTGAACATCTGGACTTGTTTGCTAAGGGAGGCAAGTTACCTCAGCGTAGAAGGCAGCCCCGGTCGGGGTTCAGGTACTTTTTCTCCTTCCTTCAGGGGCTCCAGAATTGCTGGAGCCCGTGGAGATTTTTGGGGCAGGGGCAGAGGACGTGGCTGCCCTGCCCCCCCGGAGGTCCCAAGACTAAGTCCTCCCCCAAGCCCCCTCAGGCATGAAGGGACACCCTCACTCATCCGGGTGGGGGGACAGCTTCGGCACTTGGCTCATGTCTGGAGGCGTCATGTCTCACACTGGTGGATTCAGGAGGTAGTGTCCTCCGGTTACAAGATAGAGTTTGCAGCCTGGCCACCCCCATGATTCATCAAATCCCGGTTAGCTCAAAACCCCCTGTCAGCTCAGGGTCTGTCCCTGGCTGTCCAAGGCCTTCTGGAACTGGGTGTCATCTGCCGGGTGCCCTTGTGGGAAAGGGGCAAAGGCTATTATTCCAATATTTTCATTGTTCCCAAGAAAGATTGGTCCATCAGACCCATCTTGGATTTGAAGCACCTCAACAAATTTGTCGGATTCAGACACTTTCGCATGGAGACTCTGAGCTCAGCTGTGACTTTCCTACGCCCAGTGGACTTCATGACCTCTGTAGACAATCAAGGATGCTTACCTTCACGTACCTATCTTTCCAGGTCATCAGAGATTCCTCAGGTTCGCTCTGGAGGATCAGCACTACCAATTTGTGGCCTTGCCCTTCGGTCTCACCTCGGCTCCCAGGGTATTCCCCAAGGTGCTGGCAGGAGTGATGGCTCTGCTGAGATCTCAGGGCATTCGCATTCTTCCCTACTTGGACGACATGCTTATCGCTTCTCAGTCCTTCCATCAGGCAGAGCTGGACACTCAGCGGGTGGTGTCCACACTGGAGTCATTCGGCTGGGTGATCAACCACCCCAAATCTTCCCTGTTTCCTTCCATGGTGAAGTCCTTTCTGGGCATGATTCTGGATTCATCTCAGGTCAAGATCTTTCTTCCTCAGCAGAAGGTGGAGAGTCTTCAAGAGAGTCTTCAAGAGAAAGCTCAGCTCCCTTTGTCCTGCCATCAGGCATGGAATGCAGCTGGTGGGCCTGATGGTGTCCTGCTTTGAGGAGGTTCCATAGGCTCAGTTTCACATTAGGCCTCTTCAGCTTCACCTCTTGTCAGTATGGGACCGGGACCCTGTGTCCTTGGATCAGGTGTTTGTCCTGTCACCTCTGGTTAGACGGTCTCTATCGTGGTGGCTGGACCCAAGGAACCTGCTGGGGGGCAGATCATTTCTGGCCCCCTGCTGGGAGACTGTCACCATGGATGCCAGTCTGACAGGTTGGGGGGGGGCTTTTGGAAGTCCCTGAAATTCCAGGGTCAGTGGGGCCCTCAGGAGGCCCATACCCCTATCAACATTCTGGAATTGAGGGCGATCAGGTTGGTTCTCGCCCACTTAACCCCACACCTGCGGGGTCGGGCTGTTCAGGTCCGCTCGGACAACCAGACGGCGCTTGCCTACATCAATCATCAGGGAGGGCCCCGGAGCAAGAGGGCCCTCAAGGAAGTGTCCCTGATTCTGTCCTGGGCGGAGGAGAATGTTCCCTGCATCTCAGCTGTGTACATCCTGGGGGTGGAGAATCTGGAGGCAGACTCTCTGAGCAGGGGGACCTCTCGTCTGGGAGAATGGTCCCTCAGCAGCAGGGTGTTTCGCTCCCTGTTCTCACTCAGGGGCACCTACGCCACCCCAATTTACAAACGCTGGCTTTGACGGCCTGGCTGTTGAAACCTCCCTCTTGATGGAAAAAGGGCTGCCTGCCTTGGTTGTAAATGCCATGATCAGGGCTAGGAAAAGGTCTTCTTCTTCCATCTACTACAGGGTTTGGCGTACTTACATTGACTGGTGCGAGTCTAACTCGCTTCCCTGTCGTGTGTTTTCTATTCCTAGGATTCTGGAGTTTCTGCAACATGGTTTGGATCTGGGTCTTTAGCTCAGTACTCTGAAAGGTCATGTTTCTGCCTTGGCCATTTTTTTCCAAAGATCCTTTGCTCAGCATCCCCTGGTCAAGAACTTCTGTTAGGCGTGTTTCTGAGTTGGCGGCGCTTTCCATCAAGCCTCCTTATTTTGAGAGACACCAGGATAAGGTGGTGTTTCGTTTTAAGCCAGATTTTCTGCCTAAGGTTGTTTCTGCCTTTCATCTCAATCAGGAAATTGTTTTGCCTTCTCTGTGTCCTAATCCTAGTAACCCTAAGGAGAGGGTTTTACATTCTTTGGATGTGGTCAGGACTCTGAAGTTCTATTTGGTGGCTACTAAATCCTTCAGGAAGACTGATGCTCTTTTTGTGCTCTCGTCTGGACCTAAGAAGGGTCTGGCTCCGGCTAAGTCTACTATTAGCAAGTGGATACGTCAGGCTGTGATACAGGCCTACTCTGCTAAGGCGAAGGAGCCTCCCTTCCGCCTTACTGCTCATTCTACTCGTGCTATCGGTGCCTCTTGGGCTTTTCAGCACCAAGCTTCTGTTGAACAAGTTTGCAAGGCCGCCACTTGGTCTTCTGTTCATACTTTTTCTAAGTTTTACAAGTTTGATGTTAAGGCCTCAGCTGATGCTGCTTTTAGCCGCAAAGTGGTTTAAACTGTCTGATGTTACTTGGGGATCCCATCCTACCTTACGGACACTGCTATTGGATGTCCCAAGTGTAAGGAATATCTTCTGGAGCAGGACGTGCTGTATACTTAGAATAATACAATTCTGTGATTACTCACCTGTAGAATTGGTATTATATGTATACAGCACATCCTGTTCCACCCCACCATTGTTATCATTATTTTAGTTACCTCTTTATGGTGATTGTTCAATTTTTTATAATGGTTATAGTTCTCCCGGTTCCATTTTAACTGCTTTTCAATACTGGGGGATTGTGGGAGGTCCCTGGTATATATGGGGCCGGGAGGAGCCACTTTTCTGTCTCTGCAGTACAGCGCCATCTACTGGATGTATAACCCAAGTGTAAGGAATATCTTCTGGAACAGGACGTGCTGAATACATATAATACCAATGCTACAGGTGAGTAATCACAGAATTGTATTTTTATGGCTGTGCATTTTTATACAACTGAATTATTTTACCTATTTATTTACTTCTCTACCTTATAGACATCAGTTTAATTTTCAGTCGAGATTATAGCTGACACTAAAGTGGGGAAGTGGAGTTCTAAAATGATTCAGCAGTCAAGTTTTGATGCCTAAAATTAAAATATTTCTAAATGATAGGTAGGAAATATTCTTTTTATTACAAAGATAGCAAATCGGCTCCTGAGAACTGAGATCTGCAGTGGAAATTAAATAGACTGCCCCGCCTCCCTGCTGACTCAAACCCAGTGCTGGCTTGCCCCCCCCCCCCCTTTCCTGTCAAATTGCAAGGAGGATTAAAGCGGATGGAAACCCAAAATGAGTCTCCCCCTTCCGAGCAGTCCGAGCCCTGCCCGCGGAAGCCACGCCCTGCAGCATTTTTTAGAGAGTTTATTGGCTCTCTCAAAAGTGCTGCTGTGACGAGGTGCAGCTGCATCCACAGCACACTGCACATAAAGTGCGCATGGCCGAAGAGATCGCGTTGCGGGACCACTGGGATCAGGTAAGATGGTCGGCGCCCCGGGGGGTGGGGTTCACACAGCAGGGGGCAGGCCAGCAGCCGGTCCCAGAATATTTCAGATTCCCAGACCCTGTCGCGAGGGTTTTGACCCACTTGAAGGTTTCAGTCTGTCTGTCCTTGTCCAGACAAACACCAACTTTCTCCCACCCTTTGGGAACAGTAAATAATAAGCCATTTCAAAGCAGCATGCATGTAAATACCTCATGTATTCTAGGTAAAATGTATTTCTTTGCTTCAGTTTCTGAGGGCATGTCATGGTGCAACTTTATGCATCTTAAACATGCTGTGTTGTGGTCAGAGAGACTTGTGGAACCACTTTGGCTCGCTGTGCTTGTTCACGCTGAGTGCACCAAGTGATAGAGTAGTTGCAGGACCACTTTTCTGCGTGGTCTTGGAGGAATACATTTTAAATCATTTGGAGCCCTGCTAGAGCTTCTGTCCTGTGCTTCAGGAAATGGAGGAGAGGCATACGGGACAGGCATCAAGTGAACTGTTCGCTGGCTAATTATTGCCGTTGGGTTTAGAGTCCTTTTAAATAATTGTTAAAGAATAGTAAGAATTTATAAATAACAAGAAAATAAAGAGAGAATGAACAGGAAGGTGGGAAGAATTGAAGGAGTGACAGAAAAAGAAAATAGAAAAAGAAGGCAAAGAAAATACTTATATTAGCCAGGGGCTTAGGGGTGCCAAGAAAATTCAACACTCACCTTTCCTTAATTTTTCTTTCCTGGGGTGTTCACCATGATGGCATCTTAAGGGTTGTGTCCTAGCCCCTTACCCTTTAGTATAACGCCATGGAACTTACTTTCTGTAAGTTTCATCTCTTTGACACATTTTCTATCATGGCATACCAAGGGTTAAGAGGCAGGACACTAGAACACCATAGAGGCACCAGGAAAGAGGAAACATACTGATGGCTGTGCCTGTGTGGCTGCTCATCTGAAAACAGTGCAGTGCAGGGTAGGTGGCCCTATAGCAAATCTCCAGTGGTCCATCTGCCCTACTACTGCATGGTCCCATGTCCTGCATAGGGGCTGCCTGGGGAAGAGGGAATCACTCCACCTACTGCTGGAAAGAGGTGCGTCATATAATCATGTGAAAAGGGCCCTTCCATGGTGCAGTGTCCCCCAGCACCTGCCCGGGTTACCCATGTACTCAGGGGCGGATTATGAGGGTGGCGCAAGGGACGCGCATGCCCTGGGGTCTCCACCACTTGCCCTGCAAAGGGGGCCTCCCCCAACCTTTGGATTATGGTCTGGTCCAGGAGGCTTTTCAGCCTTTGGTCTGATGGGCGGCGGGGCAAGCAACAAAGCTATCGGTGGCAGTGAGAGCCCCTGCACCTAGGCCTTTTTTGTTTTTGCAAACCTGCAGCCAAAGCCACCACAGGGCAGGACAGAGAGTCTAGAGCAGCAAAGCCATCGTCAGCAACGCTACAGTGATGGGTGGGAGCAGAGCTGTCAGTTGGCAGCCGCTCACTGCACATAAGCCACCAAGCACAGCCGCTGGCAGCTTAATGCAGGGAACTGTTTTCTGCTGGACCAGCTGGGTGACTACACCCCCCTCCCAGAATGGCACAAGGGACTCCACCTTACGTTTCAGTAAGTGGGCAGGTGCCAGACTACCACCTATCAGTAACTTGGCTGAACTATTATTTTAAAGGTAAAAAAAAAATACTATATCTGGGGCTTCCACCAGATTTGGTGCCCAGGGGCCTCCACCACGTTTAATCCGGCCCTGCCTGTACTGACACTGGAACTGATGCTATGTTTTGAAGCATGGCCAGCCAGAAAATAGCTAAAGTTGCCTCTTACACCCTGCCTTTTATTTCCAGACAGAAGTTAGATGGTACAGTATTTACATTTCTCCCTCCACACCCTGTTATGGCAGTAAATATGCAATGTTCGAGGCAGGGATACCCCTACAATATTTCACATTTATACCTTGACAGGTCTATAAGAATTACATCTTTATTGGCTTCTTCACCTACCGACTAGATGAGTGACAAATATAAGGACAAACATCTTTACTTAGGGTTTTTCAACCCTTAACGTTGATCTTTCACATCCTCCCGCCACTGACACCAGGCATAACATTTTAGACTCAAGCAATAATGAATGATGCTATAAAGTAAGTTGCCGCAGTTCTTTGGCTGGCCCTTGCAGTAGATTAAGTAGAAAGCCTCCGGCACTTTACAAAGTACTGTGATTTCATGGCAATGTGTAAAATTGTCCATTTTTCCTTAGTAAATTACACATGATAACACAAACAAAATATTAAGCTAATTATGTAACCGCTGCTTGTGGCTCCCTATTCTCTGACTTGATAAATAGTCTCTCAAAGCAGCATCCTACGAGGACTTTTTAGTGTAGGATGATTTGCCTGCTGAACAATATGGCCAGGCTCCCCGCCGCTGACAAATTCTGTGTTCACTTGAAGCCTGTGTTCAGAGGAAATGCTGAAGATGTGGAGCTGCCTGGGGATACCTCATTATATGATCTCAGCCATATTTAAATCCCCATTACATGCTGAATATGCTTCCAAAGTAATCATAAAATTGCAACCAGTCATTGGCAGCTCTCCAGTACTGGAAGAATTGCCTAAGTGCTGGTCCAGCTGCCATTTGCTATCAGTGTTCACACCAGATGGAGCTTTAATGCACTTAATCAGCGACTTGAAAATGTATAGGAAGGGTCAGTCTATTACAAACACTTTATACACCTCCTGTGGTTCAGGTGTACGAAATGTGGTTTTGGCATTTGTTCACATTGCTTTCAGATATACAGTATAACCAGCTGTTTATAGGTGAATCCAAAATCAAACTGACAAATTGATAAGTTGAGAGTCCAGGCCTAGGAAAAAAACCCTGGCAGTATTTATCTTAGTGGAGATGATATCTTAAATGTGACTATATATACAGCCTATTTATACATCACTATATAAGAGAAAATATTATAGTAATACTGTCATTAAAGTGGAGCCAGTTTAGCAAAGCCCCCCCCACCTCAATCCCCCAACGCTGAGCCTGGGTGGGGGTTTAACAAAAAAAATCTTACCTCGTCGGGTATCCAGCACCGGTGCTTCGGGTCCTGGACATAGCCATCTTGGACAGGAAGCACTGAGTGACTTCTCATGGTCTGTGCCCCAAGTTATGTTTTTTTCTCTTATAACCCCCTCCATCCTGTCTCAGCATCGGTGGAGGGAGTCAGAGCTTGGGGGGGGGTCATTGCTAGACTGGACATCCACTTTAAAAGGCAAACGTGGAGGCTGATTCATTACTAACGCCAGGTATCAGCAGATGAGCGTCTGTATAGTGGCGCTAAGAGCGACCGCTAGTAGACGCGGTAAGCGGGTCTCGGGCGCTGTGACAGAGCATCTCGGTTGCTGGCTGGCATTGATGAACGCGATGTATGTTGGACGTTGTAAGGTACGTTGGTAGCGCCAGCTCAGTGCGACCGACTCTCAGCGACTCACACCATACTTATCAAAAACCTACACACACACAGCGTAGGTGCTCTAAAGCTGTGCACTGTAGCATAGATTGCCAGACACTGTGTGATTAAAGTCTGTTTTTGAACACATTTACACCTGTAAAAAAAGCAAAAACACATGGAATGACATTGTTGTAACATTGTGACATTAATACTTTAGTGCCAGACCTGTAATGGCAATTCTGCATAGAAAACAAACAAATCGAAAACGTTTTAAAAAATTCCCCACCAAAGCTGGCCCCTGCACCCTGTTTCTACAAGCCCTGCATAGCTAGTCCCGGGCTGGTTACTTTGGGTAAGGGGGACCCCATGTAAATTTTTGGGGGGATTTTCAAGGGTTTTTAACCCTTAAAAATCCCAAAAAAATGGGGTCCCCCCCGGGAGGGGGTACCATATGTCGTTTTTTTTTTTAAATGAACCCTTTATGTTTTGTCACCCAGCAGTTATAAAAGGCTTCCAGCAGGTGAGCAGAAGCCAGTGATTGCCGAGGGACACAGTGCTCCAGGATGGATGGGAGGTAAGTATTAAAAAAAAAATATATATATATTTTTTTCTCTTTGTGTGTGGTATTTTTTTTTTTTACATTTAACCCCTTGTGAACTGGTAAGGGGTCCATGAGACCCCTATACCAGTTCACAAGGCTGGGGGCTGGCAAGTCACCTGCAGCTAGCGGGTGACTTGCCATTAACCCCCGGCACCCCCATTATCTGCCTCCCCAAAGCCCGGGGGGGGGGCAGAAGAGCTATGTGGGCTTGTAGCCTGCAGGGCCAGGGGCCACAAAAGCTTGCCCCTGCGCCCTGTTTCTACAAGCCCTGCATAGCTGGTCCCGGGCTGGTTACTTTAGGTAAGGGGGACCCTATGTCAATTTTTTATTTTTTATTTTTAAGGGTTTTTAACCCTTAAAAATCCCCCCAAAAATGGGGTCACCCGCCCCCCGGGAGGGGGGACTCTATGTCATTTTTTTTCTCGATTTAACCCTTTGTAGTGTGGATGGTAGTTGTATTTTATTTGTAAATGTTATAAAGTACTTGTTTCAGTTTGGGGGGTCTCCTGGGCAGGAACGGGGGGCTACCGATAAATATGTGGAACTATTCTAATCGGTAGAAATGGGGCTTTCACATGCAATATGGTTTTCTTTAATAAAATACATTTTTTATTTAAAATAAAATAAAATATTATTTTTTACTTAATAATATTGTAAAAAACTAAATAAAATTTACAAACAAGACATTTCATGTTAAAGCCTAAACTCTGCTGCAAAAAAAATATATATATAATTTTCCTGAAAATTCCAGCAAAAATGGCGCAAAACATGGCACAAAATGGGGAAAAATGACCTGTCAACAGAGGGTGACAAAATCTCAAGTAGCCTGGCAATTAAAAGGGTTAAAAGTAGCTATGCATGTTGAGTATTGTTCTGTTCGGGGGACCTTGCGCTTGTTTTTTCTGGTTTGCATATTTATATTTTAGGAAAAGGTTTTTTATTCAGCTTTTTTATACATTTTTTTAGGGAAACCCTGCGCAACCAAAGAATTCTTTGATGGATTAATTCCAGAAAGATGAGCCCACTACAACAAGCTGGGTACGCTTAGAAAGCTTAACATGTGTACTTTCAGGGAATATGGTTTATGGGGGATATTCCAAATGTAAAGGGTTTTTTTGGTTGAAAAATCGCAAGGTGCGCACTTTGTCTGCAGAGCTGAAATTTTCAAATTACCGTTACGTACATGCTTTACTTTGGGGTGTTTGGCAACTCTTCCCTTGACAGTAGGTATGCATGTTGGGTATCGTTCTGTTCGGGGGATGTTGCTTTTCAGATTAAACTTGTTTTTTCTTGTTTGTATATAGTTTTTTTAGGAAAATGTGGCTTTGATTTTGCTTTTCCTTATCCTTTTTTTAGGGAAATTCTTTGCAACCAAAGAATACATTGAGGGATTACTTCCAGAAAACTGTGGCCACATCAATAAGCCTGGTACACCTAGAAAGCTTGAGGTGTGTACTTCCAGAGAATATATAGTTTGTTGGGGGTATTTCAAATGTAAAGGGTTGTTTTTCTGGAAAAACTGCAAGGTGCGCATAGCGCATATCACAGTTGTATTTTATCTGAAAATCCTCTAAAGCGCTGTTTCAGTTTGGGGGAATCTCCTGGGCAGAAAAGGGTGTCTACCTATACATATGTGGTATGGCTGTGACCGGGAGAAATTGGGATTTCACACGCAATAATATTTTATTGACAAACTTTTTTTTTATTACAAAAAAACACTACAAATTGTAAAAAATAGATTTTTTTTTTATTTTTTTGCACATATTTCACCCCAAAATATTGAGAATACACCTAAAAAATGACAAACAAGACATTTCATGTTAAAGCCCAGACTCTGCTGAAAGAAACAATATATAATTTTCCTGGGAAATCCCTGGAAATCCCTTCAAAAATCACATTTGAACATGGGGAGCGCATAATAGTGCAGACATCTATGGGTTTGCTGGCTGACAGTACCGCAAACGGGCAACTTGGCCAATATTTTTGGGCATTGGGAATGAGGTGCAGTAGGGTCAGGGGCAGACTGGCAATAGGAAGACCTGGGTGAATCCATAGTGGGCCACACTCCTTTGGTGCAGTTTGGCCTGCTGATTCTTATACCCTATTCAATTCTATACAGCACCCATGTACCTTCTAGTAATGACACCCCACCCCTCAATGCTTAAAACCTCGGCATCTTGGTTGAGTGGGGTATACAAACCCCTGCCGCTTTATCTGCCTCAACAATACAAAAATGTCAGCATCACTGAATTGGCTATATCCACCCCTGTCTAGGAAGCCTCCCTGCAATGCTATAACATTCCCAGCCCAACTCTGAAAACCAGTACAAAACACAGCACTGTGAATTACCTGTGCTGTCATAGACTATTATATGTTGCACTGTGGCTGCATTGCGATGTAGATGATGCTTGCAATGCATTGTCCCAACTAGCCTATATGAAATAATAATTTGGCTGTTGGCCAAAAGTGCCACTGCAATGAAGAAAAGACAGGTGTGATCATAGCCAAAAGGTGCACTGCGCTTCTAAAACAGTTCTAAAAGTTCAAACTTTTTTACCTTTTTTCCCAAGGCCATCTTT
The DNA here is from genome assembly GCA_027917425.1 of Gastrophryne carolinensis. Taxonomy (NCBI): domain Eukaryota; kingdom Metazoa; phylum Chordata; class Amphibia; order Anura; family Microhylidae; genus Gastrophryne; species Gastrophryne carolinensis. The sequence continues at coordinate 422,748,941 of CM051236.1, read as the reverse complement.
ACTTCTTGGGCTTCGGATTACAGGTAAATTCGACCTGGATTTTGCCCATTCAGTCCCAAATAGAGACAGATCTGGTTAAAAGGATTTATCCCTCTTTTTTAAATGGTTTACTTTTTTTAAAAAAATGCCCCTGCCAACACTGTCACTAGTTCAGTGCAGCAGGCATAGGGGAAAAAGGACCTTGAGACTGAACAGCTGGCCTACAGCCAATGCAGCATGGTAGCCTCTATGCATTGGCACATTTTCATCGCTTTTAAAGGTGTTCCTAGGGTACCCCTGGAAAAATACCGGGCTCATGCTGATGGGCACCAGGCTTCTGAGCATCCAGTACTTAGGAGGGGGTTCTGGTAATCAAGTAGATTAGAGTATTATCAAGGCACTGGCCACATGCTGGGCAGGTGGCTTGACAACCCACCTGCCCTTTGAACGCTTTGAAAATCTTAAAAAAAATTTAGCTCACTCACCTTTTGATTACCACAACCCTAAAGCGAAGGGATGTCATTTTAATTAGAAAATAAAAATGGTAAATAGAGGAAAACATGCACATTTCACCATCTGATGGTTTTTAATGGCTGCTAGATTAGGAAATCCCACATTCCAAATTGTTAGGCAAATGAATCAAATGGCTTCTGACCTGAATATTCCTTTCCTGAGTACTCACAAGCAGAGTTCTATAGGGGGTAGTAGACATAGCATGAACCTCTGTAAGTCAATCCAGAAATGCTGGATGAGGCCAGTGGAAAGGTCGGCTTTCTTGCTTTGCCCTAGATTCAAATCCTTCATTGAACACTAATTGCATAAAGTTATGTTTATACTGGAAGGTTCATGCCTTGGGTGGGTGACCACAATATACTTTATACATGTGATCTTTGAGAGACACGTGTTAAGTGTAATGGATCTACACCTGCATAAACTGTAAAGTAACTTATGCCCAAAAGAATATTATTTCTCACTTCCTGTAGGTTTCTGCTTGATTGTCCTGTAGGTTTCTACTGACATTGTCTCTCTTAACTCACACCTGATTCACAATTTGATGACATACTGGCCAACACAAAAACATCAAACCGATCAAAGAATGAAACAGTAGACAGCACAGTGGCAAACAAATTATAAAGAATATATCAAATGTATTGTATTTGAAACAAAAATATGAATTATACAGTTAGAAACACATTTTAAAAAACACGTAAAAGGACATATATATCTCTCAGGGGGTGCAAGTAGTCAAGTATAAAAGCTGTTAAACAATATGATAGTAAACAATACATTGAATAGTTTTTTATCTGGAGCAGTAAAATCTCCAGTTGTGTATTAGAAGTCTGAACAAGGCTTTATGCCTTTGATTTGTAAGCTACTGTACATTTATGTAGTATGTAAAGTCTAATGATTAATAGGCTTTCTGAGCATTTTATAGCCTGTAACAAAGGTCCCAATAGGGGATTGAAATGTAAGCCATTGTTCAGGGTTATTTCGAGCCAGAACTGTACAGTGTGTGTGGGGGGTATGCTGAGAATTATTCCCCATTTGGCACTCAGTGGCAACATATTTCGGGGGGGGGGGGGGGGAGGATAGCAACAATCCTAAAGTTCCTTTTTTTGTTTTACCCTACTTTACATTATCTGTGAAATCCAATGTCAAAGTTGGAGGGGGCACAGGGGTAAATGGCAACTAGCTGATTGGCAATCTCAACTCCCAAAGCAGTTTGGTTTTTCAATATAAGTGCCTGGACTACAGTACCTTTTTCCTTTTGCATCAGTTGCTAGCCTTAGTCCATGTTGTTTTAAGATGTACTGACCTTCATTTTCTGGCAGTATTCATTAGGCCTGTTGTAAATAATGGGTGTGCTTTGAAAGCGCAGTTTTGAGGGGAGGACGATCAGGATAGTCACCCTGGGGGGAACCTTTATTCCAGCCATCCTGTTTTCTGCAGATGAGTCAGGCCACTATTAGTGGTGAAGAGAGGCCCCCTCACCCCCCAATACAAGGCCCAGTCATGAGGTAGGGGGAGCACTACCTGCTGCTATGGTAGAGACAAAGCACTCAACATACTGTACCTGTATGGGGTAGCAGCAGCATCATAGGAGGGGTGAGGAGGGGAAATAATTTCCTGTGTTTTTCCTTCCCGCCCTGAGCGCTATTTTGCCTAGAAACTACCCTGTGTTTTGGTATAAAAGGATGTCATAATTAAAGAAGACCTAGGGTGACATGATCTCACCACAGCCTTGGGAGTATAAATGCAAGGTCGTTTCTTGGGGCAGGCTAGCAGGGCAATCACCCTGGGTGCCAAGCCCCATCAAGGCCTTTATTCTAGACATCCAGTTTTCTATTATCTGGGTCAGAGTAATTTTTAATGGTGTCGACCATAAGCCAGGCACCTCAGTCATGGAACTGAGACACTGTCTGCTGCTAAGGTAGAGGCACGGCATGTCACATATTGGTATGGGACAAGAGCAGCACCGGAAGACGGACAGATTTATTTTCTCTCCCATACGTAGAGCTATGCCGCCTAGCAACTGCCCTGTAAGGATGTATGAGGAACTTCTAATGCTCAGAGTTGGTAGGATTTGAAATTCAAATGTTACTATTTAGTTTTTTTTTTTTACATACATGAGTATATTTAATCCTACTTAATCCTACTTAATTATTATGCAGGGAGAGATACCAATTTTAGTTAACCCCGACCAACAGCCTGGCACAGTTGGAAAAGAAAGGTAGCGGCCATTATGGAGCTTCTACTCCCAACTGACATATATGACAATGCACAGTAACAGGAAGCCAGGCAGCACTTCCTGTTTGCAGGTGGCCTGCAAGTCCATGAACCACCATATTGTTTTTTAAAATTGACCCCAGCAGGATTTAGAAAAAGGTAAATTAATTTTTATGGGCAGAAATCTGAATTGCCCTTGGAGAGGGATGCGTATGAGCACTATTTGTTGTGTTGGTCTGTTTTAAGTAATTTTAACTGTTGGTCCGCTTTAAGTAGTAATACTGATGTATTGTGAACTGGGAAGTTCTGATCACATTTGTAGCATGTTTTTCTATAACGTATTTGCATTTTGGAATGAAAATTTAATAAAGCTGGAAACTAAATGGTGGGCCACGGGATACACTTGATCAACATAAAATATTCAAAGTAAATGCACCATGATTAGTAAGCTTTAAAACCATTCTGCTAATTTATTGAAATTGATTCATGCTAACTCTACTACAACTTCCACCTCATACATAACACAGACTTTATTCATTTTTGAGACATTCAAAGGTGCATTGAAGGAAAATAAATTGGATTGAGGGGATGGAAAGCGGAGAGAGATGATGAAATCAACTGGTGAGAGATGTGGAGAAATGAAAGAGGTGCCGACAGGTGTAATTTACGGTGTCAGATTGGCCCACTAGTAAACCAGAGTATTTTCTGGGGGGACTCCAGGCACTGATCCACCATTAAGACAATACAGAAGGTTCAAGACCAACACAGTATTTTTGTTTGTCTAAAATGTTCTGCAAGTTTGTTGGTCATGCTGGAAATCACTTTTGTTATCTTATTACTATATTGCACTTTATATTGTGCAACAACATGATTAACCCTTTAACTGCCAGCCTACCTTGAGATTTTGTCACCCTCTGTTGCCAGACCATTTGTCAATATTTTGCGCTATACAATGGATTTCTAGGGATTTCTCAGAAAAAAAACTGTCTGGGCTTTAACATGAAATGTCTTGTCTGGCCTTTTCTTAGTGTATTCTCAATATTTATAGGTGACAATATGCAAAAAATAAAAATAATCTATTTTTTACAATTTTAGGGGTCTCATAGATCCCTTACTAGTTCGGAAATGGTTAAATGTAAAAAACACACAGACACATAATAAAAAAAATCTATTTTTTAAAAACTTACCTCCCATCCATCCTCAAACACTGTGTCCCGCGCCAATATACGCTGCCTGTTAGAGGGTAGTGAGGGATGCGGTCGCCAGTGCACTCAGAGACGATCAGCTGACATTACTGAATCCGAGCGCGCTGATTGGAAGAGCAGCCTCGCATGCACCGTAGGACCGGGGAGAGGTGAGTTTGTTTTGGTGACTTGCGGGGTTTAACACAGTGGGGAAGCCCCGATCAGGGGGGCCTGGGGGCAAGAACCGAAACCCAGGATAGTCAAAATCTTGGGTTTTGGTCCACTTTAAACTATTGTGGGTCACAAAAACACAGAATAACCTATAGATAAGAGAGCTCTGGAAATTTTCAAAGTTCTAGGTAATAATGCCTGCCCAGATCTAGCATTTAGTAAAGGTTTCTTTGCTTTGGATAGCTATTGTAGGCTTTTCTGTTGCCTACTATGATTTCTTTTACATTGTTTATAGAAAATATTCAAACATTTGGATATTATTGGCACACATTGTGTAATGTAAGACTAAACCAGCTCCGAAACCAAAGGATTGTGACTTTGATAAATAAGGTTCTTCGTATGCTTCCATAGTGCTACCTACAATGAGTAACTAATTGGTCCCAGATTAACGGTGACAATCTAAGAATGCTTCAGGGTGGGTTATTCACTGGTGAGTCTTTGCAGCTTACTGTCGCTTATATTGCACAGCACTGCATTTTGTGATAAATAAGAGGCTTTTAATTTAGAAATGCATCAGTGACTACGTCTCCAGAGGCCATGAGCAACATTTATCAAGATCATCTGCCTGCAAGATTAGATGCCGCCCCACTTTGCAGAATTGAAAATTGATTCCAATAATTCTAAAACTAAGTTATCCAAGCCTGGAGACCTGTGGTGCCTCATAGAAGACCATAGCTTTGCTTTATAAATGGAAATATTGCATGAATGTGACCATACAAAATGTTTTAAATGCAAGAATATATTGATCATACTTCATACATGCAAAATGCATAACTGATACCTGCTTGGTTGGACTCACAAAACATTTAGCTCCTGTCCAATTTTGTTGGAGCAAACTTCCTTAATTTTCTGGCCAGCCTTGTCTGTTTGCAGAAAAAGTTGACCCCTAGTGAAGCTGAGTCTGGGGAGGCAGTCAAAGCTTTTCTTCCTCAGCACACAGTAAAGTAAAATATGGAGCCTTATTTATTAAAAAAATGTGCGGCACTTGAGCATCTCTTGCAAGACTCTGGGGCCACCCACACTGCGGAGCAGGCTGCAGAGAGCCGGCGCTAATCCCTCATTTGGGTGCTAGCGCAGGGCTTTTATAAGGCTTTTGGGAGCACAGTTAAAGTCAAATTTACACAAAAAAACACAGTCCCTGTGAAAAAGGGTTTATAGGCATTCAGCACCTGTTGCAATCACCCTTTTTTAATGAAAAATAAAAACTGGCTTTGCACTGGGGACACTATAAAACTTGCATGGCCCAAATCACAGGTTTGCAGCGCAACCCAAAAGAGCAAAAATTGCAGACAAAAACTATTCCAAACAGCCCAGGGATTCTGTGGCACATGCACCAGCCCCCCCAAAAATGAAAAAAGTGCCCTAAAAATTACAAATAACCTAGTCCATTGATTTCTCGGCCATAGAGTGCAGGGCGAGCCCCTGGTCTTACCTGGCACAGTAGGGAACACAGCGCCGGCACTCATCCCATTGCCGGGGCTGATGATAGATGGGATAGTACATGGCACTATCACAGGAGTTCTGGATTTTTGACTTGATAACTACACCTTTTGCACTGGGACCTGACATTCACCTGATGTTCATTTGGCAACATAGCACTAGCACTTCTTAAATAAACCCCATAATATAATTTTCACCTTTTTTTTTATTTAAATCCACTGTACGTGTGATAGGGAAGATCTGGAGGTGACCTATAAGTTATTTTTTTAATAGGGTTGATATTTTATTTTAAGAATGTACTAAATGTACTCATTAAAATTAGCCTCCCAAAATGTATTTGGATTTCACACAGGCTGATGTTATTTTATACCTTCTAAAATAAAATATTTACCATATTAAAAATAATTTGTACCTCACCTGCAGAACTTCCCCATCCCATGTGTGGAGAAGTTTGATTTTTAACCCTTTCAGAGCCTACCTAGAGATTTTGTCACCTTTGTTGCCAAGCAATGTTTAAGCATTTTGCATTATAAATGTTTAACTGTGATTTTTGCAAGACTTACCAGGGATTTCCAGGCAAATTATATATTGTTGTCTTCAGTAAAGTTTGGTCTTTAACTTGAAATGTCTTGTGATTTTGCAATCTTTTTCTATGAAATTTTGGAAAAATTAAAAAATATATATTTTAGAGTTCTTTTTTAACAGAAAAATTCCTCCTAATTACAACAGCACCACAAATTTATCGGTAGCCTCACGTTCCTGCTCAGGAGACACGGCAAACTGAAAAGAGCTCTTTATGAGATTTTACTATGTGCACTATCAAGGGTTAAACATTTAAAAATTAAAAAAAGAACATTGTGAGGTTCCCCCCTCTCCAGCAAGACCAACCCGGGCACCAGCTATGTGGGCCGGTAGACCCAGTGTGTAGAGTGTAGAGGCTGAGCGGCCGCCCCTCAGCCCTGAAGGCTACCAGCCCGCATAGCCCACATGGGCACCAGGCTATTCTGCACCCCCCTGGCATTTGGGGATGCAGGTAAACCATTGGGGAGATTGGGCAAGTCACCAGCTTTCTGGCAGGTGGCTTGCTGGCCCCTCCTGCCTTTCGGAATTAAATTGGGGGTCTCACAAAGTTCACATAGTTTTAAGTAAAAAAAAAACACACGCACATAAGTCCTTTATTTATTTATCTTTTAAAACTAGTACTTACCCCATTCTTTTGCGGGGTGCTATCCCATGCAATCGATTGCAGCCAGAAGTAAGTGGTGGACGCTGGCAGTGGAGCGGAGGATTGGTGTCCACTGCTCCCTCTCAGCTTCCGCTGCTCACTCCTGTGGCAGAAAACCGATGTTCTTTTTCCTACTGGACCGGAGTCCTCCCAGGGGATGAGGAGTTCCTTGACACTGGAACCTGGATGGAGGTAATTCTAAACTGGGGAAATATACCATGTCTGTAAAATTGATGGGGCTGACATTTAACAGCTGGAGATAAGTAAGTTTTACCTGTATGGCACCTAAAGGGTTAAATACTTTATTGCAAATGTATTATTGTATTGGATTATCATTTGGATAAGCCATGTTTGAATGGATAACACATGTTCAACCTTCAGGCAGACATTTTTGCATGTAATCTTACATGTAACAGGAGCAGAAAAATCTGTATATCTCTAAACATGCCCTTACTACGAAATCCCCTATATTCATATTCTTTATATATATGGGCATTTCATTAGTACATTGTGCGTTAATGTTTTTTTAATGTGATTTTTCTATTACAATGTTGTTGTGCGTCACAAATATTCAAAGGCTGTCCTGACTTGAATAAGATTGAGAATCATTGATTTACAATGTAATTTCATTAAAAAATATAATACAAAAATTCACATCCCTGGAAAAAATTGCCAGGATCTCATAATTAAAATCACAGCAGACATCAATTCCTTTGATTAGAGTTATTGGCTCGATTTGAAAAAAATATATACTTAAGAACAAACACTGTTGATTTTTTTTTCTAAAGAAAGTATGAAACGAGGATAATAATAATGGAACTACACTCCTAATATGTTTGTGCCAATGTTCCACTGAATCATCTTTATGATTGAATGGATGCTGGGCTCCTTCTATTAATGTCAATACATGCGTCAAACAAAAGACCTCACAAACCCTACAATACGTATATGCAATGCATCTTCTATAGGAACAGTTAATTTACTCATAGACAGCACTGATGTGGGGCTGGGCTATTGGACTAGATGAAAAACTGAAAAGGTCAAGTAGACAAAAGGACCTTTGCAGGAAGCATGGGCTCTTGGCTGCCTATTCCCATCTGTCACACATGTTACTTCTTGTTGCACTTTATTAGTAATGAAGATGGGGAACTGTTTTTGTGTGTATTACATTGTAACAAAAACAAAAAATATATATGCAAGCCATAGTTAGCATGAGGAAATTAGAATCAGAATCAGTTTATCACATTGTTATTGGTAACCAAATATATACCGTATGTGGCATACATGCTTAAAACCCAATGTAAAATATTACAGCACAGACATTAAATAGAATAATTAGCGATACAATAGAAAACAAACAGCACACTTGGGAATGAGAAAAAAATACCTTCTTGGGCTAAATAACAGAGTTAAACAAATTGAAGATCTAAAGCAGAAAAGGATCTACTTGTCCTAGTAGCCACCTGCCCAGGCACCACTTACAGAAGTTATGGTGCCGATTATATGTACAGTAGTCTTGGGTCAGAACATGGGCTTGGGTTCCTTGCCTGGGGGAGATAAAGGTACCTAGGGGGAGACAGAGCTAGACATTGGATGTGGGTGTAAAAAACAGCAGCCCAGCTTCTCCCAAAGCAGTACAATGAATTATTCAAGGTCTCTCTATGGCCAGTCCATCCCTGATGGTGGTATGGTGCATGGAAGGATTGTTGTAGATCAGGGGATTCCAAGAATTGCTTTTATCAAGTACCACTTTTCTAATTATCTTAAATACCACCTGGACTGCACATATATGAGGTCACTCAACTAAAAACCATGATAAAAACACACAAAACAGCCATTTGAAGAGCATAACACACAATACACATTTTATAAAAATACATAATTTTTATAACCTTTTGGAGCAGTTTTGTACAGGTATAGTTAAGGTAAAGATAGAAGGATATAAGGTTGGGGGTCAGTCTGCAGCCTTGTCAAGTACCACCTGATAGGAGCTCAAGTACCACCAGTGGTTCTAGTACAACAAGTTGGGAACTCTGCTGTAGATGTTGATAGAGCAATGGTCCCAGAAAACCAGAAGCATGTTTAAATTAGATTAAAGCATAACTCTTAATATGAATAAAAACATCATCCTGTCCTTAGTCTAGTGATCAAAATAAATGTACGAACAAGAGCCAAAGTTACAGTTAACACAATCTGGTAGGTGGAAGGAGAAACCAATTTCACTGTATTATAGTAAACAAATTATCTGGACAATAGTATTTGAGATAAATTAGTAGATATTAGTATTAGTGATAAATATGCCAAGACCTTTTTTTCGGAAAGGATTAGGCCAGAGAAAACAGTGGCATACAGAGGTGAATGGCTTATTAGGGGGCAACAATTTTGGTAGAAAAGTCATTACAGATGGAAATTCAGTGTAGTATTACAAAGACAGGTGTAATGCAAGCTGCAGGGAGTAACATATCATACCTTACACTCCTCAACATCACCCTGTAGGGAAAGGTGCTGGGAAAAATGGGGCACGTCATAGCCTAACTGATCTCTTCTGCTTCCAAAAGGACCTGTTGCCTCCCATGAGTACCTGTCACCACAAGGTAATACACAAGAATCCCCCAATGACATGAGACACTGGGCTCACCAAAATAGGATTTTTTGCATTAGGAGGACGGTTAGTGTGTTTTATGGGGCAAAAAATTAGTTATATGCAACAAACTTACAGGAACCTGGTTGTTTGGCAGCAGAAGTCTATTGCAATTCATTTACACTGCTCCCCATGTCATCCATTTAGATTTATTCGACATTTTCAGAACTATGTGTTTATTTATTTACATTTTTTTTAACTTTAATATCAAAAAACGGTAAAACATGATTTCAAGTATTAACATAATTAAAAAATATATGAAATTATGGTGGACCAACATGGCATCTATAAAGACAAAGGTAAAGCATGTTAGCATCTGTTTGGACACATGTGTGGCTGGAGATGCACCCCAACATTGTTCTGCGCCCTTTTAGGGGGCCACCCTCTTTCGTGGCGCCATCCCTTCTTTGGGGTCTGTAATGAAAATCAACCCGCTGAAACCAGTCTGCACATGTGTACTTCAGCTTGTGTAGTGGTCTGCTTAGTTGTGTTGACACACCTGAGTCCGTCCACTGGACCTGTCTCAAGTGGTCCCTTACGGCGTACTCTGCAGATTCTGTCTGGAAAGAAAGGCACAACACAACAGCGCTTAGCATATATCTAATTTGGCTATCCCTTCACACAACTGGATTGTTTTTGGACTATTGGCCTACCTGACTGCTGCAGGACTGTGCATGACCCCTTCTCTTCAGCAAGTTCCATGGCTGGTGATGAGGAGGCCAAGGACACTGTAGGAGGACAAGGACACTGGCAGTGTTCGAGGTCGTTGCCTTACAGCCACACCCCGTCTTCTTTGTGCCACTGGTTGGATCCCTCTGGCTCCGGATGGGCATCATGCACTGCCAGAACTCCCCTGCTACAATAGCGATTTAAAAGTCACCTTACAAGTTCTGCCTGAGAGCTTACCTTCTCTCTAGTACATCCACTTACATGGAAAGTTCTGGCGGTAGAAACACCGCACCCGGGGCCACTTTCTCTGTTTGAGGTAAGACCAGTGCTGCATAATTTGTGTGTGGGTGTAAGGTGACATCCTCTCGCCTCGTCTGCTACCTCCTCTGCCAACGCCTTCTTTTCATGGGTGTTGGGCTTGAAGTCATATCGGTGTTCAATTAAAGTCTGCAAAGACAACAAGCAAATTGCACAGTTAGTTTCTATCCTTCCCAGTTTGGTTTGGCTTAAGGTCCACATGCACTCAGCTGCCCCTTTAAAAACTGGTGCAAACAACAAATACAAGTCTATGCCAGTGTGTGCATAGGCCAGCTCTCCCCCTCCAATAGTACTGTTGGACAGTGCTCACTGACCCCACGTAGCCACACGGCGGACCCAGTTCTCCCATGCAACAGTACTGGCGGATTGCAGTGGCGGACTCACTTCGGCCAAATGGCAAATGTGGGTTTCCACAATAATCTGGGCCTATTGAACCACTTGGAATACAAGGCCTCTGCCACTACTGTGTGCCCGCCATGTGTCTTTGTCCGAAAGTTGCCGTTCCCGTTTGTAACCTGTACGCATCTTTGCTTGATTGTAAAGCTGCGCACCTGCATAGGCGAATGGCATAGCTTGGCATAGCATGGAGACTTGCCCTCAGAATAAAGTCCTGTTGCTACCTGGTGTAGACTGTAGGTGTCATGTTGGTCCCTTTTGTCGGGTCCCTTACTCAGCAGACCCCAGCATTTGGCAACCAGACTGGTCACAAACTCACCAGGGGCAAGCTGAGTGGCCGGTTTAATGACATCCTCCTGCTAGATGTTTTTTGGCAAATTATGACCGCCTTGCTGGGTCACAGTCCCGCTCTACCCCAAACCATTGCAGGACCAGATGTGGGAAGATATTGCCCGCAATGTGACGGGTGCGTGTCCTGAGCTTAAGGATGCTGAGCAGGCCAAAAAGAAATGGGACGATCTCAAAGCGGTTGTCGGGAGGAAATTCAGCATCATACTGGGGGGTTGAGGGGTAAGTGCTGGGTGAGAAATAGGATGTTTTGGCCTCATAAATTCCAACATTGTCCACATAATTTTTTTTTTGTAGGTTGCATACTTGGGGAGGGCTTCCCAAAACCGCCAGGAAACGGCGACACTGATCACCAGCATGTGCCCACTAGTGGTAAAAGTTGGCTGCAATATGCAGATTTGCACAAGGGGGTGGGGGGGAGCCCAAAAAAAACACAGCAACATGACTGTCCACAGGCATGCCCAAAGTGGGAGGGCTGGCTGGGACGCACATGGTGTGAGCAACTATTTTGATGCAAGGTGGACCATTAAATTCACAGCAAAGTGGTTTGGATGTAGCCCTGGTGGAGTAATGAAAGGAGTACATACAAGTTATGCTTGACCTTGCCATTGCATTTCCCTTGGCCTTGCAGCAAACATCCAGCCAGCAGCTATCACTGTTCAAGTGGTAACCCCTGCTCCAACAGCTGCACTCTCTGCCGTGTCTGCCCCGACCCATAGTCAAGGCCATGGCCATTCAGAAGGCACCCACCCAGTGAGGGGAGCACAGACACTGATGAGGTAATTGTGTGTGCGAATGCGGAAATGCGTGCAAGAGAGGCTTTGAATCAGGCCGATTGTTAGAAGGAGATAGAATCCTTCTCTAGCTGGCTGCATTGGTGTAAAGACCAGCACAACTGCAGTATACCTGTGTGATATTATTTCTACACACAGGGCAGGCTGTCAACAGCTTGGGATTTTGCAATAAGCAGCCCACACCAAACTGAGAAAGATTTACCTCAGAAAAGGAATCAGCATGTCTGTCACGTTACACACACTCACACACTGAATCACCAGCTGCTGGATGGGATAAATGTAACTATGTATCAATGTAAGTCAATGGCCTATGTGGCAGCTGCAACAGTTGTTTACAATGTTTTGTAACAATGATACAAAGTTTTAAGAGTTTTGTGAGCACTGCTGAGTCATTACAGCTGATGGGATTTACTTCTGGCTACATGTATTAATATTATGGGTAGGTGTCGGCACACCAACTATGAGTAGATAACACTTAATGGTCTAGATTGGTGCAAATAAATCCCAAGGCACCTCTCCAATATGTGCCTCATAGACAAATTTTGAGAAGAATTGAATTAATGCACACCACACATACTTGAATTGCAATTAAAAGTGTATTAAAGGTCAATGTCACATTTCAACAGTTAATACAATTCTCCATATAACAAAGGATACAGATTGATTTTTCGAGATATGCCCGTATATTCAGTCTCCACGATCCTGGAGACTGAGTATATGGGCATATCTCGAAAAATCATCTGTGCATTAATCCAATTCTTCTCGAAATTTACTTATGGCTAGAAATAAATAATTATTTCAAAGAGATTTGGACAATAAGACTGGGGTTTTCAGAAGCAGGGATGTCGGAAATTGTGGCAAGATGGCAGTTCAGTAGCATAGAATCTGCCTGCTATTCCACAACATCTGCAATAGCTTACGTCACTGTACGAGAGAGAAGAGTAGTTTTAGAGGAACAATTGAATAAAAGTGTGACTTTTTGTCTGAAGGTCCACTTGAAGGTTATACAAGGCACCCTCAACCCAAATTGGACATTAAAGGGAAAAGAAATCATGGATAACGAGAGCACAATGCCAGGACCAGGTGGGCATATTCTTTCTACTGTCCAAGTTGTGCTCATCGGGGAGGGGGGGAGGTGACGTGATTCGAGTGGAAAGGGGTAATTTTAGGTTCTGGATTAAGGTAGGTTGACCATTTTCTAAGAGGGACAAAATTTGGATGGCTACATTTTGACAAAGTGACAAGTCACTAGTTTAATTTTTTAATAGCAACAAAACTGGTCATGCATTATACAATGTTGCCACTTCTGAAAATTAGCCCGGTGATTAATTAAGCTGTCACAATTTAAGCATCCGAAATATGTCCCTCTGAAAAAACGGTCAGCTTAGATGAAGGGCATGTAGTTCTTTTTTGCTACTTTGCAAAAGTTATTTATGCCAAGTTTTACCTGAAAGTTAATTCATCAATTGTACATACAGTTTCTGTCTACTTATTATCTACTTATTTATCTGGAGCTACATTTCTTTTATTTACCTGTGAAGACTCTATGGGGTCTATTAAATAAAGAGCCTGTTAGATAAAGAGTTGACCTCTTCTTCTCATTACATCAATGTGTTTGCATTCTGCATGTAAATTTGGGCAGAGAATTTAACACTTTCAGAACCTTGCACAGTATATCCATTACAGACAGCTCCGCCATAACTACAGCTCCACCATCATCTTTACTGTCTTGGGAAGCAGTTATTACAGTATTTATGTGGCGCAGTTCTAACACTATTTCTCAAGCTGTAAGGGAACTGACAGATCCAGCATCTGTCCCTTCAAACAGCTTCACCATGTGAATAAAAAACGATTCCTCTGGCGCTAAAATGGTTAAGTACAGAATTCCAAGATGATTGCAACGGGCATCATTTCTCCTGAAAAGTTTTTTTTTCTTCCTCTGAGGACATTTTTACAAATGTCAAGTAGTCTATATTATCTAGAGTTGAGTGAAAACATTTAGGAGGCAGTAATTTAGCATTTTAAAACATTTTCACAATCATGATTTTTGACAGATTGAACAACATAAGTGATTAGAGATAACGATTTTCTTACACTTTCAGGGTTTTTTATCACTACCACGAAATAATAGAGCTCTGCGCAACAGCTAAATACCAAGCAAATGTATGTGATTTTCTTTTTTTCCCTATTTGTGTACAGCTTTCTAACTGGCCATTGTAGCAGTTTGGATGAAAGATGGTCCTGACCTGCCTGCAGGATGCAGATAAAGAGTGCTGATTGGTCTGCTCCTCTTAGTGCTTTCATTGTGGATGAGCCTTGTTTTTGGTGATTTGCTGAAAGGAATATCAGTACATGGAAAGATTGTTAATGTTCTACTATCAAATAGTTGGGTGCTTGACCCTGGGTGGTCTCAATCCCATACAAGTCCAGAAAAAGTAGATGGTCTGCACTCCATGCAGTAAAACACTCCTTTTATTCATTCAAATGTAAAAACATCTCCAGTATGAATTTGGCAAACCTTAAAATCCATAAGTGACAATAGAGAATAAGTAGTTATGGGGCCGCTAACGCGTTTCAGACTTGATCCATTCCTTAGTCATAGATAGTAAAGCCCTTCTGTCATAACCTTTTTATACAAGTAAGTATGTAGTTTGCCAGGCCATCTGCATATCTGGTAATATCCGTGCTGGAAATTCTAGGGTGGTGGTTAAGACCCAATGACATATTATTCATGCAAATAATAAAAAATTAGGATCAAGTATGAAAATGTTTCCATAACTGTGTTAGGTTTTCACAATGAATTTTTGTTTGTCAAATGCGATGTTTGCCATAGTCACTTTTGACCAAGAAAGCTGCAAAGTAGGTAAGGCCATTGCATTAAATTGTAAGAATATAAGACAATATTCCTTGTAGCAGTAAAGTGAAATGATATTGATTAGAGTAAAATATTTCCTCCCCAGACTTACCGTCTGCAGGCCAAACCGGCCTCTAAACTGGCTGCATAATTGCTGGCGCCAAACACTGGCTGATTTCAAGTAATTCATGGATCTAAGAAGAATATGGTTAATCATATAATCTAAAGTATTAGTCATGACGTTGTGAAAGGTATTCCATTTGATTACATGATTGCTAATACCAAGCTTGTGTGTTCTACATTATGTGTAGGGGAATGGCTACAAATCAACTAAAAGATTATGTGACTTACTTACCTCTGCCACACTCAAGTTTGGACTTCAGAATTTTGAACATGCTGGTATTGGAAATCTGATCTGACTATATTATTCAGAGGATTCAGAAAACCCAGAACTTTCTCCATAAACTGGTTCTCACCCCAAAAAGTGATTCTTGGAGGAAAATAGACTGTCCCTATAAATGAGGCCAATAACCCAAATACTTGGGTGATCTGTCAAGAGTTTATATGCTGAACAAGATGATTATTCTACTATTGTTGAGTGCAGTGGGCAACAGGGGCAAAAAATCAGCCCAGGATTTTACCAGCACCTGGCCTGCCCATGACCAGCCAGTGGCATCTCTGCTGCTTCCTGATCAGTCAACCAGTGTGCTCCAAGGCTGAGGCTAAATCATTAGGAGGAGGACATGGGCCAGGGTTGCTTGGGTGAGGTGGTAGACCAGGGAATCGGATGGGGGGCTGGGGGGAGGCAGGGATTGGAGGTTAGTGTTAGTAAAGGTAGCATCCCAGACTACACCAAAGCAGTGTGGGCCACCGGATCTCCGTATGACCAGTCCACCCCTGGTTGTGTGACACTTTTTTTTTTAAAGCAGATTAGCCTAATACTCTGAATGTCATATTTGCTACATAATAATACATAATGCTGAAACAATACTTCTGTATATCCAGTTCAGTCGGTTTTTTAAAGAAAATCTGCAACCAGGCCACTTTTGAACACTTTTAGTGTATTTATCTTGACTACCTCCTCTGGCAGAGCACTCCATAGTCTCACTGCTCTTACAGCAAAGAACTCCCTTCAATGCTGGTGCAAGAAGCATTTTATTCTAACCTTAGTCTATGCCCCTGGGTTATTGGTAGAGTTTTGGGTTTAAATAGATCACGGGGCAGGTCTTTGTATTGACCCCAGATATATTTACTCCACAAATGTCTCTTTTCCAAACTAAATTAACCCAATTTTTACATTCTTTCAGTGTATACCATTGAAATGTATGGGATAAAGCTGCTGACCGACAGGTGCTACATGGTGCTGCTGAATACACAACGCCGTCGCTTTACACTGAGCCGCCGTTAGTAATACCTTCAACGCTACATGGTGCTATTAGAGGCATTCACCAGATTGACTTTCATATATATGGTTTTCACATACTGCACCCGGCGTTCACCTGATGCTACGTGATACTACGTGGTGTTAGTGTTTCTTAAACTACCCCCTTAGTCAAACATCCTCTAAACCAAATAGGCGGCCGTTCAACTCCTGATCACTATCCACAATCCACAATCCTCTGTATCAGAATGGATGATGGCTTGAACCACTAGAATGAGTTTTCAGCACTATGGGGGGACCAGAGATTGAAAGGGACCTGTATTTACCTATTGTTTTTGGATTACAACAATAACTATTATCATCATCCACATCATATGTCACCATTTGGCTCATCAGCCTTAGAAAATCAAATCGACAATTAAAATGTCAAATAACAATATTTAAATAGTATATTTCACATTGTGTCCATGAATGTGCCCATAAGGAAATATTAATATAATCTGCACATTGTAGAATATATTTTCCTACTATTTATTTGTACTTCGCAAGGCTATTATTAACCTCTCATGCTTGATTTTTCCTGCTTGCATAAAGCTGCTTTTCATTTTCTGCATAGATTTGAGCATGTTGAATTAAACTACGCACCCACGCAAATCTTACCTGCATTTGCAAATCGCTTTGCCATACAAGACAAACAAAGTGATTTTACATGTTGCTGTAAACAGATGTGTAGTTCAAATCCTGTCTATATAATAGATTGTGACCTAGCCGCAGATGTTTCCCTTACCTCCAGCATCATCCCGCTGGCTTGCTGGCTGCAATATTAGTATCTGCTGACTGCCAGTGGAATATGGCACCAAGCTTTCCATATGAAAGGTGCCCTGGTACGGAATGGAAACTGGCACCGGTCATGGAAAGAGCTGCTATCACTAATATCTTGGCTGAGGACTTGTTATTCTGGTGCTTTGAATAAACCTCATCATGGGAAGAAAAGGCAGATGATTTGACAGCGCTTTAATGGGAAGATAATATACACAGCTTGATATAAGAATAGGCTTCATCCACTCACACTTCAATCATTCTGTTTTCCTCTGTGTCTAATTTGCTGAAGCCAGTGGATCAAATAAGGGAAATGGAGCAAGAGATACTTATTTTATAAAAAGGAAGAGCTTACAAAATTTTAAATAATATTTTAAAGCAAAGGTCTTTTTTTTAGAATGACACCTTACATACATATATGCATAAATCTAATACATTGTCAATATGGTCCACAGTCAGTGACCTCTTCAATGCAATAAAGGGAGTTGGTTCAGGCCTGACACTCCATTGTCGTGAATAGAGAGGATGTGGCAGCTCCCCTGTGAAAGCGGGGTACATGAGCCTGACACAGAAGCGCCAGTGACTAGAAATGGAGAAAGGACTTGTTCCAGCGTTCAGGTGAGTTGCTGATCGCAAGGGTCAGATCGATCAGTTGGGACAAAAAGTACCTTTTTGTTTTATTTTTTGGCAGGTCAATCCCTGAAAGAGTATCCTAAGATTCCAACCATCAAACCTCCTGTGCAGCTGTTTTTTTTCACCGGCCACAAAGATTTGTCTTAATTCTCACTTGCCTTTCACTCTCATGATGTGTTCCAGACTTCAAGGGCACTGTTTCTCAACTGAGGTACTTATACCCCAGGGAGTACTCAGCAATGTTCAAGAGTGCAACAACAGAGTCGCTTGGATAGGTCTGGTATATTATTATTACAGTAAAGCATTATTCTTTCTTGCTTCAAAAAGTGCTTCAAGGGACAGTGACCTACTTATTTTGGAAACATTAAGGCCCTTATTTAACAAGGGATAGCGCCAGGTAGCGAATGGTGAGCGAACGGTAATGACGGTCACCGCCACGAGTACGCCGGCTCCCCTCCGCAATCACACATTTATCAAGCCGATCCTGCTTAGCGACTGACAGAGCGCCAGATTGCGAATCATTCATCATTACTCCAGCCTCACCCCACAGTGCCAGCGAGCGACCTTGAACAGCGACAGGTATGACCTCTCGCTACCTGGCGCTCTCCAATGCATTTCAATGGAACAATCTTTAAAGTGGACCAACACCCAGGATTTTGACTATCCTGGGTCTTGGTCCACTTCGGTGGGGCACCCCCGATCGGGGTGCCCCGCTGTGTGAAACCCCCCCGACCCCCCCGAACTCACCTCTCCCCGCGCGACGGACAAGCCGCGGACAAGCGGCTCCTCCGCCGCCACCTCCCGCGCGTCCCTCTTGACACGCGCGTGCCCGCGCCGGCCATTCACAGACGGCCGGCGCGGGCGCGCGCACGTCTAGAGGGGCGCGAGGGAGGCGGCGGAAAACTAAGGTGAGGAGTTTGGGGTGTTTGGGGGGGTTTCACCCCGCGGGACATCCCGATCTCGGATGTCCCGCGGGGAGGGAGGTGATCGGCCCGGGAATCTTATAGATTCCCGGGCCGATCACCTGTGGGTGTTGGTCCACTTTAAATATTCATAATTAATTGCTATTAATGTTTTTTTTTTTTTTTTTTTTTTTTTTAAATGTCAAAAATTCTGTGACCACTTCTGCAATGTTAGATATTTTTTTAAGGTTAAAAAAAAAAGAAAAAAAAAATTTGTGCAGAATTGATATTACAGGTCTGATATTAATGTATTCATATTACAAAATGTTTTGAAAAAACTACTTTTAACCCATCGCCGCCAGCGCTCTGGGGTTTAAACAAGCATTTCACTGCGCGAGAATTTTTTGAGCGTGATTTGTTAATGAATATGCTGGGAGCCGTTCGCTATGGCCATTCGCTGTCATGCGCTCCCATACAGCGCGGAACCTGTCAAACAGTGACTCCTCACCCAATATTCAAGATTACTGCACACCGACTGAGTCGCTGTCAACAGCCGAACAATGGCCAAGCACAGCGAATACTAGCGTGCGCTGTGAAAATAACGCTACTGTCGCTCATCTGTCGCTACCTGGCGCTATTAATGAATCGGCCTCTAAGTAATTGATCCCCCATTTTCGAGCTACTTGGTTGCAACTGCTGTCGCTAAGGTTGAAAACCGCTTTTCTAGTGGATGTGCACTTAAACTGGACCTTCAGCGTGATTTAATGAAAAGCCCAAACTCTTAAAAAACGGTTCCCCAGCATCTAAAATTAATATATTTTACGTTTTTAGTCACTAACTTATTATTCTTTCCCCGACTGGGCCGCAACTCTGTTCAGGAATTTAGGATACGGGCGCCGCCATCTTGACTCAGAAGCATCACACTTACTGAGGAGAGGAGAGTGGGATAAGGTACAGGGGGGCGGGTTAAAGCTGTGCTTTTCTCAGACAGAGCAGAGCTGGGGTCAGGTAAAGGTCAGCAGTCCCAGAATGCAGAGCAGCACAGTCAGGAGGCACTTCCTGTTTGCAGGCTGCCTGATAAAATGGAGGCTTCCATAAGCCGCCATCTTGGATGTTTAAAGGCTCATAACATGCAGTAGATGCAGGTAGGATGATTTTTAATGTGGGCAATCTGTATGTACAGGGTGTGGGAAACATATAAGCTAGACTCTTAATCAGAGTGAAGGTCCGCTTTAAATCTCATATGCATTGTAGTGATGTTGCACTGCTGCTAGAGGGCAGCAATGCTTCAGGGGAAGTTGGCATAAAGCCGTTGTTTTGCACTCAGCTTCAGCTTCAGGGATGCAGAGAAGGAAGCAGTTGGTGAACACAGCGCTGGGGTAGCCGCCAATAAAGGTAAGATTACCAGTGACCAGGATTTCGAACAGCTGGGAATCCCGGTATATACTGTCTTTTAGACTCCAGAACAGGTTGTGAAGGGTCATTGATCCACTATAAGAAGACCTAAATTCACAAATGACTTCTGGTCTGCATAATTTAAAGTGGACCAACACCCAGGATTTTCACTATCCTGGGTGTTGGTCCACTTCTGCGGGGCACCCCAAAAAGCCCCAAAAACTCACCTGACCCCGCTCCCACGTGACTCGCTCCACCAATCACCACCGTCGCACAAGCGAGGTCCATCGACGGACAAGGTGAGAGCGCCCGCCGCCGCCTCTCGCGCGTCCCTCTTACAGGGAGCGCTCCCACGCCGCCCATTCACAAACGGCCGGCGTGGGTGCGCGCCCTGCTAGAGGGATGCGCGAGAGGCGGCCAACGCATGCGCCGTTGAAACGAGGAACAGGTAGGATTTGCGAGCGTCCTGGGGGGTTTCACACAGCGGGGCACCCCCAATTGGGGTGCCCCGCAGGCAGGGAGCTGATCAGTGGTAGGTGTTGGTCCACTTTAACTCTTGGGGGCATCCCAATAGTCATTTTTAAGCTACCAAACTAGTTAGCCACTAGACATTGTCTCTTCAGCCCATACCCACTCCCTTACAACAGCAGTAGTCTGGCTAGGCCTCCCTCCACCATCCTCGGTGCAGGCTGGCAGCTTCAAAGCAAGGAGACAACCAAGCCTGATGGCTTCTGGCCCTTCCTCTCCCTTCCCCTGTGCAGACAGCCAGGAGGGTTAGCAAGACTGGGATCATTGAGCACCCGGATGTTAAAAGTGCCAGACGGCTGGCCCAGCTTTTCTTTTGATCCTGGCTGGGCCCCAGAGCGCCGCAAGTCCTGACATCGCTTGGGCCTACAGTAACCCCGCACCCTCCTACCGGGGCCCATCCATGCCTAGGGAGGCACAATCGACGAGTATCTATAATGTCTGGCGCCCACCAGAGAATCCTTCAATTCTCCAGTGTTCAAGCCTGTTTATAAGTCCCATACAGCAGTTTCTATGATCATATCAGGGCCCCACTGGGCCGCAAGTCCTGACATTGCCCGGGCCTACAGTAACTCTGTATCTTTCCGCCGGAGCCCATCCGTGCCTACTGAGGCACAATCAACGAGTCTCTACAATGTTTTTACTTCTGGGGCCCACCAGAGAATCCTACAGCCAGTCTGAGCCTGTATATAAGTCCCATACAGCAGTTTCTTTGTTGCACAAAGTAATTGGTTAGGCTGTATTTATTGCCACCAATTTCACAACAGGTTGTAAGATAAAGAAAATGAAATGCTATGATTAGATAAAATGATATCACGCTATAACTAGTAAATTAACATATAATGATGGTTGCTAAAGCTACGAGCAATTCTGCCCTATCACCAAACAATCGTAATCTAATACTAACTAATATATAATTCATTAACCAATGCAATCAGAGATAAGTGCGTCCCATTTTATTCATTTATATAGTCATAACATGTTCCGCAGATGCTTACAATGAACTCCATTACCTTTGTATCAGTCTCAATGTAAGAAAAAGCTCAAACGCTATGGAATTTGTATATGAAATGAAGGGTATATGTATAAGAAGCGAGAACACTGAAGGCAGACACTTTTCATGCATCCAAGGGCAGCCATGTATCCTGAGTTTTCATTTAAAAAAATAAGCATAGACAAGAAAGAGGGGTAGTGGATACAGGAAAATATAGAGGCTTATGGGGAGGCCGATTCATTAACAGCGGCAGGTAGCGACAGTTGAGCGACTGCAGCGGCATTTTCAGAGCGCCCGCTAGTAGTCGCTGTGCTTGGCCATTGTTCGGTAGTTGATAGCGACTCAGTCGGTTTGCCGTAATGTTGAATATTGGGTGAGGAGTCGCTATTTGACAGGTTCCGCGCTGTATGGGAGCGCATGATAGCGACTGGCCATAGCGATCGGCTCCCACCATATTCATTAACAAATCACGCTCAAAAAATTCTCGCGCTGTAAAATGCATGTTTAAACCCCAGAGCGCTGGCGGCGATGGGTTAAAAGTAGTTTTTTAACCCCCAAACAACCATATTTTTGGAAACCAAAAAAAAAGTTTTTTTTAATAATTTTGTAATATGAATACAATAATATCAGACCTGTAATATCAATTCT
The DNA here is from genome assembly GCA_027917425.1 of Gastrophryne carolinensis. Lineage (NCBI taxonomy): Eukaryota > Metazoa > Chordata > Amphibia > Anura > Microhylidae > Gastrophryne > Gastrophryne carolinensis. Next base: position 422,726,838 of record CM051236.1, on the reverse strand, counting down.
GTACATTTTTTATTTTTTTTTTTTAACTTAAAAAAATTATTTAAAATGGCAGAATTGGTAACAGAATTTTTCACATTTAAAAAAAAAAAAAAATTAATAATTTAAAGATTGTTCCATTGAAATGCATTGGAGAACGCCAGGTAGCGAGAGGTCATACCTATCGCTGTTCAAGGTCGGACGCTGGCGCTGTGGGCTGAGGCTGGATTAATAATGAATGAGTTGTTATATGGCGCTATCTCAGTCGCTAAGCAGGATTGCCTTGATAAATGTGTGATTGTGGTGGGGAGCCGGCGTTCTCGTGGCGGGGCCCATCATTACCGGCAGCTCACCAGTCGCTACCTTTCGCTATTCCTTCATAAATAAGGGCCTTAGTAATATTAATACAGGCGGCTCAGTGTACAGTGCCACCGCTCTAGGCTCAGGAATGCCATGTAATACCTGTCGCTCTGTAGCGTTCTCTCATGCATTTCAATGGGGCTTCATTAGTTTATTTGTGTTTGACAATGTTAATTTTTTTTTTTTTTGCTCAAATCATTGTGTGACTTCTCCTGGCTGCAAACAAACACTTTTATACATTTTTGGGATTCTTTATATTTTTATGCAGAATTGTATGTGCAGGTCTGGAGCTAAAGTGTTAATGTCACGGTGTTAAAACAATGTCATTCCATGTGTTTTCGCTTTGTTACTGGTGCATATGTGTTCAAAAACAGACTTTGATCACACAGCGTCTGGCGCTCTATGCTACAGTGCCCAGCTTTAGAGCGCCAATGCTGTGTGTGTAGCTTTTTGTTAAATATGGTGTGGAGTGCCGGATGTACTGAGCTGACGCTACCTGGCGCTCGCTGCAGCACTGTACTGGTGTTAGAGTGGCCAACACACATCAATTCATCATTGCCGGCCAGGTTACTACAGCGACCGCAAAGCTAGGTTACAGCGCCCGATACCCACTTACAGCATCTACTAGCGGTCACTCTAAGCGCCGTTATACAGATGCTCATCTGGCAATACGTGGCGCCAGGCCCGGATTAACGCAGGGGCGGACGGAGCTGCCGCTCCAGGCCCCTACGTTAAAACAGGCCCAGAAGCCTCAAAGGAAAAGCAGCAGCCGATTCCTCTGAGGAAGCCAGACCCGATGAGCAGGTGATAGAAACCCGGGGACTTGGGCAGGGCAGAGTAGTGGCTCAAGAGCTGTCTCCACTCAATGGCTGTAGCAGTTTCTTTCATTGGTAGTGCAGGGGTTAATTACAGACAGACGTAGCCACGGTGCAGGCTGCCAGGCCGGGAGATTTGCTGCCTGTCACACAGCCTGTTCTTCTCTGCAGGTGAGCTAGAGGGAGGCAGAGGAAGGGGGGCTGCTAATCAACCCTCTGCTGCCAGTGTCTCACACAGTTTTAGGAGAGGGGAGATCGTGCTGGACATGACAGGCAGAGCAAGCTGTAGTGATAAACCAGCTGCTACCATAGGATTCTGTGCCCCCCCTTCCTTGCCATCATCCTCTCCCCCTGCTGTGTCTCCTGGGCTTTGCAGAAGAATGAAATGGAAGCCTGCAGCGCGGGGGATAGAGTGTGACGTTGGTGCTCAGTAAGTCTGCTCAGAAAGATCATGTAGTTTGCTTGTGTTTTCCCTCTGCTTCCTTCCTTCCTGCCTGTTGTCTCTTTTCCACCCTGTACCTGCCCACCATGCTCTCACCTGCCCACCATGCTCTTACCTGCCCCTCCAGCTGCCCACCATGCTCTCACCTGCCCCCCCCAGCTGCCCACCATGCCCTCACCTGCCCCCCCGCTGCCCACCATGCTCTCACCTGCCCCCCCAGCTGCCCACCATGCTCTCACCTGCCCCCCCACCTGCCCACCATGCTCTCACCTGCCCCCCCCAGCTGCCCACCATGCTCTCACCTGCCCCTCCACCTGCCCACCATGCTCTCACCTGCCCACCATGCTCTCACCTGCCCCCCCACTTGCCCACCATGCTCTTACTTGCCCCTCCAGCTGCCCACCATGCTCTCACCTTCCCCCCCACCTGCCCACCATGCTCTCACCTGCCCCCTCACCTGCCCACCATGCTCTCACCTGCCCCCCTCACCTGCCCACCATGCTCTAACCTGACCCCCCACCAGCCAACCATGCTCTCACCTGCCCACCATGCTCTCACCTGCCCCCCCACCTGCCCACCATGCTCTCACCTGCCCCCCCCCAGCTGCCAACCATGCTCTTACCATGCTCCCTTCCTGCTGCCCACCATGCTCTCACCATGCCCCTTCCTGCTACCCACCATGATCTCACCATCCCCCCTTCCTGCTGCCCACCATGTATCTCACCATGCCCCCCATCCTGCTGCCCACCATGGTTTCACCATGCCCCCTTCCTGCTGCCCACCATGCTCTCACCATGCCCCTTCCTGCTGTCCACCATGCTCTCACCATGCCCCCATCCTGCTGCCCACCATGCTCTCACCATGCCCCCTTCCTGCTGTCCATCATGCTCTCACCATGCCCCCATCCTGCTGCCCACCATGATCTCACCATGCCCCCTTCCTGCTGCCCACCATGCTCTCACCATGCCCCCTTCCTGCTGCCCACCATGATCTCACCATGCCCCCTTCCTGCTGCCCACCATGCTCTCACCATGCCCCCATCCTGCTGCCCACTATGCTCTCACCATGCCCCCATCCTGCTGCCCTCCATGCTCTCACCATGCCCCCATCCTGCTGCCCACCATGATCTCACCATGCCCCCTTCCTGCTACCCACCATGCCCCCTTCCTGCTGCCCACCATGCTCTCACCATGCCCCCATCCTGCTGCCCACCATGATCTCACCATGCCCCCATCCTGCTACCCACCATGATCTCACCATGCCCCCTTCCTGCTACCCACCATGCCCCCTTCCTGCTGCCCACCATGCTCTCACCATGCCCCCATCCTGCTGCCCACCATGATCTCACCATGCCCCCATCCTGCTGCCCACCATGATCTCACCATGCCCCCATCCTGCTACCCACCATGATCTCACCATGCCCCCTTCCTGCTGCCCACCATGCTCTCACCATGCCCCCATCCTGCTGCCCACCATGCTCTCACCATGCCCCCATCCTGCTGCCCACCATGATCTCACCATGCCCCCTTCCTGCTACCCACCATGCCCCCTTCCTGCTGCCCACCATGCTCTCACCATGCCCCCATCCTGCTGCCCACCATGATCTCACCATGCCCCCATCCTGCTGCCCACCATGATCCCACCATGCCCCCTTCCTGCTACTCACCATGCCCCCTTCCTGCTGCCCACCATGCTCTCACCATGCCCCCATCCTGCTGCCCACCATGATCTCACCATGCCCCCATCCTGCTGCCCACCATGATCTCACCATGCCCCCTTCCTGCTACCCACCATGCCCCCTTCCTGCTGCCCACCATGCTCTCACCATGCCCCCATCCTGCTGCCCACCATGATCTCACCATGCCCCCATCCTGCTGCCCACCATGATCTCACCATGCCCCCTTCCTGCTACCCACCATGCCCCCTTCCTGCTGCCCACCATGCTCTCACCATGCCCCCATCCTGCTGCCCACCATGATCTCACCATGCCCCCATCCTGCTGCCCACCATGATCTCACCATGCCCCCATCCTGCTGCCCACCATGATCTCTCCATGCCCCCTTCCTGCTGCCCACCATGATCTCTCCATGCCCCCTTCCTGCTGCCCACCATGCTCTCACCATGCCCCCATCCTGCTGCCCACCATGCTCTCACCATGCCCCCATCCTGCTGCCCACCATGATCTCACCATGCCCCCTTCCTGCTGCCCACCATGCTCTCACCATGCCCCCACCCTGCTGCCCACCATGATCTCACCATGCCCCCTTCCTGCTACCCACCATGCCCCCTTCCTGCTGCCCACCATGCTCTCACCATGCCCCCATCCTGCTGCCCACCATGCTCTCACCATGCCCCCTTCCTGCTGCCCACCATGATCTCACCATGCCCCCATCCTGCTGCCCACCATAATCTCACCATGCCCCCTTACTGTTACCCACCATGATCTCACCATGCCCCCATCCTGCTGCCCACTATGATCTCACCATGCCCCCTTCCTGCTGCCCACCATGATCTCACCATTCCCCCATCCTGCTGCCCACCATGATCTCACCATGCCCCCTTCCTGTTACCCACCATGATCTCACCATGCCCCCTTCCTGCTGCCCACCATGACCTCACCATTCCCCCATCCTGCTGCCCACCATGATCTCACTATGCCCCCTTCCTGCTGCCCACCATGATCTCACCATGCCCCCCAGCTGATCTGAGCTCTCCTTCCAAACTGCCAGAAGCCAAGGGCTTCTCTGGTTTGCTGGGAAATTATCACACCAGAACGTTTGAAGTGGACCAAAGCCCTGCTGTATCAGCCTGGGAATCTAATAGATCCCCTCCCCGTGGGGCATCCAAAATCTGGATGCCCCGCTGTGTTAAACCCCCCAGGTTGCCCATAAACTCACCTTTTTTCCCGGTCAAACGGCACATACACGGGCCACAGCCATATCCCCGCTATCCCTCTAACAGGGCGCGTGCCCGTGTAGGCCATTTGTGAATGTCCGGCGAGATGCAGCCGCCAGCGCGCTCGGAGCTGCTGAGCTTAGATGTCACTTAGACGCCCATAGCTCAGCGGCCCTTCACAATATTTTTAGTTTCTCATGTGGCCCCATGGAAAAAATAATTGCCCACCACTGGTATATAGGGACCTCTTTATAGGGGGCTACATGCGTGATGCCACACTGTGGGGGCGGGGCCACTGCCTTGCTGCTCAGGTGGGCTTCCCTGTCACTGTTCGATATATATGTGTGACGTCAAAGCCTGGAGGCCAGCTCCCTAAATACATAAATGTATAGGTGTGACGTCACAGTAAGCTATATATAGTTTATTAAAGTGTCACCCCTGTGAAGCCAAAGTTAAAGAAGAAAAATCCTGCACTGCTAAAGTGTTTACAAAAGCTGGTGCTGGCTGGGTGATGCTATACAGGAAAAGAATGTGACTGTTCCTTAAGTGTATCCTTTGCTGGATCTACTTCTTCTCCACTCATTCTTGCTGTTGTCTTAAACAAAATTGCTTTGTGTTGCGTTTTCATTTTATATACTTCGATAAATAGGCCCGTCAAAATCTACAGCACCAGGCCCGGGATGCTCTTAATCCAGCCCTAGTAGTGAATCAGCCTCATAGCTTCACATCCCAAATCACAAATTTGCAACACAAAAAAAAAATCTAAAAAGGCATATAAAAATAATTTAGCCCAGGGTTCCTGTGGTACCAGCCCAAATAAAATGTAAAAAATGTTTACTAAAATGCTTAAATAGTTGTAACCATCCCAGCCCATTGAAATGTATGGGATAAGGCCACACAGTGCAGGGTGGGTGCCTGGTCCTATCTGGCACTGTAGGAAACTCAGCGCCGGGAACGCATCCCATCTCCGGCACTGATGATAGATGGGACAATACCTGGCATTATCACAGGTGCTGTGGATTTTTGACTTGGGGCCTTATTCATGAAGGGATAGCGACAGGTAGTGGCTGTTAAGCGACAGGTAGCGGCATGTATCGGCATGAGAACGCCGGCCACAGCACGCAATTCCACATTTATGAAGCCAATTCTGTTGAGCGACTGGGATAACGCCATGTAGCGTTAGATTCATCATTATCCCAGCCTCAGCATACAGCGCTGGCGTTCAAACTTTCAGAGTGCCGCATCTTACCTCTCGCTACCTGGTGCTCTCCCATACATTTTAATGGACGTTCTTTTCCTTCTCTTTAAACAGGGGTTTTTTAATATTATTTTGTTTTTTTATTCTCAAATAATATTGTGACCTCTCCTGGCCTAAAAAAAGCCATTTTTGAAACCTTTTTTCATTTTTTATATATTTATGCAGAATTGACATTACAGGTCTGGCATTAATGTGTAAATGTTACAATGTTATTACAATGTAATTCCATATGTTTTCGCTTTGTTACTGGTGGATACATGTTCAAAAACAGCCTTTAATCACATAGCCTCTGGCGCTCTGGGCTACAGCGAAGCATTTTTGAGCGCCGGCAGTGTGCGAGGCTGTTTTTTTGATGAATATTGTGTGAGTCGGTCGAACTGACCAGTCGCTACCATTCGCTCCCATACAGAGCTGTACTGCTCATATAGCGACTCCCCACAACGTATTCATCATTGCTGCACAGCGACTGAGGTGCTCTGAACTAGCGAACCACGGCCTTAGCCTTTCTTAAACAACACCCTAAGCCTTCGTCCAAGGCTAGTGGCTCCGAGCGCTCTGACAGGCGCTGGCCATTCACAAATGCCTGATGTGGGCACGCACCCTGCAAGAAGGATAGGGGGGATGCGGCCATGACTTGCGCATGCGCCGTTGGACCGGGAAACAAGGTAAGTGTATGGGGCAACCTGGGGGGTTTCACACAGTGGAGCATCCCAATTTTGGATGCCCCAGGGGGGGGAATCGATCGTCCACTTTAACTACATAATGTGACTTTATAGGTCAGTGCCAATCCTATGCTGATATTGAAAACTGTTTTTACTGGGTCTTAGAAAATCAAACACAGGTTTTCTCCATTATATAACAGACCGACTGTCAGCTAACATTCAGCAGAGATTATAGGGTTAAGATTAAGGAAGCATTTATTTTAACAACACGTGTCAGCCACTGACGAGAAGATAATGCTGGATATGTTAAAGAGCATCCCAAGCTGTTTTTGGATGTTGTTAATGTTTGTCACTGCATCACTTTGATGTGATCAATATTTTGTTCCCGGGATGGGGACAATGGCTTGTTTCCACTAAAAGTCAGTCAAAACGCAATTCAATCTGGCATTGTGAAGCGCGTCTTCAGTTTGAGCTGTTTATAAAAGCAGAGAACGAGGTTCAGCACATAACAGGGCCTGTTGTCAAATGACATTAATGGCGCTGGGCTTTTTCTGTGCCATGTGGCAATTTGCTAACCTAATGATTTCATGTCAGCATTGAAGATCCCACAGAACAGGGAAAGTAATGACAATGTTGTATGTGATAACAAAATGCTAGCTACCAGATGGGAAAAGGGCCGTGAATATTGCCTTAATGTATGTTTTGACATGTACCAATAACAAATAGCCCGCAACATACGGTAGCCATATTGATGTCCTGCAGAGGCGGGAAGCGGTTTTGGTCCATATAAAGAAGCAGCAGGTTATGTGCCATTACCGACAGGGCTGGATTTCATTGACCTGGCACAGTCAGACCATGTTTATTATGCAGACCCTTTGTGACCACAGAATTCCAATAAGTGTGTGATTCATTTGTTTTATAACAGGGAGCCGTGTAAAATAAAAGAATAACAATATGTCAATATTACATTTTTTTAGTAGTTTAGACTCATGTGAAAGTGAAACAGATTAGGAATGAACCTGCTAAGGTTACCCGGGCAGGCTGATTCATTATTAGCGGCAGGTAGCGACAGATGAGCGTCTGTAGCAGGCATTTCAGAGCGCCCGCTAGTAGTCGCTGTGCTCGGCCGTGGGTCGCAAGTTCATAGTGACTCAGTCGCTGTGCAGCAATGATGAAAGTGTAGACGGCCAGCTCAATCCCACTGCAGCTTCCACAGATGCACTGAGGCTCAGGACTCACCAGCAAGGTCCATATACATGAAAAATTTCCATTGTCCAGCACTCAAGTGTTCCATAAAATTTCTCCGTTTATTGGTCAAGTTAAAAGTTACGTGGTTTCCATTCCAAGAATAGTTCACATATTACGTGTTTCAGGCAACATCCTGTGCCCTTCCTCATGAGCGCCGGAGGCTGTGTGATTAAAGGTTGGTTTTTAACATGTATCCACCAGTAACAAAGTGAAAACATTGTAAGAACATTGTAACATGAACCCTTTAAGTGCCAGCCTACCTAGATTTTTTGCCACACTCTGTTGCCAGACTACTTTTCACGTTTTTGCGCTACACATGTTTAACCTTGAGTCTGGGCTTCAACATGAAATGTGTTGTTTGGCCTTTTTTTAGTGTTTTCTCAATACTTTTGTGTGAAATATGTGCAAATAAATAAACAAAATCTATTTTTTACAATTTGTAGCTTTTTTTGTGATAAAAAATGTAAGTTTGTTAATAAAATATTGTTGCGTGTGAAAACCCTATTTCTCCCGGTTACAACGGTACCACATATGTATTGGTATACACCCTTTCCTGCCCAGGAAACTCCCCCAAACTGAAACAGCAGTTTAGGAGATTTCAGATAGCATACAACTATGCAATATTATTGCATAGTTGTAAGGGGTTAACTTAAAAAAAAAATGACATAGGATCCCCCCTCCCAGGGGGGGGACCTCTTTTTTTTTTGGAATTTTAAGGGTTAAAAACCCTTATAATCCCCCCTAAAAAATGACGTTGGGTCTCCCTTACCCAGCATTACCGGCCCGGACCAGCTATGGGGGCTTGTAGAACAGGGCGCCGGGGCCAGCGTTGGTGACCCCTGGCCCTGCAGGCTACTAGCCCACATAACCACTAAGTGGCCTGGGCCCTTCTGCCCCCCCCCCCCTGGCCGTTGGGGAGGCAGGTAATGGGGGGGCTGGGGGTTATGGCAAGTCACCCGCTAGCAGCAGGTGATTGCCAGCCCCAGAGCCTTGTGAACTGGTATAAGGGGTCTCCCTTACCAGTTCACAAATAGTTAAAAGTAAAAAAGACACAGACACAACATATTTTATTATTCTTTTTTTCACTTATACTTACCTCCCATCCAGTGTCCTGCGCCGCTGCAGATGACGCTTGTCGTTAGTGATCGGAGCAGGGAGGGAGGGAGGCAGGGAGATCAGAGCCACCCTGCCTCCCACCCTCCCTGCTCCGATCGCTACCGACAAGTGACAGAACGGAGCCCGGGTGCCGGTAAACGAGGAGCGGGATGACGTCATCCCGCTCCTCCCACAAGTGGGCAGGGCTAGGGGCGGGCCAGCGCCAGGCGAAGATGACGGTGAGGGCCCGTTGCTGGGTCCTCACCCGAAGCGTGGTAAGTCCAGGGGGGGGTCGGAGCCCCCCTGGTGAAGAGAAGACCCGGGGAGAGCGATCGGGCTGTCAGGTGAGTTTGTGTAATTTTTAATTTTTTTTTTTCTTTCAGATGGCGCAGGGAGGGGCTATTCCGGGCCCCCTCCTGAAGATCAGAGGCCCGGGGGTGGAAATCAAACAGATGATGATTGAAGAGAATTGCTGGCACTTTCAAACGAGGGGTCAGGTAAGTCTGTATCTTTTTTACTTTTTTTTTTATGGGGCTCTAAAGTCAGCTACGTGAGTCCTACGTAGCTGGCACTTAAAGTGGACCAACACCCTCCCATGATCGGCCCGGGAATCTATAAAATTCCCGGACCGATCAGCTCCCTGACTGCGGGGCACCCTGGTCGGGGGTGCCCTCTGTGTGAAACCCCCCAGAAACCCCTAAATTCCTACCTGCTCCTCGATCCAGCGGCGCCCGCCGCCGCCTCCCGCGCATCCCTCTAGCAGGACGCGCACCCGTGCCGGCCATTTGTAAATGGCCGGCGCGGGCGCGCCCTGTATGAGTGACGTGCGGGAGGCGGCGGTGGGCGCGCTCTCTTGTCCATCGCTGCCTCCCGCTTGTCCGCCGGCGGGGATTGGCTGCAGCGGTCATGTAGGAGCGGGGAGGGGTGAGTTTTGGGGGCTTTCTGGGGGTTTCACACAGCGGATCATCCCCGATCGGGGTGCCCCACCGAAGTGGACCAAAACCCAGGATAGTCAAAATCCTGGGTGTTGGTCCACTTTAACGGTTGGAGAGGCAGCTACGTGAGACTCACGTAGCTGGCACTAGAAGGGTTAATGCCAGACCTGTAATGTAAATTCTGCATAAATATATAAAATATGAAAAATATTTTCAAAAATGGCTTTTTCTAGGCCAGGAGAGGTCACAACTAGAGATGAGCGAACTTTTGAAAAATTCGATTCGACTGATTCGACGAATTTTCCGACAAAAATCGTTTCGACCTGAATTTATTTGCGACGAATCGCTATTAAAAACGGCTATTTCTGAGCCTCCTAGAGCCTCAATAGGGTTGTAAACCATTCTGCCTTGCTGTAACACGCATAGGATGCGTGCTGGGTTAGTTAAATAATACTTTGAATAAATATCACATGCAGATCAGAGGCATCGCTAATAGAATCGCAGAGCAGCACAATTGCAGAGAGTTGAAGTGGCATCACTATGAGGGGCAGGAACCCAAACATTGCTTTAAAGAGACACTGGAGTTGGCAGCAGCAGGAGCCCAAAAATTGGATGAATCACACCCTGGAGTTGGCAGGAGTTGGCAGCAGCAGCAGCAGCAGCCCAAACATTACTTTAAAGAGACACTGGGGTTGGCTTCAGGAGCCCAAAAATTGGATGAATCACACCCTGGAGTTGGCAGCAGCAGCAGGAGCCCAAACATTACTTTAAAGAGACACTGGGGTTGGCTTCAGGAGCCCAAAAATTGGATGATTCACACCCTGGAGTTGGCAGGAGTTGGCAGCAGCAGCAGCAGCAGCAACAGGAGCCCAAACATTACTTTAAAGAGACACTGGGGTTGGCTTCAGGAGCCCCAAAATTGGATAAATCACACCCTGGAGTTGGCAGCAGCAGCAGCCCAAACATTACTTTAAAGAGACACTGGGGTTGGCTTCAGGAGCCCAAAAATTGGATGAATGACACCCTGGAGTTGGCAGCAGCAGCAGCAGGAGCCCAAATATTACTTTAAAGAGACCCTGGGGTTGGCTTCAGGAGCCCAAAGATAGGATGATTCACACCCTGGAGTTGGCAGCAGCAGCAGCAGGAGCCCAAATATTACTTTAAAGAGACCCTGGGGTTGGCTTCAGGAGCCCAAAAATTGGATGAATCACACCCTGGAGATGGCAGCAGCAGCAGCAGCCGGAGCCCAAATATTACTTTAAAGAGACCCTGGGGTTGGCTTCAGGAGCCCAAAAATTGGATGAATCACACCCTGGAGTTGGCAGCAGCAGCAGCAGCCGGAGCCCAAATATTACTTTAAAGAGACCCTGGGGTTGGCTTCAGGAGCCCAAAAATTGGATGAATCACACCCTGGAGTTGGCAGCAGCAGGAGCAGCAGGAGCCCAAACAATACTTTAAAGAGACACTGGGGTTGGCTTCAGGAGCCCAAAAATTGGATGAATCACACCCTGGAGTTGGCAGCAGCAGCAGCAGGAGCCCAAACATTACTTTAAAGAGACACTGGGGTTGGCTTCAGGAGCCCAAAAATTGGATGAATCACACCCTAGAGCTGGCAGCAGCAGCAGCCCAAACATTACTTTAAAGAGACACTGGGTTTGGCTTCAGGAGCCCAAAAATGGGATGATTCACACCCTGGAGTTGGCAGCAGCAGGAGCCCAAATATTACTATAAAGAGACCCTGGGGTTGGCTTCAGGAGCCCAAAAATTGGATGATTCACACCCTGGAGTTGGCAGCAGCAGCAGGAGCCCAAATATTACTTTAAAGAGACCCTGGGGTTGGCTTCAGGAGCCCAAAAATTGGATGAATCACACCCTGGAGTTGGCAGCAGCAGCAGGAGCCCAAACATTACTTTAAAGAGACACTGGGGTTGGCTTCAGGAGCCCAAAAATTGGATGAATCACACCCTGGAGTTGGCAGGATTTGGCAGCAGCAGCAACAGGAGCCCAAACATTACTTTAAAGAGACACTGGGGTTGGCTTCAGGAGCCCAAAAATGGGATGAATCACACCCTGGAGTTGGCAGCAGCAGCCCAAACATTACTTTAAAGAGACACTGGGGTTGGCTTCAGGAGCCCAAAAATTGGATGATTCACACCCTGGAGTTGGCAGCAGCAGCAGGAGCCCAAACATTACTTTGAAGAGACCCTGGGGTTGGCTTCAGGAGCCCAAATATTGGATGAATCACACCCTGGAGTTGGCAGCAGCAGCAGGAGCCCAAACATTACTTTAAATAGACACTGGAGTTGGCTTCAGGAGTCCAAAAATTGGATGAATCACACCCTGGAGTTGGCAGCAGCAGCAGCAGGAACCCAAATATTACTTTAAAGAGACACTGGAGTTGGCTTCAGGAGCCCAAAAATTGGATGAATCACACCCTGGAGTTGGCAGCAGCAGCAGCAGGAGCCCAAACATTACTTTAAAGAGACCCTAAGGTTGGCTTCAGGAGCCCAAAAATTGGATGAATCACACCCTGGAGTTGGCAGGAGTTGGCAGCAGCAGCAGCAGCAACAGGAGCCCAAACATTACTTTAAAGAGACACTGGGGTTTGCTTCAGGAGCCCAAAAATTGGATGAATCACACCCTGGAGTTGGCAGCAGCAGCAGCAGGAGCCCAAATATTACTTTAAAGAGACCTTGGGGTTGGCTTCAGGAGCCCAAAAATTGGATGAATCACACCCTGGAGTTGGCAGCAGCAGCAGCAGGAGCCCAAACATTACTTTAAAGAGACACTGGGGTTGGCTTCAGGAGCCCAAAAATTGGATGAATCACACCCTGGAGTTGGCAGCAGCAGCAGCAGCAACAGGAGCCCAAACATTACTTTAAAGAGACCCTGGGGTTGGCTTCAGGAGCCCAAAAATTGGATGAATCACACCCTGGAGTTGGCAGCAGCAGCAGCCCAAACATTACTTTAAAGAGACACTGGGGTTGGCTTCAGGAGCCCAAAAATTGGATGATTCACGCCCTGGAGTTGGCAGCAGCAGCAGGAGCCCAAATATTACTTAAAAGAGACCCTGGGGTTGGCTTCAGGAGCCCAAAAATTGGATGAATCACACCCTGGAGTTGGCAGCAGCAGCAGCAGGAGCCCAAATATTACTTTAAAGAGACCCTGGGGTTGGCTTCAGGAGCCCAAAAATTGGATGAATCACACCCTGGAGTTGGCAGCAGAAGGAGCAGCAGGAGCCCAAACATTACTTTAAAGAGACACTGGGGTTGGCTTCAGGAGCCCAAAAATTGGATGAATCACACCCTGGAGTTGGCAGCAGCAGCAGCAGCAGGAGCCCAAACATTACTTTAAAGAGACCCTGGGGTTGGCTTCAGGAGCCCAAAAATTGGATGAATCACACCCTGGAGTTGGCAGCAGCAGCAGCCCAAACATTACTTTAAAGAGACACTGGGGTTGGCTTCAGGAGCCCAAAAATTGGATGATTCACACCCTGGAGTTGGCAGCAGCAGCAGCAGGAGCCCAAATATTACTTTAAAGAGACCCTGGGGTTGGCTTCAGAAGCCCAAAAATTGGATGAATCACACCATGGAGTTGGCAGCAGCAGCAGGAGCCCAAACATTACTTTAAACAGACACTGGGGTTGGCTTCAGTAGCCCAAAAATTGGATGAATAACACCCTGGAGTTGGCAGCAGCAGGAGCCCAAATATTACTTTAAAGAGACCCTGGGGTTGGCTTCAGGAGCCCAAAAATTGGATGAATCACACCCTGGAGTTGGCAGGAGTTGGCAGCAGCAGCAGCAGCAACAGGAGCCCAAACATTACTTTAAAGAGACACTGGGGTTGGCTTCAGGAGCCCAAAAATTGGATGAATCACACCCTGGAGTTGGCAGCAGCAGCAGCAGCAGGAGCCCAAATATTACTTTAAAGAGACCCTGGGGTTGGCTTCAGGAGCCCAAAAATTGGATGAATCACACCCTGGAGTTGGCAGCAGCAGCAGCAGGAGCCCAAACATTACTTTAAAGAGACACTGGGGTTGGCTTCAGGAGCCCAAAAATTGGATGAATCACACCCTGGAGTTGGCAGCAGCAGCAGCCCAAACATTACTTTAACCCTTTCGCTGCCAGCCTACCTGCAGCATTTGCCACTCCCTGTTGCCAGACTGAGTTTGACTGTTTTGCGCTACACATGTTCAACTGTCATTTTCGAAGGGATTTCCAGGGATTTCCCAGGAAAATTATATATTGTTTTTTTCAACAGAGTCTGGGCTTTAACATGAAATGTCTTGTTTGTGTTTTTTAGGTGTATTCTCAACATTTTTGGGTGAAATGTGTGAAAAAAAATAAAAAAAATATATTTTTTTACAATTTGTAGAGTTTTTTTGTAATAAAAAATGTAAGTTTGTCAATAAAATCTTATTGCGTGAGAAACCCCAATTTCTCCCGCTTACAGCGATACCACATATGTATAGGTAGACACCCTTTCCTGCCCAGAAGCCTTTTATAGCTGCTGGATGACAAATGGTTAATTAAAAAAAAAAATGACATAGGGTCCCCCTTCCCGGGGAGGGGGACCCCATTTTTTTTTGGATTTTTAAGGGTTAAAAACCCTTAAAAATCCAAAAAAAAAAATGACGTGGGGTCCCCCTTACCCAAAGTAACCAGCCCGGGACCAGCTATGGGGGCTTGTAGGCACAGAGTGGGGGGGCCAGCTTTGGTGGCCCCCCCACCCTGCAGCCTACGAGCCCACATAGCCTATGTGGGCCCGGGCTCTTCTGCCCCCCCCTGGCCTTTGGGGAGGCAGGTAATGGGGGTGCGGGGGTTAATGGCAATGCCACCCCCCCAGCCATGTGAACTGGTATAAGGGGTCTCATGGACCCCTTACCAGCTCACAAAGGGTTAACTGTAAAAAAAAAAACACCACACAATAAAAAAAAGTATTTTATTAAAAAAAAATAATTTTTTTTTACTGTACTTACCTTCGATTGCAAGCTCTTGTCCCTCGCCGCTCAGCTGACAGATGCCTGTGATCGGCATCCAGAGAAGGAGAAGGCAGGAGATCAGAGGATCTCCTGTCACCTCCTTCCAGGGCACCGATCACCGGCATCTGAGAAGCTGAGAAAGCTGAAGCCGGTGATCGGGACCGGGATGACGTCATAAGCCCCGCCCCCAAGGGGGCGGGGCTTAGAGGCAAGATGGCGGTCGCCATCTTGAAGAAGAGAGGAGAGAGCCTCCCAGGCTCCCTCCTGAAGATCGGTAAGTCCTGGGGGGGGATCGGAGGCCCCCCAGGTGAAGAGGAGGGACAGCGGGAGCCAGCGCACATGGAGGTAAGTGAATGTCATTTTTATTTTTTTTTTTTTTTTACAGTTAGCAGCTGCTGCTGCAGAAGCGGGGGGGGGGGGCGGCCTATTCCGGGGGCTCTCCTGGAGCCATCCGACCCCCCACGGGGGATCGGATGGCACCAAATTAAAGGGGAGACCCGGCCGGATCCAACAAGGGGTCAGGTGAGTATTTTTTATTTTTATTTTTTAAACTAGAAGCGATCAAAGTCAAGCACGTAACACCTACGGGCTTGGCACTTAAGGCCCAGCCAAGCCAGCACGTAGGTGTTACGTGCTTGGCAACAAAAGGGTTAAAGAGACACTGGGGTTGGCTTCAGGAGCCCAGAAATTGGATGATTCACACCCTGAAGTTGGCAGCAGCAGCAGCAGGAGCCCAAATATTACTTTAAAGAGACCCTGGGGTTGGCTTCAGGAGCCCAAAAATTGGATGAATCACACCCTGGAGTTGGCAGCAGCAGCAGCAGAAGCCCAAACATTACTTTAAAGAGACACTGGGGTTGGCTTCAGGAGCCCAAAAATTGGATGAATCACACCCTGGAGTTGGCAGGAGTTGGCAGCAGCAGCAGCAACAGGAGCCCAAACATTACTTTAAAGAGACACTGGGGTTGGCTTCAGGAGCCCAAAAATTGAATGAATCACACCCTGGAGTTGGCAGCAGCAGCAGGATCCCAAACATTACTTTAAAGAGACACTGGGGTTGGCTTCAGTAGCCCAAAAATTGGATGAATCACACCCTGGAGTTGGCAGCAGCAGCAGCCCAAACATTACTTTAAAGAGACACTGGGGTTGGCTTCAGGAGCCCAAAAATTGGATGATTCACACCCTGGAGTTGGCAGCAGCAGCAGGAGCCCAAACATTACTTTAAAGAGACCCTGGGGTTGGCTTCAGGAGCCCAAAAATTGGATGAATCACACCCTGGAGTTGGCAGCAGCAGCAGCAGCAGGAGCCCAAACATTACTTTAAAGAGACACTGGAGTTGGCTTCAGGAGCCCCAAAATTGGATGAATCACACCCTGGAGTTGGCAGCAGCAGCAGGAGCCCAAACATTACTTTAAAGAGACCCTGGGGTTGGCTACAGGAGCCCAAAAATTGGATGATTCACACCCTGGAGTTGGCAGCATCAGCAGGAGCCCAAAAATTGGCCTAAAGACATAAATATGTTTTGCACCATTTCGAAAGTGTAAAACGTGGCACCATGCTGAATCTAGTCGCATGCATCAGGCATTGGTGGGTGGAAATCCTGGCTGATCCATCCCTGACCCAGCAGGCATGGAAGTGGAAGGTGAGCGCAGAGGTCCCCCCCGAGTCAGACCTGCGAGAGTATGGACCATGGCGCAGATAGGCATTGGGCAACTGACTACATAGAATGTCTTTGTAGTAATTCAGTTTGTCCTCCCTCTCGGCGGGTTTAAAAAATGCCCCCTTTTTGTGCCGGAAGCGAGGGTCCAATAAGGTGGACAGCCAGAAGTCATCGCGGCGACAAATGGAAACAATTCTGGGGTCACTACGCAAGCACGTGAGCATGCTTCCTGCCATTTGCGCAAGTGACTCGGAGGGACTACCTGTCTCCATCTCCACTGCATACTGCCACGGTGTGTCCAGGTCCTCTGTCTCGCCTTCCTCAAAACCCTCTAGCTCCTCTGGCTGCTCCTGCTCCTCCTCTCTTGTCCGCTGACTAGATAAACCAGCCATTTTGCCAAGCCTAAACTGTGCTTCACTGGGCCACTCCTCCTCCTCTTCCTCCCCCTCCTGCAGTTCAGCTCCAACGGGGTTCATGTGGCCGTAAGATGGAGACGCCATGTCTCCAGTGCCCTGACCAGCCATGGTTTCCAACATGTGCTGTAGTACATGAAGCAGTGGAATCACGTCGTTCATCCCGTAATCCTGCCGACTGACAAATAAAGTGGCTTCCTCAAAGGGCCTGAGCAAACGGCAGGTGTCACGTATGAGCTGCCTCTGGTTGACATTGAAGTTACACAGGGGAGTCCCCCTATCTGCTTGGATCATCAGGAAATCCGTGATGGCTTTTCTCTGTTCATATAATCGGTCCAACATGTGAAGGGTGGAATTCCAACGGGTGGAAACATCGCAAATCAGACTATGTTGGGGGATACCATTCTGACGCTGTAGCTCAAGAAGGGTGTGTTTGGCGGTGTATGAGTGGCTGAAGTGCATGCAAAGTTTCCTTGAAGTTGTTAGGATGTCTTGCAGATGGGGGGAACACTTCAGAAACCGCTTGACAACCAGATTGAAGACGTGAGCCATGCAGGAGGCATGGGTCAGGCTTCCTTGGCGCAGTGCAGACAAAATGTTCTTCCCATTGTCGGTAACCATGATTCCCATTTTAAGTTTTCTTGGAGTAAGCCATGTTTGGATTTCCTGATGAATACATTTAAGCAGTTCCTCCCCTGTTTGACTCCGTTCGCCAAGACAAACCATGTGAAGCACTGCGTGACACCTCCGTGCCCTGCACACATGGTAGACTGGAGGGGCACTGAGACTTGAGCCTACAGTGGAGGGTGAGGAGATGGCGGAGGACGAGGAGCCCGAGTCGCACGGTGTCACAGGCCCAACGGGCAGGGAGCGCGGAGGCCGAAGCGGCGTGACCTGTCCAAGTTGCTGCTGCTGCTGCTGCAAAGGGACCACATTCACCCAGTGGGCCGTAAACGACATGTACTATCCCTGACCATAGTTACAGCTCCAGATGTCGGCGCTGCCATGCACTTTGCTACACACCGACAGGCTCAAGGACTGGCCCACCTTCTGTTCAACAAAAGTGTGCAGCGCTGGTACTGCCTTCTTGGCAAAGAAATGACGGCTTGGGACTCTCCACCTCGGCTCGGCACAAGCCATCAGTTCTCTGAAAGGTGCAGATTCCACCACCTGAAAAGGGAGCGACTGCAGCACCAGCAACTTGGACAGGAGCACATTCAGCTTCTGCGCCGTAGGATGAGTGGGCGCATACTGCTGTCTCTTGGACATGGCTTCGCTGATGGATTGCTGGCGGGATGCATGACTTGGAGGAGGAGGAGGAGCAGGAGCGACAGAGGATGGGTATGACGCACAGCTGCCTTCGGCTGAGGTGCTGGAGCCTTGGCTGGCAGAAATTGGGAGCGGCGTGCCACTTGGTGAGGAAGCAGACTGGACCACCCCTTGGGAGCCTCGGTTCTCCCAGGTCGCTTTATGGTGACGCATCATATGTTGACGCAGGGCCGTGGTGCCAACATTTGGACCCTGGCCACGCTTCACCTTTTGCCTACATATCTTGCATGTGGCCATGTTACCCTCCTGCGGATGCTTCAGGAAAAACTGCCACGCTGCCGAGTAGCTACTTTTCCCACCCCCTGGCCTCACTGATTCACTGCTGCTGTTGCCAACTCCAGGAACCCCTGCTCCACTACCTCCCGATAAGGTAGACTGCCGCACAGCAGGTGCTCTACCCCGGCCCCGGCCGGCTCCAGCCTTTGGAATTGTGCCCCCATGCTGACTGCTACCACCTTGCTGCCTCAGCTGCTGACTCCGGGGCAACCTGCGCCCCTCTTCTCCTGATGATGACGATGAAGCCCCTTCATCACCCGGCTCCCAAGTGCGATCGGCTTCATCGTCATCATCATTATCACCGAGTTGTGGCTGTACGTCACTGATGTTCGTGGATTCGTCAACAGTGTCTGGCGCAGGAGCTGGAACGCTCGCAGCACCCACGACACTGTCCACATCACTATTTGTCTGCCTAGCTAAAGAAGCCACCTCCATTTCTTGGCTGGGCAGTAGCTGCTGACTGTCCTCTATCTGATCGTCCTCCTCACTAAAGAGTGGAGCTGAACCCAAAGCATAGGATACGTCGCTGGGGGAGGGAACAGCGTAGGACAGAGGCAATGGGAGGACAGGGACTGCTCTCGGGGCATGCCAACTCAGGGTTGTGTCAGAGGAACCTACCGACCCTAGACTGGGGGTCTCAGACGTAAGTTGTGATGATGTTGTTGATGAGCACGTCAACCAATCTACCACGGCAGATGCGTTACTGGTGGAGACCCGACCGCTAGCAGATACTGGCAGATTAGGTCTCTCAGCGTGACTCCTGCTGCTACTGGCCCCCAGTCTGCTGCGAGCTCTGCCTGCGGAATCTTGGCCTCTGCCACTCCTCTTTTCACTTCCAGGCACTTGTCTGCCCGACATAGTCTAACTGGCGTGGTAGTAGGTGATATTTTAAGAACCCCCAGGCAGCGGTGGGTCTATATGAAACAGAATATAATGCACACCAAAAGTGAGCAGTAACACTCAGCCTCCAACAGGCCTGCATAGTGAAAATAAGAGAGCTGCTTAGTGTAAATAAAGAGGGGTATGCTATGTTACAGAATGGGATGCCCCAACAGCCAGCAGTGCACCTGGCAGCAGTACTACTATGCACAGCAAAAGTGTCTTTATCAGGCCTAATTTCTATTAGAATAAGTGCAAATGGTTATTATGGTATTAAATAGAGGCTGGTGTAGTCACAGAATGGGATGCCCCAAAAACCAGAGAGCACCTGGCAGCAGTAAGGCTATGCACAGCAAAGGTGTCTTTATCTGGCCTAATTTCTATTAGAATAAGTGCAAATGGTTATTATGGTATTAAATAGAGGCTGGTGTAGTCACAGAATGGGATGCCCCAAAAACCAGAGAGCACCTGGCAGCAGTAAGGCTATGCACAGCAAAGGTGTCTTTATCTGGCCTAATTTCTATTAGAATAAGTGCAAATGGTTATTATGGTATTAAATAGAGGCTGGTGTAGTCACAGAATGGGATGCCCCAAAAACCAGAGAGCACCTGGCAGCAGTAAGGCTATGCACAGCAAAAGTGTCTTTATCAGGCCTAATTTCTATTAGAATAAGTGCAAATGGTTATTATGGTATTAAATAGAGGCTGGTGTAGTCACAGAATGGTATGCCCAAAAAACCAGAGAGCACCTGGCAGCAGTAAGGCTATGCACAGCAAAAGTGTCTTTATCAGGCCTAATTTCTATTAGAATAAGTGCAAATGGTTATTATGGTATTAAATAGAGGCTGGTGTAGTCACAGAATGGGATTCCCCAAAAACCAGAGAGCACCTGGCAGCAGTAAGGCTATGCACAGCAAAGGTGTCTTTATCTGGCCTAATTTCTATTAGAATAAGTGCAAATGGTTATTATGGTATTAAATAGAGGCTGGTGTAGTCACAGAATGGGATGCCCCAAAAACCAGAGAGCACCTGGCAGCAGTAAGGCTATGCACAGCAAAAGTGTCTTTATCAGGCCTAATTTCTATTAGAATAAGTGCAAATGGTTATTATGGTATTAAATAGAGGCTGGTGTAGTCACAGAATGGTATGCCCAAAAAACCAGAGAGCACCTGGCAGCAGTAAGGCTATGCACAGCAAAAGTGTCTTTATCAGGCCTAATTTCTATTAGAATAAGTGCAAATGGTTATTATGGTATTAAATAGAGGCTGGTGTAGTCACAGAATGGGATGCCCCAAAAACCAGAGAGCACCTGGCAGCAGTAAGGCTATGCACAGCAAAAGTGTCTTTATCAGGCCTAATTTCTATTAGAATAAGTGCAAATGGTTATTATGGTATTAAATAGAGGCTGGTGTAGTCACAGAATGGGATGCCCCAAAAACCAGAGAGAACCTGGCAGCAGTAAGGCTATGCACAGCAAAAGTGTCTTTATCAGGCCTAATTTCTATTAGAATAAGTGCAAATGGTTATTATGGTATTAAATAGAGGCTGGTGTAGTCACAGAATGGGATGCCCCAAAAACCAGAGAGCACCTGGCAGCAGTAAGGCTATGCACAGCAAAGGTGTCTTTATCAGGCCTAATTTCTATTAGAATAAGTGCAAATGGTTATTATGGTATTAAATAGAGGCTGGTGTAGTCACAGAATGGGATGCCCCAAAAACCAGAGAGCACCTGGCAGCAGTAAGGCTATGCACAGCAAAAGTGTCTTTATCAGGCCTAATTTCTATTAGAATAAGTGCAAATGGTTATTATGGTATTAAATAGAGGCTGGTGTAGTCCCAGAATGGGATGCCCCAAAAACCAGAGAGCACCTGGCAGCAGTAAGGCTATGCACAGCAAAGTGTCTTTATCAGGCCAAATTTCTATTAGAATAAGTGCAAATGGTTATTATGGTATTAAATAGAGGCTGGTGTAGTCACAGAATGGGATGCCCCAAAAACCAGAGAGCACCTGGCAGCAGTAAGGCTATGCACAGCAAAAGTGTCTTTATCAGGCCTAATTTCTATTAGAATAAGTGCAAATGGTTATTATGGTATTAAATAGAGGCTGGTGTAGTCACAGAATGGGATGCCCCAAAAACCAGAGAGCACCTGGCAGCAGTAAGGCTATGCACAACAAAAGTGTCTTTATCAGGCCTAATTTCTATTAGAATAAGTGCAAATGGTTATTATGGTATTAAATAGAGGCTGGTGTAGTCACAGAATGGGATGCCCCAAAAACCAGAGAGCACCTGGCAGCAGTAAGGCTATGCACAGCAAAAGTGTCTTTATCAGGCCTAATTTCTATTAGAATAAGTGCAAATGGTTATTATGGTATTAAATAGAGGCTGGTGTAGTCACAGAATGGGATGCCTCACAGCAGACTTGAGATCAGTATATATGCACAGTTAGTGTATAAGCAGCCTGAAAACGCTAACAAAGCCAGTCAGCCAGCCAGTAACACTCAGGCTGGATGAAAAAAAAAAATCTCCCTGTGACTGCCTCCGATTTTTCCTAACTTTCCCTGCTTTTCGCTGACTTTCTGTCTGTCTCCTGCCTGTCTCCTGCCTGTCTCCAGCCTGTCCCTGTCTGTCCCTGTCTGTCTAACTGTCTCTCCCTGCCTACAGCAGTGTCCTGTCTCTCACGAATGCAATAGAGAAATGAGGAAAAGCAAGATGTCCGCCGACTTAAATAGCGCTGTGACGTCACCGGGCTTGCTGGCTGCTGATAGGCTGCATGTGACTGTCCCAGCTTGCACTGGCGCGGGGTTGATGTCTGGACATGTCCCGTCCGCCATCTTAGAATGCCTGTAATGTAAATGAATGGATGTTAAAGGAAAACGGATTCGATCCGAATCGAATTTTTCATGAAATTCGGATCGAATCCGGGTTCGTCCGGATCGATTCGCTCATCCCTAATCACAACATTATTTGAGATTAATAAAAAAAAATTAATAAAAACCCCCTGTTTAAAGAGAAATAAAAGAATGCCCATTGAAATGTATGGGAGAGCGACAGGTAGCGAGAGGTAATACGTGGCACTCTGCAAGGCTAAACACCGGTGCTGTACGCTGAGGCTGGGATAAGGATGAATCGGACGCTACATTGCGTTGTTCCAGTCGCTCAACAGATTCTGCTTTCACCTGCCGCTACCTGTCGCTACCTGTCATTTACAAGGCACTACCTGACGCTATCCCTTCATGAATAAGGGCCTATAATGCAATAAAAAATACTCCAGCGGCAATATCAATACAATAAAACCAAATTTGCTCCAGTGCCAGTATCAGTACAATAAAAACACGTCATTGACAATATCAATACAATAAAAATTATTAATATTAATGCAATAAAAAATACTCCAGCGGCAATATCAATACAATAAAACACTCCAATGGTAATATCAATGCAATTAAAAATACTCCAGCAGCAATATTAATACAATAAAAACACTCCAGTGGTAATATCACTGCAATAAAAAATTCTCCAGTAGTAATATCAATACAATAAAAACACTCCAGTGGTAATATCAGTGCAATAAAAAAATACTCCAGTGGTAATATCACTACAACAGAATACACTACATTGGCAAAATCAATACAATAAAAAAAACATTACAGTGATAATATCAATGCCATCAAAAACATCCCCCAGGGACAATACCAATACAATAAAAACACTCCAGTGATATTGGGATAATTTGAGAAATCTTTACCTTTGTGTGTGAATTGAAACCTACCTGAGTGAGCTTTTAAAATTGTATACACTAAACAAATCTATATATTTTTTTTGTTCCGGCTTATCTCAATAAATCACATAGCCCTGTGATTTTTACAAGTAAGGAGCATACTCTTTCCAATGAGGTTTTTTATTTGGAAGCAAAAGCACCCCATGTGGTATGTAGAATGATTTGTCAAATTCTTAAGCAAAGTCCATAGGGTGCTTTTGTTTCCAAACTTAAAAAATCTTAAAAACAAAAACCTCATTGCACCTCACCTATAAAAATGGCCATAGGGATAACTGGGAGAGTTTCCAGTTGACAATCTGGCTTTGGGGCTGTCTGGGCTGCTGCGTCTAACAATTAACTGATAATTTTTCTGGGGCGCTCAAAGTGGGACGTCTTACATCAGTTTGCAGGTGATAGGCCTGGTGGAGGTGTGGTTTCGGGGCTTGGCTTATTTACAGACTTTTGAGGCTCAGATATTCAAAGTATGCTAGGCTACTCATGTGTGTAAGTGTAAGGTGTAGCCCCATCCCTAGTCACATGCTATAGGGGTCTTCGGTCTATAATGCCAATCCATGCATTTCACTACTGCAATTCAGCCAATGAGTTAAAGTGGACCAACACCGAGAGGTGATCGGCCCGGAAATCTATAAGATTCCCGGGCCGATCACCTCCCACCCCGCGGGACATCCGAGATCGGGATGTCCCGCGGGGTGAAACCCCCCGAAAAACCCCCAAACACCTTACTTGATCTTCGGCGGCGGCCGGCCGCCGCCGCCTCCCTCGCGCCCCTGTAGGCGTGCTCGCGCCAGCGCCGGCCGTCTGCGAATGGCCGAAGGGGGCGCGCGCGCGCCGAAAGTGACGCGAGGGAGGCGGCGGCGGCGGCAGCCGCTTGGACGTTCCTGATCCCCGCCTGGATGTTGGCGGGGATTGGACCGTCCAGTCACGTGGGAGCGGGGACAGGTAAGATTTTGGGGCTTTCTGGGGGGTTTCACACAGCGGGGCACCCCCGATCGGGGTGCCCCGCCGAAGTGGACCAAAACCCAGGATAGTCAAAATCCTGGGTGTTGGTCCACTTTAAAGCAAATGTAAACCCGCCAGACATCCTGCATCTGGTATCCAGTGGAACAGTTTTCTCTATAATGTCAGCAAAGTAGAACACTTAGGTGTCCCCAGAGTTTTCAGAGTAAAAGTTTACACCCTTGGGCCCTATTTTATATATGTGTAATATGGTCCTGGGAAGTTGCACAATAAATAATGTTTCCATTATACAATCTCTAATGTGAAGCTCGGAGCTGGATATCTGTCTGATGCTTTGAGGATGTGTAAGCTACAGCAGCAAGGGTCTTAAAGCGGAACAAATCACACCGAACTTGTTAAATACATTTGGCCATAGTCCCTGCTGATATTCCCTTCTTAAGGTGTAGAACTAGAAATGGATCATTTCATTTTTAGAATAGTCCTTTTTTGCTGTCCCTCTCCCTAAGATGGCAGAGGATCAGTCATTGCATAGATGTGGCAATGACATCATTGCCACACCCAACAGAGGCAATGAATGGAGGAGGTGGAGCTCTACAGCTAAAACATGTGCCATTATCTGGGATTTGAGTGGAGCAGGAGCACTAAAAATTGGCAGAAGGTGCTCTTCACGGGGGGAGCAATTTAGGAGATTCTAGTTAAAAATGTGGGTTTTGGTCTGCTTTAATAGTCAAGTCCCCACTTCCTGATCAACATGTTTGGCAGCAAATGGCAGCCAGTCACATGTCCACTAGCAACCATTCAGGTGTGATGTGTAATTCCACTCGGCAAACTCAACTGGTTAGCAGCCAGTCGAATCATTGGTAGCTATACAATAAATAGGGGCGTTGGTAGACATGACTATAGTGCCACTTTAAGATGAATGTTATCAGAAGATATTAGAGGACAATTAGCAGTCAGCCCAGGCGCTTAACCTTCCCAAAAAGAACTGTTGCCCAAATACAAAACCAAGTCGACTCTTCTAAGGTTCAGACAGATAAAACGTGAAAGTTCTTTAAACCACTGGGAGCTTTAGACGTGCAGTTCACACAAGGCAACTTATGAGACCAGGAGGCTACTAATTCATCTAGAACCTAACTCAATGCTATTACCTTTGTTTAACATCTAGAAATATTCAACGTCAAACAAGAATCCATCTTGTCATTTTTATTTATCATTAAAGGGACCGACTTAAATATTTATTATTCCAAAGCATGTGCCACAAAGTCCTTGATTCTAAGTATTTCTTCTTGTGTCCACCCTTGTTGGGAAAGTTTGCAGCCTGGAGAAGAGGCTCCAGCAGCCATGTGTAGAGATCAGTATATGTTATAGACAGGGTGCAAGGCACCTGAAGCTTTGAGGGGCCGAGCATGTTCACTGTATGCCATTAAAGAGGGGTTCTACATTTGGAATAGTGGGCCGCTTAAGTTGAAAAACTGTGTGGACAACCCTGCACAGTAAAGCATGTTCTGTCTGAGCCTACAGTGCTGATGAGTTAAGCTACTTAAATGATGTGGGTGAGATTGTTTGACCATTTTATCCACTTCTGACCTTGTGTCTGACAGAGCATCTGCTCATTCTACCACTTGGAGTGACCATTGTCTGAATTTATGAATGTTGCTTAGCCCCTTGGATTATCCACTTGCCACATAAAGTGGACCCAAAATTGTCCCTAGAGTGTAAAAGACTCTAGGGCTGAGTCAAACCTTTCCTCAGTGGTATAGAAATTTGGAATGGTCCACAGCGTAAAACCCCTAACCCAGTTCAATGTATACTCACTTACTTCTAGGATCCCTTTTCCCTCGCATCTCTGCTCCCTCTGTCTTGCTTGTTCTTGTCTGCAGGATAAAGTTAATGGAGTATGCTTTGCACACAGGGCAGGGATGCCGGAGCATATTTCAAGCAGGCTGCCCCCTAGTGTAGCCTAAGGCAGAGGCCACCTTCGTTGTATGGTAACCTTGTGCTAGAGCAGCACGACTTACCTCTGAGACTAAGCAGAAACTATAGGTGGGCCACATGGATAAAGATTAGGGGTTGGTGGCCGATAAAGCACTTATGTTTGGTCGCCTTCTTCACAAATGCTAATCAAAACAGGAAGAAGACAGTATTTCTTTTTACTCATAAATTAAATACTTGATGGATGTTGTCATCTTGGTTGAAATGCTTCTCAGGAGTAAAATGTGTTGTTGTTTGATATTGCTTCCATACATTATAGAAAATATAGGTGTTAGGTAATTTCTATATACACTACTGTGTAAATAGTGCTACAAAAATAGAAGTGTTACTAATGTATTTTACTCAATTAACAATCTGGAAATGAACAGAGTTAAAATTCTAATTAAATCAATATCTGGTGTGACCACGTCATAGCAGCAATAATTAACAGCAGCATGAGGGATTTCATCTAGACTTATGTTAAGATCAATGTTATCAATGTTATCATGTTATCAATGTTATCAGGTATTTGAGGATAGTCAGCATTTAGCCCATAAGCCCTGCTACAGCAGTTTCATGTAACATGGTCATACGCCTTGCAAAACTGAGCCTAGCAATAAGACACAAGGTTAAAGTGGACCAAAACCCACGACCATCAACCTGCCGCTAGATTCCTTCCACTCGCAGCACCCGGAATGCCCTGCTGTGTTTACACACCTCTCCCTTGGCCCAACGGTGCATGCGCAAGCAGTAGCCGTATCTGCGCTACCCCTTTAGCAGGGAGCATGCCTGTGCCAGGCATTTATGAATGGTCAGTGCAGACACACTCCCTGTTAGAGGGCAGTGGGGATGCGGCTGCTGGTGTGCTTGGCTAGACCCGGCTCCTTAGACGAGCCTAGACAAGCTCAAGTCAGCGCAGTCGAGCTGCACATGCGCCATAGGACCGGGGAAAGGTGAATTAGAGTTGTCGACCTGGGGGGTTTCACACAGCGGGGCATTTTGCATCTGTTTCAAGCTGTGATGTTTAAGCTCTTTGGAAGAAACACAAGGAAAGGAGCGACAATGAGGACTGTAAATGCACTGTGTCAGCTGAGGAGACTTGGTACAGTAGATCAAAGACACATCATGTCTGCTGTCCTTCAGAATGGGAAGATGTCCAGCAGTGCCATCAACTCAGAACAGGCAGAAACTAGCGGGACCAAGCTACACCCAAATATAGTTTGGAGAAGTCTGACGAGAAGTGGTCTTCAGTTGTGGTCAAAGGCCAAGCATCTCAACTATGCACCGAATTAAAGTGGAATAAAACCCATCTGGCGTTGCCCCTGAAGATTTCAGTGCCAGCTGCTGGCCTTCCCCTAGGACATTCCGAATGGCTTACCCTGCTCTGTGAAGCCTCCAGGGAACCTGTAATCACTCACCTCTCCCCGGCCCGAAGGCACCTGCGTGGGCTCTTATCTAATGGGAACTGCACGCTGAACTGATGTAATTCAGTAAGGCGTCTCTGATTGTTGTGAATGGAGAGCAAAAGCGGCGGCTTCCTCAAGCTGTGTGCACGCTCCCGCCTCAGCCATCAAGATAGGCCTGTTAGGGAGCGCAGGGCAGCAGGGGATGCAATCGCTCTCACTCATTCACATTATTCACACTAAGCAGAGCTGCTCGCAGAATTATGTCACTTCAGTTGGAAGCTTTGATTGGAGGATAGCCTGTACAGGTGCTGTTGGACCTGGAAGAGGTGAGTCTGCACACGCTGATCTGGGGCGTTTCACACAATAGGGTATGCCAAATCAGGATAATACAGTCGATAGCATTAGGAACTACCTTCACTGTAAAGAAGAGCAAGGAGTCCTGGAAGTGATGATAAGGCCCCCACAGAGCCCAATGTCCAGCCAACTTCAGTGTTTTAATCACAACAGGATTAATTTCTCTGGCTGGGGCATAAGATGGACTATATGTATCAATTTAGAAGCTTCCAGTGCTGGGGTCTGGACACAGACCTTCAGTCCCCAAACTGTACGTGTTTTCATAAAAATGAATATGTCTATTAAAAAAATTCCTAGATTGAGGCTAAGGTGGTCTATTATCAAGCATTTGCCAAATTGCTGTGCTACCAGGCAGGGAAGCTTTACAGATAAGGGGCATCTGAGGAATCCCCCAATGTAACAAATTATGTCACTGGAGTTGACAGGTGGAGGAAGACACTGAAAGGTATTTTTTTTTTTAATATATGTATTTTTGTAGAACAGTCTGTGAACTGGTAGGGGTCAAAAGGACCTCTATAATAATTGTCGTGGCCAAAATGCCACCAGGGAGGGAGGGTGGCATGATGGAAGACTTGACCCAGATCTTGCTAGCATTAGGGAAGGGGCGAACCTCACTATATCGGCAAGATCTTAAAGCCCTGAACTAGTTAAAATGTCCTCTAAACATTATATAATTAAATTAGAAATTAGCAAACTTTTTAAAAGTTCGATTCAGGCGATTCACAGAATTTCTACAAAAATATCGGGTTAGTCTGTAAAATTTTACCAAACTTGCTCCATAAAACAATACAAAAAAAGCTTACCTCATTCCCTGTTCCAGCACTGGGTGACCAGTGTCTTCAGCGGGACAGAGGCGCCAATTCCTCTACAACGTGCTGGGCAACCAACATCTCGATCTTATCAGCTCACTCTGCCGGTATAAAAGGCCCCTCCCTGGACCCGATATCTGGAATACCTGGGAATCCAACTCACACCAAGGTACACTTTACTGAGGCAAACTACTTTGCCATGTTCAGATTTCTAACAATTGCAATGCGATCTTGGAAACAAATGCGGATATCTTGGTTTGGGCAGAAAAATGTAAATTACCCTGCTACCCAAATTGCTATACTTATATAACCACCTGTTAGAGTCCCCCCAAAAAAGCATTTAAAAAATAAGTCTTGAAATATGTGGGGCGGAACCAGACCTAGGATATCCAAGGCCACCGTGATGACTCAAAAACGGGATGAAGGGTTGGAACTCCCAAATTTTGATTGGGGGGGGGGGAGGGGAGGGGGAGATTCAGTAGGGTGTTCTGGGGGCGAGGTTCAGGCACCCCACTGGTCTCACTCCCTCCTATGTTGCACCTTTATTGTGGTTGGGGTCCCTATTTTCTAGGGAGATTTGTAGTTTGGGGGGGAGGGAATTGCCCTTGGCTCAGCCGCTCCTGATTTCTATAATATTTCAGGATTTGAGGCTGGGGCCTGGGTTTCCCTGGTTTGGGATGCCTTATGGATCCCTAATACGGTTTGCTTTGTATCTTTTGTCACATATTTTACATATTTCTCTTGGTTTGTTAGGAGGACTATACCGCATAGGTCATTCACATCAATGATAACTATTAGCTGTGACCATCACATTTCTAGTATATACATGTATGTCCACTCAGATTACGTAAAACACAGACGTTTATTCAATTGTAACAGTAGGGTTTCTCAGATTTGTAGCAAGTTTTTTGAATACCGAACGCTCTGGTGCAGACGCGTTTCGCACTCAGCTTCCTCAGTGCACCAGGGGTACTACAACATAAACATATATACATTTGTACAGTGTTAACATTTCATGTTTATCATATATACATCTGTACAGCTCATTTTAGAACGGACCGTTGGTTGTGCTTGCACTTACTTGAATTATATCCAATTGTTGTATATATACAGTAGCTTGCTTACTCCAGGTAATTCTAGATTTAGTGAACAATTTGTTATTTCTAATTCCTGGATATTTATAGGATTTTAATTGATGGCATTGATTGGTATACTCACTTTTTGTTGCTGCATCCGTATGTATTGAGGATGTTGCGTGTGTGGCTTTTAATATGACCTGCCGAGGGATCAGTGTATTTGGGTTAATTAATGTATAATCTAGTATTTACTATTTTGTTAATTTATTGCATCTTTTCTATAGTGGTCTAATACTCACTTTTGTAGAGTTGGCCAGCTGGAATGTCCTAGTATCCTATGTTGCCTGTGTCAAATAGACACAGGTTGCGCTGTTGGTGGGCGCGGGGGTCCCTTTAATATGTAGTTTTATCGTGCTCCCAAATACTGGTTGCTTCATGTGTTGTTCCTGTGCGTGGCGTTCTGTTGAGGGTCTTCCCGCGTCTGGCGCTGGGGCCACTGTGCAGGGGGATTTTATTCCCCCTGTCAGACGCGCTCTGGCCAATCAGGAGGCCGGGCGTCTACGGAGGGCGGGGTCTCAGGACGAGCCCCTCGCAGCTGATCTCTCCGTGATTGCGGAAGGCGGCGTCCTTCCTACGGACGTCATGCGTATAGGTCTGTAATAGCTTAACTCTAGGACGCCGGGCGCCATTTTTTCGGAGTCCAGGCTCTCACCTGACATTTCTCCGTTTCTATAATAGCTTATGTCTTGGACGCCGGTCGCCATTTTACCGGAGTACAGGCTGTTATCTAGCGATCTCCGTGCGCCGGTCTGTGCATGCACTTACCAAATGGTATACCCCCTTATGCTATATCTCCCTAAGAATACACAAATACAATTAGTTTTATTCCCAGTCGTGGATATAATCGTCTAATTGATGGCTGAAAGGTATAAATGAAGTTTAACCACACAAAAATGGCGCACGGAGATCGCTAGATAACAGCCTGTACTCCGGTAAAATGGCGACCGGCGTCCAAGACATAAGCTATTATAGAAACGGAGAAATGTCAGGTGAGAGCCTGGACTCCGAAAAAATGGCGCCCGGCGTCCTAGAGTTAAGCTATTACAGACCTATACAAATTAACCACAAAATATAGCAGCCGCCAGCGAGATGACACCTAGTGCTGTCCTATGAGGGGCCACAAAGCATGCGGAAGATGTAAGCATGACGTCCGTAGGAAGGACGCCGCCTTCCGCAATCACGGAGAGATCAGCTGCGAGGGGCTCGTCCTGAGACCCCGCCCTCCGTAGACGCCCGGCCTCCTGATTGGCCAGAGCGCGTCTGACAGGGGGAATAAAATCCCCCTGCACAGTGGCCCCAGCGCCAGACGCGGGAAGACCCTCAACAGAACGCCACGCACAGGAACAACACATGAAGCAACCAGTATTTGGGAGCACGATAAAACTACATATTAAAGGGACCCCCGCGCCCACCAACAGCGCAACCTGTGTCTATTTGACACAGGCAACATAGGATACTAGGACATTCCAGCTGGCCAACTCTACAAAAGTGAGTATTAGACCACTATAGAAAAGATGCAATAAATTAACAAAATAGTAAATACTAGATTATACATTAATTAACCCAAATACACTGATCCCTCGGCAGGTCATATTAAAAGCCACACACGCAACATCCTCAATACATACGGATGCAGCAACAAAAAGTGAGTATACCAATCAATGCCATCAATTAAAATCCTATAAATATCCAGGAATTAGAAATAACAAATTGTTCACTAAATCTAGAATTACCTGGAGTAAGCAAGCTACTGTATATATACAACAATTGGATATAATTCAAGTAAGTGCAAGCACAACCAACGGTCCGTTCTAAAATGAGCTGTACAGATGTATATATGATAAACATGAAATGTTAACACTGTACAAATGTATATATGTTTATGTTGTAGTACCCCTGGTGCACTGAGGAAGCTGAGTGCGAAACGCGTCTGCACCAGAGCGTTCGGTATTCAAAAAACTTGCTACAAATCTGAGAAACCCTACTGTTACAATTGAATAAACGTCTGTGTTTTACGTAATCTGAGTGGACATACATGTATATACTAGAAATGTGATGGTCACAGCTAATAGGTATCATTGATGTGAATGACCTATGCGGTATAGTCCTCCTAACAAACCAAGAGAAATATGTAAAATATGTGACAAAAGATACAAAGCAAACCGTATTAGGGATCCATAAGGCATCCCAAACCAGGGAAACCCAGGCCCCAGCCTCAAATCCTGAAATATTATAGAAATCAGGAGCGGCTGAGCCAAGGGCAATTCCCTCCCCCCCAAACAACTCCCAAATTTTACCAACTATTACCATGCAGCTCAGCTAACACCATTACATGCCAAAAGAGAAGCCCCCATGTGGGTGCTGCTGAAAGTACCCAACTGCCACCCGATCATGGTGGACTCCCTGCTGTGGCTTCCTCATCCTCACCTCTGATAGACTCCCAGGCCTAAGCTCGATCATGCAACACAGCCTTAAAATCTGAGACAATGTGAAGTTTTCAAGCAAATTAATATCCCCACATCTGCCGATTTTGCCCTTTTTAACAGTCCCCTGCCAGCCAACGGTTGACTTGCAATAACACTCCACCTCATATCCTGCCTCCCCAAAGCCTGGGCCGGGGCTGGTTTTGCTTAGATAGGGAGGATCCTGCGTCATTAAAAATAATTAGCCAGCAAGCAGGTCACTGGATGCCTCTCCCATGTGCTTCTCTTCCATTTTCTGCAGTCAGGGAAGCTGTAACAGGGCTCCAAAGTTTGCCCTTTTTTCAATTTTATTCCTCCAGAACCACACAAAAAATGGACCTACAGCCACTTTGTCCTTTGGTGCTCTCAGTGAACGAACATAGCAAGCCAAAGTGGTCCCACAGCTGTCACTGACCACAACATTGCATGTTTAGGACTCATAAAGCTGCACAATGACATGCCCTTCCCAGATCAGCCACAAACCCAGAAACTGAAGCAAAGAAATCAATTTCGCTTAAAATACACGAGGAATTTACTTACATATTTTTCAGGTGCTTTACAATGGCTCATTATTTACTGTCCCAAGGGAAATGAGGTGGGAGAAAGTTAGTTTTTGCCTAGACAGAGATTTTAACCCTTAAAAATAAAAAATAGTTTTGGGCTTCTCCAGGGTCGGAGGCCCCCGAGCACAAAATCTGGTGGAGGCCCCAGATACAGTATTTTTTTTCCTTTAAAATAATAGTCCAGCCAAATAACTGATTGGTGGTTGTCTCGTACCTGCCTACTTACTGGAACGTCAGATTGAGTCCCTTGTGCCACCCTTGTGCTGGTGCGTGCTGCTCAGCAACTCCTGCTTTGCCATTCTGGGCAGGGGGTAGTGTAGTCACCCAGCTGGTCCAACAGAAAATAGTTCCCTGCATTGAGCTGCCAGCGGCTGTGCTTGGTGGCTTTTGTGTAGTGAGCGGCCACCGATTGACAGCTCTAAATGCACCCATCACTGTAGCATTACTGACGGCGGCTTTGCTGCTCTAGACTCTCCATACTGCCCTGTGATGGCTTTGGCTGCAGGTTTGCAAAAACAAAAAAAGGCTTGTCCAGGCACGTGGGGTCCCCATTGCCACCAATAGCTTTGTTGCTGACCCCACAGTCTGCCAGACCAAAGACTGAAAAGCCTCCTGGATCAGACCATAACCCAAAGGATGGGGTATTGGCTGGCCTGTGTCAGTGCCTGTTGGACCCGACTGCCTATTCTCCCAGCGCCAGTGAGCACCACTGTGTACCACTGTGTACTGTTTTTTTGGTGCTACACAGCGTATTTATCAATTTTTTCCTCCTTGTAAAGACTGGTGCTGTATTTTTCTGGTGCTGGTCAACGTTTTATCACTACAGCTATAAGAAATCACTGTTGGGAACAAAGTAGACAAACTTTACAGTGCGTTTGGGCTGCGTTTTAGTTGTTGTTGTCGAAATTGCGCATTCTGAGTGTCTACAGTGGCTCTGTATGGCTCTGATGCTTCATAAATAAGGCTCCCTGTTGATATCCTAACATTTATGGTACCCAAATGGCATCTATCTACAGATATTCCATAATTACTGCCTGCTCCTCTGTGCCCCCCAAGCTTGTCCTGATGTGGCACCCTTCCTATTTTTGTCACCAGGCTCACATCTTTCTTATCCATCCTGGATTGCATGGAAATATTGCCCTGCAGCACTTCCTGCTATCCCTCCTTGATAAACCCCCCTGAGCAAGGGCTGTCAATCCACTTTTATTCCCTGTCTAGAAATTGTCTATATTTAGATTGATACTGTATATATTACCCTAACCACATGCATGGACACTGGGGAATAGATTTTCTGTAATAGTAGATGGTGCTCATTAAGCTCAGGCCATCTTGTTGTATTGTCAGCTTCATCTTCCTAATTGTAAGCATAGTGATTTTCTTATTTCTCTTTTCATTTAGCTGTGTGTAAAGGGCACGCAAGCTCATTTGAGAGCCTCAGTGTAAAACACAATGAACAACTGGGAAAACAATTAATGGCTTCAGAATCGGAAGATGCATCAGGTTAGTTATTGGTTTTAACACCTTTTTATATTATGTAACAATGATCAATATTATATTTTAGCCGTTCTATTGAAAGGCAAATTGGCACTTTCGCTCCCAATGGAGCAAACTGACACCTAATGTAGGTCATATGTAATAGTTTAAATATCTTATGGCAGATAAGAAAAGAAAGGCTGGATTATATTTGGATGGCTTACAGTATATTGAAATATAACACATCTAAATTTAACATGTACTATATTTAACATGCTAAAATGATAATACTGCATTTAAAAATCTCCCCTCCAACTCGTTCAAATAATTCTGTTTTCTTACTTTTTTATTTTTGGCTGTTTTGTATTAGCGACCATATGTTAAGCGAAATGAAATGAAATCAAAATGAAAGCTATTAATAAAGCTTTATTGTAGGCAAAGTGTTGCCTCTCGTATCTTGCTTATATTTATCTATACTATACTATACCTTAATACAGACCAACAAACATTTTACATATAATGGGTGTTAGACTGGTCTCTATTCTGCAAATTTAGGATACTTAAAGTGACCCAAAACCCACTGAACATGTAAAATACATTTGGCCAAAACCCCCTGCTGATACTCTCTTCTTAGGGTGTAGAATTAGAAATAGATATTTTTACTTTTTTCGATCCGCCCAGGAACACTTCTTTTGCTGTCCCTCTCTGTGAGATGACAGGCGATCAGTCATTGCATAGGTGTGGCAATGACATCATTGCCACACACAACAGTGGCAATGAATGGAGATTAGAATGACGCAGGATCAGTGAAAATTGGCAAAATGTACTCCTCATGGGGTGAGCAATAGAGATGAGCGAATCGAATCTGAATTTAGTTTTGTAACAATTCTGAATATTGCCGCGATTCGATCGCTCAAATCGCTTCCTTAAAACTCAATTTATTATTATCCAGCCCATCTAAAATGGTGGATCCACATGTCAGGACATGTCTCATGGGGCAAGGAATCCTGGGTAGGCGTCACATGCTGTGTATCAGCAGACAGGCTTACCGATGATGTCACAGCCCTATATAAGCAGCGGCCATTTTGCGGAAGCTCATTTCGGCACTGTATTGCGGCCAGAGCAGATCAGGCAGGGAGAGAGCAAGGGACAGATAGACAGACAGATAGATAGATACAGCAAGGGAGAGATAGATAGAACAAAGAACAGAAGAAGCGAGGGACAGATAGAGAAGGAGAGAGGCTGTGACAGTGACAGAGAAAGACAGGGAAAGTTTAAAGTGTTTGCATTAGCTTTCAAGCCTATTTAGTGTTAATAACACACCTGCCTATTTAGCTTTTCCTTTTCCTGGTGTCATTCTTTAAAAAGCGTGCTAGCATAAATATTTGAAGAGTACCTGTCTATTAACATTGTGCATTTTGTAAATAAAGTCACTTTTTCACTGTTAAAGCAGCCAGCCTATGTATTTGAAGAGGGGGCATCCCAAATACTAACATAAATATTTGAAATATCTGCTAACTGGTTGCAATTTGTAAAGAAAGTCACTTTTTAAAATCTTCTGTTCTAAAGTAAATTCCATTTCATATTTTTTTTAACAATTTAGTTTTAGCAGGATATTGTAGGAATGTCTTATGTAGTTACAGGAAAGTGGTGCTGTGCCATGCTGCACAGAAATATGTGCCATCATCGGTGGGCCTAATATTAGTGACTAGCATAAATATTTGAAGAGTACCTGTCTGCTAACTGGTTGCATTTTGTAAAGAAAGTCACTTTTTAAGCAAACTTTGCCTTTCGCCGTGGGGGGGGGGGGGGGGGCATCTCAAATACTAGCATACATTTTTGAAGAGTACCTGTCTGCTAACTGGTTGCATTTTGTAAATAAAGTCACTTTTTCACTGTTAAAGCAGCCAGCCTATGTATTTGAAGAGGGGGCATCCCAAATACTAGCATAAATATTTGAAGATTATCTGTCTGCTAACTGGTTGCATTTTGTAAAGAAAGTCACTTTTTCACTGTTAAAGCAGCCAGCCTATGTATTTGAAGAGGGGGCACCCCAAATACTAGCATACATTTTTGAAGAGTACCTGTCTAACTGGTTGCATTTTGTAATGGGGGCATCCCAAATATGCTAGCATGTGTCTTTTAAGAGTACACACATTGGAGTTGGCAGCAGCAGCATTAGGAGCCCATATATTGCCTGAAAGACACACATTGGAGTTGGCAGCAGCAGCATAGGGGGCCCATATATTGCCTGAAAGACACACCCTGGAGTTGGCAGCAGCATAAGGAGCTACCATGCATCAGCTACTACCATCAGCCATTGGTGGGTGGAAATCCTGGCTGATCCATGCCTGATTCATCTTTACAAAGGTGAGTCTCTCCACATTTTTCGTGGACAGACGAGTTCTCCTTAGCATGACTATGGCCCCCGCCGCACAGCCACCTCTCATGTGAGACTCCGTGTGCCAAGGCAAACCATGTGAAGAACAGCGTGAAACCGCCATGTCCTGCACACATGGTAGGCTGGAAGGGCACTGGAAAAATATATAAATAAAAATACCCCCCCCCCCCAAAAAAAAAACGAAATAAAAAAAAAAATAAAGAATTTAAAAACAAATGTAAAATATGTTACTATATTACTAATATGTTACTACATTACTAATATGTTACGAATATGTTACTATTTTACTAATATGTTACTATGTTGCTATGATATGTTATTATTATAAATGTGTTCAAATAAGATAAATGTTAAGAATAAATATGTAATTGACAATTAGCAATGGTGTCACAGAAAAAAGTGCCTAAGGGCAAAAAACATGTGCACATCCATGAACCAAAATAGACAAGTGCACTGTCACAGGCACAACGGCTTAGGAGCGTTGAGGCCACAGCGGCGGGACCTGTCCAAGTTGCTGTTGTGGTTGTGCAGGAACCACAATCACCCATTGGGCCTTAAAGGATATGTATTGTCCCTGACCGTAGTTACAGCTCCAGACGTAGGCGCTGCCGTGCACTTTGGTACACACTGATGGGCTCAAGCACTGGCCCACCTTCTGTTCAACAAAATTATACAGGCCTGGTACTGCCTTCTTCGCAAAGAAATGACAGCTTGGGACTCTCCACCTCGGCTCGGCACAAGCCATCAGTTCTCTGAAAGGTCCACCACCTCAAAATGGAGGGACTGCAGCACCAGCAACTTGGACAGGAGCACATTTAACTTCTGCACGTTGGATGAGTGGGCACATACTGTTGTCTCTTGGGCGTGGCTTGACCAATGGATTGCTGGAGGAATGACTGACTCGGATTAAGAGGAGGAGGAGCATCTGGAGCGATAGAGCATGGGTATGACACACAGGTGGTGGAGCCTTGGCTGGCTGGAACAGGGAGCGGCGTGCCACTGGGCAATGCAGCAGGCTGGACCACCACTTTGGAGCCAACTCTCCCAGGCCACTTTATGGTGACGCTGCAAATGTTGATGCAGGGCTTTGGGGCCAACATTGGGACCCTGGCCACACTTCGCCTTCTGCCTACACATATTTCATATAGCCATGTTAACCTCCTGCGGATGCTTGATGAAAAACTGCCACATCGTCGAGTAGCTGATTTTTCTACCAACAGTCCGCACTAATTCACTGCTGCCACCGCCGACTCCAGGGACCCTCTTCTACTGCCTCCTGGGAAGGTAGCCTGCCGTGCAGCAAGTGGTCTACCCCGAGCACATTTGCCTCCATACTTTCCCCTTCTGCCACCATGCTGACCGCTAAATCTGTCACTCTCCATCACTGCAAGCCTTTAAAAGTGCCCTCAAAACTCACTGATGTCCTCCTCAGGTTCCTCAACAGTGTCTGCTTAAGAGGCCAAAAAGCTTGCAACACCACCTCCCACGCCACTCTCCTCATCACTACTTGCCCGCCTAGTGGATGAAGCGGCGAGTGTCTCCTCCACTTCTTGGCTGGGCAGTAGCTGCTGATTTTTCAGATTATCAGATCATCCTCACTGAATAGTAGAGCTGAACCCAGAGCATAAGATATAACCGACAGTTGACTGGGGGTGTCAGATGTCACTTGTAATGAAGTTGATGATCGTGTTAACCAATCGATGAAGGCAAATGGGTTGCTGGTCGAGACACGACCACTAGCTGATACCGAGAGATCAGGCCTCTCACTGAGGCTCCTGCTGCCACTCACCCCTAGTCTAATGCAACCTCTGCTTGATGAATTTAGGCCTAATATGTTACTATGTTACTAATATGTTACTATGTTACTAATATGTTACTATGTTACTAATATGTTACTAATCTGTCACTTTTCATCACTCCAAGTCTTTAAAAGTGCCCTTAAAACTCACTGATGTCCTCCTCAGGTTCCTCAACAGTGTCTGCTTAAGAAGCCAAAACACTTGCAACACCATCTCCCATGCCACTCTCCTCATCACTACTTGCCCGCCTAGTGGAAGAAGCGGCGAGTGTCTCCTCCACTTCTTGGCTGGGCAGTAGCTGCTGATTTTTCAGATTATCAGATCGTCCTCACTGAATAGTGGAGCTGAACCCAAAGCATAAGATATAACTGACAGTTGACTGGGGGTGTCAGATGTCACTTGTGATGAAGTTGTGTTAACCAATCGATGACGGCAGATGGGTTGCTGGTCGAGACTCGACCGCTAGCTGATACCAGGAGATCAGGCTTCTCACTGAGACTCCTGCTGCCACTCACCCCTAGTCTGCTGCAACCTCTGCTTGATGAATTTAGGCCTCTGCAACTTCTCTGTGCCCATCCTGGCACTTCTCTGCCTGACATACTTAGTGCATATATGAGGGGAGAACAAAATGCTACACTACACTTAAAACAGGATTTGTCGATAACAGCAGCAGGTGTGTAACTCTCTATGGCCTTTCACTAAGTAGTAACTAGGCCCTGAAGACTTTAACAGGAACAAAGTGATAAAACTCTTAGATGTGCGTATGTGCTGCTCTGATGAGGGCAATTCAATGTGCTCCAGTACGCTTGAAAAAATTTTTTTTGAGAGACTGGCCTGCGTGAAAATGAATCGGGCATGGATCAGCCAAGATTTCCACCCACCAATGCCTGATGAGAGTAGATTGATCATGGTGCCAGACCAACACTAAAATAATATGGATAGTGCAAAACAAATTTAAGGCGCTGCTCTCCAGTTACAGACATTCCTCCGCATCAGACCACAAGTAATTATTGAGGAAATGCTTTATGTTAATCTTAATTTTTATTAATATTCTTAGGATAAGATATATGTGCCCAAAATCTGTATATATTCTCTTCATGCTGCTGCCAACTCCAGGGTGTGTCTTTCAGGCAATATATTGGCTCCTAATGCTGCTGCCAACTCCTGGGTGTGTTTTTCAGGTAATGTATGTTCTCTTCATGCTGCTGCCAACTCCAGGGTGTGTCTTTCAGGCAATATATGGGCTCCTAATACTGCTGCCAACTCCTGGGTGTGTCTTTCAGGCAATATATGGGCTCCCTATGCTGCTGCCAACTCCAGTGTGTCTTTCGGGCAATATATGGATTCCTTATGCTGCTGCCAACTCCAGAGTCACTTTTAGGAAATATGTGGGCTCCTAATACTGCTGCCAACTCCATGGTGTGTTTTTCAGGCAATATATGGGCTCCTAATGCTGCTGCCAACTCAATGTGTTTTTTAGGCAATATATGGGCTCCCTATGCTGCTGCAAACTCCAGGATGAGTCTTTCAGGCAATATATGGGCTCCCTATGCCGCTGACAACTCCAGGGTGTGTTTTTCAGGCAATATATGGGCTCCTAATGCTGCTGCCAACTCCTGGGTGTGTTTTTCAGACAATATATGGGCTCCTAATGCTGCTGCCAACTCCAGGGGGTGTCTTTCAGGCAATATATGGGTTCCTTATGCTGCTGCCAACTCCAGTGTCTCTTTCAGGCAATATATTTGCTCCTAATGCTGCTGCCAACTCCTGGGGGTGTTTTCCAGGTAATATATGGGCTCCTAATGCTGCTGCAAACTCCTGTGTGTTTTTTCAGGCAATATATGGGTTCGTTATGCTGCTGCCAACTCCAGTGTCTCTTTCAGGCAATATATGGGCTCCTAATGCTGCTGCCAACTCCAGGGTGTGTTTTTAAGGCAATATATGGGCTCCTAATGCTGCTGCCAACTCCAATGTGTTTTTCAGGCAATATATAGGCTCCCTATGCTGCTGCAAAATTCAGGGTGTGTTTTTCAGGCAATATATGGGCTCCCTATGCTGCTGCCAAGTCCAGAGTGTGTCTTTTCAGGCAATATATGGGCTCCTCATGCTGATGCCACCTCAAGGCTCTTTAATTGTGCCATTCTGCGACAGCAAATCTAATAGCGATGCCTCTGATCTGCATGTCATACTTCTTTACAATATTAATTCACTAACCCGGCATGCATGCTATGCATGTTACAGCCAGGCAAAACGTTCTGAAACTCTATGAAGGCTCTCGGAAGCCCAGAAATAGCCATTTTTAATAGGGATTCGTCGCAAATAAATTCGGACCGAAAAATTTTTTTCCCGGAAAATTCGTCGAATCGTCCGAATCGAATTTTTCAAAAGTTCGCGCATCTCTAGTGAGCAATTCAGGCAATGCTAGTTATAAATGTGGGTTTTGGTCCACTTTAAGTTGTGACAGCTTAACAAACCGCTAGGTTAATTTTTGATAACGATTACGTTGTTTGATAAGTGACAAATTAACCTAGCGATTTGTGAAGCTGTCACAATTTAAGCTTCCGAAATCCAAATATATCCTTCAGAAAAAAATTGCCACCTCCCTATGCACTAATCCCTGCAAACCCCAATGTTTGTACCTTACTTTCCCTGCATTTTGCTCCTGGCAGTCATGTGATTTGCAATCAGTCACCAGCCAGCCATGGGCCAAATGTACTGGGGGGGGGGGGGGGGGGCAGTCGGGATGAAGGCCATAGCTGTAAAATGGCTGTTGGTTTGGTTTAAAATATTTATTGTATTAGATGTTTTCCACATTTTTTCTGCATACACCATAGGGTGCTGTTTCCTAACTTTCCCAAAAAAAATCCTTACTTCCCTGTAAAAATTATTTATCTTATCTGTCCCATCACTGACACAGCTGATTTTTTTGTTAGAACAAACAGTTTTTATTGCACTTTTTGGGTGTCAAAGATGTATGTTTCAGTTCTTACCCAGATTTACCAGATCTTTAGCATGTCCCCCACTGTCTACCTAGGGCAGTGATCCCCTACCCTCTCCTCAAGAGCCATCAACAGGTCTTGTTTTGTGGTTCTCCACACAGGCATTCACCTAAAGTGAATGTTTTACCCAGGGAAAATTTTAAAAAATTCAGACGTGACACTAACACTTTGTTATTGTTTTCCTCATTTGATAGATGTTTATAACACTGTGATATATTTAGGCTGATCCTGGATTTGCTTCTAGAAACAATCTGTGTCTGGTGCTTGGCTGATACCTTGAACCCTACCTTTTCCTAGACGTCCCTGGTCATAATCAGTTTTTTTATAACATTTAATACGATTTTAATACGTTTTTTTAATATTCTTAAAACCCCAAGGGATATACCATTCCCTCGTTGCATATAACACCACAAATACAACATTGCTACATTTAATGGAAAATAATGATCCTGCAATTGTGAAAATATAGAACAAAAAGAAAAAAAATTTGGATCAAAAAATGGCCTTTTATACTTTCTGTTGCTGT
Organism: Gastrophryne carolinensis; assembly: GCA_027917425.1. Lineage (NCBI taxonomy): Eukaryota > Metazoa > Chordata > Amphibia > Anura > Microhylidae > Gastrophryne > Gastrophryne carolinensis. The sequence goes on along the minus strand of CM051236.1, from coordinate 422,684,979 downwards.
GTGTTGGATTACTACCCTTGAAATATTTATTTGTACTCTCGCAGATTTTCAGTGGGCATGTTTTTCTCAACACCTCTGTGTAAGCGGGTAACACAAATATACAAAAGGGATTGACCAGCCAAATTAAAAGCAAAAAGGTACTCACCCTTTGTCCCCTGCTGCTGATCAGTCCTATCCAATAAGAAATTCTCCTGATCGCTATCAGTCACACTGGCGTTGTTAGTTAGCTAAGGAGGAGCGGGTGTGTCGGGCCTCACACCCCATCTTGGGAGGTGCAATGAATGGGGTGGGCTTGGTAGCGCCTCTGTGCTGGAGGGGCGGAATTCCGACGCAGAAATGCTGGTGACTGGAATTCAGACCTGGCCGGCATGGGATGCAATCCAAAGATAGGGTGAGTTGTTGATCGTCTGAGTAGGACCAATGTGGGGGACCATAGGTGAGTACCCCCCCCCCCTTTTGGGTGGTGGTCAATCCCTTTAGGATCCCTTCTATCATTTAGTCAGCTTGTAACTGTTGGTAGTTACTAGGAATATCGTTCTATTGTATTTGTTTCTAGGGGTCAATTCTCCATCCCTCTCAGCATGAAGAAACTGTCTAAGGCACTTGCATTAAAGTGGCACTATACCCATATGTTAACCACTTCCTCATTTACATATGGCTGCTGGTGACCAATCTGAATTTCCCTGTGGGTTATCACATCAAAACGTAATGGTTTGCGTTGGTCACTTGATTAATTGCCATTTGGTGCCATACACCATGAAAGAGTAGTGACTTGACTGTAGTGGTGCATTAATACATATACCCAACATGGGGTGCATATTAATAAATATTCCCCATGTGGGGTGTGTGTCACTTGTCACCTTCCTCAACTCCTCATCCCATTTGCCAGAATATTACAATGCAGACAAAGAATCAGACTATAGACTATAGGCCAGTCCTCTCATCAGCTTTGGCATGCTCAGCGCCTGGGCATGAGGGGCAGCAGTAGCAACATGCTGACCACTGAGGATTTGCACCCTTCCCTATCTTCTGCTGGCTGCCCATGGGCTGCATGGCCACCACCTCTTCCACCAAAATCTGATTGCCCATTTTGGGCAATATAAATATATATATATATATATATATATATATATATATATATATATATATTAATAATAGTAAAAATGTTTTTCTGTTAGCTTTGCAGGTTCTTGGCCATGGGTGTGGTGAAGATTATGCAGTGTCCCACCCTCCTGCAATTTTTAGTTTAGAATACAATAGCAGGCGGGAGCGTCAGCTAGCGCGGGATTCATCATGTAGCCGACTGCAACGAACAGCGCCGCTACTAATCCCATCACAGCGCCAGGTATGACCTGTCGCTCCCTGGCGCTCTCCAATGCATTTCAATGGAGCAATCTTTAAATATTCATAATTAATTGAGTTTATGTTTTTTTTTTTTTTTTTTTTTTAACTGTCAAAAATCCTGTGACCACTACAGCAATGTTAGATTAAAAAAAAAATATGTGCAGAATTGATATTACAGGTCTGATATTAATGTATTCATATTACAAAATGTTTAGAAAAACTTGTATAATTTTTACATAAAAAAAAAATGGTTGTTTGGGGGTTAAAAACTACTTTACACACATCGCCGCCAGCGCTCTGGGGTTTAAACAAGGAATTCACAGCGCTAGAAGTTTTTGAGCGTGATTTGTTAATGAATCTGCAGCAAGCTGTTCGCTCTGGCCATTCGCTGTCAGGCGCACCCATACAACGCAGAACCTGTGAAACATCGACCCCTAACCCCGTATTCAACATTACCGCACACCGACTGAGTCGCTGTCAACAAGCAAACCCCGGCCAAGCACAGCGAATACTACCTGGCGCTGTGAAAATCACTCTACTGGCGCTCATCTGTCGCTACCTGGCGCTATTAATGAATCGGCCTCTTGGTCTTGCCTCACCATTCTGGCAGTGGTATTGGGGTCTAGAAGAATACACTGCAAATGCTGGCACCTGCCACAACCAACGGAAGGTGTGGCAGCCATGAACCTAACACGTCCTCTAACAATTGCCAAGGCCCCCCCCCCATTTGGCCCCTGACACCCGTAAAGAAATTAATAGTTTGATTTTTTTAATGTATTTCTTATTTTTTTTTTTAGTACTTTCAGTACATTCCCCAGCCCATTTTTGCAGGGCAATTGCCCAGCCCCCCCCCCCCCTGATTTGCAGCCCTCTAGCCCTTGCTAACCCTATTTTACAGGCATTTTTAGGCCTCCAAGTTTGGGCCCCCATTGACTTTAGGTCAAGTCCGGGGGCCTGAACCAAATTTTAGCAGCAAGTTTGGCGAACTCATCGAACATGAAATTTGATGGGTCCACTCCCTAGTTTTGAACACTACTACTACTTCCTGTTACTGTGCATTGTCTGTTAAGTCTATATCTACATTTGAGTAGTTGATTGCTCAATTTGCGCTATTTAAACAGATTTAAAGGATAGGAAATATTCTTAAAGGGAAAGTCACTTTTGTGGACTATCCCTTCAGACCACAGACCAGATGAGGAACTTCTGTTTATGGAGGTGACCACTTAAGTCAATGGGAGCCCTATGTACTGAGACCACACTCACCCTTCACACTGGCTTTTCATATCAGCTCTGCGGCTTGGAAGAAGCTGGCACATGTGGTCTGAGGGCAGTGTCTAGTAAAGTGGACATTCAGGCATGGTTGAATTAATGCCAAAAACTTGCATTTTTTACTGCCACCATGAAACCTTTGTTGTGCGATTGTGTAATAAGTGTCCATCCTGTAAAAAGCCAAATCCTGAACACCACCAGGATATTTTTGTCACAGGCTGCCACTTGTTTGTTGCTAAGCTTTTCAACTCAAGCATGAGTGAGCTTGTCAAGCCACAGTGTTCACACCTGCTGGGATCCTTCACTCTGGGAGCGCTGAGGGCCCGGATCAGCCACCACATTTGGAGCATAATGTAAGAATGAATAGGAAAGGAGGGACAAACTTTGCAGACCTATTACAGCAACTCCAGCATACTACAGAAAATGGAGGAGAGGCACAGGCTTCAGGTGAGCTTTTTGCTGCCTTATTATGATTGCCTGGGCTGTTTCCTTAAGGAAATGCAGACCAAATTTGATTTATATTGTATCAATTAACTCTTTTCTAATAATAATTAGTGGCTGTTGTGCAAGAACAAACAAAAAATTACTAAAACTTTCATTATTCTGAAGGGACTTAACAGAAATTTCCCTCCAGATGTTTCAAGCAAGACATGAACCTGATAGTCCACCGAATCAGCACCTGGGAATAATGGAATGTGAGAACCATTCAGCTGATAAACATCACCATTTGTTGCATATGTTTAAATCTTAGCACACAACGCGGTATCCATAAGAACTTGTGACACATAGGGCTAAAGACAGCTGTCTGGTTTTACTTCTTTCACATAGTTTCCATTTGCATTTATTCCAGCTACAGTTAAATTTACATCCCATACATCTGCTATCTGGTATGTTTATTCTTGAGAATTGGTGGCTGGGAAATTACGTGTGGATAAGAAGTTCAAGCACACGGGGTGGATACAAGAGTTATAACCCCTCCTTGCCCCCATAGACTCTATATCTCATTGCTTTATTAATGTGGTTGTAAAGTATTGTGTTTAAAATGATGAAAGAAAATCTTAAAGTAATTTTTTTACCTCTTTATTTAATTTTCAGATGATACAGATAGAATATAGACAGCAAACAGACATATATAGATAATACAGCCATAGAATTAGACTAGAATTTAGAATTAAGGCTATAGCCCGACCCCAACTCGGTCAGTTTCCTAAGACACATTTCAAGTCATTTTCCTCCCATCTCTGTAATGTGGCTATATTCTCCTCCTTTTCCCACCACATCTTCTGGGAGGCTTGGCTTCTATTCACCTCTCAAAAAGGAAGGGAAAAGATTATGGTTTTTCTCATAGCTATCCCGTAGATTTCGTCCATTGGATGCTTCATCTCTCAGATCGGGATTACCGGGGGGGGGGGGGGGGGGGGCTGCTGGATCCCGGCCCTCTGGAGTAATAGCGAGGGACTAGGCACTGTGTCCTGCCAAGGTGCGGGGTAATTAGAAAATTAGTACAGGTACAGGCTCTCCAACCTCTATTATTTAATGTTTATAGATCCTTGTCACTGGCTATATGATGGAATAAAATCTCGAGACCAAATTCAGGCTTTCCAACCTCTATGAATATTGAAATGAATATACCATAAAGCTTTGTACATCATCAACTCCTCCATGCAACTTAACTTTTTTATCTGTAGGGACAACCTTATGGGTAAGAGTATAATTTCATCTATATACCATGATTTGATAGCTAACTGCTCAACTACAAACCTACAAACCTAAATATCCTGAGTATTGGGCAAAGGACCTTAAAATCTCATTGGATAATTCACATTGGTAAATTGATTTTGTCTAACAGCTCTAGGGGACAGGTTAAAGGAGAACTATCGCGAAAAAATGGCTCAAAAATTGAAATCTATATAGGTATGCTATACGGCGGGAGGAGGGGGTCACTTATACACCATGCATCAAGAAATTTTCAGCCAGGCATGTTTTTTATTTTTAATAATGGAAGGAAGAGGAAATCGGGTGACAGGTTCTGTCACCCCTGATGCGCTTTACCTTTAACCCCTGGATTTTATTCCTACCAGGAGAAGAAAACCACAAGCTTTGCGGGAGTTTTATTTAGTTCGAGTGTATAAGTGACCCCTCCTCTCATTAGCCAATGTGTTTATATGGGTTTTTAATATTATACAATTTTGTGATAGTGCTCCTTTAACATTGTTTACATAAAATGTTCCCATGTAGTCCATTTGAATGTTTTAGGCTCTATTCACATCTATCCGCTTACGCTGCGTTGGGCAACACAATCACAACACAAGAGAAAAGGTTGCCTTTTATTTTTAATGGGCCAGTTCACATATACACGCAGCATAAATGGGCAGCATTTTTCTGCACGCCGTGACTGCGTTGGCCAACGTAGTGCAGGCGGATAGGTGTAAATAGGGCCTAAGAGTATTTCCAGTAATTAATAAAGCACTCAACTTTCAGCTTGCACCTTCCACTGCTCTGCTGAACTTCAACCTTCAAGGTTTAAACAAATATCAGTTTCACTTAATAAAACATGTGACTACAGCTGCTAAATCCTGGAAAAACCCTGTCTCCCGTTTTAATCAACTTGTCACACATTGAGTCAATGAGATCATGGCATTTGACAAAGTGTTACCCTACATGAATGACTCCTTTGAGAAATTCCAGGCTACCTGGGAATGCTGGATTGAACATTTCAGGGGGTTATTTAAGAAACCGTAATGCCGCATAGTGCCACGTAGCATCAGGTGAACTTTGGATGCAGTATGTGAAAACCAGTCAATCTGGTGAGTGCCTCTAATAGCGTCATGTAGCGCCATATGTATCACTAGCGGTGGCTCAGTGTAAAGCGTCGGGGCTGTGTGTTCAGCAGCGCCATGTAGTACCTGTCGCTCGGCAGCGCTCTCCCATACCTTTCAATGGTGTTTTATTTGATTGTGTTTAAATAGCATTTTCCTAAAGTAATGTTCTAAATTTTTAGTTCTAATGATTATGTGGCCTCTCTTTCCCGGCAACCAAACACTTTTATTGTGCTTTATTTAATTTTTTTTATATGCAGAATTGTATGTGCAGGTCTGCCATTGTCACAGTGTTAAAACAATGTCATTCCATATGTTTTCGCTCTGGTGCTGGTGGTGTATATGTATTGAGAAACAGACTCTTGTGCTAGAGCACACAGTTTTAGGGGGCTGACGTTGATTGTGTGTAGTTTTTTCTCAAATATAGGCTTCGGCGCTGAGTGCTGGACACACTTAACTGGCACTACCTATCGTTCGCTGGAGCGTCGTCCTATTGCTAAATGTAGCGACGCCTTGGGCGTTTTGACTTCAGGACACCACCTAGCTTTCTCGATTGGCTTTGCAGTAAATCAGAGAGAGCGCTTCTAAAGCACCCTCCAGACTTCACGTTTATTAATGCTGTAGAGGATACTACAGTGACACTAGTGCCCTTATTCATCAAGCGATAGCGCCAGGTAGTGTCTGACGAGCGCCAGGTAGCGGCAGCTAACTGCGACTACCGACTCAAGTACGCCCGGCGGTGGTCACAATGACGCATTTATCAAGCAAAATGAGGCTAGCGCCGGCGAGAGCGACGGCTAGCGCGGCATTCATCATGAAGCCGCCTGGACCGAACAGCGCCGCTGCAAATTCCCTCACAGCGCCAGGTATGAGCTGTCGCTCCCTGGCGATGTCCAATGCATTTCAATGGAGCAATCTATAATAATTCATGATTAATTGGTAATAATTTTTTTTTTTAATTTTTTTAATGTCAAAAAATCGGAGAACACTTCTGCAATGTTAGGATTTATTTTTAAGTAAAAAAAAAAAAAAAAAAAATATGTGCAGAATTGATCTAACAGGTCTGAGATTAATGTATTCATATTACAAAATGATTCTAAAAACATGTATAATGTTACATTCAAAAAATATGGTTGTTTAGGGGTTAAAAACTAGTTAATACAGATCGCCGCCAGCGCTCTGGGGTTTAAACAAGGAATGGACAGCGACAGCACATTCGGAGCGTGATTTTTTGATGAATATGAAGCTAGCCGTTCGCTCTGGCCATTCGTTGTCAGGCGCTCACATACAACGCTGGACCTGTGAAACAGCGACCCCCCAGCCCGTATTCAACATTACCGCACACCGACTGAGTCGCTGTCATCAAGCTAATGCCGGGCAAGCACAGCGAATACTGGCTGGCTCTGAAAAAATCACGCTACAGTCGCTCATCTGTCGCTACCTGGCGCTATTGATGAATCGGCCTCCCCGTTATAGCGCCAGACACCCGCTTGCAGTGGCCACTTGCGGACGCTCTAAACGCCGCTACATAAATTCTCAAATGACAATAAGTGGCACTAGTCTTAAATTAGCCTCCCCATCCTTCTAATTTTCTAATAGATCACTTTTCTTATGCCTCTTATAACCCACCCCCCAAGCACACCAAAATCCCAGTTCAGACTAGCACTAACAGCTTTAATTCCATGGAGCCACAGTAAGTGAATTTACAATAAGATGGATTAGAGTCAAAATGTGTCCATAGCTACAATTCTATATCCAAACCTGTAATGATGGTGTGAAGGCATGTTTGGATGAGTGACACACACATAGGAAAAAGCCTTTTTCTCACTCACAATAAGCACAGTAACAAGCGCACTATAATTAAAGGGGCTTGCAGCAAGATATATGACTTGTCTGGAAATTCTCTCTCTATATATATCAAACTCTTTTGATGAACACCCCTGTATCTCACTCTCACACTCTTGTCTCCTCACCCTATGTTGTGTACTATAAGGCACAGTCCATACCCTACCATTCATCAGTTTATGATAAAGATCTATGGTCTTGGCAAGTTGATTAGCTCATTTGGCTTTCAGGATCACTTTTTTGCTGACAACACACAAATCCATCTCTCTGGTCTTGACCTAAGCACCCTGCTGTCACGTGTTCCTGACTGTCTAACAGCTGCCTTTTCTTTCGTGTCCTCTTATTTTGGTAGTAGGGAGAAAACAAAGCAAACAGTCATTAACACCCCAGTAATTTCCAAGATTATTGTTTATGAGATATATTTTCTCTTTGCCCACCTCCTGTTTCCAGCACCTATTTATATAATTTTGGTCATTCTTCTGATCGTTAGGATTATCTTTTGGATTGGGGAGATTTATTTGACGTGCTTCTACAATGAGAAGGTATTTATTTGGCTGAAACTGTATAAAAAGATCTCTGGATGTGCATACTGACTTCTTCCCACCTTACCCCCTGGGTACTGTGTAAAACAAGCCATTTCAAAATATTTTAAGATCTATAATGAAATGTAAATACCTTGTGTTTTCTAAGGCATGCCACTGACTTCACTTACATTCCTGGGTGTGGTTAAGCTGGGAAGAGCATGTCATGGTGAGTCATGCTCTGCTGTGGTCAGAAACAGCTGCAGGACCACTGTGGCTTGCCGTGGTTTCTTGCACTCATAGCTTATGCGCAGCAATATAAATTGCCCTGGGGAGGGATGCACATGAGCACTGTTTGTTGTGTTGGTCTGGTTTAAGTCATTTTTGACTGTTGGTCCGCTTTAAGTAAAAAAAGGTATATTCACCTCGGCAGTGGATCTATTCAGGTCCAATGCTGAAAATCATACCCCTGCTTAGGATCCATCCCTGGTCTGCCAGCATGTCTGGAGCCCATCTAAAGTCTTTATCACACTTTAGCAACTGCAACTTTAGCAACTTAGCAGCTCTAAATGGGATTAAAGGAGCACTAGCATGAAAAATGGGCCAATAATAAAAATCCCTATAAATATGCTGGATGGTGGGAGGAGGGGTCACTTATACACCCAGCATCAATAACTATCCAGTCAGGCTTGTTTCTTTTGATGAAAGAAAGAGGAAATTAGGGGTGACAGGTTCTGTCACCCCTGATATACGTGTTTTGTTGGGTGGAGGGAGGGGGGGTGAGGGTGAACAATCTTGTAAATGAGCCCTGGGGAGTGTGGTAGAAACATAGGTTGGGAATATAGGCGCTCCTGCCCTAAGGCAGGGATTTGGAAGGAAAGTTTGGATTTTGGTTCCCCTGGAAAAAGAGGTGACCAAGAGTGCGCCTATTTATCCTAATAGTAAATGGAGAGGATTTCTGATACTTATTTTCTCATTTATTTTGTACAAGTTGATCATCAAGAAAAGAGTGAAGAATAAACATACAAAAAACACATATTATTACATTATATCCTATAAAGTGAGTACCGTATATACTCGAGTATAGGCCGACCCGAATATAAGCCGAGGCACCTAATTTTACCCCAAAAACCTGGAAAAAGTTATTGACCCGAGTATAAGCCGAGGCACACAACACAGCACACAATACAGCACACATACACACACAAGGCACACACAGCACACAACACAGCACACAATACAGCACACAATACAGCACACATACACACACAAGGCACACACAGCACACAACACAGCACACAATACAGCACACATACACACACAGCACACAACACAGCACACATACAATGCACACAACACACACACTCACCAGTTCAGCTCCTGCAGGATCTTCAGCGAGGCTCCTTCCAGCGACGGTGCGGGAGAGAGTGAGGACGGCGCGGGACGACGGCATGGGTCCATCTAGACGCAGGGCAGAAGAGCCGCCTCAGAGGCTTCAGAACTCGGCGGGGAGATCAGTACACCCAGCGCGAGGTGGGTGTACCAAGATGGCGGCCGGCGCGCTCCGCGCCGCCACGTCACGTCGCGTCACTGAGGCCCGGGCCGCCATCTTGGTACACCCACCTCGCGCTGGGTGTACTGATCTCCCCGCCGAGTTCTGAAGCCTCGGCGGCTCGTCTGCCGCCTCGGAGGCTCTTCTGCCCTCGCTCAGGTAAGTCACTGACTCGAGTATAAGCCGAGGCTGCTTTTTTCAGCCCAAAAAGTGGGCTGAAAAACTCGGCTTATACTCGAGTATATACGGTAACTAAATATTTACAGTGAGCATTAAGCAAAAAAATACCGTGAGGTAAGTAGGTAGGTGGGTGGATATAGAACAGAGTCCTCTATGCCCTGTGGGCTAGTGATAACTTGAAAACAGTGGCCACTATCGTGCCCTACCTTATGTAAGGTCTCTATACTCAATGCCTCCAGTTGTAGCAGGTTGATGGTCAGGAGTGGATACCTCCGTTTGTAGCAAGATGGTTGGGTTCCAAGTCCCTTGTTTGTAGCAAGTTATATGGTTGCAATGGTTAGGTTCCAAATCCCTTGTTTGTAGCAAGTTATAGGGCTGCAAAAGCGTTTCATTCCAAAAAGAGCTTCCTCAGTGCAAATAATTCTGGTGGAAGTATTGTGCGGGATAGGTGAGTATATTGGGTGCAAGTTAAGAAGTGATAACATACAGGGATAACATAAACTTAAAAGGCGTTACTCACTGTGTGCATTTGGCATTTACTATTAGGATAAATAGGCGCACCCCTGATATACCCAAAAACTTGTCACCCCTGGATTTTATTCCTACCAGGAGAAGAAAACCACAAGCTTGCTGGGAGTTTTATTCTGTTCAGGTGTAAATCTGACCCCGCCTCTCATTAGCTTATGTGTTTTCATGGATTTTTAATATTACACAATTTCTCGATACACCTCCTTTAAATAATAGCATGCAACCAGACAACTGCCATCCCCACAAGTAAAGACAGTTTCAACAGCCCCACCATTAGAGATCTTGTATGGAGCAAAGGACTCAATACATTAAATGTAAACCTCCAGTCAAAAATGACTGATGGTACAAGCCCTCGTACCCCAAATGTTAGGTGACTTATAATGCTCTGCTTTACACTGATAATCAGGAAGCCCAAATGATGAGGATAGGAGGGTGGTGCCATTAGAAGCAGTCATGGTTCCACTTGAAGGTGTTTGCAGAAAATAAACTATTTCCAACAAACCTATTTGAAAAAAATAACAGATGGGTAAACAGGGCTTGCACATCCAACCAGAATGGTTGCTGGTTGTCCCATGATTGGATGCCATTTGCTGACAAACATGTGACTGAGGAAGTTCTGACTTGACTATAGCGTCCCTTCGTGTCCTTCCTTACTATCTGGATACTATCTGGGATATGAGGCTAATAGGGCCAATCTTCTGATAATATTATCTAGTGGCCAGAATTTTAAGCTGTCCTAGTCAATGTAATTCTTGGTGGCCTGCAAATTGGCAGTTTAGTCTTTAATATTCCCAGTCTGTTTGCTGTTACAGGTCAGCAACTCACCAAGTGAAGTTTGGAGTAGCAGCTTAGCAGCCAGGCAGTTGGCAACTTTAATAGCAATACATTCTTTTTAGGTTCTTTACTGTTTTTCATGTGTTTTTGAAGGGACAGTAAGTTTGTCAAATGCTGAATAACTATCTTATAATCGCCTTTCCCTTTTGCTGACATTATAAAGATTTAATATGGCCTCCTACTCCATAGCATAATAGTGGATCCCGCATGGATGGAATTCTGCAAATCATGTGTGTCCAGCTGAGCCAGTGTAATCCCTCCGGTGCTGAATTATGCCCTTATTCATCAAGCGATAGCGCCAGGTAGTGTCTGACGAGCGCCAGGTAGCGGCAGCTAACGGCGACTACCGACTCAAGTACGCCCGGCGGCGGTCACAATGACGCATTTATCAAGCAAAATGAGGCTAGCGCCGGCGAGAGCGACGGCTAGCGCGGCATTCATCATGAAGCCGCCTGGACCGAACAGCGCCGCTGCAAATTCCCTCACAGCGCCAGGTATGAGCTGTCGCTCCCTGGCGATGTCCAATGCATTTCAATGGAGCAATCTATAATTATTCATAATTAATTGGTATTATTTTTTTTTTTTTAATGTCAAAAAATCGGAGACCACTTCTGCAATGTTAGGATTTATTTTTAAGTAAAAAAAAAATTTTAAAAAAATTTGTGCAGAATTGATCTAACAGGTCTGAGATTAATGTATTCATATTACAAAATGATTCTAAAAACATGTATAATGTTACATTCAAAAAATATGGTTGTTTAGGGGTTAAAAACAAGTTAATACACATCGCCGCCAGCGCTCTGGGGTTTAAACAAGGAATGGACAGCGACAGCACATTCGGAGCGTGATTTGTTAATGAATATGAAGCTAGCCGTTCGCTCTGGCCATTCGTTGTCAGGCGCTCACATACAACGCTGAACCTGTGAAACAGCGACCCCCCAGCCCGTATTCAACATTACCGCACACCGACTGAGTCGCTGTCATCAAGCTAACGCCGGCCAAGCACAGCGAATACTGGCTGGCGCTGAAAAAATCACGCTACAGTCGCTCATCTGTCGCTACCTGGCGCTATTAATGAATCGGCCTCCCCGACAATGATGTCATCTATCATGGTGAGGTTTGATGGTGTCTGCATCTTATACCCATTGTTAGATTTAGTGACAGATTTAGTGAGGAAATTATGACTTGACTATAGTGTCCCTTCAAGTCCTTCTCTACTATCCGGATACTATCTGGGATATGAGGCTAACAGGGTGTCTGCTATTGCTAATCTTCTGAAAATATTATCAAGTGGCCATCATTTTAAGCTGTCCTAGGCAATGTAATTCTTGGTGGCCTGCAAATTGGCAGTTTAGTCCTTAATATTCCCAGTCTGTTTGCTGCTACAGGTCAGCAACTCACCAAGTGAAGTTTGGAGTAGCAGCTTAGTAGCAGTCAGGCAGCTGGCAACTGGCATCCTCTGTATATTTTCACTAAATAAATTTCACTTTCATAACAATAGATAACAATAAATGTTAAATAACTGTCTTATAATCGTCTTTCCTTTTTGCTGACATTCCATAGATTTAATATGGCCACTAGTAAAGGTGAAAGTGGGGTATAGGCAAGACCTCACTTGCAAAATTCCAGCCTTAGAGTTCGACCCCGCCTAATACCATAGACATCTAGTAATTGTTGTTAAAATTAATCATCGTTTATTTTTGGTAATATTAAAAAGAAACAGTGGTTACTATATAACACACACATCTCACATGTTAAAAACAATATGCTTTGTTGTCAATGCATAATGTATACACAGATCTCAAATACAATTCATGACAAAATACTGGTAAACATGATTCCATACTGTTAATCCACACTATTTATTTTCACTATTTGGAATATCATTAGACTTCAATTTATGTTGATTATGGCTGAAATGAGTATTGGCATACTAGTTTCGCCCCCCTTTTGGGCTTGTTCTGTGCCAATTCTCATGCCCATCATCAAGGAAATAAACCCTGTGTGGCAAACCCTAAGCAGGAGAAGGAAGAAGAAAAACAAAAAACAACAATATTTTTAGTATAGATAATAATATGTATAAATATATATGAGTACAAGGTTGCCATTTAATCTGACCCCCTACTCCATTGCATAATATTGGACCTAGCATGGATGGAATTGCAAATCATGTGTCCAGCTGAGCCAGTGTAAACCCTCCGGAGCTGAATTAGACAATGATGTCATCTATCATGGTGAGGTTTGATGGTGGCTACATCTTATGCCCATTATTAGATTTAGTGATCATTTGTAAATCAGCCACTGGTCACAAATTTGCAGTAATGTGTCCTCTGGAAGGTGAAGCTATTTTCCAGATTACTTTTAGCACCTTTGTTTCTCTACAGCCACTGTCAGTGTCTATGCGCCTGCAGGAGACACGTTGCTTCTTTATAGCTGCTGACAACGTGCTGTATAAACAATCACTACAATTTTATTCTTCCTACTCTCCAATGTGTGTCCGTGTGTGTGTGTGTGTGTGTGTGTGTGTGTGTGTGTGTGTGTGTGTGTGTGTGTGTTCGCTTATAAGTTATGAGTAGACAGTGCTCACTTAAAAGATGATCCGCAAATCATGAAAAACATATTTTTTTTTCTATTAAATCCCTGAAATAGCAGGATTAATGGGGTAGCTGTCCTTATTTTCTCTAATCCTTGACAGACTATATCTTTATAGACTCTTGCATTTTCAAGTCACCATCTTTTCCTAAGGGACCATCCTGATTCATGTTCCACAGATAAGTAAATCCTGGCACAGTTAATGAAATATAAGTTTGCAGGAGTCTCTCAGGGTTGGTCTAATATGCAGATATTGCTGTCAAAAGATTTGTCTGAAAGCGTCAGCATTGTGCAGGGAAGCGGCGCAGGTTTGTTAGTCGCCGTAAATGATACAGAGCCGCCATTTTCCTTTTAGAGTCTGAGGGCCAAATGCTGAGCTATTTATTATGGATTACTGCCAGAGTCACCGGCATGGGGCAATATGTCTTCAGAAAGAAACTGCTGATAATATGCTCTAACATAACATATCACTATTAAGGCTTAGCTCCAAGCATCTCCTGTCATGTTTTCAGTGGGGAAAAGCAGCTGAAAAGCAGAACACAAGACAAAACAATAGAAATAGAAGGACAGTATATATATTACATAAAATGATTGGGCATGGGCGAACCTCCCAAATTTCGGATTCGGACAAACTTTGTGTATATGTTAGGGGACCCGGTCCCCATTTAAATCAGTGGGGACCCGAACTTTGGGGGGTGGCGCAGACTGTGCAGCAGTAAGTGTGCTGCTCTAACCCCAATCCTCTTCTCCAGTCACTAGAAGTGTCCTCACTCATGGGAGCCGGTGACCATCTTTTTGTGAGGTCAAATTAAAATGCTGCTGCTGCTACGGCGGTGCTCTGTCGACGTTGCTCTGTCGCCATCGCTTTATCACTATTGCCGCTACTTAGGAAGAGGGTCGGGCTGAGGTGAGTTTCAGCAGCATCGGCTGCTACATCCTTTAGTTGAAGCGGGTTAATGGGCTGCATAACTAGATGGGCTGTTCTAAAATACTTTATTCCCAATCACCCCATGAAAGAGTCCCCCTCAATCACACTATTAATGACACCACATTACAAGCAGTGTGCGGCATCCCACATTACAGGCAGTGAGCGGCATCCCACATTACAGGCGGTGTGTAGCATGCCAATTACAGGCAACGTAAGGCATCCTAATTAGAGGCAGTATGTGTTGGATACCAATTACAGGCAGTGTGCAGCATGCCCCCCCATGCCGCAGCAGCCTCTCCCAGCGACAAAAACACACACAATGCCCTTGCCATCACCGCTGCCTGTCACCTCCACACAAACAAGTCATTGGTTGCTGGCATGAGTCATAGGCCACACCCACTCCATTGCCACAATCGATGCCCCTGGGAACGTGTTTGTGTGTAGGCGGTGGGCAGCGGAGGAAGCAGCGGACGTTTTTTGTGTGTAACTTACCTACCCCAGTATATTCTGTCAGTGTTAGAGAGCTGAGCTTCTCTGTGTAGGTTGAGACATGTCTGAACATGGAACACACAAAGTTGCTGATCAGTCTGATGACCACCGGATGTGACATAATGGCAAGTTACATAGTTACATAGTTAATACGGTTGAAAAAAGACATATGTCCATCAAGTTCAACCAAGGGTGTTGGGATAGGGGGAGTTATTTTTTTCTATTTTATTTTTCTTACTGATAACAACTAATAGTAACTGTTAATGTATTTTCTTCTAAATAAGCATCTAATCCTTTTTTGAAGCTTTCAGAGGTTGATGTCGTTGCTAGGTTCTGTGGGAGCCTATTCCACAGAAGCTTGAATTTCCTTTTTTCCAGTTTCTCCCTATATTTTTTGGATTGCGCATTTATACAAGTTAATCATGTCCCCCCTCAGTCGCCTCCTCTCAAGACTGAACAGATTGAATTCTCGTAATTTTTCCTCATAATGAAGATCCTTCATTCTTCTTATCAGTTTGGTGGCTCTCCTCTGCACCTTTTCCATAGTCAGAGCGTCTTTCTATGAAATTGTGCCCACAACTGGATGGTATATTCCATATAGGGCGAGGGCACACCAATGCCTTGTAGGGAGGCAAAATTACATCCATATCCCGTGATTTTCATGTCTCTTTTGCATGATAATATCTTGGTGGCCTTGGAGGCAGTTGCTTGACATTGCATGCAATCTACCAGTACCCCCAGATCCTTCTCAGCTAGTGACTCTCTCAGTTTTACTCTCCGAGGACATATGTGGCTTTCAGGTTATTTGACCCCGAGTTATCCCCATTGACCATTTCCCCGTTATCATTAATTAGGGCACCTACCTGTTCTGATTTAGTTTTCTTTGAATGCATATATTAAAAAACATGTTTAGGGTTTTGCTTTCTTTGGCCACATCTCTTTCATTTTGTTCTTTTGCCAACCTTATTTCTTTCTTATATGCTTTATTTACTAATTTATACTTTTCAAGGGTTATAGCTGAGAGCTCAGCCATGTCATTTTTAAATGCCCTTTTCTTGCTCTTCATTGCCCTTTTAACAGCAGGTGTCAGCCATAAGGGGTTTCATTTTAGCCACTTATATTTGTTACCCATAGGAATACATTTTGCAACGTTGGTTCATTTAAAGCACTCCCATTTGGTATCTGTATCCTTATTCCTCAACAGATGCTCCCAGTGTCCTGAAGTGCAGCTCTGAACCTGGGTAAGTTGGCCTTCCTAAAATACATTGTTTTTGCAATCCCAGACAGAGAATCTTTCTTACAGTTTATGTTGAATACAACTATATTGTGGTCACTGTTACCAAACTTTTCACAGGCAGTTACTGTCCCTATCAAGTCATCATTATTTGATATTACCAGATCTAAAAGAGCATCACCCCTCGTAGGTGCCTCCACAAACTGCTCTCCCCCTTGTAGTAGAAGCAGAACCATGTCTCCAGTCGATACCTGGGTAGTTGAAGTCCCCCATCACCACCACTGTACCAGCCTGTGATGCCCATTCTGTTTATGCAGCTCAGCTCGGGGGTCTATAGATCAAATTGTATCTTAACATTGTTTACATTACCCCACACTCCTACCCACAAGGATTCTACACCCTCACAATCTTCTGCTTCTTCTGCTATTATCCCTTCATTTCATATTTGCTCTGTCTTTCTGAAAGAGAGCAAAACCTTGAAGATTGACAGTCCAATCATGTGTGGAATCCAGCCATGTCTCACCCACACCAATAACATCGATATTTTCTTCCAGTACCAGAGCCTCTAGCTCCCCCTCTTTACTTGCCAGACTTATGGCATTTGTGTACATACACTTAAGTTCCTATCTAGTTTGACACGTTGAGGTTTAGTTTTAGCTTTTGGAGTAATGCATCCCCCTAATTTTTCACTGCTGGTTTGCAAAACATGGATCTCCTTATCCATCCTAGCAGTCCTCCACGCTTCCAATTCTCCACCCACTGTCATATGTTGTCCCCTAAGTGACCTAACTTCCCTTTGTTTTCTCTCTTGCCCTCCCCCTCACCTCACCCTCCACCCCTTCTAGTATTCTTTTACTCAGCAGAGCAGCCCCCTTCAATTCAGTTGCAAATTATCTGTAGAATACAGTTTGTACACAAAAAAGTCAGCCCAGTGCTCAGGAACCCAAATCCTTCTGCCCTGCACCAGGACTTGAGCCATGTGTTTAATTCTCTAAGCTCCCACTGTAATTCATGTGTAGCGCATGGCAAAGGCAGTATTTCAGAGAATACAACCTTGGAGGTCCTTCTCTTCAACTTGGTGCCTAAATCCTTAAATATATTCTTAAGAATCCATCTCCCATTAATTCTGTCATTGGTCTCCATGTCCCCAGCCCCTCCCAGTAATTTATCCACCCTTTCCACCACATGTCGAACCCTGGCACCAGGGAGACAGCAAATCATTTGGTTGAGGAGGTACTGGTTACAAATGATTATTTGTCCGTCTGATAATAGAATCCCCTATTACCGCTGTCTAGTCCTACCTGCAGTCCCAACCATCCCATCTTGCATCATTACCCAACTTGGCAATTTTGCTAGGGTGCACAGACACAGGTATGGCCTTCCCTTTCTGTGCTCCCTTTCTACTACCTCTATCTACATTTACCCAGCTTCTTATCTGCTCCTCCATTACTCTTTCCTCTGTTTCGACCCCACTTAATGCCTGCTCAGTGAGCGGAATGCCCTTTTCCATATTGTCAATCTCCGCCAGTGTTGTATTTTGCGCCTCCAGATATTAAACCCGAGCTTTCAAGGTTGAATTGTATACGTATCACAAACTGTGCACTGAAGTAGACTTCCAATGTTGCTAGCCATTATCCCAGTCATGAGAAGAGAACAGTAGTGAAAACACAATTTTAGTGCTTACAGTTGCAGCAACGTGGCCTTTTAACTTCTTATTTTAGCTCTGTTACACTTAGGCAATAAACAATTAATAATATAAAGTCCCTTATTCAAAAGTCCATTCACTTATAATACAACCTCACTTGAAAAAACAACCAGAACTTGTAAAACCTCCTAAACTCATTTTAAAACAATCTTATTTATAGCAAAGCAATACCTTTCTTCACCAGTGTCAGTCTCTGGCTAGTCTGGCAAACAGTCAGAAGGCTGGGCTCAGGTGAAATAAATTGGCTTTCTATTTAGGCAGCAACAACCCCACCCCATTCACTCTGCCCTCTATCAAATGCAAAACAACTAATGTTTCCCTTAATGAAAAGTCCCTTCACTTATTATACAACCACACTTGAAAATACAACCAGAACCAGAACAATCTTATTTATAGCAAAGCAATACTTCCTTTTACCAGTGTCAGTCTCTGGCTAGTCTGACAAACAGTGAAGTACACAGAGGGATTAGAAACGTGTTTCTGTGATTATATTCCTTAAAAAAGGGATAAAGGAATCCTAATAAAGTCCATGAAAGCATGAATCTGTATATGGTTATGATACCCTACAAGGATGGACAGATGAGCTGCAGGACACCCCGGGTCATCCACCTGGCTGTACAGAGTGACAGGGCCTGAGCACAGCAGCAAGGGAGACACAGTCGGGAGACAGAGTACAGATTCCAGATGGAGGGATCAAGGTCAAAGTTCAGGCTAAATATTGAAGGCAGGCAGGAAGGCTAACTTTGAACACCCAGACTCACCAGGTCCTAGAATCTTTGAGGTGCCCGGTATTCACTGAAGCCCCGTACAGCGAGGAACAGATAAGCTGTGGGACACCCCAGATCCTCCACCTGGTGGAACAGAGTTACAGGGCCTAAGCATGGCAGTAAGGAAGACACATAAGCCTCGATTCAGAGAGACAAAAAAAAACTTCCGTTTTAGTTCCGATCTGTTTTTTTTTGTGAAATGTTTCCGTTCTCGTATGATTGTACGAGCGATTCTATGCATGCATTGAAAACCTTCTGTAAAGTTTCCGTCCATTCGTACGGCAGATTACGAATATGAGAATGTCATTTTCCATCCAGACTTTTCCGTTTCATTTTCACATGTTACAACGTAGGCTTTTGTTTTTTCCATTTTCCCATCGTATCCTCCAACGAATCCTTTACGTTTCCCGTTCGATTCTGTTTCCCTTTTTCAATAAATATTCGTCCAGACGGAAATCCTTACGATCTTGCGCCTGCGCACTACAAACTTAACTCATTAAAGTGCTTGCCTACATATTTGCCACCCTCACTTCTACTACAATGTTTAGCTAAATCACTTAGCACTGTCCTCCATCTTCCCTTTTTGACCCTTAAAGCTCACCCAAACCACTTAGCACTATCCTCCATCTTCCCTTTTGGACCCTTAAAGCTCACCCAAACCACTTCTTGGTTAGGTTCTTCTCCCATTTTAGCCCCCTAAAACTTACCCAAATCACTTCTCGGTCATGTGAATATTCATCTTTAAATATTTCTGGGCCCATTAGTTTTGTGTTAATGTATTTTGTAAATGAAATGACAATGTAAAATTTTTTTTTATACCATCATAAAATATAAAATTTTAAAAAATGTAGAAAATGTAAAATTTTTACAACTATAAAAAACAAAATACATAGCAATGGCAGGCCACTGAACATCATTCTTCACCTGTGGTCCCCAACGAGTTGCGCAGCTCCTGCATCTCGCCCACCAACTGAAGGACCTGACACTCAGTAGTGCCACTCTGGCACGTGTGGTCCCTGTTAAAAAACTTAAATTAAAATATTGGTATAACCTTGTACTGCAGTGCCCCCCCCCCCCCCCGTATGGTCCAAACACCTAAATCTGGACTTCAAAAGCCAGAGGGCCCTCGCCACCACGGCCCGGGTTTTGCATAGTGCCCGATTAGAGAACCCCTGGCCCGCATTCTGCAGGCAAAGAACGGGCATCAGGAGCAAGGGCGAGTGGCACGTCTTGCAGTTCCTGCAACCAAATATAAAATAATTACACAAAGCAAAGGTAACCAACTAAAACAATAACTCCTACAACAAATTAAGATTCAAGTTCAACAATCCAAATATAATTCACAAAGGACATAAGTCTAAAAAAATATAGCAATTATATGGATGTGTGGAAAAATAAATGTTTACATGCTAAGGACTAATTTAGGTCAGCATTAAAATGCATCTATAAGGCATACATGAAATGTATTGATTCAGGTATGCATTGCTATACAATTTATGGCCTCGGCCATGCTGATACATGCAATGCCTTGGTGCTAAAGGCGCGCAGACTCCTCCACATAGCCGCAAAACATGTTCAACAATAGCAATCCGAGCCCTCAAAGGTCTCGTAAGTGGATCGGAAATGAAACGGATTTATAGGGTGGTGATCCGTCGGAAATCAGCTCTCTGAATCAGACAGAAACCCATCCCAGCAACGGAAGTTTTCTGAACGAACGGAAAATTTCAGATTTTGTTTGGAAAATGATCCGAACTAACGGAAATGTTCCGATTTGCTTCTGTTCATCGGAAGCGCATTCCCGAACATTCGTGCGAGTAGAAAATGGACGAAAAAAAGCAAAAAATGACAAACACCCACCAAAACTTTCACAGACAGCTACGGAAGTCCAGATGAATGTGTCTCTGAATCGAGGCTATAGTGCAGATGGCTGGATCTTCACTGGCCCTCCCCCATGTGTTCCCGATCCTTGAGTTCATGTGCTGCTAGTGTAGTCAATCATGGGCCTAGTACCAGCTGTGTTTCCAATATCTGGGGAGGAAAACAAACCAATAACAACAAGAAAAAAACATATTTTAACTGTTTGGTCTAGCAGTTAAATCACCTGCAGCACACTACTGCAAGGTTTAATTAAATGCGTGGCAGGTGACCTCCTCAATACCAGAAAATGCTTTTTAAGAATTTTTATTAAATACATTCATTTTACTTGTGGTACCTTGGAATGGTAGCGGCGGTTTCTTCCTTTTCTACACTGTGTTCCACCTGGGGTCTTGGACATTATACTTTGGGGTGAATTTTTGCCAAACTTATCCATTGAGGATACACAGTCAGAAAGTTTTCAGATGCAAATCCAATTAATTATCAGATGTCCTCTGCATTGCGCAACAGAAAAGTGCAAATGGTCTCAACCCAGCACTTTAGTGGTGCCCCTCTGACACCACCTTGCCTGTGCTCCTCCTACACTTCTTGGCTGTGTTTTTCCTGCTCAGACTTCTCCTGTAGCATACATCAATGGGTCACAAGCCTACAAGGAGAAAATAGTGCCCTTGGTGGGACCACTGACAGCCCAGGCACAATGACCTGCATCAGCTGGCTGACCAGACACAGCTAGCCCCAGTCCTCCCCAGCAGCCCCACCAGTCCTCCCCGGCAGCCCCACCAGTCCACCCTCACCTGGTGCCTGCCAGAACTTCATCTTCCTGTAGCCTAGTCTGATCCATTTCATACTTGCTTCAAGCACTTGGTCATGTGCAGAAGAACTGAAATAAATGAACAATTAGCTGATCCTGAAAATAATTTACATTATAACATTTTTATTACTTTTATTTTTTTCAACTCCCCTGTTAATGTGTTATTGCTTTTAATTTATTTTTTAATTTATATTTTGCCCAAAATAGGTTTACACATCTCAAACATTTCCAGTTTACCTATTTCCATAACCTCTTTCAACTTGCTATTTAAATGCAATCACTATTACTCCCGGCAAACACAAAGCGATCCTTAACACTTCATCCGCATCCAAGGTTTTCCCACCTAGCAATTATAAAAACATTTTTTTTTACAATAGCGTACATCTGTTAATTATGTGACTATGTACATTTCTAACAGAGAGGAAACGTCATCCTTATTCTTTTTATGCAAATGTCTTTCTCACTTGAAATCACATAATATATAGCAGTCATGCATTTATATATCCCCTACCTATATGTACATAAAAATCCATAAATTTCTCCTCTCTTCTCCTGATGCTTGTGTCTCCTCAGCCTCCCTTTACTCTATATTTCTTTACCATCCAGTCCTCTATGGGTAGATATTTATTTCATCGTTCTCTTCCTTTATATGTATATATCTTCACTATTGCTACTGCTGTTATTTTTTTTCTCACAGTGTTGTGGGACTACTTGACTGTTTTATTAGTGTTTTATGTTTAGGTAAGAATGAAAAAGGAAAAAAATAAGGAGCAGCTCCTTGGTTCTTTATAGCTTCTGATATACCATTCTTGTTGACTTGTATTTATTTCTATTATCCATGACCTACCCATTTGCACGTGCCACCTCTCTCCCCGGTCTCCGAGACATTCACCTTTCCTTTCCTTTATTTCTGACTTTGCAGGAGCTGGGAATTGGAAATACATTACAAGAATCTTTGGAGGATTTTCCTTGGCTTTAATTTTAATGAAAATGTGGATCTGAGCACGAGAAACAAAATTGTTTTATCATCAGAGTCTGTTTGAGTGATTGCCAAGAGGAGGCTCTGCGACTGGACGCATCTTGTGCGGCTGCTGTGCTAAATCCCCAGGCTCAGGGTCTCTGAAACAGCAAAGAGCACAAAAATTAGCCTTTGTGGTTTGTGCAGCGGAGATGGTTTATGGTGTCTTTGGTACTAGATCTCTGCTCATCTCTCCTGCTAATGACACTAATGAATCAGTGATGAAACGGCGGCTGCCTATGTTAGGACGGTGTCATGGCTGATTGTCAAGTGACTTTGATTATTTCCTAGCACTACAGATGATGGCCGTAGCAGTGTTCAGGTTATATTTATCAAAGTCCTCCTGACTACAGAACCAGCCGCTGTTTTATCTGTGTTAAATCCTTTTTATACAGAATTTTCAGAGAGATGTGCTAAGTTGTCTCTGTTATTGGGCTCTGGGTTGTTTGTCCTTTCTGTTATGGCCTTTGATACATCACTCAGTTTAGATTGTATTGATTTGGGTTGTGTTTATCGAAACTGCACAAGGGACAAATTGTAGCAAGGAAATGACATATTTCAGTGCACTATATGGGGAAAAAAACAGAAAGAACGCATAAATCTAGGTCTAGCTGCTAGTAATAACTAAGGATATATGGGTTGATTCAAAGAAACATGTAACAGCTTGGATTTTGCTCACGATCATCCTATTTTTTACGTCCGCTCGTGCGTTCGTATGAACTTGCGAGTGATTCAATAAGCAAATACGTTTCTATCCTAAAAGATACGTCCGTTCGTATGATATCTCCCGAACTTGCCTCAGTCAGTTGGCAATCGTAAAAATCACGTTCATGTGCTCACCTGTTGCGGCGGCAGCCTGTTTTGTCGGCGGCTTCCATCGTCCAGCTCTTCCAATTACTTGCGTTTGCCTCTGGTTTTCATTGGTTTTGGGCCTCTTAGATTCGTGCGTTCGTATGTTTATAAGATCTTGCGCATGCGCACCCTCAACCAGAAACTTACATAAACACCGTAGCGGCTGCATCCAACTTCATTTCTCGGTCCCTCAAACTTACCTAAACCCCTTAGCGCCTGCATCCAACTTCATTTCTCGGTCCCTCAAACTTACCTAAACCCCTTAGCGCCTGCATCCAACTTCATTTCTCGGTCCCTTAAACTTACCTAAACCCCGTAGCGCCTGCATCCAACTTCATTTCTCGGTCCCTTAAACTTACCTAAACCCCGTAGCGCCTGCATCCAACTTCATTTCTCGGTCCCTTAAACTTACCTAAACCCCGTAGCGCCTGCATCCAACTTCATTTCTCGGTCCCTCAAACTTACCTAAACCCCTTAGCGCCTGCATCCAACTTCATTTCTCGGTCCCTCAAACTTACCTAAACCCCTTAGCGCCTGCATCCAACTTCATTTCTCGGTCCCTTAAACTTACCTAAACCCCGTAGCGCCTGCATCCAACTTCATTTCTCGGTCCCTTAAACTTACCTAAACCCCGTAGCGCCTGCATCCAACTTCATTTCTCGGTCCCTCAAACTTACCTAAACCCCTTAGCGCCTGCATCCAACTTCATTTCTCGGTCCCTCAAACTTACCTAAACCCCTTAGCGCCTGCATCCAACTTCATTTCTCGGTCCCTTAAACTTACCTAAACCCCGTAGCGCCTGCATCCAACTTCATTTCTCGGTCCCTTAAACTTACCTAAACCCCGTAGCGCCTGCATCCAACTTCATTTCTCGGTCCCTTAAACTTACCTAAACCCCGTAGCGCCTGCATCCAACTTCATTTCTCGGTCCCTCAAACTTACCTAAACCCCTTAGCGCCTGCATCCAACTTCATTTCTCGGTCCCTCAAACTTACCTAAACCCCTTAGCGCCTGCATCCAACTTCATTTCTCGGTCCATAAAACGTCACCAAACCACATAATGTACATCTGTCTTTATTTTTTTTAGTGTGTATGTAATTTGGTGTGTAGTTGTTTTTTGTTGCGCATATTAGAAAAGACACATTTCTGAAGGCTTAAAATATTTTTTTATTTTAAGAGTAATTTGGTAAAATGTCCTATATTTTTTTAAAATTTTAAAAATTTGGAGTTACTTTTTAAAATAAATTTTTTTACTTAAATAGTTATATGTGAAAAATTTTTTTTTTTTTTTTTTTGTCTTTTTTATAAGTAAAATTATTTGTATAACATTTAAAACATATAAAATTTGGCTAAAAAACAGTAAAATGTATCAAACAATTTTAACAAAGTAGCCAGGACCAAGGGCACTATTCATCCTCCTCTTCGTCATCTGTTGGCCCCAACGTCGCCTGTATGGCCAGCAGCTCGGCCACCAACTCCTGGATCCTTTTTTTTTTCTCTGCCTTGGTTTTTGGCATAATCCCTGTAAGCAATAGAGAAAAAAACCTAAATAGGAGTACCAGACCGGTTGGTATGCTGTAAATAGATTTGTGGTTAATCCAATACATGTAAATGCATGACATATGTCATTCTTCCAAGGGCTAAAGTTAATGCATTTCCAACAGGTAAGTATTTAAACTCCTTAAACCGGACCTTCAACATTATTGAATGACAACCAATACCTATTTCTAAATGATTATGCACCAGATCAAAGTACAGTTTTGACGTTTATGGCTTGCAGCGCCGCCATCTGAACTCTGAAGCCTAACAATTAATGAGGAGTGGAGAGTTGGATAAAGTACAGGGGAGTACGTTACAGTGGTGCGTTGACAATCCAGAGCATAGCTGGGTTGAGGGAAAGGTCATCAATCCCACAATGCATGCCAGGACCTTACTTTTTACAATCTGTATCCCATGCTGCCTGTAAATATTGCGCCTTCCATATTCCGCAATATGGGCTGTTTTCACGCTCCTAACATGCATTAGATGGCTGAAGTCTGTTTTTCAAAGTTTCCAATCTGTAGGTACAGTGTGTTGCCTAATTATTAGCTATGTTCTTAATACGAGTTAGGGTCCGCTTTAAGCTAAAGAAGTGGCCACATGAAAGTGTTAACTACACATTGGCTAAGCCTTTAGTTATGGGTGTGTTATTAGCTTACAAAACATTAATCTGAATCATGGCATGGAGACTTACGGAGTTGGTGGCCGACAGATGGCTGGTTGGGGCCAACAGGCTGCCCTTGGTCCTGGCTCTGCTGTGAAGAAGTCCCTGGAGAAACATGTGACATTTGGTTAGTCTTTGTAGAGAGTCACTATCCCCAACATATCTGGCTCCCAGTCTGGCTGACATCACTCACCTTCGCCAGGATCGACTTCAAGCATCTCTGCTGCCTCCTCCTCCACTATCTCACCCGCTCCTGAAGCTTCTACAAATACATAATAAAGGATAACTTAGTTTTTGGCCTGACATGTATATCTTTGTGCCTATACATGAAGAGTGACATACCAGAGCCTTCCCCATGCGTGGCCAGGTATGACTCCACGCCCACGCGCCTTGGCCCCTCCTCTGTGGTAAGGTCCAGGGGCTGGTCTGAGGAGGCCACAGAGGAGGGGTAGGTCCGTCGCCCGGGAGATCCACCACCTTCACTCACAGATGCAGAGTCATGCAGCACTGGTCGGCCTGTACGTCTCCGGGTGCGGCGAATTCTGAAATCCATTTCCAACACTACCAAAGAAAAGTCATTATAAATAAAGGCATAACTTAGACATTTGGAACATATAACATGCAATTGCTTGGTACTTACTTGGGAAATGGATCCCAAAAAACCTCCGCACCCGGGGCATGTGCAGACGCTTCAGGTCCGACCAATGCTGCATGATCTGGGTGTGAGTGAAGGTGGTGCTGGTGACACGGTGGATCTCGGCGATGATCTCCCGGGCGATGTCCCTTTTCTCGCACACATTGGGCGCGAAGTCATACCGGCGCTGAAGCATGATCTGAAAAACATAATGGACACAGAGCTTGTACTTTTACACACAGACCCATATGTGTTGCATCACAAGTTGAGTATTTAATGTCATTAACACACACATTTCGAATGGCCGCCATTTTTGGGGAGTGCCTTAAAGAGGACGTTGACTGTGATTGACAGTCTGGTCTTATGTTATATGTATCACACACCATGTACATACAGATAATAGCCAACATCAACAATCAGGCCACCTGCATCTATGGCATGTTAGGATGTTTTAAAGATCCAAGATGTAGCCTAATGCTTAGGCTTTTGGCCCACGTGTGTGGCTTCCCGTTGTGTTTTTATGGCTTAGGAAAACAGTGTTCCGCAAACATCCGCATCAAGGTCCGAGACAGGCCAGGTTTGACAGCTCGCCCCGCTACTCCACAGGTTAATTAACTGTTGCTAAGCCGGAGCAATTGGCCGAATTAGGACATCAGCATAGACAGGTGAAAACGTGGCCAGGCTCGGCCCTTGAGGATGAAGTGTGAGGAGCCAGTGATTAAACATTAAGAGACCCCAAACTAGTTCCCAACGCATCATTTACATTTAGGCCATCATTGACTATTCTATTAAAATGCACAGGCAGCCACTTACCAGCATGAGGATCTCTTCCTGTTGACGGGTGAAGATAGTGGGCGCCATCTTTAGTCTTCTTCCAGGCAGCAGATAAGTGAAACCCCAGCGGTTTCCTGGTTCCGCACGAACGTACGTCCGTACGAGCGCGTAGTCGTGCGCATAGGCGTCAGACGCTGGGCGCATGATTTAAAGGTCCCTGCACCCAAAGCTCATTCTCTTTGAGCTTTTGGACAAAATGGCACCAAAAAAGGCAGCAGCTAAACGCGGCCAGCAAAGCCAGACCTCTGAGGGCCCAACAACCCGGTCCCAGCAACGACCGCAGAAGCTAAGGTCCCAGAAGGCCCAGAAGGCAAGTACCACCTCGGCCCCACCAAGGGACACTGGACCCTCCCTTTCCCAAAAAAGGGCCCCAAAGGCACGTGCCCCTGCGGCCAAAAAACAGGCCACAGCAGCCACCACCACCTCTGCCCCCAGAAGAGGCCGCCCAAGGGAGCCAACACCACCCATGCTTTCAAGCCGGGCACTTAGCCAACCCAGGCCCCACAGCAGTGCCCGAAGCCCCTCCAGCCCACACAGAAGGGCCCGAAGCCCCTCCAGCCCGCGCAGAAGGTCCCGAAGCCCATCCAGGCCGCGCAGAGGGGCCCGAAGTCCATCCAGGCCGCGCAGAGGGGCCCGAAGCCCATCCAGGGCCAGAAGAACCCCATCCAGGGCCAGAAGCCCAGCCAGGGCCAGAAGCCCCTACAGGGCCCGAACCCCATCCAGGGCCAGAAGAACCCCATCCAGGGCCAGAAGCCCCTACAGGGCCCGAACCCCATCCAGGGCCAGAAGAACCCCATCCAGGGCCAGAAGCCCCTACAGGGCCCGAACCCCATCCAGGGCCAGAAGAACCCCATCCAGGGCCAGAAGCCCCTACAGGGCCCGAACCCCATCCAGGGCCAGAAGAACCCCATCCAGGGCCAGAAGCCCCTACAGGGCCCGAACCCCATCCAGGGCCAGAAGCCCCCGACCTGGCACCAGCCGGGAACAGAGCCCCCGACCTGGCACCAGCCGGGAACCTAGCCCCCCAAGAGGGCCCCGAATTGCAACCATGACCACATCTACACCTGGAAGTTCGGTGGCCAGCCACGCAAGAACACCCAGTCCCTTGGCCAGTCCAGTCCAGTCATTGGGAAGCCACCAATCCGGCCATTCCCCTACCCAGCCCCAGGCCATAATGTCACCACATGTGTCTGCACACATGGAGGAGCAGCCAAGCCAACCATCTGGCCGCACATTGCGCCGCGGCCAGTTGAGTGGGAGATTCTCCCATGACCAAAATATGGCATTGGCTAGTGGCCTTACATTATACTATGACGAGCTATATGGGAGCAAATCCAAACACACCACCAAGCAGCGCAAGATGGAATTGTTTGAAACCATCCTCCGACAAGTAAATGCAGCGGGGGAAGAGAGGAAAGATGTGTCCCAAATTCAGAAGAAAATCTCTGATCTGAAGTATGCTGTACGGCAAAAAGAAATTAAAAGGCATAATTACAGGTAAATAAATGTTTTCGCTAAATCTAATGTTTGGGATGTGCTGTATGCCCCTTTTCTGATTACCAAACGATTTTCTCTTTTCAGCATGAAAACTGGAGGTGGATTTCCATCTAAATTGGAGTTTACCCCTGCTGAGGAGATTGTGCTTGGACTTCTCCATCCGGTCGCGGTCGGTGGACATGCTGGTCTAAGGGACACAGACTCACCGACCCGTACCCACGGTGAGTACTCTTAAATCTGCATGTTTGCCTGTTTGCTAAATAATCTACAGTTCACTAGTAACAAGATAACGGGATGCCCCTATGGTTTGCCTTGCTTGGCCTCGCACTACTGTGGCTGTTTGTGTCCTCTTTTGGTCCCTGGGAATCACACATTTAGGCCCACAGCCATTATGGCAAAGATCAAATGTCCAATTGGATTGTTAAAGTCATGAAGTTTCGCAAGATAAGTGAGATATTTTGAATCAATCACAAAACACACATCATTATGTATGGGTTGCCTTTTGGTTGTGTGAGTTGTGTTTGAGTTAACAATTTAATTAGCCACCCACAAACATATCTGACCTAGAGCAGCGAGACTCAACTGGCGGGCCGGGGTCCCAATGCGGGCCTTGCCACCACATTCAAGGACCCCTGCCCAGACAGCCCTGCACTCAGTTACTTCTGTGTTGACGTGCTCAGAGCTGCCCCCTTGATCGGCCATGTAGTGGTTGGTCTCCTGCCCAATGTCATGGCTCCCTGAAACATAGCATTGCAATATGAAGTACTGCACAGGAAGTGGCATTGCAAGGTACACAGTAACTTATTTAAATGTTCACTGGCCACAATCGTGTCCCGCTGCCCCTGCTCTGGCCCATGTGCCACAGTCCCCCCATGACCCCCCCCCACATAAGCCCCATACATTTTTAACAGATTGGCTCCATCCATCCCATCACCATCAATACGTTAACTCCCCCCTTTAGACATCCAATCCCTGTCCCCTCAGCTCTGGCCCATCCAGCCCAGCAAGGGCAAGCAGCCTTTATTAGTTGGCACTTTGAAAGCTCCAGCCCCTCCACCAGTGTCTTTATTTTTAACTAGACACCCCCTGCGTCAGCACCATGGCCAGACATTCACCTCTCACCACATACCTTTAAATGGGCGTTTCAAACAATTGTTTGAGTACCCCGGACCGAGCGAATGGTAGGCAAAATCCAAAAATGTGCCTTGAAAGTTGGATGCTGACTGGGTACACTTCATGACTTAGAACTGAGGTCACTTAGCAGTTTGTCCGAGCCATTGCACCTATGTAAACTTGCGTGGGTTTGAACAAAGGTCACCATTGCTCTAGAGTTGAATAATATTACAAATAGAGCTATATTTGATTACCTATCAAAAAAAAGGTTATGTGTGTGTGTTTACGTGGTATTTTTTTCTCTTCTTCAGCCCAGCATGATCCCTCAGCAAGGGTAAACTCACCCCCCAGTTTGGTTATGCCTACCAGGTCCGTACAGCATCGGAGCCCAGATCAGAGATTTTCGGTAAGTTAATTTAGTAGCATAAATACTAACAAGTGCTTAAGAATGTGTTAAACTGTTGAAATCCTAAATTGGGACGCAAACTTAGCCTTTTTTTTTTTTATATGTCCCTACAGACCCGCACACTCATGGAAGAGATCCAGGACATGGAGGAAGATGATGATGTCTCCGTACAGGGCACGTCGGATGAACTCCCCCTGGGTCCCAATTTGGAACTGCTCGATAATGTTTCTCTGGCCAATCCTCAGCAGCAGAGTGAATCTCCATCCATTGTGCTTGCACATGGGGAGACTGACACTACAGTCCCCAGTGTTCACTCTGCTGCTGAGGATTTGCAAAGCAGGCCGGTTGCTGTTGAGGGTACGACACCACGCGGCAGGGCACGCCCAAGAGCCAGGGTAATTGTGCGGCGGACGCCATTACGCCGCCCCACAATTTCCCAGGGGAGGCAGAGTGCCCTGCTTCAATTATGGACCCAACAAAGGGACTCTTATGACGCCCAGCTCGTTACAGAGCGTGAGCAAAGGCATGCCGACATGGTGAACATCCATACCAGTCTACAGGGCATCCTCGCGGAGTTGCGTACCCTCAACAGCAACGTGGCCAATGCAAGTAATGGCATCCAGTCAGCCATGGCTGAGATGACCAATATGCAGAGAAACATTGTGGAGCAGTTTCAAATTCACAATGCTGCCATGGCCCAGGCTAGGTCCCATTCCCATGGACCTCCACCTGGACCTCCACCTGGGTATTATGGGCAGCCACCCTATTAAGCCATGGGTGTGTGGGACATCTTTTCTCTTAACCCCCACTGTATTTACTTGTCCTTTGAGGTTTCAAACAATCCATTTTGTGTTGCTCTGGCAGGTTGTGTTTTGTATTTGCTCCCATATAGCTCCTTAGAGTAATGCTTAAGGCCACTAGCCAATGCCATAGGTCTATGTGGAGTTTATCTGGCCACTTATGGCTTTACCTATGTATTTGGTTGGTGCTCCTCCTGTTTGCAGACATGTTTGTGTGACATTATGGCCATGCCCAAATATCCCTGGGCACAGGCAATATTAATGACTGGACTAGGCTGGCCTTTGGACTGGGTGTCCTTGTTTGGTTGGGCCACTAACTTCCAGGTGTAGATGTGCTCGTTTTTTTTTGGAATGTTATCCATTTGTTACCACAGATGTATGTGGACTGATTTCTGTTAACCACTATAATTTTTCATTTGCTAAGTAAAACAAAAATTTCACTTCCAATACTTGTGGCGTTTTTAGTGGGAAGACTTTTTTAACAGCTTGGCCTAAACCAGATAATTTTGGTTGGAAGAGGTGTAACAATGCACAGCGAAAGCTAAGGAAACTACATGAAATACATTAGGCAACAATTAAGGTCGAAATTTTTTACTTAGAGGTAATGCCACATTAGGGCAAAACAACATATGTTTCCAAAAGGATAACACAGACATACAGAATGGTGAGACAGGGAAAAAAGTTAACTAAAATGCTGGCTGATCAGGTTGGCTCGAACAGATTGGCCAGACTCACTGGGGGGCCCCTCAAAATTCTCGGCTTCATCCTCGACGGCTGAAGAGGGCAGGCTGTCCACATAACGTGGGACACGTTCCATGATGGCAAAATTGTGCAAAACAGCACATGCCATTATAATGTCGATCACTTTCTTGGGATCATATTGCAGGGCCCCCCCAGTATGGTCAAGGCAACGAAAACGTGTCTTCAGCAGACCAAAGGCCCTCTCCACAACAGCCCGGGTCTTGCGATGCGCACGGTTATACGCTTCCTGAGAGGCATCCTGGGGCCGCAGCACAGGCGTCATGAGCCAGGGTAGAAGTGGGTACCCGGAATCACCTTAAACAGAGAATTAAATGTAATCAAAATTAAAAAGGCAACACAACCAACACCAAAAAATTCACAGATATCATAATGATGTAAGGTAAAGTGTTCCCCAAAAAAAAGTAGGGCACATTAGGGCCCCCAAAAATTGCACTAAGGTATAACCTAAATAAAAATGGCACTTCTATATACCAATTAATTAACAAACATCTGCACGGCCAAGGGTATTTGTATTTTACATATATTTGTAGTTTTCAGACATGTAACAATTAGGATGCTGTTGAGGGCCTATCCACATTTCACTGGAAACTACAATGTATGCAGTTTAAGTCCACTTTGACATTTAACGACCAATAGTACAAAAGGAGCCAAATGTCAAAGATCCCTAGCCACATTTCACAGGAAACTACAATGTATGCAGTTTAAGTCCACTTTGACATTTAACGACCAAAAGTACAAAAGGAGCCAAATGTCAAAGATCCCTAGCCACATTTCACTGGAAACTACAATGTATGCAGTTTAAGTCCACTTTGACATTTAACGACCAAAAGTACAAAAGGAGCCAAATGTCAAAGATCCCTAGCCACATTTCACAGGAAACTACAATGTATGCAGTTTAAGTCCACTTTGACATTTAACGACCAAAAGTACAAAAGGAGCCAAATGTCAAAGATCCCTAGCCACATTTCACTGGAAACTACAATGTATGCAGTTTAAGTCCACTTTGACATTTAACGACCAAAAGTACAAAAGGAGCCAAATGTCAAAGATCCCTAGCCACATTTCACTGGAAACTACAATGTATGCAGTTTAAGTCCACTTTGACATTTAACGACCAAAAGTACAAAAGGAGCCAAATGTCAAAGATCCCTAGCCACATTTCACTGGAAACTACAATGTATGCAGTTTAAGTCCACTTTGACATTTAACGACCAATAGTACAAAAGGAGCCAAATGTCAAAGATCCTTGGGTATAAACTCCAAACCAATATATTTAGGCACAAGGAACTTACAGACATCCTAACTAAAGGGAAAACATTCTGAAGGCCAAAGCGAGACAAGGATTTTTTGGGAAAGTTCCTAATATATGAGCCAAGAAAAAGGCAGTTGGACGCTTCTGTAAAGTTTGCCAAAACAAACATATCAACAAATACAAGATTAATGCCACATTTAATAACACACAAATAGGACACACTTACCAAGCAGCCATGCCCCCGAAAATTCACCTGCCTCAAATCTCCGAAACAACCCAGATCGCCGGAGGATATAGGAGTCGTGGGACGATCCGGGGTAGCCGGCAAGGACACTCATAAACCGCATATCCGGACCAACCACGGCCTGGACATTAAGTGAGTGTCCCATTTTACGATTCCTTAAGGCAAAAACATACAAAAAGGGTAATTGATATTTGACCCAAACTAATAAATTAACCACAAAACATGTCTGCACTCTATTGGGAAAGACTAATGAAAAGCCGAGATAAAGCAGCTACACAAATGAGGGATAAACAAATATGCTGCCGCAAAGTAAAACAGGTTACATGACACGTTGGGCAACATAATAACCAATCTCAATACCTATATATATACTCGTCGGCTGCCCTAGGTACGAGTGCCACATGTGTGCAGTCAATTGCACCAATAACGTTGGGCATGTCGGCCACATTATAAAACCCAAGCTTAATGGCGTTTCTGGCTGCCATATCATCAGGAAAATAAATATATTTTTGAGTTATGGCAGCCATGCCTTCCAAAAATTTAGATAGTGCGCGGCTCAGCGTAGGCTGTGACATCCCCACGGAGAGGGCACCCAGCCTCTGGAACGAGCCGTTCGCCAAAAATTGCAGGCAGCCAAGCATCTTGGTCATACCTGAAATTGCATGCCCCTTCCTTGTGGTGCGGGCTAACCATGGCCGCAGCTCACTATATAATTTATGGAGGGAAGCGCGATTAAGCCTGGTCAGCTCGAACAGCTCAACATCATTCATGCTATCGATGTTCATGCGACGACGCAGGGGCAATCTGCTCTCAGACATCTCGATCAACTCAATGCCAAAAAGCATAAGCCCTTGATGTGCCACAAACTCGCTCCGCTCCATCCTACTCCCGAGGCCAAATAGCTGCCGGCAAACATTTCGTAAAGCAGCTCTTTAATGGGCTTCAAAACAATTAGCAATCACCTCTCTGAATTGGGCGCAAGCCCATGTGAAGGACGTAAAAAATAGGATCGGACGCAAATAATACGATTTGGACGGGAAAAACACACGAACTAACGCAAATAATACGATTTGGACGGGAAAAACACACGAACTAACGCAAATTATACGATTCTCGTACGAAATGCGTATGTTCATATACGTCTATGCGCGAACGATCGTACGAATACGAAATGGCCAAAAAAACCAGAAAAAATGACAAACACCCACCCAAACTTACGATTCTCGATACGAAATCACTTAACTTTTGCTCTTTGAATCGAGGGGATAGTCTACCCAACACCGTGGATTATGATTACTACAAAGCTCTTTGACATCACTTTGCCTCAAGTCTGGGTAATTACCCTATGTAGGTATTTCATAAATGGAAAAAACTATGAAGTCTCTTTTTTTAGAGGATCTGATCTCTGATCCTGGGCATTATACCTTGATTTTAGAACAGGGTTGCGCAACCTTTTGAAGAGTATGGGCCACTGTGAAATGAAGTTGTTCAGATTTTTTTATAGCATAATAAAGATTTTGAAAACAACAATTTGGTTACTCACTGTTTTATCACAAAAAAACAACACCAATGTTACCCCTATTCAAAACACATTCTAATCATACATGCCCCATTGCAGCAGACCCCCAACCCCTGCAGATACACACTTACCCACACATATGTGGTATGTATTAACTTGTTTAACATTAGTTTAGGTATGCATTAACAGACAATACATTAAGTTCTACTTTCAACACTAGAGGGAGTAGAGTGTACACTCTAGTTTAGCTTAGAAAGGGTTAAGTCACATAAGCTAAAACACAGTTAGGTAAGTGGAAGTGCATAGGTTCAATGTAACAATTTAGGAGCTCAGACTATGGTAAACATCCTGGCACCTGCTATGATGGTTGATGGATGGATACATTGGTCTGACTCACCAGTTACCTACAGTTTAAGCCTATAAAAGAGTTAGGACAACCGTTAGAGACGGTTGAAGCATTGCTCAACATTATTGTAGTAAACTGGAGTGAGACAAGACGTGTGCAGGAGGAGAGGAGGCAGTAGCCAGACTGAGAGAAGGATCCAGCAAGAGCCAGATTCTACATTGCTATAGTGGAACAAGAAGGTACACCCTGGTTCTTGAGGAGGGAGTAAATACCACAAGTTCCCATTAGAATAGAGAATACCTGCTGCAGCCTTTTTCCTACTAAAGGGGAACTGACTTTGTATGCGATTGATGGAAGTGATGCCAACCTTGGATCGTATCTGTGACTTCTGAAGTGTACCAGCAAGCTACTAATAAAATCTTACTTGTTTAAGAAACCGGTCTCCTGTGGTTTGTATATGTGCCCTGCCAGCGTCCCAAGCATCCCGAACTTACTCTCCACATGCCCGAGTGTTAACCTCCTGAGCCATGTGTGCTACACATACACATTTGTAGCAAACCCAAGCGGTGGCCCAGTGGCAAGACTTCTGCATTACAGATGACCTACACCAATGTGTTACAAGGAGCTCATGCTAAAGATGCTTTTCCTTGGGACCTAAACCCACTGTGCATGATGCCCCACAGCATCTAGTCCAAGTCAAGTCTCTTTGAGATTGGTGCTTAAAAGTACTCATTAATCAGTGATTAAATGCACTCATTGCTTTCGCTTACATCGTAACTAATCGTTATCAGTACAGACTCTGGAAGCAGGTGAGTTAAATTGTTGATCCAGGGGGGTTTCACACAGTGGGGCATCCGAAATCAGGATCGCTCGCTGTGTAAATCCCCCAGGATCACCAGTTGGGATGCCTGATGGTATGGTTCTGGAGTCTAAAGGAAGTTCCTCTTTAAGGAAAGTCAATTATGTCACCCAATCAATATTGTCCCAGTTGCTGCAGTGACTGGGGGATAAAAGTGTCAACATTGTTAGATTAAGAAAAAACAAGACCTAACCCCTGTACGCAAAAAAACAAAAGAATAATTCTTGTAAGAAGGTTCCAGAGGAATAAAGGGCCTGATGCAGAGCCTCCTCTGAACTGCCCTTAAAACCTTCCGATTGTCCGGGGCTCCCGTTTGAATCGTGGCTCAAATGTGATGCAGAGCCTCCGTCGGAATGGCTCCCTAACTGATCCGTCAATTTCACTTTACTCGGAAAGCTTTTTTTGCTCTCTCGGGTGCCTTCAATTTGATCGGGGCTCCCGTTCACACGGGCGGCCCGTTTTTCCCTGATTTTTCCTGCCTTTTTGAACGTACCTGCTTGGTTTCCGTCGTATTTGACCTTCCATTTTGGTGGTTTTACCAAGTATACTTACATCTCCATGGCTCTTCAGTTGCCAGTCTGGCTACACGCAAGCGCACATCCCTAAACCTCCATTGGAATATGCATATGGCACCAACTGCCAATTTGACACATATATATATATATTTCTGTTAAATTTTTGGTGTTCCTTTTTCCTTGCCATTAATGCATACCTTAATTCTTTCTGATTGTTTTTGATTTATTGTCCCATATCTAAACCTTTTGTGTCATGTAAATGTGTGATGATGTTGTGTGATTGTACATTTGCAGGAAAGACAACACATCAAATCTTTTTATTTGTTTTTAATTCAAACGTTGTTTTTATTTTTTATTTGGATTTGGATTTTTCATATTTTTTATTTTTTTTTGCCAAAACTAAAAAACAATTAAAATTTTAATGCAAAATAAAAAACATTAGGCCTCGGGGTCTTGTGGCTGTGGTTTTCTAGTATCTGTGAATGATAAACAACATTAGTTTAGCATTGTTTTTATGGTTTGGTTGGGCGTGTTTTTTTTGGGGCACTTTTTAAACCGGACCTTCAGCGTGATTTAATGAAAAGCCCAAACTCTTAAAAAACGATTCCGCAGCATCATCTGTTAAAAAAAGATACAAGGACCCACCATTAATCCACAAAATACATTAACAAGTTTCCTGGCCTAACTAAAGTCACTTTATTAACCTCTTGCTGCCTCACATTGCCCTAGTTCTGCTATCTGCATGTAGGCTAGTTTGTAGCTGCGTACATGGGTTAAACTAAGGTGGGCTTGTATTTAACGTGACAAACTAAGTTGTTTCAGACTATTCTTGCACTTTGTTTTTTTTTTATTATAAGGAATGTGTGCGCGCACATAAACGCACGCTCGCATACTCACATCCATGATGATGTCGTCCTGCTCCTGTGTAAAGATGGCATAGCTCCTGGTATAGCTCTGACGTTCCCCCGCAGTGACGTGCAGGACATCCCAAATTGGAATGCCCCAGAGACATGATGCCTGTAACCCAACCCTGGATTTCTTCACACTCCAAAGGGCTGGGTTACATGGGTTTTGGCCTGCTTTAAAACATCATGACCAAATCAGGTTAGGATGGAATAACCCACCTCCTTTACATTATTATTAAAGTAACACAGGTTCCCTCACATAAAGCAGAACAAAACCCAGAGCGGCCACTGGTCTTCCCCCTGGAAATCCCAGATCGGGATGCCCCACTGTGTGAAACCCTTTTCACTGAGACTTTACTCAGAAATGGCAGACTCCCTCTCTTAAAGCGGAACAAGCCATAATTAGTTTAATGACTTTGCAGGCGTATATTGTAGTGCCCCCCCAGTCTGATCAAGACAACGGAACCTCATCTTCAAGAGACCAAAGGCTCGCTCCACCACAGAGCGAGTCCTCCTGGGGGCAGTATTGTAGGGCTCCTCTGCCTGTGAAGATGGGTGCAGGATTGGGGTCAGCAGCCAGGGGAGCAAAGGATAGCCAGAGTCTCCCCCCCCTCCCCCCAAAAAAAAAAGAAAAAAAAAAAAAAAGGTGTGCATTGCAACAATAGAAAAGAGGGACAAATAGGTGAGCGGGGTAGGGTTGGAGTAAAGGACATTTGTAATGAGCCTACATGCACATCCAACCTGTACACTCATTAAAAAAGTCTGGGGAATACTACTTACATAAGAGGGCAAGAACATGACGCAATAGGGTTCGATCACTTAACCCATTTAATTTAAAGTTAAAAAATTAGGCAAAAAATATACTAACAAAAAAATTACCAAATAGTGTGTTAAGGGAAAAAAAAATAAAAGACAGGGTGGGCAACCAATACAAGTTTCATACACATACCCAGTAAGGCGGGTGAGCTCAAATAGGTGCAGCCTGGTTTCTGCCATACTCAGCAGGACAAGACCGCGGAGCTGGCGCCGCTGATGTGCTCCAACAGAGGACTGCATATTATTGCCCGAGTGCAAATACGGCTGCTCTGACTTGCCGTAAGTGAAGGCTCGGCGGCCCCGTTTCATTAGGGTGATTTCAATCGGAAAACAAGGCTCTGCATCACTGAAAAAGACAGAACAATGAACGAGGCGTCCGTTTTGCCGGGAAACAGCCGGCATTAATATTACTGAAAAATAGGTAACTTGGGTGAATGGAGTCTGTGGATTTTTACCTGGTTATTATGATTCTGATCCGGGGCTGGTTAATTCAAAGGAAATAATGCACATATAATATAAGGTTTATTTGGTGAATTGCATCAATGTTCATTATATATATATGTGTGTGTGTGTGTGTGTGTGTGTGTGTGTGTGTGTGTGTGTGTGTGTGTATGTAGAGATATATGTATGTATATATATGTATATACAGACTGGGGTCAGTTTTCTCTTAGCAATTACTTTAACTTCAACTATTTAACTGAAACCATATGTTTGTACTACATGGCTGCTTCTTGGTAATAGGAGAACAGTTGGAGGAGGAGAGATTTAGGTGGACCAGAGGAATAACATTTAAGAAGGAGAATGTGGGGGAAGGGGTCATTCTTCTCTTGGCTGGGCAGTATGGTGGGGGTTGGGCGGAAGGAAGCTTGTTTGAATTAGCCTGAGAGAGAAGGATTGCTGCATTTTTCTATAGACACTAGTTACAATTCTGGACATTGCAAGTTCGTATCATATTTACACCATTCATATTATTATTTTTCTGTAATGTAATCAGCTCTATTTTATATTAAATCCATTTATTGATTTTTGGTTTCGGTCAATACTTGAAACACGATAGCTGAGATCGTTTTTGGATGGCCCAGTCCTTGTTAAAAAAATTACAAGGAAAAAAGAACAATATCACAAATGGCGATATTTTACAATTCTATATACAAAAAGTATATAACAATTTTATTTCGTAACCTAAATAAATTAGACATGTACATCACAAAATGATAGCTAAAACATATATACACACACTACGAACAGCCACAACAGCCCTGGGTGGGAAGCCTTGTAAAACTGGAACAAGCTGAGAAGAGATGAAAAAATAGATAAGTCTGTATACTTGCCCCATAAATAAAGAATATGCCAAAATAAAGCAATGTCCCCACCAGCATAATAATAAAAAACCCGCTGCCAATGAGAATATAAAAAAGAAGGGCCCACCAGCCGGGAAGAAAAACTATGCAAATAGCAACATAAAATGAAAGCGGAGTGTCATCAGTTGTACCAGTCTAGAGATGAGCGAACCGGTTCGGACGAACTGGAATTCGCTCCGAATTTCAGGAAATAATCGATTCGGCACGAACCCGAATATTTTGTGGTTCGTGCCGATCGAATTTTTCCTGAAATAAAAAAAAAAAAATGCCGGCATGGTGGGAGCGGGCCGGCCGGTTGCGCTTCGCCGGCCCCCTGACAGCGGAGCCGGCGGCTTTACCGGGCCGCTCCCACCATGCCGGCATTTAAAAAACAAAACAAAAAAAAAAAAAGCATTTTTGCCGGCATGGTGGGAGCGGGCCGGCTGGTTCCGCGCTGACAGCGGAACCGGCCGGCCCGCTCCCACCATGCCGGCATTTAAAAAAAAAGCAAACACTTACCTGCAGGTCCGGAGCGTGGAGGCCGGCGCCGCTCTCAGCTGTCATCTGAAGGCGCGTCATCAGAGGCGCCCTCTGATGACGCGCCCCGCTCCCACCATGCCGGCAAAAATGCTTTTTTTTTTTTTTTTTTTTTTAAATGCCGGCATGGTGGGAGCGGGCCGGCCGGCTTTACCGGCCCGCCGGCCGGCTCCCACCATGCCGGCATTTTTGATGGGGAACTTCGTAAAAGTTCGATTCGGTCGAACCCGAATTTCTTTGTGAAATTCGGCGAATCGGCCGAATCGAACTTTTCAAAAGTTCGCTCATCTCTATTCCAGTCATCTTATATGTTCCCCCCCACCCTGAACATACAGGTTACCCATATTAAACATCATCCTACCTGCACGTAGTGCGTTTTCTGAGCCTGTAAACATCCAAGATGTTGGCTTCTGAAGTCTCAGGCTGCCTGCAGAAAGGAAGTGTCTTCTGACTATGCCGCTCTGCATTCTTGGATTGCTGTCCTTTTCCTGACCTCAGCTCTGCTCTGTCTGTGCAAATCACAGCTATAACCTGCTCCCTGCATTTGTCCCCATGATGCTGGGAAGGAACAAGGAGTAGCTTCTAATGCAAGATGTCGACAGCCATATCCTAGAGTCCTGAACAGAGTTGCAACCCAGCGAGGGAAATAAGTGACTAAGCAGGAAATCCAAGGTTAAGGTAACCTTAGGAGGGGGAACTGCTGAGGGATCCCTGGGACATGAGACGCCCTTGGAAAAAGGTTACCAATAGCGTGGCACTGCGCTTGTCCCTTGAGGGGTGTGCCCCACCTACTGGAACCTTGGGGAAGGAGGACCCCTGGAAGGCGAAACAGGTGAGGGCCCATGCAATCCTAGGAAAGGTGCTAGAGAAAGCGTGAAGTCATGCCAGGGACCAGGATCAGTTGAAGCCATGCACACATGCTAGCTTGGCTGGAGGAGGTGCGAGCTGTGCATCACTGCGGCCTGCCGGGATGACTGCCAGTGCTGCTGTGTTTGACAAGGTAGAGCTCATCTCGGTGGGGGCTCCCTCATGCACCACGGAGCATGCCGACGAACAGGTACCTGGAGATGCTTCCCTGTCTGTGCTCCTGTATGAGCCCGTGTGAAGGGAGTAGTTGATGGACCTTGGAAGGTGGGCTGCCCTGGCGGAGGGTGGACCCAGGATGGCGGA
This sequence comes from Gastrophryne carolinensis, assembly GCA_027917425.1. Lineage (NCBI taxonomy): Eukaryota > Metazoa > Chordata > Amphibia > Anura > Microhylidae > Gastrophryne > Gastrophryne carolinensis. The sequence continues at coordinate 422,644,064 of CM051236.1, read as the reverse complement.
GAGGCCGCTGCTGACTGTATTATTTTCCAAGATACTTCTCTGGACTCTGAGGGAGATGCAGTGTACCCTATGTTACTAAGAGCAGGAGAAAGTGGGATGGAGGCCTGGGATATGGACGCTGTGGCAGCTAACCTGGCCCGCCAACACCTAGTTTTGTAGTGCCAGTGAATGAGACACTGAAGGAGGCTGAGGAACCCCTGGGGTGTGTAATTTAAGTTGTTAGGTATCCTGTGTTAGGACGGCCATAGTTTAAAAAGGAGGGTGGTCCGGGGTTAGTGATTTTAGAGGCCCTAGCTTAAAGATTCTTGTAAACTGTTTGCAACTGTGTGTGTTTTAAAATTGTGTGCCTCCTCCTCTGCCTGTTGCTATTGGAGGAGGAATTATTGGGTTTTGTGTTTGCAATTATAGTTTTATTGGTGTGTAATTCCGCTGGCCCTGGCAAGACAAGTACTTGTGTGTTTTGATTTTCTCCTTTTGTTTAAGCCTACTTATGGGAGGCCATAAGTAAGCATAATGGGGGGAACTGTAACATCCCAGACTAGCTGGGCTGAATTACACCCCCCCTAGAACTGGATTCCAGCTCCGGCAGCTCCTGGACTGCTTTCTTAAATGCAACCTTATCCCCTGCAGGAGCATCTCATAGTGTGCCGATGCTCCCCCACTACAGCTACACCCCATCTCTGCCTTGCTCTTTACTGCACCCCCATCTCTGCCCTGCTCCATGCTGGACTCCCATCCCTGCCCCGCTCCATGCTGGACTCCCATCCCTGCCCTGCTCCATTCTAGACTCCCATCTCTGCTGTCAGGGCTACAATAAGAATTTTCTGGGCCCCATACAACCTAAATTTCTGAGCCCCAAACCCACCCTGGGTCCCTAACCCACCTAAAAGTAAGTCACAAAAATAAAGCTAACCTGAAGTCTGAAAACACTTCTGGGAAGCAGGAAGATCACCATCATCAGAAAGCCAAGAATTTAAAATGGACCAAAATCCAGGATTTTTACAAATCAGTTTGGGGTGCCCCTGTATATTATCTTGACCTCCCCTTTTATGGTGCGTGCTCTTCCAATCAGCATCCATTACTGCCAACCCTGGGCTTCCTCTGGACACATGCACCCGACACCAGGCATTTAGCTAAGCCTGGTGGGGGTTGTATGCAGTGTATGGAGGGGTGCTTAGGGTGCTGGCAGGGGCCTGTACATGAGCTGAAGATTAAGTATTGAACCGGGGGGGGGGGGGGGGCGGTCACACAGCTGGAGACTCCAGAGCCAAGCTACAAGCTTTGGTCAAAGTGGGCTGAGTTCATGAAAAGTCAGCAGTTAAAGTGAGAGAAAACGTCTCCACACTGTCCTGTTATGTTAGGCTTTTGCTCTGTTTCACGCACTCCAATCTCCTCTTTATAATAATTGCTACAAACTTGCAATGGCAGCATTCAACTTTCAGCCAAGCATCTGTTTTATTATCTCCAGGCTCATTTTATAGCATCAGTTAATGCAAATGGCAAAGTACAGAAAATGTAAAGTTGTGACATTTAGAATAATAGAAGATTCAACATGTTATGGTCAAAAGTTCGTGGTGGTGTGGTCCCTAGATCTAGTTTTCCTGAGAAGAGAAAATATTCCCTCAGGACATATCAGTGAACTTTGGTCACACCCATTATACATTATTGAAAGATGATTCAGGTTTGTATGTTTAGAAAATGAAACAGTGTGTGTCCATGAGTAATATCAGTCAATAAACTATTTCAATACTCCATACTCCAATGAGATTACCTTACCAGGACTAAAAATACATACCAGAGAGATATAGAACTCTGCATGTGTACCTCATGTCCACTTATTCCAGGATGCGGGTAGAACTCAACGAAAAAACAAAAAATGGGTCTAATCCTCACCCTCTTGGGTCATTGATAACAGCATCAGCACTTTCAGAGGGTCTTCAGCAAGGCAGGGTCGCAAGGAGGGGCCTTTTATAGGGTGAGTGAGATGCACATAGCAATGGTATGTCATTTGAAAATATCATAAAGTGCTCTTTTGAGTTTGGGGGAGTTTCCTAGACAGGAGCGGGTGATACATATCTGGTACCGTTGTAATTGGGAGGAATTGGGCTTTCACACACAATAAGGTTTTCATTAAAAAAATTATATTTTTTAAAATTAAAACTTTTTTTTATAAAAAAACAAGACATTTAATTTTAAAACCCAAACTCTGATGTAAAAAACAATATATGATTTTCCTCAAAATCACTGGATATTCCTGCAAAAATCACAGTTAAACATTACGCAAAATGGTGAAAATGGCCTGACAACAGAGGGTGACAAAATCTAAAGTATGCTGCCAGTTAAAGGATTAAAAGTACCTATGCATGTTGGGTATTGTTCTGTTCAGGGACATTGTGCTTTCAGATTTAGCCTGTTTTTTCTTGTTTGCATATTGGGGGAAAGAGTTTTTTATTCTGCTTTTTTAATAATCTTTTTGGGAAACACTGTGCAACTGGTAGATTTCTTGAGGGTTTACGTCCAGAAAACTGCACCCACACAACAAGCCTGGAATGCCTAGAAATCTTGATGTATGTACTTTAAGATAATATATAGTTTGTGGGGGATTTTAAATGTAAAGGGTTGCTTTTCTTGAAAAACTACAAGGTGCGGGTAGTAGTTGTATTTTATTTTCAAATCTCATAAAGAGCTATTTCAGTTTGGGGACCTCCCGGGCAGGAAAAGGCACCCACCGATACATATGTGGTACCAATGTAATCTGGAGGAATGGGGCTATTCCACACAATATGGTTCTCTTGTAATATTTACATTTTTATTTTAAAATAAAGCTACAAATGGTAAAAAAGTGCATTTTTATTTTTTTTTTAATAAATAATTAATTTAAAATTAAATTAAATTTTAAATAAAATTGAGAAAGCACTGAAAAACAACAAGACATTTCATTTTAAAGCCCAAACTCTGTTGAAAAAAACAATATTTAATTTGTCTGGGAAATCCCTGGACAGTTATGAAAAATGGTTTGGCAACAGACAGTGACAACATCTCTAGGCTAGGCTGGCAGCGAAAGGGTTAATGATTATTCATGCCAAAATCCCAGTGCAAGATTTTCATTCAATATTGAACTAGCCTAAATGAGAATGATCTGCTTTGATTCGAGTACTAAATGCCACCCACCGGTCATCCTATATATTGTTAGTGCCTCCTATTTACCTTTGAACTATTGTACCATTGTTTGCTTACAACTTAACCTAATAAAACAATTAAAAAGAAAAAAGTTTTTGGTATCATTGTATTCTTCTCGACCCTACGTTTTCTTATTTCAGAGACATATATAGTATATGATCATTTTTTCCACCTTTGGCTATAGCTATAGAGACCTCTGAAATGGATAGATCAGCTCACATAAATAGAGTGTAATAGAGCCTGTGGCTGCTAGGACTGGGGAGATATGATCAGGGTTGGAACTGAACCCAAGAGATACCATTACAATGAAGGTGAATTTCAACACACTTGTTACTCATATGCTAAAATTTCTATGGGTTTGTAAATACTGTTACCAGTTAATAAGTTACAGCGGCAAAGGGGATCAAAAAGTAATGCTTACTCAATACGTACTGGCTAACATGGGATTGTTGTGTTTTGAGTGTATTGTGTTTGTCAGGCGATTGGAGGTCTATTGGGTTTTATGTGTATATCGTGGTTTACCCATCCAAACATATTTGAGACTGTTGCTTAGCTGGATTAAAAATCTGATTGCCTTTAGCAACATATAAATCCACAACCTGCAAAGTTGAACCTTGGCCTATGCTACTGTTCAAAGACATTTTGCTACAGTATACATTTATGTCTACAGAATCATTATGTGCATCCTTTGTTGGAAATACCACTGTTTTTTCATTTAATTATACAGGACTTAAAATGAAGGGATTTTTAGGGTACATAGCTGGTTGTTATTTTTATCCCAAGGCTTTTACACTATTTTATGTGTCACCTTGAATGGTATACAAGGCTGTATCCTTCAATTTCAGTATAACAATTACTTCAGTTGTCTAGCATATTAGTATGTTTTTACTGTTTACATTCTCATACATTTCCTTAAATACAAAAGTCTACAAAAATTATGACAGGCTCAACACTGCCAAATCCCAGAAGCCCGGATAATTTTAAATCAAGAACTAACTCTGACATTAATTAGCCAAATTCTTCTGAGGATCATGACTCCATCATCAGTTGAAATAAAAAACCTGGAAGGTGCATATTCCCCAGATATATATATATATATATATATATATATATATATATATACACAGACACAGAGTGAGATGAGTGACAGCAGTGACAGTCCCTTTCAATTAGTGCAAAACAGTTCAAGTGAGGGAGAGCTGACAAAATTATATTAGCAAGGTGGCGGATGATTAAGTGTCTTCTTATTACAATAAAAGCTTCTGGACATGCAAGTGACCTGCTTTTTTTAAAACTCTTTTAAGATGAAAAGATGCCAGTTAATTTAGAGCATGGATGGCAGAGTTTAACTGAAATCAACCAAAGCCAAGATGTCTTCAATACAGGCAGCAGATTAAAAAGAACAAGCAGAATTTTAAGTGCGTTAGGAGAGGCATAACCATGAAGAAAAAAGGAGATAGAAATAGAGGAGGATGTACATATGTAACCATTTGTCCCCAGACCAAGGTCATTTAGCTTATTACAAATGCATATTTCAGTAGTGTTTCAGTAGTAGACTGGAAAAAAGGCCATTGTTTCAAGATTCAGAATTGATGCGACCAGGCATGTCATTTACCATGTGGTGTTGAAGAGGTCAAGAGGGGCGCATGACCCTTCTCTTTTTTTTAATACATTTTTATTTATGCTTTTCAGGTTACACAATAACACAATTACATTGCCATTACAATTGCGATTACAGCTACAATTGTATAAAACAGCCAGAAAAAAAGGGGGAACATACACGCACATTCACACCACATTTGCACTCGACCTCGCCTGCTTTTTTACATTCATCTTTATGGAAGGTAGATTACTGCCCTGGAGGGTGAGCCACAGGTAGTTCTTAATCACTAGTGGAGCTAAGGGTGTTAAGCCACGCCTCCCATACTCGCTAAAACTTGTCCGGGTATCCTCTGGCCTGGTAGGTCATCTTATATAAAATCTATTTACCATTCCAACACTTCCAACCTGAAAGACTTAGAGGCAGATTCATTAACAGCGGCAGGTAGCGACAGTTGAGCGACTGTAGCAGTATTTTCACAGCGCCCGCTAGTAGTCGCTGTGCTTGGCCATTGTTCGGTTGTTGATAGCGACTCAGTCGGTGTGCAGTAATGTTGAATACGGGGTGATGAGTCGCTATTTGACAGGTTCCGCGATGTATGGGTGCGCATGATAGCGACTGGTCAGAGCGACTGGCTTCCACCATATTCATCAAAAAATTACGCTCAAAAAATTCGCGCGCTGTGAAATGCACGTTTAAACCCCAGAGAGCTGGCGGTGATGTGTTAAAAGTAGTTTTTTAACCCCCAAACCACCATATTTTTGGAAACCAAAAAAAAAAAAAAAAATTTTAAAGAATTTAGTAATATGAATACAATAATATCAGACCTGTAATATCAATTCTGCACAATTTTTAACAATCTAACATGGCAGAAGTGGTCACAGAATTTTTCACATTTAAAAAAAAAAAAAAACATTAATAACAATTAATTATGAATATTTAAAGATTGTTCCATTGAAATGCATTGGAGAGCGCCAGGTAGCGAGAGGTCCTACCTGTCGCTGTTCAAGGTCAGACGCTGGCGCTGTGGGCTGAGGCTGGAATAATGATGAATGAGTGGCTATCTGGCGCTATCTCAGTCGCTAAGCAGGGTCGGCTTGATAAATGTGTGATTGTGGTGGGGAGCCGGCGTTCTCGTAGCGGTACCCGTCATTACCGGTCGCTCACCAGTCGCTACTTGTCGCTATTCCTTCATAAATAAGGGCCTTAGTTTGTTCAGGTGCTTCCAGTTTAAAAGAATGCATTTCCTTGCGTAGGCACAGCAGGACTTTTTGCGGGCCATTATCCAACATGGGTTCAGCCACACTTAATAAGCAGAGGGACGCTGACTTCCTCATCGGAAGGCCCATGGAGACAGACATAAAGTTGGATACCCGCCCCAGAATGTCGAGATTATCGTACATTCCCAGATCATATGTAGCAGAGATCCAATGTCGAAGTTACACCAGAGATCTCTCTCTACTAGTCTCCACTGTTTCTACTAGGCCCATCCTCTTCATTCTAACCGGGTCTGATTCACCTGGTGAAACCACTTGAATCAGCCTGTCCCTAGCGTCTATGACCAAGGAGTACAAATTGTCTACCGCCTCTTCCCAATCATCCTGGTCCATGTCTGGGATCAGTTCTTCCAATTCCTCATTGTTTTCTCTAGCATGACCCTTCTCTTAGATGTTCTTATTGCACTGACTAGCATAAAATTAAAATAGCAAATTATCATTTCTGGACCCTTCCTCCTCACCATTTTCTTTCTGGCTATTCTTCTCCTTCTATTCTCTCTCTCTTGGCATTCCTTTCTCAATCCTTTCACCTTAGATTATATAAGTGTTTTGACTAATAGGCGATTCGCCAATGATATTGATATATCTAGTAGACCTTTTTGTGTTCTCCAACCAGCATTATGTTTGTGAAAAACATTCTGTTGCTCATTTATGCGATATGTCTACACAATAACCAAGTTTATTTTTTTCTGTAAACTTTGTGAAAACTGTCAATAAAAACATTAAAGTAAAAGAAGCAAAATTGTGAAAAAATTGCCCAATGATAAAAATCCATATAAATGGCAGGAGGAGTCACTTATACACAAACATTACAAAATATCCAACCAGGCTTTTTTTTTTTTTAATGGAAGGAAGAGAAATCAGGGGTGACAGGTTCTGACATCCCCTGGATTTTATTCTCATCGGGGGAAGAAAACCACATGCTTGGCAAGCATTTTATTCAGTTTGTGCATGGGGAAGGAATGGCAGCACAACCACTAGAAATCCTGGGGTGCCAAGCAGGGGGGTTCCAACCCCTTGGAGACGTGTGTAAAAAAGGTTGCTGGCACTCATGTGTTAAAGCGAACCTTCACACTAAATAAGAATCTTGTATGTTTCCCCCAGCCTGTACATACAGATTGCCCACATTAAAATTCATCCTACCTGCATCTACTGCATGGTATAAGCCTTTAAACATCCAAGATGGCGGCTCTTGGAGCATCAGGCAGCCTGCAAACAGGAAGTGTCACTCTGCATTCTGGGATTGCTGACCTTTTCCGGACCTCTCCCCCTGCACTTTATCCTGCTCTCCTCAAGATGACCCGTATCCTAGCGTCCTGAACAGAGTTGCAGCCCAGTGGGGGAAAGAATAGTAAGTAAGTGACTAAAAACTTAAAATATATTAATTTTAGATGCTGGGGAATATTTTTTAAGGGTTTGGGCTTTTCATTAAATTTTGCTGAAGGTCCGGTTTAAATAAAAGGTTCACTTTAATACAAACTTCTACAAAGGCCTCACAAGGCAATGTAATATACCTCCATTAAAAGCATTGAAGAGCAATGGTGAATTTATAGAAACACGTTACGCACTGGGGGCTTGGTCATAGATGGATACATCTAGTAACCGACATGTATATATTGTAACATACAATAATTTACCCGTGGCTGAGGAGAGACGCGCAACATCACCAGAGATCCAGTCGCCACCAAAGAAGGAGGAGAGCAGCTACCATCACTGGCCATCCTCGAGTCCGCCCCCAAACAGTCAAGTGATTGGATAAGAGGCTTGGAATAGAGGAAGACCTATGATGTGAAGATATACGTCACATAGCAACCCTGGCATCCTGCACAGCCAAGACAAACACAACATGTGTTTGCTTGGTGGACAGCAGGTCCCAGCATGTGGAAGCATGTATGGTTGCATTCGTAGTGACGGTGTCATGACATAGGCAGAAAACTGCCCCAGCCACAGTAAAAGCAATTATTTGACACTGGAGTCATAAAAATTGCAGACCCATAAGGAAGCATGAAATTAAACAAGATTGTTCAAGAGTTGATGTCTCTACAATAATGAATAGTCATAATAAAAAAAGACATATCATAGAATGTCAAAACATAATTAGCTCAGTTAAATCTAATGATGTAAAGTTAGAAATACTAACCCTAAAGTTCAAAATGTGGGGTATACGCGTTGCTAAGTCTAAAATCCACTTCAGCTCTCATTCTAAAATTCTGTTATGGAGATCTCCCCCTCGTATCCCTAGTTTGACTCTTTCTATGCCTACAATTAAAAAAGTTAGGCGATGTGTGGCCATGATATCAGCCCACTTTGGAAATTTTTAAGGGATCTATTGGCCTGATGCAGAGACTCCCCTGGACTGACCTTAAAACCTTCCGCCCGGGGGTCCCGTTTGAACCGTGGCTCCAATGTGATGCAGAGCCTCCGTCGGAATGGGTCCCTAACTGATCCGTTAATTTGTCTTCAATCAGGAAGCATTTTTTGCCCCTCTCGGGAGCATGCAGTTTCCTCGTGGCTTTCGTTCACGTTCACACGGGCGTTCTGTTTTTTCCTCCTTTTTGCTTTGTTTTTTAACGTACCTGCTTGCCTTCCGTGTCATTTTTCACACCAATTTTGTTGTTTTTGACAAGTATACTTACATCTCCATGGATTTCCTGTTGTCAATCTGGGTCCACGCAAGCGCACATCTCAAAACCTCCATGTAAATGTACATATGCCACAAACTGGCACTTTGACACATACCTAAATTTATTATTAAATTATTTTTGGTTTATTTTTCCTTGCCTTTAATGCTTACCTTAATCTCTGTTTCTCCTTCTGCCTTGTCTCTAATGCTTACCTTAATCTTTGTTTATCCTTCTGCCTTGTCTCTAATGCTTACCTTAATCTCTGTTTCTCCTTCTGCCTTGTCTCTAATGCTTACCTTAATCTCTGTTTCTCCTTCTGCCTTGTCTCTAATGCTTACCTTAATCTCTGTTTCTTATTCTGCCTTGTCTCTAATGCTTACCTTAATCTCTGTCTCTCCTTCTGCCTTGTCTCTAATGCTTACCTTAATCTCTGTTTCTCCTTCTGCCTTGTCTCTAATGCTTACCTTAATCTCTGTTTCTCCTTCTGCCTTGTCTCTAATGCTTACCTTAATCTCTGTTTCTCCTTCTGCCTTGTCTCTAATGCTTACCTTAATCTCTGTCTCTCCTTCTGCCTTGTCTCTAATGCTTACCTTAATCTCTGTTTCTCCTTCTGCCTTGTCTCTAATGCTTACCTTAATTTCTGTTTCTCCTTCTGCCTTGTCTCTAATGCTTACCTTAATCTCTGTTTCTCCTTCTGCCTTGTCTCTAATGCTTACCTTAATCTCTGTTTCTCCTTCTGCCTTGTCTCTAATGCTTACCTAAATCTCTGTTTCTCCTTCTGCCTTGTCTCTAATGCTTACCTTAATCTCTTTTCTTATTCTGCCTTGTTTCTAATGCTTACCTTAATCTCTGTTTCTCCTTCTGCCTTGTCTCTAATGCTTACCTTAATCTCCGTTTATCCTTCTGCCTTGTCTCTAATGCTTACCTTAATCTCTGTTTCTCCTTCTGCCTTGTCTCTAATGCTTATCTTAATCTCTGTTTCTCCTTCTGCCCTGTCTCTAATGCTTAAACCTTAATCTCTTTTCTTATTCTGTGTTTTCTTCTCCTTCTTCTTGCTATTCCTTGTCCCATATACGTACTTTTTGGGACATGTAACAGTATGATGATGTTGTGATAACGTACATTGCCACGAAATAAAACACACCACACTTCTTTGTAGGTTTTTTTGTTTTTTACTGTGATCCTTTTTTTGGTGTAACTGTTAAAATTGTTTTAAACTTTAAAAATATAAAAAATTTAAAATTTTCTGCAAAATGGGTGGCTCCTTTACATGCGTGGCCGTTTTCTTTGATCTGTGAAAGAAAAACATCATCATTTTTAGTGTTTGATTTAGGTGATTTTTGTTATTTGTGGGGACATGAGTTTAAACTAGTTGTCCAAAATTAAAATTAAACTTACATTGCTTTTGGCCACCAGGGCGTCTGTTGCGCAGCCTCCTCCCTGGGTCAACCAGTACGTGCGGCTCTGAATCTGTTTTGATCCAAAACACAAGTATATTAGTTACTCTTTGTGCCTCCTGAATGTCAGATTAGCTTAGGATTCGAGGCATCAAATCACTCACCTTCCGCAGCCACCACTTCATCTTGGCCCCCTTCCTGGCCTCTCCCTTGGAATGGTCCTGCGATGTCAGAACCTACAAATAACAATAGTGCACATGAGTGTATGTATTTCTTGCATGTATTAGCACATATGTAATTTTCTTAGTCTTACCGGAGTCAGGTTGTGGGTCTGTGAGGCTCGACTCCCTGCCGTCCGATTCCCCCCTGCCCTGCATGCTGAGGTCCAGCGGTTTGTCATATTCGCTGGCAAAGGAGGGGGTGGCCGTTGTCACTGGCGGTGGACCACCTATCCCTTCACCTGATTCGCCCAACACTGGGCTGCGTGCTCTTGTCCGGGTGGGGCGGAACCGCATCTTCCATTCATGCGCTGAAATAGAAACACAATCATAAAAACACGCCCAGCCAAGGCCAGTGTGAATCTTGCATGTCAAGTATACACACTTACCTGGAAAATGTTTGGCGAAGTACCGCCTCACCCGGGGCCTATGCCTCCTCTTTAAATCGGACCAGTGTTGGGCGATCTGGGTGAAGGTATAGGTGGTTTGGGTTCTTCGGGCTATCGCGTCCACCACCGCCAGCGACAACGTCCTCTTCTCAAAATCTGACCGCAGGAAGTCGTAGCGATTCCTCAGCATCATCTGTACACAATGACCCAGCATTACTCCACAAAATACATGTCCAAGTTTCTTGCCCTACCTAAAGTCACTTTCTGAACCTCTTTCTTACTCACATTGGCCTAGTTCTACTATCTGCATGTAGGCTAGTTTGTCGCTGCGTACATGTCTAAAACTAAGGTGGGCTTGTATTTAACGTTACAAAGTAAGTTGTTCCTCACTAATCTTGCGCTTAGTTTTTTTTTTATTACATGTAGTGTATGCGCGCACATAAACTCACGCTCGCCTACTCACATCCATGATGATGTTGTCCTGCTCCTGTGTGTATATTGCTGGCGACATCTTGGATGCTCTTCTGGGTATGGCTTTGACGTTCCCCCGCGGTGACGTGCGTGCGTGCACGCACCCAGGCACACAGGCTGCTGAACACGCCCACACGGTAAAAATATTTAAAGGTCAATGCACTCAGCTCTGTGTTGGATACCATATCAATATGGGAAGACCAAAAGGCAGCAGGAAGAGCCACAAAAGCCCAGAGGTGCAGAGTAGCCGCACACATGCATCATCTACTAAACAACATAAGAGCAGGCACAAGACCCATGCTGAACATGCCCCCACTAAAACGGTGGTTACGCCACAGACACAGGCACATCACAAAAAACGCAGGAGCCAGGATCCCTTGACACCTTCGCCACAACCTGCCAAATCAACACGACCCCACAAGGGTGCCAAATCTATTAAGACCCTGCAGCATACTACTCCACAACACACCAAGCATACACAAAAAAACAAACACACCAGCAAGGGTAAGCGTAGTGTTAAACCCTCCACCCCACCCAGGTCACCCACCCCTCCACCTCACCCAGGTCACCCACCCCTCCACCTCACCCAGGTCACCCACCCCTCCACCTCAACCCTCTGGGTCTCAAAGTTCAACTAACTCAGATTCCCCATCCAGCTCAACAGGTGAAAGCTCCACATGCACCCAGACATTAACCCAGAGCAGCACACACACACCATCACACTCCCCCCTAAGCCCAAGAACCACACACGACTCCCCAGATAGCCAACCATCTATTTCAACTGATGCAGGGGACACCACACACCCATGTGGGCGCCAACTACGCCATGGATCACTAACAGCCTGTTTTTGCGATGCACAAAGCATGGCTGTTGCCAATGCCGTTTGTGAACATTATGATGCCCTATTTGGCCGTAATTCAAAAGCCACCACAAAGCAGGCCAAGCAGGAGATCTGGACTAATATTGCCTGCCAAGTTAATAGTGTGGGTTCTGTCCGTCGAGATATCGAACAAATTAAGCGGAAATTTGGGGACCTCAAATATTACAGTAAAAAGAAAATGGACATTCGCCGCCAGCAGAGGTAATGCCCATTAGAAAAGCATTTATAGTCGCATTGGTAACAGGATGTAACACTTATTATGTGTGCTTTAATCTTCCCCAGCCTGCAGAAAGGGGGTGGTTTACCAACCAAAATAATACTAACCCCAGCCGAGGAACATGTATACACATACATACACCCGACCAGCGTTCAGGGCCTGCAAGAGGCACACGACACCGACCGGAATGTTAGGTCACAAGGTGAGTTTGATTTGGCCATGAGATTTTAAAATGAGGTACAAAAGCCTGTGTTACGCCAGACAACACACTGTACTTGCTGTTTAATGTAATCTAACACTCTCACTTCCAAGGACAAAGTCAACAGACCACACAAGGTCAAGCAACCCCTGGCTTATCCCCGAGGCCCATGCCACACCAGGATTTGCCACAACGAACCCAAATTGATATTGTGGATGAGGTAAGTCAATGGTCCTTTGTGTGGACTTTTAACATTGAATTTGGATCCATTCATTTGCCATAAGGAAACTAATATGAACCTACATTTCTTTACAGAACATAGTAAGTCCACCAATAATAGAACATATAAGAGATTTGGAGGAGAACACACATCAGATGTCACAAACCACTACTGAGCCAGTGGCCGCAACTCAGACTCCACAGGCCCAATAACAACATCCACACCCTCATTCTGAATCTGAACCACCCACCCGTGCCACTGCTAGAACACAGCCAAGGCGCCATATAAGCCAACGAAGACAGCTGCAAAATATGGAGGAAGCCTGGCGCCAGGAAAATACTGCATTTTCAGCAAGCACACAACAATTTAATGCCACTGTGTGCACCCAACTAACATCCCTGAATACCCAATTAGAGGTTTTAAACAGAAATGTGTCTGCCCTAAACAGCCATATGGGGGAAATGGTGCAGCAATGGCAGGACATTAACCAAAGCCTGGCACACATTGCTGCACACATGCCCCCACACCATCAATCAACTGCAACATCCTCCCCAATCTACCACTAAATTGTGGTGTAATAGTATATGACCCCACGTTCAAGTTTCAGTTTTTCCCCAAAAAAACAAATGAAAATTAACAATTTGTTTAATCACAAAGCAAAAAATAAAAAAATTAAAAAAAGCCTTGTGATTTATGAAAATACATTGGCCACGAGTTCAGCACGTATTGTGTGTGCTGTGCCACTTTGTGTACCAGAGTAAGGAAGGGTCTGCTCGTCAGAAATAGGGAAAGGTTCTGCACCCAGGTCAGTATATCGAGCAATCCTGCTTCTAATGGCAAGGTTGTGCAGGACCCCACAAGCAATAATGATTTGGATGACCTTGCCAGGCTGATACTGAAGGGCACCCCCACTCTGATCCAGACATCGGAAACGCATCTTCAACAACCCAAAGGCACGTTCCACCACAGAGCGAGTCCTGCTATGGGCTGTGTTATAGCGCTCCTGGGCCTGGGAAGATGGGTGCAGGATGGGTGTGAGCAGCCATGGTAACAAGGGATTGCCTGAGTCACCTGCAAAAATCCAAATGAAAAACATAAGGTGGCTGCTAAAAATAAGGTTTAGCTGTGCATTGGCACATTATTAAACAGGGACAAATAGGTGAGCTAGGTATTGTTTGAGGAAATGACATTTTTAATGAGGCTACATACACATCCAACCTGTACACTCATTAAAAATGTCTGTGGAATGCTACTTAGATAAGAGGGACATAACATAACACAATAGTGGTGAATCCCTTCACCCATTAAATTTAAATTAAAAACTAATAAAAAAATTAAGTTGCCAAGTTTCATGGAAATGGATCACAGATTAGTGGTGTACTGGCAAATCCAAATTCAAACATGGGGGCCCACAACTACAACTTTAAGACACATACCCAGTAGCCATCCACCAGAAAGATCTCCAGATTGAAACCGGTGATAGAGGCTTGAGTTCCTCAAAATATGCCCGTCATGCGTGGATCCAGGGAAGCCTGCAAACATGCTGAAAAATTGTAGATCAGGGCCCGCCACTGCCTGAACATTTGATGGAATGGCCCATCTTCCTGTTCCTGCACAAAGCCAACAAAAAGTGGAATTAGTGTGAGGCATAAAAAATGTTTGCTAAAAAAAAAAAAAAAAAAGCAGACCCAAACCACATACCTGAACAGATATTCCATGTCAGCAGGGGGGATCAATGAGACATGTGTGCAATCGATTGCACCAATGACGTTGGGCATGTCGGCTATGTTATAAAAGCCCAGCTTAACCGCATTCCAGGCTTCCCCTGTTTGAGGGAAAAAAATATAATTCTGTGCCAGGGTAGCCATGCCAAAAACTGCAGGCAGCCAACCAATTTGGGTGAGCTCGAATAGGTCAACGTCATGCATGCAATCGATGTCCAATGGCGTTCGGTGCAGCCTGGTTTTTGCCATGCTCATAAGTACCAGATCGCGTAGCTGGTGCCTTTGATGTTGGCCCACAGAGGAATGCATTTCCAAAAAGCACGGAGCTCAAATACGGCTGGTCAGACTGCCCGTAAGTGAAGGCTCGGCGGCCACGTTTTATTTCAATCGGAAATCAAGGCTCTGCATCACTGAAAAAAACGGACCAATAAACGACCCATCCGTTTTCACAGGAAACAGCCTCTTGCGAGCCGACAATCGGAAAGGCGGCTGAGCACACACCTGAGCGCATAAACGCACACAAAAACCAGCGTAGCACCCTTTCCTGACCCGATCACAGCCCAAAACCAACGGTAATTTTCATTACTCGTCTTAAAAATCTACCTCTGCCTGGTTCATTCCTGAAGTCCTTTTCTCAGCAGAAGCCCATCTTCTATCCAGGGAAAGGACTGCAGGTGCAGAATGGGTGGCTATTTTTAGGTATGTATGCATATCAGGATACATGGGGGGGGGGGGGGAGGCATGAGCAGCCTGTAACCTACTGAGAAATTTTAATGGCAACATGAGAATGAGAATCTTTAGTTCTGCATTATTTTGTTTCTTGCAGTTAGGCATGGAAACGACAGTGATGCATGGGAAAGGGAACAATTTTCCTTTCTCCTTTGTCAAAACTGGTCCCTCTGGAATCCATTTGCGGTATTATTCTGATTGCCATGATCACTGGGTGCTGCCACTTTTTTGAGGAAGGCTACGGTATTAAGCCTCTGAGATGGGTTGATTAACAACCTTGGGAATTGTGCGACATGCTGACGTTGCAAGAGACCTACATCTGCCATTACAAGTGGTAAGCATTTTTTGCAGCTAAAAAGTCCTCTGGTCTTAGTGCAACAAGAACCTTTGTATCTTTAATAACAGCCATGAATTCTGTCGTCTCACATATGTTTCCACTATTGGATGTGCACTTTTTGTGCCTTACTCAATTCCAATCCAATTTCTTGGGTGTCTGTACCTTTAGTGGTTTTCTGTACCATAAACCTGCACAACCTGTTTAAATTATGCCTGTTTTTTTTACCCTACAACTTACTGTATGTTGCCATAATATCAATAACAAGCTTTATTTCCTGGGCATGTGGCCTGTTCTAAGCAATAGTGAAGTCCATCCATAAAGCCAGATTGACTGTCGTTTATTGCCCTGCTTTTTACAGGTTTCCTTTAATTGCTACTGCTATGTTAACATGTTTTAGTACAGAATTGGTAGATAGTACTACAAACACATTTGCATTTGCATTTTACAACACTGTTAGGAACCAGTTGCACCAACAGTGGCCTCCCCTTACCACTCAGTTTAAAAAAATCACCTGCCAAGGTCTCTTCTAATAAATGATGCATGAGCAGACTTAAATGCAATCAACCAAACACTTTTTCTGAACACTAGAGATGAGCGAACTTTTGAAAAATTTGATTCGACTGATTCGTCGAATTTTCCGTCAAAAATCGTTTCAACCAGAATTTATTTGCGACGAATCGCTATTAAAAATGGCTATTTCTGAGCTTCCTAGAGCCTCAATATGGTTGTAAACCATTCTGCCTTGCTGTACCACGCATAGGATGCGTGCTGGGTTGGTGAAATAATACTGTAAATAATTATGACATGCAGATCAGAGGCATCGCTAATAGAATCGCAGAGCAGCACAATTGCAGAGAGTTGAGGTGGCATCACTATGAGGGGCCCCTATAGTGTCTGAAAAACACACCCTGGAGCTGGCAGCAGCAGGAGCCCAAAAATTCGCTGAATCACACCCTGGAGTTGCAAGCAGCAGCCCAAACATTGATTGAAAGAGACACTGAGTTGGCAACAGGAGCCCATAAATTGGATGAATCACACCCTGGAGTTGCAAGCAGCAGCAGCAGGAGCCCAAACATTGCTTTAAAGAGACACTGGAGTTGGCTGCAGGAACCCAAAAATTGGATGAATCACACCCTGGAGTTGCACGCAGCAGCAGGAGCCCAAACATTACTTTAAAGAGACACTGGAGTTGGCTGCGGGAGCCCAAAAATTGGATGAATCACACCCTGGAGTTGCAAGCAGCAGCAGCAGGAGCCCAAACATTGCGTGAAAGAGAAACTGGAGTTGGCTACAGGAGCCCAAAATTTGATGAATCACACCCTGGAGTTGCAAGCAGCAGCAAGAGCACAAACATTGCATTAAAGAGACACTGGAGTTGGCTGCAGGAGCCCAAAAATTGGATGAATCACACCCTGGAGTTGCAAGCAGCAGCAAGAGCACAAACATTGCATTAAAGAGACACTGGAGTTGGCTGCAGGAGCCCAAAAATTGGATGAATCACACCCTGGAGTTGCAAGCAGCAGCAGCAGCAGCAGCAGCAGCTGAAGGAGCCCAAACATTGCTTTAAAGAGACACTGTAGTTGGCTGCAGGAGGCCAAAAATTGGATGAATCACACCCTGGGGTTGCAAGCAGCAGCAGGAGCCCAAACATTGCGTGGAGGAGACACTGGAGTTGGTTGCAGGAGGCCTGGAGTTGCAAGCAGCAGCAGCAAGAGCGCAAACATTGCTTTAAAGAGTCACTAGAGTTGGCTGTAGGAGCCCAAAAATTGGATGAATCACACCCTGGAGTTGCAAGCAGCAGCAGGAGGCCAAAAATTGGCTGAAAGACATCCTGGAGTTGGCAGCAGGAGCCAAAAAATTGGCTGAATTACACCCTGGAGTTGCAAGCAGCAGCAGCAGGAGCCCAAACATAGCTTGAAAGAGACACTGGAGTTGGCAGCAGGAGCCCAAAAATAAGCTGCATTACACCCTGGAGTTGCAAGCAGTAGCAGCAGGAGCCCAAACATAGCTTGAAAGAGACACTGGAGTTGGCAGCAGGAGGCCAAAAATTGGATGAATCACACCCTGGAGTTGCAATCAGCAGCAGGAGCCCAAACATTGCATTAAAGAGACACTGGAGTTGGCTGCAGGAGACCAACAATTGGATTAATCACACCCCGGAGTTGCAAGCAGCAGCAGCAGGAGCCCAAACATTGCTTTAAAGAGACAATGGAGTTGGCTGCAGGAGGCCAAAAATTGGATGAATCACACCCCGGAGTTGCAAGCAGCAGCAGCAGGAGCCCAAACATTGCTTTAAAGAGACAATGGAGTTGGCTGCAGGAGGCCAAAAATTGGATGAATCACACCCTGGAGTTGCAAGCAGCAGCAGCAGGAGCCCGAACATTGCTTTAAAGAGACACTGGAGTTGGCTGCAGGAGCCCAAAAATTGGACTAAAGACACATTGGAGTTGCAAGCAGCAGCAGGAGGCCAAAAATTGGCTGAAAGACATCCTGGAGTTGGCAGCAGCAGCAGCAGCCCAAACATAGCTTCAAAGAGACACTGGCGTTGGCAGCAGGAGCCCAAAAATTAGCTGAATAACACCCTGGAGTTGCAAGCAGCAGCAGCAGCCCAAACATAGCTTAAAAGACACACTGGAGTTGGCAGCAGGAGCCCAAAAATTAGCTGAATTACACCCTGGAGTGGCAAGCAGCAGCAGGAGCCCAAACATAGCTTGAAAGAGACACTGGAGTTGGCTGCAGGAGGCCAAAAATTGAATGAATCACACCTTGGAGTTGCAAGCAGCAGCAGCAGGAGCCTAAGCATTACTTTAAAGAGACAATGGAGTTGGCTTCAGGAGGCCACAAATTGGATGAATCACACCCTGGAGTTGCAAGCAGCAGCAGGAGCCCAAACATAGCTTGAAAGAGACACTGGAGCTGGCAGCAGGAGCCCAAAAATTAGCTGAATTACACCCTGGTGTTGCAAGCAGCAGCAGGAGCCCAAACATAGCTTGAAAGAGACACTGGAGTTGGCAGCAGGAGCCCAAAAATTAGATGAATTACACCCTGGAGTTGCAAGCAGCAGCAGCAAGAGCCCAAACATTGCATTAAAGAGACACTGGAGTTGGCTGCAGGAGACCAAAAATTGGATGAATCACACCCGGGAGTTGCAAGCAGCAGCTGCAGGAGCAAAAACATTGCTTTAAAGAGACACTGGAGTTGGCAGCAGGAGCCCAAAAATTGGCTGAATTACACCCTGGAGTTGCAAGCAGCAGCAGCAGGAGCCCAAACATAGCTTGAAAGAGACACTGGAGTTGGCAGCAGGAGCCCAAAAATTAGCTGAATTACACCCTAGAGTGGCAAGCAGCAGCAGCAGGAGCCCAAACATTGCGTGAAAGAGACACTGGAGTTGGCTGCAGGAGCCCAAAAATTGGATGAATCACACCCTGGAGTTGCAAGCAGCAGCAGCAGCAGGAGCACAAACATTGCTTTAAAGAGACACTGGAGTTGGCTGTAGGAGCCCAAAAATTGGATGAATCACACCTTGGAGTTGCAAGCAGCAGCAGGAGCCCAAACATAGCTTGAAAGAGACACTAGTGTTGGCAGCAGGAGCCCAACAATTAGCTGAATTACACCCTGGAGTTGCAAGCAGCAGCAACAGCAGCAGTAACTGCAGGAGCCCAAACATTGCTTTAAAGAGACCTTGGATTTGGCTGCAGGAGCCCAAAAATTGGATGAATCACACCCTGGAGTTGCAAGCAGCAGGAGCAGGAGCACAAACATTGCTTGAAAGAGACACTGGAGTTGGCTGCAGGAGCCCAAAAATTGGATGAATCACACCCTGGAGTTGCAAGCAGCAGGAGCCCAAACATTGCTTTAAAGAGACACTGGAGTTGGCAGCAGCCGCAGCAGGAGCCCAAAAATTGACTGATACACCCTGGAGTTGCAAGCAGCAGCAGGGACCCAGAAATTGGCTGGAAGGCACCCTGAATTTGGCAGCAGCAGGGGCACAAACATTAGCTGGAAGGCACACCCTGGAGTTGGCAGCAACATAAGCAGGAGCCCAAACATTGCTTGAAAGACACCCTGAAGTTGGCATCAGCAGGAGCCCAAAAATTGGCTGGAAGGCACACCCTGAAGTTGGCATCAGCAGGAGCCCAAATATTTGTCTAAAGACATAAATCTGTTTTGCACCATTTGGAAAGTGTAAAACGTGGCACCATGCTGAATCTAGTCGCATGCATCTGCCATTGGTGGGTGGAAATCCTGGATGATCCATTCCTGATTAATTTTTACAAAGGTGAGTCTCACATTTTTAGTTGACAGATGAGTTCTCCTCGCCGTAACTATGGCCCCTGGCGCACTAAACACCCGCTCAGATGGCACGCTACTTGCCGGGCAGGACAGCTTTTCCAGGACAAACTCTGCTAGTTGCGGCCACAAGCCAAGTTTGGCTGCCCAGAAGTCTAGCGGATCCTCAAGGTGTGTTGGCATGGTCATGTCAAGGTATGACATGACCTGCTGGTTGAGGTCGTGCTCCAGGTCTTTCTGCTGCTCATGAGTAGCCTCACTATGCGGGTGTAGAAAGCTACTCATTAGCGACTGAAGACTGCGGCTGCTGCTGCTGATGGAGCTGCTGCTCCTGCCAACCCCCCCAGCAGGCATGGCAGTGGAAGGTGAGCGCAGAGGTCCCCCCGAGTCAGACCTGCGAGAGTATGGACCATGGCGCAGATAGGCATCGGCCAACTCACTACGTAGAATGTCTTTGTAGTAGTTCAGTTTGTTCTCCCTCTCGGCGGGTTTAATAAATGCCCCCATTTTGGGCTGGAAGCGAGGGACCAATAAGGTGGACAGCCAGAAGTCATCCCGCCAACAAATGGAAACAATTCTGGGGTCACTACGCAAGCACGTGAGCATGCTTCCTGCCATTTGCTCAAGTGACTCGGAGGGACTACCTGTCTCCATCTCCACTGCATACTGCCACGGTGTGTCTGGGTCCTCTGTCTCGCCTTCCTCAAAACCCTCTAGCTCCTCTGGCTGCTCCTGCTCCTCCTCTCCTGTCCGCTGACTAGATAAACCAGCCATTTCGCCAAGCCTAAACTGTGCTTCACTGGGCCTCCTCCTCTTCCTCCTCCTCCTCCAGTTCAGCTCCAACGGGGTTCATGTGGCCGTAAGATGTAGACGCCATGTCTCCAGTGCCCTGACCAGCCATGGTTTCCAACATATGCTGTAGTACATGAAGCAGTGGAATCACGTCGTTCATCCCATAATCCTGCCGACTGACAAATAAAGTGGCTTCCTCAAAGGGCCTGAGCAAACTCATACGTGACGTATGAGCTGCCACTGGTTGACATTGAAGTTACACATGGGAGTCCCCCTATCCGCTTGGATCATCAGGAAATCCGTGATGGCTTTTCTCTGTTCATATAATCGGTCCAACATGTGAAGGGTGGAATTCCAACGGGTGGAAACATCGCAAATCAGACTATGTTGGGGGCTACCGTTCTGATGCTGTAGCTCAAGAAGGGTGTGTTTGGAGGTGTATGAGTGGCTGAAGTGCATGCAAAGTTTCCTTGAAGTTGTTAGGATGTCTTGCAGATCGGGGGAACACTTCAGAAACCACTTGACAACCAGATTGAAGACGTGAGCCATGCAGGGCGCATGGGTCAGGCTTCCTTGGTGCAGCGCAGACAAAATGTTCTTCCCATTGTCGGTAACCATGGTTCCTATTTAAAGTTTTATTGAAATAAGCCATGTTTGGATTTCGTGATGAATACATTTAAGCAGTTCCTCCCCTGTGTGACTCCGTTCGCCAAGACAAACCATGTGAAGCACAGCGTGACACCTCCGTGTCCTGCACACATGGTAGACTGGAGGGGCACTGAGACTTGAGCCTACAGTGGAGGGTGAGGAGATGGCGGAGGATGAGGAGGCCGAGTCGCACGGTGTCACAGGCCCAACGGGCAGGGAGTGCGGAGGCCGAAGCAGCGTGACCTGTCCAAGTTGCTGCTGCTGCAAAGGGACCACATTCAACCAGTGGGCCGTAAACGACATGTACTGTCCCTGACCGTAGTTACAGCTCCAGACATCGGCGCTGCCATGCACTTTGCTACACACCGACAGGCTCAAGGACTGGCCCACCTTCTGTTCAACAAAAGTGTGCAGAGTCCACCACCTGAAAAGGGAGTGACTGCAGCACCAGCAACTTGGACAGGAGCACATTCAGCTTCTGCGCCGTAGGATGAGTGGGCGCATACTGCTGTCTCTTGGACATGGCTTCGCTGATGGATTGCTGGCAGGATGCATGACTTGGAGGAGGAGGAGCAGGAGCGACAGAGGATGGGTATGACGCACAGCTGCCTTCGGCTGAGGTGCTGGAGCATTGGCTGGTAGAAATTGGGAGCGGCGTGCCACTTGGTGAGGAAGCAGGCTGGACTACCTCTTTGGAGCCTTGGTTCTCCCAGGCCGCTTTATGGTGACGCATCATATGTTGACGCAGGGCCGTGGTGCCAACATTTGGGCCCTGGCTACGCTTCACCTTCTGCCTACATATCTTACATGTGGCCATGTTACCCTCCTGCGGATGCTTCAGGAAAAACTGCCACACTGCCGAGTAGATACTTTTCCCCCCAACAGGCCTCACTGATTCACTGCTACTGTCGCCAACTCCAGGAACCCCTGCTCCACTACCTCCCGATAAGGTAGCCTGCCGCGCAGCAGGTGCTCTACCCCGGCCCCGGCCCCGTTTGGCTCCAGGCTTTACAATTGTGCCCCCATGCTGACTGCCAACCATGCTGCTAACACTTTGCTGCCTCAGCTGCTGACTCCGGGGCAACCTGCGCCCCGCTTCTCCTGATGATGACGATGAAGCCCCTTCATCACCCGGCTCCCAAGTGCGATCGGCTTCATCATCATCATCATCATCACCGAGTTGTGGCTGCACGTCACTGATGTTCTCGGTTTCCTCAACAGGGTCTGGCGCAGGAGCTGGAACGCTCGCAACACCCACGACACTCTCCACATCACTATTTGTCTGCCTAGCTAAAGAAGCCACCTCCATTTCTTGGCTGGGCAGTAGCTGCTGACTGTCCTCTATCTGATCGTCCTCCTCACTAAAGTGTGGAGCTGAACCCAAAGCATAAGATACATCGCTGGGGGAGGGAACGGCGTAGGACAGAGGCATTGGGAGGACAGGGACTGCTCTCGGGGCATGCCAACTCAGGGTTGTGTCAGAGGAACCTACCGACTCTAGACTGGGGGTCTCAGATGTAACTTGTGATGATGTTGATGAGCGCGTTAACCAATCTAGCACGGCAGATGCATTACTGGTGGAGACACGACCGCTAGCAGATACTGGCAGGTCAGGTCTCTCACCGTGACTCCTGCTGCCACTCGCTCCTAGTCTGCTGCGATCTCTGCTTGCTGAATATTGGCCTCTGCCACTCCTCTTTGAACATCCTTGCACTTGTCTGCCTGACATTTTTATGTATTTGAAATGCGCAATAGGTACGATAAAAAATGTGTTTACTTTAAAAAGAAGAAACTAAATAAAGTAAGGAACTGCTTCTCTGCACCAGATACTATGAAAATTGGCAATATGAGATACCCTGCGGCCTAGTGTTTTGGCAGCAGACCAAAAACCAATTCAAAATGCAATAGTTTGATTAAGCTGAGGAAGGATGAACAAGCGTATTTAGTATAACAGATAGAATGCTAAGTGCAGGTTTGGGATACCCTGCGGCCTAGTGTTTTGGCAGCAGGACAAAAAACTATTCAAAATGCAATAGTTTGATTCAGCTGAAGAAGGATGAACAAGCGTATTTAGTATAACAGATAGGCTGCTAAGTGCAGGTTTGGGATACCCTGCGGCCTAGTGTTTTGGCAGCAGGACAAAAACCAATTCAAAATGCAATAGTTTGATTAAGCTGAAGAAGGATGAACAAGCGTATTTAGTATAACAGATAGGCTGCTAAGTGCAGGTTTGGGATGCCCTGCGGCCTAGTGTTTTGGCAGCAGACCAAAAACCAATTCAAAATGCAATAGTTTGATTCAGCTGAAGAAGGATGAACAAGCGTATTTAGTATAACAGATAGGCTGCTAAGTGCAGGTTTGGGATACCCTGCTGCCTAGTGTTTTGGCAGCAGGACAAAAAACAATTCAAAATGCAATAGTTTGATTTAGCTGAAGAAGGATGAACAAGCGTATTTAGTATAACAGATAGGCTGCTAAGTGCAGGTTTGGGATACCCTGTGGCCTAGTGTTTTGGCAGCAGGACAAAAAACAATTCAAAATGCAATAGTTTGATTAAGCTGAAGAAGGATGAACAAGCGTATTTAGTAAAACAGATAGGCTGCTAAGTGCAGGTTTGGGATACCCTGCGGCCTAGTGCTTTGGCAGCAGGACAAAAAACAATTCAAAATGCAATAGTTTGATTTAGCTGAAGAAGGATGAACATGCGTATTTAGTATAACAGATAGGCTGCTAAGTGCAGGTTTGGGATGCCCTTCGGCCTAGTGTTTTGGCAGCAGGACAAAAAACAATTCAAAATGCAATAGTTTGATTCAGCTGAAGAAGGATGAACAAGCGTATTTAGTATAACAGATAGGCTGCTAAGTGCAGGTTTGGGATACCCTGCGGCCTAGTGTTTTGGCCGCAGGACAAAAAACAATTCAAAATGCAATAGTTTGATTAAGCTGAAGAAGGATGAACAAGCGTATTTAGTATAACAGATAGGCTGCTAAGTGCAGGTTTGGGATACCCTGCGGCCTAGTGTTTTGGCAGCAGGACAAAAAACTATTCAAAATGCAATAGTTTGATTCAGCTGAAGAAGGATGAACAATCGCATTTAGTATAACAGATAGGCTGCTAAGTGCAGGTTTGGGATGCCCTGCGGCCTAGTGTTTTGGCAGCAGGACAAAAAACAATTCAAAATGAAATAGTTTGATTAAGCAGAAGAATGATGAACAAGTGTATTTAGTATAACAGATAGGCTGCTAGGTGCAGGTTTGGGATACCCTGCGACCTAGTGTTTTGGCAGCAGAACAAAAACCAATTCAAAATGCAATAGTTTGATTTAGCTGAAGAAGGATGAACAAGCGTATTTAGTATAATAGATAGGCTGCTAAGTGCAGGTTTGGGATACCCTGCGGCCTAGTGTTTTGGCAGCAGGACAAAAAACAATTTAAAATGTAATCGTTTGATTAAGCTGAAGAAGGATGAACAAGCGTATTTAGTATAACAGATAGGCTGCTAAGTGCAGGTTTGGGATGCCCTGCGGCCTAGTGTTTTGGCCGCAGGACAAAAAACAATTCAAAATGCAATAGTTTGATTAAGCTGAAGAAGGATGAACAAGCGTATTTAGTATAACAGATAGGCTGCTAAGTGCAGGTTTGGGATACCCTGCGGCCTAGTGTTTTGGCAGCAGGACAAAAAACTATTCAAAATGCAATAGTTTGATTCAGCTGAAGAAGGATGAACAAGCGCATTTAGTATAACAGATAGGCTGCTAAGTGCAGGTTTGGGATGCCCTGCGGCCTAGTGTTTTGGCAGCAGGACAAAAACAATTCAAAATGAAATAGTTTGATTAAGCAGAAGAATGATGAACAAGTGTATTTAGTATAACAGATAGGCTGCTAGGTGCAGGTTTGGGATACCCTGCGACCTAGTGTTTTGGCAGCAGAACAAAAACCAATTCAAAATGCAATAGTTTGATTAAGCTGAAGAAGGATGAACAAGCGTATTTAGTATAATAGATAGGCTGCTAAGTGCAGGTTTGGGATACCCTGCGGCCTAGTGTTTTGGCAGCAGGACAAAAAACAATTTGAAATGTAATCGTTTGATTAAGCTGAAGAAGGATGAACAAGCGTATTTAGTATAACAGATAGGCTGCTAAGTGCAGGTTTGGGATGCCCATGTGGGCTGGTGTATTTAAAGCAGACCAAAAAATATTAAAACTAAATTCAAACTAATCCAGTTATTATAAATGATTGTGTGTAACAGATAGGGTTAAATAAGCCACTGCATAGATCGGAAGCACAGTGGAAAGGCAGATTAAAATTTACAGCACAAAGAACTGAAATTGAATTGAAAACTGATCAGGCTAATGAAAAAAAAAAAAATTCACTGTCACTTCTATGCTGTCCCTGGATGCTGTCCCTGGATCGTTCCGGTTTTTCACTATCTTTCACTATCTTTCCCTGGCTCTGTCTACCTCTCTGTCTGCCTCTCTGACTCTCCCTACCTATCTCTAACTCTCTCTCCCTATCTGCAGCAACCACCGCTGTCTCTGGAATGCAAGGCTGAAATGCGCAAAAGGAAAATGGCCGCCGGTTTATATAGCACGGTGACGTCACCGGGCTTCCTGGCTGCTGATAGGCTGCATGTGACTGTCCCATGATGCCTTGCCCCAGGGGACATGTCCGGACATGTGCTTCCACCATCTTAGAATGCCTGTAATTGAAATAAATGGAGTTTAAAGGAAAACTTCGATCGATTGAATCACGGGGAAATTCGGATTCGTTCAGAATCTAATTTTTCATGAAATTCGGAACGAATCCGGGCTCGTCCGGATCGATTCGCTCATCCTTAGTGAACACCTTTACCTTTAGGTAGTGTTGGGCAAACCTGAACCGCAACATTTGGGTTTGTACCAACTTTTCAAGTTCGAACATGGACATCAGCCAGACACAGAAAAGCTGGTTGATGCACAAAATAACCAAAAATAACATATACTCACACTTTTTCATGTGTAAGTGCCATTACAAGAGGCTGTGATTCGACCCTATTGTTAGAAACAGAAAAAAAAAAATTTCATGACCATGCAGGACCATTTTCTAGGTGCAAAGAGCGTAACATATATGCAGAATTATCTAAGCAAATTTGTACTAGCCCCATGTCTGTCTTGAATTCGGGGACTGACCCAAATTTGAGAATTTACAACTTGCATGACAATTTATTGAATCACTGTATGCAAGTTGTTATTTCACTGAAAGAAGCTATGCCGAAAATGTCACCATGGCTTTTTTCAATGAAAAGAACAGGCGGTATATCTTTTTCTTTTTCAACAAAAAAAGTTTACTCCCCACCCCTGAGAGCCAACTAGACCAGGCATTAGGCAAAGGAGCTGGTTATCCAAGGCAATTCATCTATAAGATTCCCGGGCCGATCACCTCCCTCACCGAGATCGGGATGTCCCGCGGGGTGAAACCCCCCCAAAACCCCCAAAAAACCTTACCCCCTCTAGACGTGCGCGCGCCCGCGCCGGCCGTTTGTGAATGGCTGGCGCGGGCGCGCGCCCTGTAAGAGTGACGTGCGTGAGGCGGCGGCGGACGCGCTGTCTTGGACGTCGCTGTCACCCACTTGGACATCGGCGGGGATTGGACGGCGCGGTCACGTGGGAGCGTGGTGAGGTGAGTTTTTGGGGCTTTCTGGGGGGTTTCCCACGCCGGGGGGGCGCCCCCCGAAGTGGACCAAAACCCAGGATAGTCAAAATCCTGGGTGTTGGTCCACTTTAACATCCTTTGTGGAAAAAGTGCTTGAGAGACATACAGGAATATGTAACTATGCATAATATTATAAGTGACAGTCAGCACAGTTTTACTAAGGACAGAAGCTGCCAGACTAACCTGATTGGCATCTATGAGGAGGTGAGTAGAAGCCTGGACAGAGGGGCGGCTGTAGATATACCGAAAGTTTCACTGGATTTTGCAAAAGCATTTGGCATTGTCCCCCATAAACGCTTATTGGGGAATTGAGATCTTCAGGGTTAGAAAATACAGTTTTTGATTGGATTGAAAACTGGCTGAAGGATTGTGTGCAGAGCGTTGTGGTTAATGATACCTACTCTGAATGGCCCTGGTTGTAAGCGGTATACCCAAGGCTTCAGTGCTGGGCCCTCTATTATTCAATTTGTTTATAAAAGATATAGAAGATGGCATTTAGAGCACTGTCTTCATTTTGCGGATGACACCAAGATAAGTAGCGCAGTGCAGTCTATTGAAGATGTTCAGCTCTGGCTGACTTCGACACTTTGAGTGTTAGAAATCTAATAGTCCATATATTGTTAGAAACATAAAAAAACAACCTTTCAGGGCCATGCAGGACCATTGTTCTAGGTGCAAAAAGTGTAACATGTATTCTGAATTATCTAAGCAAATGTGTAAGTTTTGTACTAGCCCCTTGTCTGTCTTAGATTCGGGGACTGACCTCAGTTCAAGAATTTACAACTAGCATGACAATTTCCTGAATCACCATATGCAAATTGTAACTTTTTTCATTGAAAAAAGTTATTCCGCGAATGCCAGCATGACTTTTTTCAATGAAAAAGATAGATGGTATTTCTTAAAAAAAAATGTTTACCTCCCCACTCCAAAGACAAATAGCTTGAGCATTAGGCAAAGGGGCTGGTAACCCAAGGCCCAGAGAACATCCAGCCCCTGGTCCTGGCGGTGTACCAGTCCTTAAGCCCTTTGGTGCTCCGGTGGTCATTGCACCCTTGGAAGAACCCTGGGCCTATACTGATGGGCATCAGGCTCTTGGGCACCCCTGTGTCCCAAACAGAGGTGTCAGTAATCAGATGGGGTACCACGATTTATGCCACCAGTGTTGACAGGTGACATGCTGGCCCGTTCTTTCTTTCAGCCCAGTGGGGTCTTCAGTGTTCCACACTGGGTCTCCACTCCAATCTTCTGGGGCTCTTTAGGGGCCTCCGCTGTTTCCTTTAGGTGGCTGCGGCATAAAAAGATGATGACACAGCTGACATCTGGAAATGGGAGGGCGCAGTGTGCCCCCTCCCTTCTTCTGTCAACAAAGTCCATGGAAGCAAGGAGTAATGATTTTTAGGCTGAGGTGACAGCTTTTATATGTCAGAGGTGGAGCTCCTGAGGATTCCCCACCCCACGTGACCAACAACATCACAAGTGGGAGATTCCAAAAAAGAAGCCATGGAAGGAGACGAAGTGACCTGTGTCCTCCTTTACTCCATTTGCAGACATGGCCAGAAAAGGTAAGTATAAGTTAATTTAGATGAATAAACTATTTTTGAGGTTAATTTCTTTCTTTTTTTAATACTTTTGAGCTGGTAAGGGTCCAAAAGCCCCCCCCGCCACATTATCCACACAACCAATGGGTAGGGGGTGCAGATGAACCTGGTCCCCAACAGCATGGGTCAGAACCAGGTCTGTGCTGTATGGTATAAGTGTTGGTAATCACTAGGCAGCAGTTGATCCTGATATTACTAGCCCCTATGCTTAATTTACTGGGTTAGTAAGCTGTGGCCGTGCATGCTTTTTTCTTGATTTTTTTTATTTTCTGTGAGAGGAGCTATTTAAAAACAATAAATCCCCAGCCCCCCCAAAAAACAAGAAAATAAAAACATGGCCTATCCCACCTCTAAAGTTTACCAACCTGGCAAGCCAAGCATAGGTGCTGGTAATCCCAAAGATGAAGGGCTGAATTACTCTTGGTTAGCCCGGTGCCCAAACTAGTTGACTCAAGGGGGGGGGGGGCACTATTTTGAATTAGCAGAAAAAAGGTTTAAAATCACTTGGAAATGAAAATGAAATTGTTGAGAATGTTTTTTCTCACCTGAAACGTGCGAAAATGATACGAAGGATATGAGTTCCTGGTTGCTTAAAGAACTGTACAGTCTGAATGAGACATTGGCCCTTATTAATGAAGGGATAGCGTCAGGTAGTGCCTTGTAAATGAGAGGTAGCGACAGGTAAGTGACAGGTGAACGCCGGACACGGCACGCAATTGCACATTTATCAAGCAGAATCTGTGGAGCGACTGGAATAACGCCATGTAGCGTCCGATTCATCATTATCCCAGTCTCAACATACAGCGCCAGCGTTCAGCCTTGCAGAGCGCCACATCTTACTTCTCGCTACCTGTCGCTCTCCCATACATTTCAATGGATGTTCTTTTATTTCTTTTTAAACAGGGTTTTTGTTATTTTTTTTTTTAAATCTCAAATAATGTTGTGACCTCTCCTGGCATAGAAAAAGGCATTTTTCCAAATATTTTTCACGTTTTATATATTTATGCAGAATTGACCTTACAGGTAGAGATGAGCGAATCGATTCTGACGAACCCGAATTCGTTACGAATTTCAGGAAATATTCGATTCGTTACGTTTCTGAATATCGCTGCGATTCGATCACTTGAATCGCTTCCTTAAAACTCCATTTACTGCTATACAGCCCATCTAAAATGGTGGATCCACATGTCAGGACATGTCCCATGGGGCAAGGAATCCTGGGTAGGTGTCACATGCTACCTATCAGCAGACAGGCTTACCGATGATGTCACAGCCCCATATAAGCGGCGGCCATTTTGCGGAAGATCATTCTGACACTGTATTGCGGCCAGAGCAGATCAGGCAGGGAGAGAGCGAGCGACAGATAGATAGATAGATAGATAGATAGATAGATAGATAGATAGAAGAAGCGAGGGACAGAGAGGCTGTGACAGTGACAGATAAAGACAGGGACAGTTTAAAGTGTTTGCATTAGCTTCCAAGCCTATTTAGTGTTAATAACACACCTGCCTATTAAGCTTTTCCTTTTCCTGGTGTCATTCTTTAAAAAGCGTGCTAGCATTAATATTTCAAGACTACCAGTCTATTAACTGGTTGCATTTTGTAATCAACGTCACTTTACCACTTTAAAAGAAGCCAACCTCTGTATGTGAGGAGGGGGCATCCCAAACACTAGCATAAATATTTAAAGACTACCTGTCTATTAACTGGTTGGATTTTGTAATCAACGTCATTTTTCCACTATCAAAGGAGCCAACCTCTGTATGTGAAGAGGGGGCATCCCAAACACTAGCATAAATATTTCAAGAGTACCTGTCTACTAACTGGTTGGATTTTGTAATCAATGTCACTTTTCCACTATCAAAGGAGCCAACCTCTGTATGTGAGGAGGGGGCATCCCAAACACTAGCATAAATATTTCAAGGCTACCTGTCTATTAACTGGTTGCATTTTGTAATCAACGTCACTTTTCCACTGTCAAAGGAGCCAACCTCTGTATGTGAGGAGGGGGCATCCCAAACACTAGCATAAATATTTCAAGAATACCTGTCTACTTACTGGTTGGATTTTGTAATCAAAGTCACTTTTTAAGCAAACTTTGCCTTTCGCCGGGGGGCATCCCAAATTCTAGCACGTGTCTTTTAAGAGTACCTGCCTACTATCCTTTTGCCTTTTGTATAAAAAAGTCTGGTTTTAAAGTTTAAAACACCCATTGTTTTTCACTGGGGGCCATTGTCAGTGCTACCACTTATCTTTTAAGAGTACCTGCCTACTAACCTTTTGCCTTTTTTATAAAAAAGTCTGGTTTTAAAGTTTAAAGCACCCATTGCCTTTCACCGGGGGCCATTGTCAGTGCTACCACTTATATTTTAAGAGTACCTGCCTACTAACCTTTTATGTATAAAAAAGTCTGGTTTACAAGTTTAAAGCACCCATTGCCTTTCACTGGGGGCCATTGTCAGTGCTACCACTTATCTTTTAAGAGTACCTGCCTACTATCCTTTTGCCTTTTGTATAAAAAAGTCTGGTTTACAAGTGTAAAGCACCCATTGCCTTTCACTGGGGACCATTGTCAGTGCTACCACTTATCTTTTAAGAGTACCTGCCTACTAACCTTTTGCCTTTTGTATAAAAAAATATGGTTTTAAAGTTTAAAGCACCCATTGCCTTTCATGGGGGGGGGCATCAAATACTAGAACTTAGCTTTTAATAGTACCTGCATCTTTACCTTTTTTACATTTTGAACAAAAAACACTTTTTAAAACTACCTGTGGTGCATTTAACTCTGACCAGGGGCACCCTGTGTAAGACCATCTGACAGTGTCTTTTTGCATTAGTCTTTAGCTACAGTGTCTGCCTATTTTGATCTAACTTTTCTACACACCTGCTGTTAAAAAATACTGTTCTAGGTGTAGTGTAGTGTATTGTTTTCTCCTCCTAAACGCAGTAAAAAGGTCAGGCAGACATGTGCCAGGATGTGCACCGAGGAGAGGCCTAGATTCATCAGGCAGAGGTCGCAGCAGACTAGGGGCGAGTGGCAGCAGGAGTCGCGGTGAGAGGCCTGATCTCCCGGTATCTGCTAGCGGTCGTGTCTCAATTGGTTAACGCGGTCATCGACCTCATCACAAGTGACATCTGACACCCCAGTCAACAGTTGGTAGGTTCCTCGGACACGACCCTGAGTTGGCATGGCCCGGGATCAGCCCCTGTCCTTCCATTGCCTCTGTCCTATGCCCCCACCCTATGCTTTGGGTTCAGCTCCACTATTCAGTGAGGATGATGTGTTAGAGGACAGTCAGCAGCTACTGCCCAGCCAAGAAATGGCGGAGACATCCGCCGCTTCTTCCGCTAGGCAGACAAACACTGAGGAGGAGAGTGGTGTGGGAGGTTGTGTGGCGAGCGTTCCGTCTCCTGCAGCACACGCTCTTGTGGAAGCCGAGGAGGACATCAGTGACGTGCAGACACAATTCGATGATGATGATGATCATCAGGAGAAGAGGGTCCCAGGTTGCCCCAGAGTCAGCAGCTGAGGTAGCAAGGTGGCAGTAGGGTTGGCAGTCAGCATGGTGGCAGAATTGGGATGTCTGGAGCCCCACGTGGCCGGGAGCGGGGTAGACCACCTGCTGCGTGGCAGGCTGCCTTCCCGGGAGGTAGTGGAGCAGGGGTTCCTGGAGTTAGCAGCAGTAGCAGTGAATTAGTGCGGACTGTTGGAGGGAAAATTACTACTGCTACTCGGCAGTGTGGAACTTTTTCATCAAGCATCCGCAGGAGGGTAACCTGGTCACATGCAGGATGTGAAGACAGAAGGTCAAGCGTGGCCAGGGCCCCAATGTTGGTACCACGGCCCTGCGGCAGCACATGCAGCATCACCATAAAGCGGCCTGTGAGAACCGAGGCTCCGAAGTGGGGGTCCAGCCTGCTGTGTCAGCCAGTGCCACGCCGCTTCCAATTTCACCCAGCCAAGGCTCCAGCACCTCAGCCGAAGGCAGCTGTGCATCATACCC
This sequence comes from Gastrophryne carolinensis, assembly GCA_027917425.1. Classification (NCBI taxonomy): domain Eukaryota; kingdom Metazoa; phylum Chordata; class Amphibia; order Anura; family Microhylidae; genus Gastrophryne; species Gastrophryne carolinensis. Next base: position 422,611,579 of record CM051236.1, on the reverse strand, counting down.
ATCCTCTGCCGCTCCAGATGCTCCTGCTCCTCCTACTTAAAGTCACTCATCCCACCAGCAATCCATCAGCGAAGCCATGTCCAAGAGACAACAGTATGCGCCCACTCATCCTACGGCGCAGAAGCTAAATGTGCTCCTGTCCAAGTTGCTGGTGCTGCAGTCCCTCCCTTTTTACGGTGGTGGACTCTGCACCTTTCAGAGAGCTGATGGCTAGTGCCGAGCCGAGGTGGAGAGTCCCAAGCCTTCATTTCTTTGCAAAGAAGGCAGTACCAGGCCTGCACAAATTTGTTGAGCAGAAGGTGGGCCAGTCCTTGAGCCTGTCGGTGTGCACCAAAGTGCACGGCAGCGCCGACATCTGGAGCTGTAACTACGGTCAGGGATACATGTCCTTTACGGCCCACTGGGTGAATGTGGTTCCTGCACAGCAACTTGGACAGGTCACACCACTACGGCCTCCATACTCCCAGGCCGTTTTGCCTGTCACAGTGTGCGACTCCGCCTCCTCATCCTCCGCCGTCTCCTCAGCCTCCACTGTACGGTCAATTCTCAATGCCCCTTCAGCCTGCCATGTGTGCAGGGCACGGCAGTGTCACGCTGTGCTTCACATGGTTTGCCTTAGTGACCGGAGTCACGCAGGGGAGGAGCTCCTGAAATTCATTTATCAAGAAATCAAAACATGGCTTACTCCACGAAAATTGGAAATGGGAACCATGGTGACTGACAATGGGAGTAACATCTTGTTTGTGCTGCGACAAGGAAGCCTGAGCCATGCTCCCTGTATGGCACACGTGTTCAACCTAGTTGTCAAGCGTTTTCTGAAGTCTTCCCCCCATCTGCAAGCCACTCCTACACCGCCAAGCACACCCTTCTTGAGCTACAGCGTCAGAACGGTATCCCCCAACATAGTCTGATTTGCGATGTTCCCACCTGTTGGAATTCCACCCTTCATATGTTAGATCGACTATATGAACAGAGAAAAGCCATCACTGATTTCTTGATGTTCCAAGCAGATAGGGGGACTCCCCTGTGTAACTTTAATGTGAACCAGTGGCAGCTCATACGTGACACCTGTCGTTTGCTCAGGCTCTTTGAGGAAGCCACCTTATTTGTCAGTCGCCAGGATTGCGGCATGAACGACGTGATTCCGCTGCTTCATGTAATACAACACATGTTGGAAACCATGGCTGGTCATGGCACTGGAGACATGGCGCATACATTTCACGGCCACATAAACCCCGTGGGAGCTGCGGAGGAGGAGGAGGAGTAGCACAGTGAAGCACAGTTTAGTTTTGGCGAAATGGGCAGTTTATCTAGTCATCTGACAGGAGAGGAGGAGCAGGAGCAGCCAGTGGAGCTAGAGGGTTGTGAGGAAGGCGAGACAGAGGACCCAGACACACCGTGGCAGTATGCAGTGGAGATGGAGACAGGTAGTCCCTCCGAGTCACTTGCACAAATGGCACGATGCATGCCCAAGTGCTTGCGTAGTGACTGCAGAATTGTCTCCATTTTTCTGCGGGATGACTTCTGGCTCTCCACCTTATTGGACTCTCGCTACCGGCACAAAATGGGGGCATTTTTTACACCCGCTGAGAGGGAGGACAAACTGACCTACTACAAAGACATTCTACGTAGTCAGTTGGCCGATGCCTATCTGCGCCATGGTCCATACTCTCGCAGGTCTGACTCGGAGGGACCTCTGCGCTCACCTTCCACTGCCATTGCCGCCGGGGGGGGCGGGTGGCAGGAGCAGCAGCAGCTCCATCAGCAGCAGCCTCAGTCTTCAGTCGCTAATGAGTAGCTTTCTGCACCCTCATAGTGAGGCTACTCATGAGCAGCAGGAAGACCTGGAGCAGGGCCTGAACCAGCAGGTCGTGTCATACCTTGAAATGACCATACCAACACACCTTGAGGATCCGCTGGACTTCTGGGCAGCCAAACTTGACTTGTGGCCGCAACTGGCAGAGTTTGCCCTGGGAAAGCTGTCCTACCCGGCCAGTAGTGTGCCATCTGAGTGGGTCCTTAGTGCTGCGGGGGCCATAGTAACGCCAAGGAGAACTCGTCTGTCCACGAAAAATGTGGAGAGACTCACCTTTGTGAAGATGAATCAGGCATGGATAAGCCAAGATTTCCACCCACCAATAGCTGATGCATGCGAGTATCTGATGCATCCTTCTGCTGCTGCCAACTCCTGGGTGTGCCTTTCAGGCAATTTATGAGCTCCTTCTGCTGCTGCCAACTCCTGGGTGTGTCTTTCAGGCAATATATGAGCTCCCTATGCTGCTGCCAACTCCAATGTGTTTTTCAGCCAATATATGGGCTCCCTATGCTGCTGCCGCCAAGTCCAGAGTGTGTCTTTCAGGCAATATATGGGCTTCTAATGCTGCTGCTGCTGCCAACTCCTGGGTGTGGCTTTCAGGCAATATATGAGCTCCCTATGCTGTTGCCAACTCCAATGTGTTTTTCAGCCAATATATGGGCTCCCTATGCTGCTGCCAAGTCCAGAGTGTGTCTTTCAGGCAATATATAGGCTCCTAATGCTGCTGCTGCAAACTCCTGGGTGTGTCTTTCAGGCAATATATGAGCTCCCAATGCTGCTGCCAACTCCTGGGTGTGTCTTTCAGGCAATATATGGGCTCCTAATGCTGCTGCTGCCCCCAACTCCTAGGTGTGTCTTTCAGACAATATATGGGCTCCTAATTCTGCTGCCAACTACAATGTGTTTTTCAGGAAATATATGGGCTCCCTATGCTGCTGCCAACTCCTGGGTGTGTCTTTTAGGCAATATATGGGCTTATAATGCTGCTGCCAACTCCAATGTGTTTTTCAGGCAATATATGGGCTCCTAATGCTGCTGCCAACTCCTGGGTGTGTCTTTCAGGCAATATATGGGCTCCTAATGCTGCTGCCAACTCCTGGGTGTGTCTTTCAGGCAATATATGGGCTCCCTATGCTGCTGCCAACTCCTGTGTGTGTCTTTCAGGCAATATATGGGCTCCTAATGCTGCTGCTGCCGCCAACTACTAGGTGTGTCTTTCAGATAATATATGGGCTCCTAATGCTGCTGCCAACTCCAATGTGTTTTTCAGGCAATATATGGGCTCCCTATGCTGCTGTCAAGTCCAGAGTGTGTCTTTCAGGCAATACATAAGCTCCCTATGCTGCTGCCAACTCCTGGGTGTGTCTTTCAGGCAATATATGAGCTCCCTATGCTGCTGCCAACTCCAATGTGTTTTTCAGGCAATATATGGGCTCCTAATGCTGCTGCCAACTCCAATGTGTTTTTCAGGCAATATATGGGATGCCTATGCTGCTGCCAACTCCTGGGTGTGTTTTTCAGGCAATATATGGGCTCCTAATGCTGCTGCCAACTCCAACGTGTTTTTCAGGCAATATATGGGCTCCTAATGCTGCTGCCAACTCATGGGTGTGTCTTTCAGGCAATATATGGGCTCCTAATGCTGCTGCAAACTCCAATGTGTTTTTCAGGCAATATATGGGCTCCCTATGCTGCTGCCAACTCCAATGTGTTTTTCAGGCAATATATGGGCTTCCTATGCTGCTGCTAAGTCCAGAGTGTGTCTTTCAGGCAATATATGGGCTCCTAATGCTGCTGCTACTGCCAACTCCTGGGTGTGTCTTTCAGGCAATATATGGGCTCCTAATGCTGCAGCCAACTCTAATGTGTTTTCCAGGCAATATATGGGCTCCCTATGCTGCTGCCAAGTCCAGATTGTGTCTTTCAGGCAATATTTGGGCTCCTAATGCTGCTGCCAACTCCTGGGTGTGTCTTTCAGGCAATACATGAGCTCCCGATGCTGCTGCCAACTCCTGTGTGTGTCTTTCAGGCAATATATGAGCTCCCTATGCTGCTGCCAACTCCAATGTGTTTTTCAGCCAATATATGGGCTCCTAATGCTGCTGCCAACTCCTGGGTGTGTCTTTCAGGCAATATGTGGGCTCCTAATGCTGCTGCCAACTCCTGGGTGTGTCTTTCAGGCAATATATGGGCTCCTAATGCTGCTGCCAACTCCTGGATGTGTCTTTCAGGCAATATATGGGCTCCCTATGCTGCTGCCAACTGCAGGGTGTGTTTTTCAGGCAATATATGGTCTCCTAATGGTGCTGCCAACTCCTAGGTGTGTCTTTCAGGCAATATATGGGCTCCCTATGCTGCTGCCAACTCCTAGGTGTGTCTTTCAGGCAATATATGGGCTCCTAATGCTGCTGCCAACTCCAATGTGTTTTTCAGGCAATATATGGGCTCCTAATGCTGCTGCCAACTCCTGGGTGTGTCTTTCAGGCAATATATGGGCTCCCTATGCTGCTGCCAAGTCCAGAGTGTGTCTTTCAGGCAATATATGGGCTCATCATGCTGATGCCACCTCAAGGCTCTGTAATTGTACCGCTCTGCGACAGCGAATCTAATAGCGACGCCTCTGATCTGCATGTCATACTTCTTTACAATAGTATTTCACTAACCCAGCATGCACCCTATGCATTTTACAGCCAAGCAAAACGTTCTGCAACCCTATGGAGGCTCTCGGACGTTCTGTCGCTACCTGGCGTTAGTGATGAATCAGCCTGTCCGACTATTTGAACATGGATACCTACCAAGTGGAATATTAAGGTAGAATTTGTTTGTTTCTGTGCCTCCACTGAATACTCTCCTTGCATGTTCTTGAACCGGGTCCCCCTCCGTGTGGCTACTTAAACAACTGCCTGGACAAAAGACCACTGGTTCAGGGAGATTCCTTATTTTCTCTCTACTCTAACATCTGCACTTCTAATAGACACTCTTTCTATTCTTTTCCTCGGCCCAGCAAACTCCTCCTAGGACTGGTAAGGCATCTTCTCTGATCCTAATTGTGTTGCTGTGCTTCTTTATTCCAGCTAATGCTGGTATTTTTAAACATATGGTTAAATGCCTTTAGTTATAGTGATCTGAATCTGATATGAGAAAGTATTTAATCAAACCAAAGGTAAGATAAGTGTGGACACAGATGTACATTATATTTTTGATTTGTGTTGGGAATATTATGTATGACAGATATGCTTTTAGTCTATCCTTGTGACCACCCTGTTCAATTTTTATTATCTTGATAGTTTTTTCATTGTAGATTCATATGATTTGGAATTCAATATATTGAGCTGTCATACATTTAAATGACTCCCACGGCAAAGCCCAGCAAGCTATGGCTTCTCCATAAAACAGGAAGATCGTGAAGGGGTGACACATCGATGAACTTGTCATGGATAATGGTGTCAGTGCTAATATCAATTTATCAGTCAAACTTAAAGGAAAATTCCAGGTGGCACTGTGCCCCTGTAAAAGTTGATTAAAATTTCAGCTAGCATGCCAAACTTTCTATGTTCCTGGTATTGGAATATGTTTATGCTAATGCTATTCTCCTTCTATGAAAAATGATTGCCTTGGATGCCATGGTGCTCTTTTAGCTCCATTACATGGCCAGCAACTAACCTGCAACACACAAAAGGATCCTGAGGTCTACGTTGGCAGAATACTTGTTCCAGATCAATGATCTTTAGTAATTATAGAGGAGCAGCACTGCAGCCAGTAAGCTGACATTTAGAAGCATGTTGCAGGCCAAGAGTTTCAGCTACAGATAATCATTTCCTATCCTAACTAAAACATGGTGCTAATACATAATTAAAATGATGTTGCCTAATAATGACCCAGTGTATAAAGCAGATAAATACATTAGTCCTTCCCATGCAAAAAAAAAAAATCAACCATTATTGCAACTAGAGCTTTACATTGATTTACCTTAATTAATGATATCCCTAGCATGTTTATGATTGAACATGGAGGGGTTTTTCCCCCTTGATGTTTGTGGGACACTGTGGTCGCACACAGTGTATTATTAAACAAGAATACGTGCAGAACGTTCAGATCATTTTCACATAGAATTCCATTAAATAATGGATGAGAGTTTCTTCAGTGCTGAAGGGATGACTAGCTGTATTTTAATTAACTGATACTGTTCTTTTACCTCTGTGCTCTCCAGTTTTCTATTATCCCTTTCCCATACATTTTATGTTGTTTTGAAATGACTCATTAAGGAATTAAAGCAGAACAAATCCTAAGATTTTGACTATCCCGAGTTTCGTTGTATGCCTCTGGGATCCCCAATTGGGATGTCCTGCTGTGTAAAACCCCTCGGAATGCCCATGCAAATACACTTTCCCCCGGTTCTATGACGCATGTGCATGCTATCGTCCAGTCAGAGCCGTTTGCTGTGTATATGTAATGGCTCTGTTTACATGCAAGGCCTATTGAAAAAACGGGCAAGAACGGCGGCATCCCCTGCAGTGTGTGCTTTTGGCCCTTGCTTATCTGTGCACAGCTCAAACATGCGGGATGGGGCTGCCATTGTTTACAGCCATAATAGAGCCCCAGAAGTGGGTGAGTGTTGTGGCGCCCTGTGTGGGGGAGCGTTCACACAGCGGGGTATCCTGATCTGGAATGCCCCGAGGGAAAGCCAGTGGCCTGCCCTGGAATATTTTTTATGCCAGTGGCCTGCCCTGGAATATTTTAGATTCCTGGGCAGGACTGCTAGGGTTTTGTTCAACTTGAAATATTGTTATACCTGACAAAATTCCTGTGCATCCCATTCTAATGACGACAGATACTGCATGTCACTTCACTTATCTAGACAGGAAATACCAATGAATCCCTTGCTTTATTTATTTATTTAAAGTGACTACCCGATTAAAAATGCAGGTCAAGTATACACTATTGTGGAAAAACGCTGCATTAAAAATGATTTTGAAAATGTGGATATAAGTGTATTAAAATCCTTTTTTATATCAGGATTCTGTGACAGTACCATCACCTCCAGGGGATGATGGGGGCTCATTGTTGTGCTGCAGAATACATTTAGAGACAATCAAATGCCTCCCTGACTATTTTGTATAATGGATATTTATATGCCTTTATTTCTCAGCAGCCTGACTAAAACCTCAACTTTTTTGCTCAAATGTAGCCGCAATGCATCAGGAAACTGCACTGTTGACTGCAGACACCCATTATTGTACTTCTCTCCAGCACTTGAGTGAGCAAACTGTCAAGCTATAGGACCTGTTGCCAATTTTCTGTTCTCCAGGTCCCGTTGATTAAAGCATAGTTGAATCACTTAACTTTGTTTCCAAGATATTGCTTTTGGATACAATTCTTTCATTAGAACCACTTCTGACCAGACTTCTCCAAACAGTAGACTGGTGTAGACAGGGACCCACTGGTTTCTGACTGCTAGATATCTTCTTTTTTCCATTAAAGAAAAGCATGATGTGTCTTTGATCTGCTCCATTAATTGTTCTTGGTCCGAAACCTTGATTTTGGCACTCATTATTGCCTGTTTGTTTGCAATTCCCACAAAGAGCTTGAACAGCACACCTTGAAACCACAGTCTACTATGACATCTTCATATGGGAAAAAAGTCGCTGATGCAATAAAACGAGCTTGTGTCCTGTTGCTGTGCTCATTCTCGCCATACTTATACAGTAGTGAATACACAGTAGAGTTTGGCTGTTCCTCATTCAGTTTCAAAGTCTCCCACATCTGTTTCAGTTTTAGGGTTTCAACCTTTTGGTACTGCAACTGGTTAATTACACACCTGAAAATAATCGACCTAACTTTGTGCAAGTGCACCCAAAATTGATGCAGTTTTACAGGAAAAGGTGAGGGGGACACACAATATATTGATTTGATTTCACATCTGTTCATTTCATTTTCAATTTGTAAATTTAGACTAGAAGCCTGTTTTTTCAGCTATAGAACTGTGGTCTGAGAGTAAGTAGTGTTATGGCTTATAATGTTTTTCTTTGAGGCAGCCAAAAAATCCTTGCTCTAATCTTGCTTTCCCTGTACAGACACATAGATGGAAACACGGGTTAATAACTATAAAGGCAGCAGGCAGCCTTGTGGCTACAAACACAGGAACACAGGTGTCTGTGAGAGCAGTTTCAGTTTGTAACATTTTGACATTTCAAAGTAGACTTTTTTAGAAGCAAAATAATTTGCTTAAAAAAATCTCTTGTTTTAAATGTCCTTATAAAACAGATTGTAAAGTCTTCTCTGTGCCTGGTTTAGGTCAGGGATCAGCTGGTGAATGACATGAAGCCACAATGTGCATACGCTACCTGCATGATGATCATCTTGCCCTGTGGGAAACCCCCTGGCAGAAAGGTAACTACGCACATGTGAGGCTGAAGGGACCATTTTGCTTCATTGACTCGGCTTCAGGATTTGACACTAGCATTTCTGGGATAAACTGTGTCCAATACAAGGTTTTGTAAAATGAATTCCACTTGGGATTTGCTGATCACAGCACTACATAACAAGACCTATCGGCATAGCAACACGTAGATATAGCCGGGAACATCAGTTCATGACGACAAACCAAGGTCATGTAAGTCAGGGGTACATTCACATCAATGAATAAAGGATGATTGCCAGCTGAACAACCCGGAAATTCAATAGGGTTCCAATACTACAGGCAGGGACTCGCTCTGTATGTATATACCTTTTTTTTCAATTGTATTTTTACATCTGGTGGATGGTGTTTGGGAGTATGCATACGTTTTCTGGCCGACTACACTTTCTAGCCAGTTTCTTAATATTCAAAGTTCTAATATCACTCCAGGATATGTATTTCTGTTTCCCCTTAGTCTATATTTGTTAGGGATTGTTTACAGAGTTGGGCTGATAGCTGTTTCTTATTAGGACGGTTCTTATTAGATATCACCGTCTATTAATGATTTGACGGTCTTAATTACGAAAGACGTGTCTGGCTTCAATAAGGATACACGCGACAGTAATGGGGCATAGCATGTTTCCTCTCTTTGCCAGTACTATGACGTCTAACGTACGTCCGCCTATGGTAAACAGCTACGCGATCGCCCTTTCTCTGATTTGCCGTTCGTACGGCGCTGGGGGGGGGGGCGTACTGTCCCAGGAGGTAATGGACTTTTGGCGCGCACTGGAGCGCACACTGATTCAGGAGGATTCATCTAACTAAGGTATGCACACCTACAGCACTTTATCCACAGATGTATGCAATATTGCTTTATTGTTGTGTATTTAAATCTTCTATGCGCGAGTTGTTCCTGTGTCATGAGTAAGGGCGGACGCCCGAAACGCGTTGACATAACAGGACGCTCATGATTATGCTGCTCAAGTCTCTGCTGCTGTGATGACTTTTAATCGTTTGAAATAAAAAGGACTTTTTATTGTTCATACTACGTGGCTGGCGTTGCAAGTTTTTGGAGTACATTTACATCAAGAATGTCCAGACATCATTTTTATCATAAGTATTTCATTAACCCTACTGATTCTGCAGAATACCAGAGAATTATTAAATCAGCTACTTGCTGTGAGTTGTGAATGCACTGTCCCTGCTAGCTACCGTTATAGAGACAAACATCAAGGGAGCTCAATTAGAACTATTTTATACTCACCAAGCGGTTTATTCTGAACCCCTAATATTCATGAAATTGTTAAATCAGCCATTTATGAGGCAGCAACGCAACACAAAAAAGCCTGGGAAAAACAGGTCAGAATCTTTAGGTAATGTATACATAAATATAGTAACAATATACATAGCTTTAGAGTATACAGTACATAGATTTGTGTAGATTTTCACATTAGTGAGCATGCATTTTATTCAATTGAATTAATGAGCAAAAATGCACAAAATGTGTGGATGCACAAAAGATACACATGGAAAGTTTTTGTAAATTAAAAAAAAACATGCAGCTAGATGGCATCCCAGTAGGATATTATCAGCATCATGCAGATTCTTGTGTGGCCATATTAGTTGTTAAGAGGGGAAAAATATCCTAGACAATGCTCTTCATATTGTCTATCACTAACCTGGTTCCAAGCATTGATGGCTTTCCATCCCTGGAGGCAGATCTTGCTCAGGACCCAATCCTCGATCCTAAGGCCCAGAATCTTAGGATGACACTGGTCTTCCCTAGAGCACCCCACCCACCAACAAGTAAGGATAGAGTAGCTTTGGGGGCACAACCAGGCTTTTCCCAAGGAGTCAAGGGCCAGAGCAGACAGCAGTGATCACCTGGTTGATGGAGAGAATAGAAAGGAAGCTGAGGTCAGAGGTAACAGGCAGGTCACAGGAGGTAGCCTAGGTCATGCAGGGGTTTTGATTCAAGTCCAAGGGGTAATCCAGTAACAAGGTCAGCCAAGGTAGGCCATACACAGGTAGGCGAATTCAAAGAGTAATCCTTAAAGCGGACCTTCACCCTGAATAAGAGCATATCTTATATGTTTCCCACACCCTGTACATACCGATTGCTCACATTAAAAATCATCCTACCTGCATCTACTGCATGTTATAAGCCTTTAAACATCCGAGATGGCGGCTCATGGAGCATCATGCAGCCTGCAAACAGGAAGTGTCTTCTGACTGTGTCGCTCTGCATTTTGGGATTGCTGTCCTTTCCCTGACCCCAGCTCCACTCTGTCTGTGCAAAGCACAGCTATACCCCACCCCCAGTTTTTTCTGTTCTCCTCTCCTCAGTATGTGTGATGCTTCTGAGTCAAGATGGCGGCGCCCATATCCTGAAGTCCTGAACAGAGTTGCAGCCCGGTGGGGGAAAGTATAATAATAATAATTTATTTTAGATTTTGGGGAATATTTTTTAAGGGTTTGGACTTTTTATTAAATCATGCTGAAGTTCCTGTTTAAGAACTGAACTCAGAAACGGTGTGGCACAGAAGATGATTATGGAAACGTTCTGGCTCCATATTGATGACAGATGCTTTCGTTTAAAGAGGAACAACAACAATTTCACTTTCCCATGTGTTGTTACTCTTGTGCGGTTGGAATCCTAAATTGGGATGTCCTGCTGAGTGTATCCCACCAGATCGTCCCATACATTCACCTTCCTCTTGCCATGGCACAGACTTGGCCAAGCCAATCAATGCACTTGCTTTTACTCAGCTCCCTTTGGCTCCGCTGACAGCTAAGCAGCCGAGTGGCACTAAAGGGAGCCGAGTGCGCTGTCAGCCGCATCCCCCACTCACCTTCTAGCCATGGCGTGCCCGTGCTGCCCGTTTAGAAAGGCCAGACATGGGCAAACGCATGGCTAGAAGTGAGCGTGTGGGTGAGCGTGGGAGACGCTGCAAGGGCTCCAGGAGAAGGTAAGTCAACCAAAAAGGGGAATTCAGGAAGCCCTGGGGTCTTCTAGATACCCCCCTAACGCACATTTACATTCTTCGCCCATGTCTACACAAAAAGGTAGCATCAACGGAAGACGTCCCTGACCAAGAACCGGAATGCTGAGACTCCACCAACACCAGTGAGTGGGGATGAATGCGGCGCAGCAGGGTTGTGACATTATCCAATATGCTAACTAAATGTCGGTGCAATAATTTTAGCATAAATCTTGGCCACAGGGAGGAAAAAAGTTAAAAACTTCTACTGTTCTCCTAGATTAGTTGGGGTTTATCCCAGGAAAAGGAAATACATAAACTTATATTTCTACAAATATATTAATCAAGCCCTAATATTGTAGTGACAGCAACAGAAGTTGATTTTTTTTTATTCTATGGATTGAGAATATCCATGGGAGGTCTTGTATAGAATAGAGACAGGTTTGGTTTTCATATCGTGGCTTAGGGCTTTGTATGCCATATCTATGACTAAAACACATCCAGCGTTGTAGTATCAATAGTTTTTGAACTGCAGAGGAGAAAAAAAATGGGCATGCAGCACTTGAAAAAATGCCATCCAAGTGCTCAAGCATAGGCCAGCCTTTGACCTTACCATATACCATCTCTTATACTTTCAGCAATGGTCTGGTGCACTTCCAGGGGTGTGCCCCCCCAAAGATTCATTTTGAGTAGGGGATGTGGGTAACTCCGTAAAGGGAATGTCAAGACACATGCCAAAATGGTGGCAAGGTTTCTTGAGACCCACTACCCTTGAACTAGAAGAGGAAACCCTTACCAGTACACAAAAGTCAGTCTGCTTGTTTCCCAGTTTAACAAAAAAAAAATGATCCAAGGTTCAGCATCTTCAGCCTTGATTCATGATCTCTCTTTGATCTCAGTGTTGCATTAAGTATTTTACCAATCTCTATTGCTTGAAGTCTTCTCTGGAGTCTACTGGGCTTGACCTTCTTGCTTCATTGAACTCCAGTGTCTTTAGAGGAGCTTAGTCATCCTTCCAGAGTCTGAGCCTTTGTCTATGCTCTGCACTACATCACTGTGATACAATCTGACATTAGGGTGTAGCAGGAAGAAATCACACCCACAAATTGTTATTGAGTTAAAAGGGGATTTATTTAAGGAAGCAGGAGGATAGGATGGATAGAAAGCAAGATGGATGAGGGGTCTTTTGTCTTGGGGATGCGGAGTGATGAGGAATGCAGGTGCCTGTCATGGGAAAGAAAGGGACTCAGTCACTAGGAAACAGGTTTCCCACCCAAGGGCGTCCCCTAGAGTGGAAAAGGTTAGGAAGAAGGGCACAATGGATCCCCTAGGCTGGTAGGGGGATGGTGAGAATGTAGCTTACACTGGCGTGGGATGGTAGTCCTCGGTCCTTGTCCCGGCATCCATGGTCCTGGGTTGGGCTGGGGGAAGCTAGTGGTGGCCCTTTCATTGTGCAGCAGGGTTCTCATGGGGAGGCCTTGTGGGATCTCACCGTCCTGGTGGTGTGGAACCATGTGCGTCCTGGGACAGCAAGGAGGGGAGAGCCGTGTCTGGCTGGACAGGTTCCTCCAGGCCCAGGGAGCTGGGATACCTCAATGCCTCTAGGTTTCCTTAGAGATGCCAGGGGTCCTCCCTGTGTGCAGCTACCTCTGATCTCTGCTGTCCTCCATTATGATAGTAAAGGAGAGGGCAGAGGGAGGAGCTGTCTATTAAAAAGAGAGAAGTAGGTGGTTTCATATAGTTTTCATATAACAGGTAGATAATAGTAGGTGTTTCTTATAACCAGACAGAAGAGGGTAAAGGGATGTAGTTAGCCTTAGCTAAGCCTTAGCTAGACAAAGGAGTGGAGTTAGTCTTTATATTAGATGGAAGCGGAGAAGTCTCCATAAGAACCAGAGGAACAGTGGGTGGAGTTCACGGTGGTTTCACTGGGTGTAAAAGCCCAGCAAGCCAGGAAAATCAGTGAAGTGTCTGCAACGTAAGGATATATTGCTTTGGAGTTCAATGGTCTATATCTGAGAGTGGGCACTGTCGGGCAGCAACCCAGGAGGGTCTTGGCATGGATGAAACAGAGAAGGAACCCCTGCCACGAAAATGGGCGAGGCCATGAATAGTGTCCGGTAAGGTGTGGCTGCCCTTGTTTGAAGGCCCCTAAGCCCCATGGGAGTGTTGAGCCCTGCTGGGAGTACTGACCCTTGAGACAAAACTGATTTGGTCTTTGGTGTGACCAGTGGATATCCTAAACCCGTATAGTGACGGTTGTTCCTGAAGTAGAAAAGCTCTCGCCTAGAACTCAGTTGTTCGTTGGTGTTCATGTCAAAGTGGGGCGGAGTGCAACCTGGAGCACTGTATTTACTGTGAACTGTCTTATTTTCTGTTGAAAACGTTACCGTGGAAGTCACAGCCCTGATTTATGAACGTGCCATCAGTTGTTCTATGCTGTCAAGTCAATAAAGTGAAACAACTTTGTTTAAGATAACTTGGGTGGTGTGTGGATTGATCGGCCGACAGTGGCGCATATGTTGGATTACAATTACTGTTAACAGTGATTGCTGCTATCTAATCCCTATTATTTGGATTACAAGGGGAATCCTGGGGAAACCGTGCCTTCAAGGTATAAATAGACCTATCTGTGGTAGTTAGCTCAAACTCCGCCTGGTAGTCAGCATGGCCATACAGCCGACTGGGCTCCCATAAAGAATCCCTGAGGGACACCGCAGTGTGTGAATGGCTGATAAAAGTCCATTATTTAATTGATGTTCAGGTTTTTATTGTAAAAAAAAATAAAGCCATAAACAAGTAAGACACATTGGAAATATTACCTAACCTGTCATGTCTATTGGAAGGAGTGTCCGCAACAAGTAAAGTCTAAGACCTCTCCTTAACTAGAAAGCATGGAGGTTAATTTCTAGATTGACAAATGCTGGCCTAATAAAAGAGTATTCGCATTGCCCCCACTTTTTGGGGGGAATTAGTGTGTCTTATACTTACTGTAACTTTTTTACTCATTTTAAAATATCTGTTGCAAAGTATTGTTACTTCCTTTCTGGTGGACAGCTTGTCATCCACTGGATGGGAGTTGGTTTCACATTTCATTGGGGTGCACAGGCATTTCCATCACTCTGTCCTTCATCAAAATGGAGCGCTTTATCCCTTAAGGCTGGGAGTTTTTCTGGCCATGTACCACTTACTATAATTAGTACAGTTACACTATAATTTTATGGACCGAGTGTTTCTTATATGGCTCTGTCTCATTCAATCTGAGAAAATTATATTTTTTTATGCTGCATGGTGGAGGGGCTGGCAGTAAATGAATGGGTGGGGGCCGCTGGTAAACAAATGCGGCAAAAAGCAGGTGGGAACCAATAATGAAATTCGGGGGCACCACGGGGTAATACACATGGACAGGCGCCGGGAGACAGATGCCAGCTGCAACGTTAATTCAATGCATGGGAGCATGCCAGCAGGAGCACAATGGTACCTGATGTCCCAGGTCCCGTATAGCCACAGGAATTGAATGACACTTGTTACTCCAAGACTTTATTTCAGGAAAAAAAGCCCATTCACATTTATTGTCTAGCTGGGGGTCGAGCATTTGTAAAAAGCACTTCTTTTTTTATTTATCTATCTAAATTGCACTTTTTACATGAGTTGCTGAATTGATCCCATTGTGTGTTACTTAGTAGCAGACACTGTGAGAACTCTCTTATGCCAAACACCCAATCATGTGGACATGTTAGAAAGACACTTTGCCAAGGTCAGCCTATAAGAGGCTGAGCAAGTGGTGATAGTTCATAGAATATTTATAATGTTTTTACATTAGTTATCCACAAAGGAGCATGGGTATAGGCTAATGGCCTGCAAAGGCAGTCAGGCTCTTTTCTTTCTTCCTTCATCAGCCCTATCCATGCAGTTAATAAAATACATAACTGTATTGGCCTTCAGATTGTAGGGTTTCATTTCTAGAATTCCGAATTTTTAGCATAGCGAGGCTTAGCTCCAACGCTGACTTGCCAGCTTTTCATTTTTTTAATTTCCATGCCATGTCTTATTTTAATGTTCAGAAATGTGAAAAGAAGCAGAATCATCTCTTCTTAATGTGCATTTTCTTTTACCTATCACCAGAGTAATAAGGCCTAGCACACCTATGGCAATTGAAGCAAGGGGTGCGTTTTCACATCAAGGCAATGTGGCTATGATGGTTGTTTATCTGTTACTGCTTCCTTGTTAACCAATACAATGGCACTCTAATCTAATCAGTTGTGTTGATGATTGGATAATTAGCCAGCTACTGTCAAGAACTAGACCATAGGGATCTTGCAATTATTCTAGGGGAAACTAAATGAATTCATTTTCAGAGGGAGGAGGTGGGTTTGCTTTTCACAAAATAAACCTGCTTTTTATAGTAATGCTTTCTATAGTAGACGTGGAGGCTGATTCATTACTAAGGCCAGGTATCGGCAGATGACCGTCTGTATAGGGGCCCTTAAAGCGACCGCTAGTAGATACTGTAAGCAGCTATCGGGCGCTTAAACAGAGCGCCTCAGTCGCTGTAGTAACCTGGCCGGCATTGATGAATGGTAGCGTCAGCTCAGTGCGACCGACTCTCGGGGCTCCACACCATACTTATCAAAAAAGGACACACACAGCGTCGGTGCTGTAAATCTGGTCGCTTTACCATAGAGTGATTAAAGTCTCTTTTTGAACACATATACACCTGTAACAAAGCAAAATGACATTGTTTTAACACTGTAACCTTAACACCTTAGTGCCAGACCTGTAATGACAATTCTGCATAAAAATATAAAAAGTTTCTAAACGTGTTTGTTTGCAGCCAGGAGATGTCACACAATGATTTGAGCAAAAAAAAAAAAAAAGTATCAAACACGCTGTTTAAACACAAGCAAACGGCCATTGAAATGTATCGGAGAGTGACAGTGAGCGAAAGGTAATACCTGCCGCTCTAGAAGCTAGAGCGCCGGCGCTATACGCTGAGCCGCCTGTAATAATACTTTAGATGCTACATGGTGCTGTTACAGTCGCTTACCAGATTTGCTTCCATAAATGTGGTTTTGCATACAGTGCCCGGCGTTCACCAGATGCTGCCTGCTGCTACAAGGCAATACCTGGCGCTATCCCTTCTTAAATAACCCCCATTAGTAAGGCACATTTAAGGACCTAAAGATCTTAATAATGAATTATTTTAACTGCATTATTAAAGTGGTGTATGGGTGAATTTTAAATATCCATTTACCTACATTTCTATTTTGATGTTGTCTCAACATTTCACTTGCCCTGGGGAAAGGGGGGGTTTCATGGGCCTTCTGGGGGGTTTCACACAGTAGGTATCCCAAAGCAGGATGCCCCAGGGGCAAGGAACAAAGCTTGGGATAGTAAAAATCCTGGGTTTTTATTCCACCTTAAGGGTTGACAGAGGCATGCATGGATACCAATACCAGCCTGGTGCACTTGTATGGGAAAAAATATGAGTATCCTTTTTCCTCTTTTTCCTTTTTACTGACTGCAAATGATCATATTTCCCTAACTATACTATATATTTAGATAGATCAGCATGAATTCCCTTTTGCTCCATATGGTGTACTAGTAAAAGCCTCCAAATTTAACACGTGCTTCGTTCTTATGACATGCTCCTAATTTGAATACATACATGTTTAAAATTTAAACACAGATGTCAAATTGCCCTTTTCCACACATTTAAAAGACTGTAAAATGGCTAAACACAGTCTGCTGCAGATTGAGAATTTCAATGCGCTCAATTCCTATGTCATCGGTGATGTTAGGCGGTGAAGCAGCAACTCAAAGCAGAGTCATTAATCAAATTTATACAAGCTTTAAATGTTAAATATGCATATGTGAAAATCATAGCATGCTTAATTAAAAGTAAAAATTGGAACACCACCATAACTCTTTGAACACATGGGGATGAAAAAACAACAATGCCTGTGAAACCAGTAGGGTGTGGAAGGACAATTATTTGTTCAGGGGAACCACAATTCAGGCCACGGTTTGAAATTAGCATTTGTCAAAGTAAGATTTCAAGCCATAAATAATGGGAGACTAGGTTGTTAGAGGGTGTTCGATACAGTACATAATGTATTCATTTTAAAGGACAAAAAGGACTTAAAATACAAGTTGCTTTTTGTCAAATCTTTTTTAATAACACAAAAAACATAACATTTTATATAGATTTGATTTATTTATATGATATATTAGAATATAAGATTTAAGTAAGCTTTTTTAAAGCGGTCCCATTTCCAAGCAACCGTATGGCGTCCGGGAAAGACGGCCTACGTGACTACTGGTGGCGAATCGGAGGAGAGCATTTTGGCCAAGGATCGAGGTACAGGTAAGGATTTCAGGGTATTTAGTGTGGGGCTTCAGCTCTATGCACCCCTGCACCTATTCACTAGGAGACAGGTATGGGACGGCTTTAAATGTGTCTGTTCATATTTTTTTTATACATATAATTTTACCTATATTTACTACTCCTTTAAAACCAGGTAAACACATGTTCTTTTTTTATAACAAGGGATTGAAGTAGTAACTGCATTGGCTTTTCAAATATATTTGTTAGCTCAATAACTAGGTTATTCTTGCGATATTTTACCACCATATTTTTCAAATGTCAACATTCATGATTCCAGTTGGGCTTCATTCACGGGTTTTGGGCCAAACATGTCATTGTCACAGAATGCATATGACTCCGCAGTCAGACAATGAAGGGTTGAGTTGGAGCTAATGACCTGTTTCAAAGGAAGAATTCCTTGATATGAGTGAGACCTGGCAAGTGCCGCCTTATCTTTGGTCAATAACTAAAGAGACTAGAGAACAAATTAGGGGGATTTTTCTATATTTACTATGACATGTACAGTAAATTATAAATCAAATTAGTGTCATAAAATAAATATATAAAAAAATATATAAGTACTAAGAACATGTTTTACCTTCTCCAACGTCCAGGTATATTATCTTTTTTTCTTAACAAATATGTCAAGTTCCAAAAGCAGCCATTCTTTATGGTTATCATACTTTTACATTGACAGGAGATTTCTTTCACTTCTCTATGCAGAATTTTTCCAGCCGTATGGTTTTAATCTGGTTTCCTGCAAGACCATTCCACAAGTGGGTTTTATGGGGGGAAAAAGTCTTCAATTCTTTTAAGATTCCTACATCCTATACCTTACACGCCCTACACCTACATTTTCTTTGTATAAAATTATGCTACAATTTTCTAATTAACTAGATATTTTAATTTAAAAACATATATATGTTATACCGAATAACAGCCCCTATGGGAATTCATACACATCGTAATGACCCCCTCCAAAGTCCAACTTTGGCCAACTTGATAATTGTTTCAGTCATTCCTTATTTTGCAAGGTTAACTTTTGGATGAGCTTCAATATTTTATTAGATGGTTTCTAATTATCCAAGCATCCTCTGACATAGCAAGCAACAGAAGACCAGGAGATCCTCTGGAGTCAAGGGCACTAACCCAGGGCCATCTTTACGGCTATAAAGAAAGTTTGTAGGGAGCCCTCTCAGCAGATTCTTTTTCTTTCTAAATGTAGCCCAATATTTATAGCTGTGGCTGAGGTTTGTTGATAAATGAGAAGGGCAAACGGAATGATTTAGCAGAACTTTTAGCTGTACTTACTGCCTTTGCTACCAGTGCAGGTAATGATAGTGCAGCAGGCTCCAGGCTCTATGACTGATTTGAATGTGTTTAGACATATGTCCTTGTGTAACTACTCTGGTTTAAATGGCCAGTGTAAAACAGGCCTAAGGCGTTACAACATGTATAATATTAATATATTATGGATAAGCATACAAACTGCTGCATGCTTATCAATGGTCTGCTCCTTAATCACCCATCTATCGGCTCCGCTGTCATCTTGCTGCTCCCTTAATTTAAATCCAACGCATGTGCTCTTGCCAGTACAGTTTCATTCAGGCCAGTATGCAGCAGGACAGGATTTGAATGCTGCGGACTAGTTAAACATAAGATACACGAAGTACCAAGATAAACAAAATGGGAGATCACGCTGAACACAGAGGTTCCTGTGCACTGCCTTATAATCAATATTGGCATCCCACTAACCAAATAAGTGTACAGAGAAAACCCTGAAAAAAGACCGGTGGTTAAGTGTGGGGTTGGCACAAGGAGACAGGCAGCTACAATTGATGCCAAAACAAACAATGTGATTTATTATTGCATATTGCACAAAGCCACTGGCACTACACTTAACAAAGTATAAAACCCTAAAACATATATGGTAAAACATTGGGACGGCCTGTGCTCCATCATACGCCTGCCTACACCTTAGATGGTGGGAGAGTTCTGAGCTGTTTGGGCAGAGAGACTTTGAAGCACTAGTCGCCCTCTGGCTTCACTTTATTGATAATGTGCTGGGGGTATGGAGTAGCACTGAACAGGAGTTTGGAAACTTTGTGGCCTCCCTAAACCAGAGCAATCATAATATTCGTTTGACCTTCAAGATTGATTTGCAGCGTATGAAATTCCTTGACTTGGTGATTTGAAAAAAGTTGGATAGGCTTGTGACTACCACTTTTTGCAAGCCCACAGCGGGAAACATCTTGCTCCACTTCTCAAGTCACCATCCGGCACCCCGACGCCGTGGGATCTAATTGAGACAGTTTCTGCGCATATGCAGAAACTGTAGCGCTGATGGGGGCTACGTGAGGGAGGCCCAGGAGTTGACAATGAGATTTCGGGACAGGCCGAAATTGCATTGCAGTTGGCCCCTCTATAAGTTGTACCTGTCTCCCTTTTTCCCCCTCCTCCTGTGGTTTTTCAATTGACCCAGATGGGATGCCCTGATGTTACTGGTGTGGACTTTGAGAGCGGAGTGTGTGCTGAACTTCTATGTAGTTCTAGATAAGAAGACATCCTTATGATATGTTCTCACGATATGCCTTTAAAATTGACCTGTCCTGAGCAAACATCAGGGGAATATTCAAAATAGCAAAATCTTTTGCAGCAATCATGATGCTAGTAATTGGTCCCCCATGTGTGCCCATTTCTGTATTATTTGTTTCTCTGGAGTGGCAGGATTGGGCTTAAACCTGTAGTCTGCCTATCCTGGTCTCCCAGCAATGAGAGCTATTGAAGACCATACAAAGTTAAAGACTGTAGGTGATTGGCTTGGCTGGAAATGAAGGAGGCGTTGCCTTGTGTGGAGTGGTTGTCCATCACCCTGACGAAGCTTGGGGAGGTCGGGGCAAATTGCATGTGCTGGCTCCTGTGACAGTGACCTTCTTAGCTGTGTGGTTCCCAGAGCGCTGGTGGCTGCATTATCTCCCAACCTATGGCAATATTAGAGGTACTGTGTGGCTGTGGACCTGCGGTGAAAGGATTAGGGCTCAACAGTTGCTCTGCCTGGATGTCTTGGTTCCCGTCCTATGGCTGTAACATGGCCCGCCTGGGTTTCTACCTTTCTTTAGCTGTGACACAGCATCTGCTAACATTTTTTTATACCAGCTGGGGCCTAGTGACATTTGAAAGGCTTGTCTGATTCACGTTTAGATTTCTCATTTGAGGACCCATCTACATTAGAGACTTACTGGCCAGCCAGGAACAGTGTATGAGAGGGAGTGCATGGCTGCATGGGGGGCCCCACTAATTTTAGCATCCACATCGTTGTGTATTACCATATATGTTTTGGGGTTTTGTATTTAAGTGTAGTGCAGTGTTTGTTTTGGAATCAATTGTAGCTGCCTGTCTCCTTGTGCCAGCCCCACACTTAACCACCCAGCCCCATACTTAACCACCGGTCTTTTTTCAGTGTTTTCTCTGCACTGGTTAAAGGTGACTTCAGTCACTGCACAAAAGTTTCCAGGTTCCCGTTGGTTCATGTAGCGCAGATTTCCACACTACAAGAACACAGAGGCCACGAGGAACAGAAGCAACATTGCCAATTGAGGTTGGCTGTGTGCTATGAGAACATCCAGACCTGGGTATATTTTCCTACTTAAAGTGGAGGTCCAGTCTTGGCGTAATCCACGCCCTGATGCCCTCCCCTGGCATTGAGGCAAGATGGGGGAGTTACAAACAAAAAAAAACCCTGACCTTGAGAGTCAATACTCCAGGAGGTTCCAAACACGACTGTATTAAGTCATAAACAGTTACATCCGAAGAGACACGCAAGGATCCTTTTTCAATGAAACATACAAAGCGATTACACTGTATCCTTGCTCCCTAATTTACAAGGGACAGCCAATGAAAACTGTCCATGTGGATCACACAAAGCCCTCTACTTGATTCCTACCTGACATCAGCATGGCATAACATCTGTCAAGCCATTACTACAATGGTTGCCATTTAGCTTAAACCAACATAACAAACATTACCCGATAAGTTGCCTGGTGGCTAACACAAGGCACCACTGCCCCCCAATTGCAAATTGGCAAATGGCAATGCCAGCTTTTGTCATGCAACACAAAAGCTGTGTCCAGTGCTAAGAGTCGGGGAACCCCACCCCTCCACATTGGAGATAAGCTGCCCGGCAGTAAGAACTCATGCTGGAGATGCTAAGAGCAAGCTCACATAGCCAGCACAAGATCTCGATGGCCCTACATGGAGCAATACCAATCATGCCAGACCACCCCACCCACACAGCAGCCCATGGTCAAGGGGCATATACTCATGTGGCCTGGCAGTGGACAAAGCGACATGCTCCGCGATATGTGTCTTCTCACCTGAACATTCACTTGAATGTGGCAGAATGGGGTATACCCCAAGACTGGAACTCCTTAGGGAATGTGCACCAAGTGTATTAACATTGCCTTCAAAGACGAAACTGGAGAAATCTTGTCCAATAAGGTCATATAATCTAACAAGATTTCCTCGGTTTTCTGGTTTGCCAATCTTTTCTGTAGCTCAGTTTTTATTCATTTACATTTGTTATTTCATTATTAAATATCCTCTTTTACATAGAGCAATGATCTAATCGTGTTTTACTCTTTCAAGATTAAGTTTGACCATTATTTCTATATGACTGAAGGGAGGGCCAAAAAAATGATTTTCTGGGGTCGGCCCAGATTGCATTTGCATTTCATTGCATTGCATTTCAATCTTTCACGACTCTCCTCCTCATCCTCTCTAAAATATCTTATCGCTTCATAAAAAAATAGCTTGCTAAAATAATAATACAACTATGCTAGCAGTGGAAGAATAAGGATAATGTATGATGCTATAAGAAGTAAAAGCAGTTTGTTCAGTTCAATTATACAGAATGCACTAAGAATCCATTTGAAGCATACATGTGAAAAGTGTGGATTTATATCTTTGTGCTTTAATGCATGTATAAATGTACATGTTTATGCATTATTTGTGTGTAATATAATATCTTGCACATACATATTAAAATGTGTACTAGGAAAGTTTCAGAGAATAGGAATAGGACACCAGGTTGAGTACTGCAGGGAACAGAAGGAGAGTATTTGTATTGTTTGTTTTTTTGCAGTACAGTACCTTTAACAGAATAATTTGGAGATTTTAGTAACATTTATGTACTGGTTACAACAATAGGAGACACCTCCATTTCAGGATACTAAAGCACACATCTTGCTGTCTAAAAAGTTAAGTATGTAATTCACAAAAAAAATGAAATGTATGGTCTGCTAATTTTTACTGGTGATGTTTTTTAACTGACTGGGGTTCCTTCCTAAGCAACGATAAAATAGATTAACCATTGTGTAGGCACCACTAATATAAGTTACTGCCTACTGACTATGCCAGACCCCTGTTTATAACACCAACAATTTATATAGTCCATACATTTTGGAGTGGCTGGGGCCGGTCTGTGGGGGAGCAGAGATGCAGCCGGCGAAGCAAACTTCGTTCAGTTTTTCTTGTTGCTTTGAACTAAAAGCATCAAGAAAAATCTGAATTGAAAGTGAGCCGCTGATTAGCTGAGCAGCTTGCACATTTGCTGTAGGAACAAAAGA
The DNA here is from genome assembly GCA_027917425.1 of Gastrophryne carolinensis. Classification (NCBI taxonomy): domain Eukaryota; kingdom Metazoa; phylum Chordata; class Amphibia; order Anura; family Microhylidae; genus Gastrophryne; species Gastrophryne carolinensis. The sequence goes on along the minus strand of CM051236.1, from coordinate 422,588,394 downwards.
AAAGTGAGTTTTTGGGTGATCCATGAGGTTACACACAGTGAGGCAAAATCAGATGCACCAGGAAGAAGGAACAAAACCCGGGATTGTAAAAATCCCTTGTTTCTCTTTAAATTAGAATAGATCCTAAAATGTGAAGCAGTGTCACAGCATTTTATAACCCTAGGCCAAAGTAAAAGTGAATGACACATTATCTGACTCTTTTAGGATTAGTAATGGAACAAGACTAGAGATGTTTATGTCGCTATTAAAAAACGGCTATTTCTGGGCTTCCGAGAGCCTCAATGGGGTTTCAGAACGTTTTGCTTGGCTGTAACATGCATAGGATGCATGCTGGGTTAGTGAAATATTATTGTAAAGAAGTATGACATGCAGATCAGAGGCGTCGCTATTAGATTCGCTGTCACAGAGCGGCACAATTACAGAGCTTAGAGGTGGCATCAGCATGATGAGCCCATATATTGCCTGAAAAACACACCCTGAATTTGGCAGCAGCATAGGGAGCCCATATATTGCCTGAAAGACACATTGGAGTTTGCAGCAGCATTAGGAGCCCATATATTGCCTGAAAAACACACCCTGGAGTTGGCAGCAGCAGAAGGAACCCATATATTGCCAGAAAAACACACACTGAAGTTGGCAGCAGCATAAGGAACCCATATATTACCTTAAAAACACACAATGGAGTTGGCAGCATCATAGGGAGCCCATATGTTGCCTGAAAAACACACCCTGAATTTGGCAGCAGCATAGGGAGCCCCATATATTACCTGAAAGACACACTCTGGACTTGACAGCAGCATAGGGAGCCCATATATTGCCTGAAAAACACACCCTGGAGTTGGAAGCAGCATAGGGAGCCCATATATTGCCTGAAAGACACACCCTGGAGTTGGCAGCAGCATTAGGAGCCCATATATTGCCTGAAAGATACACCCTGGAGTTGGCAGTAGCATAGGATGCCCATATATTGCCTAAAAAACACACCCTGGAGTTGGCAGCAGCATATGGAGCCCATATATTGCCAGAAAAAAGACATTGGAGTTGGCAGCAGCATTAGGAGCCCATATATTGCCAGAAAAACACACCCTGGAGTTGGCAGCAGCATTAGAAGCTTATATATTGCCTGAAAAACACATTGGGGTTGGCAGCAGTATTTGGAGCTCATATATTGCCTGAAAAACACACCCAGGCGTTGGCAGCAGCATTAGGAGCCCATATATTGCCTGAAAGAGACACCCTGGAGTTGGCAGCAGCATTAGGAGCTAATATATTGCCTGAAAACACACTAGAGTTGGCAGCAGCATTAGGAGCCCATATATTGCCTGAAAGACACACAGTGGAGTTGGCAGCAGCATAGGGAGCCCTTATTTTGCCTGAAATAACACACCCAGGAGCTGGCAGCAGCATTAGGAGCCCATATATTGCCTGAAAAACACACCCTGGAGTTGGCAGCAGCATAGGGAGCCCATATATTGCCTGAAAAACACACCCTGGAGTTGGCAGCAGCATAGGGAGCCCATATATTGCCAGAAAAAACACATTGGAGTTGGCAGCAGCATTAGGAGCCCATATATTGCCAGAAAAACACACCCTGGAGTTGGCAGCAGCATTAGAAGCTTATACAGTATATTGCCTGAAAAACACATTGGGGTTGGCCGCAGTATTAGGAGCTCATATATTGCCTGAAAAACACATTGGAGTTGGCAGCAGCATTAGGAGCCCATAGATTGCCTTAAAAACACACCCTGGAGTTGGCAACAGCATATGGAGCCCATATATTGCCTGAAAAACACACCCAGGAGTTGGCAGCAGCATAAGGAACCAATATATTGCTTGAAAAACACACCCAGGAGTTGGCAGCAGCATTAGGAGCCCATATATTGCCTGAAAAACACATTGGAGGTGACAGCAGTATTAGCAGCTCATATATTGCCTGAAAAACACATTGGAGTTGGCAGCAGTATTAGGAGCTCATATATTGCCTGAAAAACACATTGGAGTTGGCAGCAGCATAGGGAGCCTATATATTGCCTGAAAGAGACACTGGAGTTGGCAGCAGCATAAGGAGCCCATATATTGCCTGAAAAACACACCATGGAGTTGGCAGCAGCATAGGTAGACCATATATTGCCTGAAAAACACATCCAGGAGTTGTCAGCAGCATAGGGAGCCCATATATTGACTGAAAACCACATTGGAGTTGGCAGCAGCATTAGGAGCTCATATATTGCCTGAAAAACACATCCAGGAGTTGTCAGCAGCATAGGGAGCCCATATATTGACTGAAAACCACATTGGAGTTGGCAGCAGCATTAGGGGCCCATATATTGCCTGAAAGAGACACTGGAGTTGGCAGCAGCATTAGGAGCCCATATATTGCCTGAAAGACAGACAGTAGAGTTGGCAGCAGCATAGGGAGCCCATATATTGCCTGAAAAACACATTTGAGTTGGCAGCAGCATTAGGAGCCCATATATTGTCTGAAAAACACACCCTGGAGTTGGCAGCAGCAGAAGGAGCTCATATATTGCCTGAAAGACACACCCTGGAGTTGGCTGCATCAGCAGCATTAGGAGCCCATATATTGCCTGAAAGACACACCCAGGAGTTGGCAGCAGCATAGGGAGCCCATATATTGCCTGAAATACACACTCTGGAGTTGGCAGCAGCAGAAGGAGCTACCATGCATCAGCTACTCGCATGCATCAGCTATTGGTGGGTGAAAATCCTGGCTGATCCATGCCTGATTCATCTTCACAAAGGTGAGTCTCTCCACATTTTTTGTGGACAGACGAGTTCTCCTTGGTGTGACTATGGCCCCCGCCACACTAAACACCCGCTCAGATGGCACACTACTGGCGGGGCAGGACAGCTTTCCCAGGGCAAACTCTGCCAGTTGCGGCCACAAGTCAAGTTTGGCTGCCCAGAAGTCCAGTGGATCCTCAAGGTGCGTTGGCATGGTCATTTCAAGGTATGACACGACCTGCTGGTTCAGGCCCTGCTCCAGGTCTTCCTGCTGCTCATGAGTAGCCTCACTATGCAGGTGCAGAAAGCTACTCATTAGCGAATGAAGACTGAGGCTGCTGCTGTTCCTGCCACCCGCGCAGAGGTCCCCTCGAGTCAGACCTGCGAGAGTATGGACCATGGCGCAGATAGGCATCGGCCAACTGACTACGTAGAATGTCACACTTTAGGTTACACATTGGTATTATTAGCGTTAGTATCAAGGGTGTTGTTTAGCCTTAGCGGCTCAATGTCCCAAAAATCAGTCTCTGTGTAGGTTTATTATAGGTGGGAGGGGCTTAGGTACTTGCCCGTCCGTATGTGATCTTTTCTGTTGGGGTTTCCCTCGGTTTGTAGCGAATAGTGGGTTGTTTTTCCGCAGTTTGTAGCAAGCTGTTTTTCCCTCAGTGGTTTGTAGCAAGTTACTGGAACTCCATCACAGACGCATTTTGCCTATGGTTTCCTCAGTGTGAGAGTCCGTAGTTTAATGGTTTACTGGTGAAGGTGCCCCGGCGCCTGGAGTTTAGGTTCGCTGAGGTGTTTTCCTAGTGTTAGTTGTGCCGGTTTGGTTTAACTCATTTGCATGTATATACCGTCTAGAGATCAGAGCCCTCCATGCCCAAAAGGTAGTGTAGGGTAGCGCTGCCCTCGGTTTTGCACCTGGTTTCAATGTGGAACGAGTGCGCCTTGTGGGCGTTAATTTTCTGTTGAGTCGCTGTGGGAAGCGCGTCCCGTGTGTGTCTTCCTCACACTAAGGAAGCCATAGGCGAAAAGCGTCTGTGATGGAGTTCCAGTAACTTGCTACAAACCACTAAGGGAAAAACAACTTGCTACAAACTGCGGAAAAACAACCCACTATTCGCTACAAACCGAGGGAAACCCCAACAAAAAAGATCACATACGGACGGGCAAGTACCTAAGCCCCTCCCACCTATAATAAACCTACACAGAGACTGATTTTTGGGACATTGAACCGCTAAGGCTAAACAACACCCTTGATACTAACGCTAATAATTCCAATGTGTAACCTGTACTAGAGATGTTAAGAATAATCATTATTACTCATTGTGTATACAACCGAGAATAAATATATCATAATTAGCCAGAGTGAGACACTGAGGTCTTTTTTTTTTTTTCAAGAATCCACAGGCCCCTCTAAGGCCCCGCCTAGACACTTGTTTGTCACCCGGGGACCAAGAAGGTACCGAGTGAATCCTAACAAAAAAAAATGAATTTGTGCCCAAAATGGGCCAAGCATACCTCAACACTCTGACGAATATAAAAGGAAGAAAAACCATTTACATCCCAAGTGACTTTCCTTCTATCTTCCTCCCCCCCACTTTCCCAGAAGCACAGCGTGACACCGCCGTGCCCTGCACACATGGTAGGCTGAAGGGGCATTGAGAATTGACTGTACAGTGGAGGCTGAGGAGACGGCAGAGGATGAGGAGGCGGAGTCGCACACTGTGACAGGCAAAACGGCCTGGGAGCGTGGAGGGCGAAGTGGTGTGACCTGTCCAAGTTTCTGTGCAGGAACCACATTCACCCAGTGGGCCGTAAAGGACATGTATTGTCCCTGACTGTAGTTACAGCTCCAGATGTCGGCGCTGCCGTGCACTTTGGTGCACACCGACAGGCTCAAGGACTGGCCCACCTTCTGCTCAACAAATTTGTGCAGGGCTGGTACTGCCTTCTTTGCAAAGAAATGACGGCTTGGGACTCTCCACCTTGGCTCGGCACTAGCCATCAGCTCTCTGAAAGGTGCAGAGTCCACCATCGTAAAAGGGAGGGACTGCAGCACCAGCAACTTGGACAGGAGCACATTTAGCTTCTGCGCCGTAGGATGAGTGGGCGCATACTGTTGTCTCTTGGACATGGCTTCGCTGATGGATTGCTGGTGGGATGACTGACTTTAAGTAGGAGGAGCAGGAGCATCTGGAGCGGCAGAGGATGGGTATGATGCACAGCTACCTTCGGCTGAGGTGCTGGAGCCTTGGCTGGGTGAAATTGGAAGCGGCATGGCACTGGCTGATGCAGCAGGCTTGACCCCCACTTCGGAGCCTCGGTTCTCCCAGGCCGATTTATGGTTGCGCTGCATGTGTTGCCGGAGGGCCCTGGTACCAACACCTTCACCTTCACCTTCTGTCTACAAATCTTGCATGTGGGCAGGTTACCCTCCTGCGGTTGCTTGATGAAAAAGTGCCACACTGCCGAGTAGCTAATTTTTCCCTGCAACAATCTGCACTAATTCACTGCTACTGCTGCCAACTCCAGGAACCCCGGCTCCACTACCTCCCGGGAAGGCAGCCTGCCGCACAGCAGGTGGTCTACCCCACCCCCGGTCACGTGTGGCTCCAGACATCCCAATTCTGCCACCATGCTGACTGCAAACTCTACTACCACCTTGCTGCCTCAGCTGCTGACTCTGGGGCAACCTGGGACCCTCTTCTCCTGATGATGATGAAGGCCCTTCTGCACCGGGCTCCCAAGTGCGATCGGCTTCATCATCATCATCATCGAGTTGTGTCTGCACTCACTGATGTCCTCCTTGGTTTCCACAACAGCACGCGCTGCAGGAGACGGAATGCTCGCCACACCACCTCCCACGCCACTCTCCTCTGCCTAGCGAAAGAAGCGGCGGATGTCTCCTCCATTTCTTGGCTGGGCAGTAGCTGCTGACTGTCCTCTAACACATCGTCCTCAATGAATAGTGGAGCTGAACCCAAAGCATAAGATACGGCGGCTGGAGGGGGGGACATAGGACAGAGGCAATGGAAGGACAGGGGCTGCTCCCCGGGCCATGCCAACTCAGGGTTGTGTCCGAGGAACCTACCGACTGTTGACTGGGGGTGTCAGTTGTCACTTGTGATGAGGTCGATGACCGCATAAACCAACCGATGACGGCAGATGAGTTGCTGGTCAAGACGCGACCGCTAGCAGATACCGGGAGATCAGGCCTCTCACCGCGACTACTGCTGCCACTCGCCCCTAGTCTGCTGCGACCTCTGCCTGCTGAATCTAGGCCTCTCCTCGGTGCACATCCTGGCACATCTCTGCCTGACATTTTTACTGCACTACACTACACCTAGAACAGTATTTTGTAACAGCAGGTGTGTAGAAAAGTTAGATCAAAATAGGCAGACACTGTAGCTAAAAGCTAATACAAAAAGACACTGTCAGATGGTCTTACACAGGATGCCCCTGGTCAGAGATAAATGCACTACAGGCAGTTTTAGAAAGTGTTTTTTGTTCAAAATGTAAAAAAGGTAAAGATGCAGGTTCTCCTAAAAGCTAAGTGCTAGTATTCGGGATGCCCCCCCCCCGGTGAAAGGCAATGGGTGCTTTAAACTTAGGACTTCTATACAAAAGGCAAAAGGTTAGTAGGCAGGTACTCTTAAAAGATAAGTGGTAGCACTGACAATGGCCCCCGGTGAAAGGCAATGGCTGCTTTAAAATTGAAAACCAGACTTTTTTATACAAAAGGCAAAAGGGATGTAGGCAGGTACTCTTAAAAGATAAGTGGTAGCACTGACAATGGCCCCCAGTGAAAGGCAATGGGCGCTTTAAACTTGTAAACCAGATGTTTTTATGCAAAAGGCAAAAGGTTAGTAGGCAGGTACTCTTAAAAGATAAGTGGAAGGTAGCACTGACAATGGACCCTGGTGAAAGGCAATGGGTGCTTTAAACTTGTAAACCAGACTTTTTTTATACAAAAGGCAAAAGGTTAGTAGGCAGGTACTCTTAAAAGATAAGTGGAAGGTAGCACTGACAATGGACCCCGGTGAAAGGCAATGGGTGCTTTAAAGTTGTAAACCAGACTTTTTTATACAAAAGGAAAAGTTTAGTAGGCAGGTACTCTTAAAAGATAAGTGGAAGGTAGCACTGACAATGGCCCCCGGTGAAAGGCAATGGGTGCTTTAAACTTGTAAACCAGACTTTTTTATACAAAAGGCAAAAGGTTGATAGGCAGGTAATCTTAAAAGATAAGTGCTAGCACTGTCAATGGTCCCCAGTGAAAGGCAATGGGTGCTTTAAACTTGTAAACCAGACTTTCTTATACAAAAGGCAAAAGGTTAGTAGGCAGGTACTCTTAACAGATAAGTGCTAGCACTGACAATGGCCCCCAGTGAAAGGCAATGGGTGCTTTAAACTTGTAAACCAGACTTTTTTATACAAAAGGCAAAAGGTTAGTAGGCAGGTACTCTTAAAAGATAAATGGAAGGTAGCACTGACAATGGACCCTGGTGAAAGGCAATGGGTGCTTTAAACTTGTAAACCAGACTTTTTTTATACAAAAGGCAAAAGGTTAGTAGGCAGGTACTCTTAAAAGATAAGTGGAAGGTAGCACTGACAATGGACCCCGGTGAAAGGCAGTGGGTGCTTTAAAGTTGTAAACCAGACTTTTTTATACAAAAGGAAAAGTTTAGTAGGCAGGTACTCTTAAAAGATAAGTGGAAGGTAGCACTGACAATGGCCCCCGGTGAAAGGCAATGGGTGCTTTAAACTTGTAAACCAGACTTTTTTATACAAAAGGCAAAAGGTTGATAGGCAGGTAATCTTAAAAGATAAGTGCTAGCACTGTCAATGGTCCCCAGTGAAAGGCAATGGGTGCTTTAAACTTGTAAACCAGACTTTCTTATACAAAAGGCAAAAGGTTAGTAGGCAGGTACTCTTAACAGATAAGTGCTAGCACTGACAATGGCCCCCAGTGAAAGGCAATGGGTGCTTTAAACTTGTAAACCAGACTTTTTTATACAAAAGGCAAAAGGTTAGTAGGCAGGTACTCTTAAAAGATAAGTGGTAGCACTGACAATGGCCCCCAGTGAAAGGCAAAGGGTGCTTTAAACTTTAAAACCAGACTTTTTTATACAAAAGGCAAAAGGTAAGTAGGCAGGTACTCTTAAAAGACACGTGCTAGTATTTGGGATGCCCCCCGGCGAAAGGCAAAGTTTGCTTAAAAAGTGACTTTGATTACAAAATGCAACCAGTTAGTAGACAGGTAGTCTTGAAATATGTATGCTAGTGTTTGGGATGCCCCCTCTTCAAATACACAGGTTGGCTCCTTTGATAGCGGAAAAGTGACTTTGATTACAAAATGAAACCAGTTAGTAGACAGGTACTCCAGGAAAAGGAAAAGCTAAATAGGCAGCTGTGTTATTAACACTAAATAGGCTTGAAAGCTAATGAAACACTTTAAACTGTACCTGTCTTTCTCTGTCACTGTCACAGCCTCTCTCCTTCTCTATCTGTCCCTCGCTCTGCTTCTTCTGTTCTATCTATCTATATATCTCTCCCTCGCTGTATCTATCTACCTACCTACTGTCAGGTCCCGTGGGACGTCTTCCTTCCAATAAGTCAGCAACCCCCAATCTCCGCTGCTTTCTTCGGCTATAGCCAAGCCCCCGTTTGCCGGGACGCAGGATACGCCTCACCAGACACGGTTGCCCCCAGGACTTGTTAGCACAAAGGATGCTGACTTATGCAGGGGAAGGTGGACGAACCAGGAACAAGACTGGTAAGACAGACGGGCAGAGGTCATACACGGGTGATCAGTCCAAGGAAGCACGGTACAAAGGATTGAGACGGAAGAATGGTCAGGGCTAGCCAAAGGTCACACCAGGAGGTCAGAGATACGCGGTACAGAGGAGCAGGCAGGAATCGTGGTCAAAATCAGGAATGGTCATACACGGCAGAATCGTAAGGAAAATAGCAATCACAATCACACCCAGCAGCACGCTATCACGGGCAAGGAACAAGTGCAGAGTGAGCAGCTTTATAGGAGTGATGGGACAGGAAAGGGGATTTGATTGGTGCAACATAGGAACCTGAGGCTGATTGCCCCATTCAAACTGCCAAGTACTGAGCTCATTGGCCCAATCCAATTACCTCCGGCGGGCGCCCTGTGTGCAGCGCCGCCGGAGGGCATAAACACCAGTGAGTGATGCACGAGCGCGTGTATGGAATTGCGCGCCGGGAGCGCGCCGAGACGGCCGTGGCGCGGCCGCTCCCGAGGCCGTCGGAGAGGAGACCGCCCGCGCAGCCGCTCGCGACGGAAAGAGCCGAGCGGCCGCTCGGGGCGGAAACAGCCGAGCGGCGGCCGGGGAGAGGAGACGCCGAGCCGCCGCCTGGCAGAGACGCCGCCCAGCCCGCACGCTGGTCGAGCGGGAGCCGCCGACGTGGGACCGAAGGACAGGTGAGTGTCTCTGGGTTTGTACAGGGCTCGTGACACCTACCTACCTGTCTGTCTGTCTATCTGTCCCTCGCTCTCTCTCTGCCTGATCTGCTCTGGCCGCAATACAGTGTCAGAATGATCTTCTGCAAAATGGCCGCCCTTTATATGGGGCTGTGACATCATCGGTAAGCCTGTCTGCTGATGCATGCATGCATGTGACACCCACCCAGGATTCCTTGCCCCATGGGACATGTCCTGACATGTGGATCCACCATTTTAGATGGGCTGTATAGCAGTAAATGGAGTTTTAAGGAAGCGATTTGAGCGATCGAATCAAGGCGATATTCAAAATCGTAACGAATCTAATTTTTCCTGAAATTCGTAACAAATTCGGGTTCGTCAGAATCGATTCGCTCATCTCTAAACAAGACAAGGGCGTCCTCTTTCTCCAGTTATATTTGCACTAACCTAGAGCCACTCGTCCAATCAGTGAAACAGCTGCAAGATATATAGGGCTCAATAATTGGGAAGAGGGAGTACACAGTCGCCGCTTACACGGATGATCTATTGTTTTACATCACCCAACCTGGGCAGGCTGATTCATCATTAGCGGCAGGTAGCGACAGATGAGCGTCTGCAGCAGGCATTTTCAGAGCGCCCGCTAGTAGTCGCAGTGTTCGGCTGTGAGTCGCTAGTTTATAGCGACTCAGTCGCTGTTCAGTAATGTTGAATACATTGTGAGGAGTCGCTATTTGACCAGTACAGCGCTGCATGGGAGCGCATGTTAGCGACTGCTCATAGCGACCGACTCACACCATATTCAGGAAAAAAACAGCCTCACAAATCTCTGGCGCTGACAAATGCTTGTTTGAAGCCCACAGCGCTGGAGGCAATGTGTTTAAAGTCTGTTTTCAAGCATCTATCCACTAGTAACAAAGCGAAAACATATGGAATTACATTATAACCACATTGTAACATGAACACTTTAATGGCAGACCTGTAATGTCATTTCTGAAGAATTTTGAAAAAAATCATAAAAATGTGAAAAAACAGCTTTTTCAATGTCAGAAGAGGTCACAGAATTATTTGTGATTATGGCGCTATCCCAGTCGCTAAACAGATTCTGCTTGATAAATGTGGAATTGCGTGCCGTGTCCGGCGTTCACCAGTCGCTATCTGTCGCTACCTCACATTAACCAGGCGCTACCTGACGCTATCCTTTCATAAATAAGGGCCTAAGTGTCAATCCCGGTTCTTATTTCAGAACTCAGTTAGATCGGGGTTTTGACTAATCTGATAATAAACTACGTGAAATCTGCAGCTATCAATATTTCTTTGCCTACATCAGTAGTTTTTTTAAATTGAACGGCACTCCAGATTTAAAATATCTGGGGATTCTGTTATCCATGAACATTGATGACCTTTTTACATTGATTTTGTTCCCAATACTGGCCTCATTCGAGGGTAGTCTTAACAGCTGGTGGGCGCTCATGTTGTCCTGGTTTGGGAGAATTCCGGTTCTAAAAATAAATCTATTGCCAAAGCTACCATACCTGATGCAAACTATTCTGATCCATCTACCACAAAGTTATATTGCCAAACTACAGAAGATGTTTAGTGAGTTTATGTATGGAAGCAAACCCTCCAGAATACATCACTCTGCACTAGTTAATTCCAAAAAGGGAGGCAGCCTAGGAGCACCAGACATAGCTAAATATCACAGAGCTTACTTACCAGCCAGGTTAGTAGACTGGAACACAAAGCATAAAGAGAGGGAGGACATAACAATAGGTTTTGCTGCCCCCACATTGCAAAGCATCCCCTGGATAGAAAATAGAGGATCTCAGAAGAATCTAGCCAGCCATATCTTAATTCATCCTATTCTTGTAGCGTTAAGACAAACAATGAGGGGTAGAACTTTAGCCTCCACCCCAGGCTCCCTAACCCCTTTTAGGAACAACCCGGATTTCATTCCATTCCCGTTTTATTATGATTTGACTACCAAATAAAAAAAAAATAATCTGCTCTGGCTACTGTGCTTGGTGATACTTTTTGCACTCAGTTACTTTAGCAATCAGCTCATGACTTCTATAGTGGTTGGGTATCAAATTTGTGTGTCACTCCTGGAGGGTCATGATAATTATTTGGTGAAGCCAGTGTGACTTGTAGTGTGCATTGTGATGTGGATTGCAACCTGCAAACTGGTGAGCTTTTTAGCGTTTAGACAAAAAAAGTGCAAAAAAAGTTTGTCTAACCACTTTTCCAAAATAAATGACATGTACCTGTGATGTGGCATTTTTACAGGTGAGGTACTTCAGATTTTCAGAAGTTTGGAAACAACAGCACCCTATGGGCAATGCAGAATATTTTGGTAAATTCTTTAGCATAGCCCATAGGGTGCTGTTATTCCCAAACTTTTGAAAAACTATCCATAACTTATTAGATTTATGATGTAAGTCACTTGTAAAAATGCCCCATTACAAGTACAGGTAATTTTTTGGGGAAAAAAGGTAGAACATTTTTTGCACTTTTTTGTGTCTTTATGCTCAAAAGCTCACGAGATGCAGATTGAAATCCACACCACATTGAACACTGGAAGTCACACTTGCTTCACCAAATAATTAGCATGAACTCCATGATCTCTATGGTGCTGGAGCTGGAGTGTACAGGACGCTAGTTTCAACTGTTTAACTGAACCTTCTTTATAAAAAAAATATATAGTTGCATCTTAATAAATTAGACTATCATCAAAAGGTGTATTTATTTCAGTAGTTTAATTTAATAGTAATTGAATGTAGTTTTTTTATAGATGATCAATTTCATGTGTTTACTTCTTTGAATTTTGATAACCATGGCTTACAGGTAATGAAATCATGAAATTGAGTATTTCACAATATTCTATAAAACCCAAAAAATTTTTTTTCAATACAGAAATGTTGGACTACTGAATATACACTCAATTCTTGATTGGTGCTCCATTTGCATGAATTACTGCGTCAATACTACAAGGGTCATGCAATGTGCATCCCAGTGAGCTTCTTTGCCCTACAATCACCTGTACCTGTGATGGGTCATTAGTACAGCTGAGGCATATATGTTTCCTATGCAATTTTTTTTTAATGTTTGGAAACAACAGAACCCTATAGGCTATGCAAAAAGGGCAAATTATTTAGCCTAGCCCATAGAGTGCTGTTATTTCCAAACTTTAAAAGAAATATCTGTACCTTATTGATTATATGATGTACTTCATTTGTAAAAATGCTCCATGGCAGGTACAGGTGATTATTTGGGGAAAATATAAGATAAACATTTTCTTTTGCACTTATTTATGTGTTAATAATAAAAATCTCACCGGGATGCAGGTTGTATTTCACAACGATAAGCACACTGGCTTCACCAAATAATTAGCATGTGGCAAGGAAGTGACCTGTGACACTGCTGAGATGTTATGGAAGAGCAGGTTGCTTTGAAAGTGGCCTTCAGCTCATCTGTATTGTTGGGTCTAGTGTCTCTCATCTTTCTCTTGATAATACCCATAGATTCTGTATTAGATCAGGCTAGTTTGCTGACCAATCAAGCACAGTGATGCTGTAGTTACCAAATCAGGTGATCAATAGTAACAAATGCCATGGCTTCTCAAACCATCACTGACTGTGGAAACTTCACACTGGACCTTAAGAGACTTGGACTATGTGCCTCTCCACTCTTCCGTCAGGCTCTGGGACTTGATTTCCAAATGAAATTCAAAATGTACAATATGCTCAACTGAAAACAGGACTACTGAGCAATAGTCCAGTCTTTTACTCCTTATTAGGAGATTATCTGGGCTAGGAATGGCACGACACAAGGAATGAAACAGTTGTAGGCCATGTCTTGGATATATCTGTCTGTGGTGGCTCTTGAATCACCAACTCCAGATGCAAATGCGCCTGTATAGAACTTCTGGGTTTCTTGGACTGGAGAAAAGCAGGTTGTATATTTCTTTCCAGAAGACTTTATGATGAGGACAGGCTTGTATAGTATGTCACCAACTAATTATTAGACAGAGTGTGTGCACTGGAAAAAAAAATCTGCTGTAGGAACCTGCTGGGGCAATGTAATACAGAATTGGCACACCAGCTTGTTGCTTGGGAACTATTTGAAGTCAAGGAAATAAAAAGAACTAATAGAAATATAATAAAGTAATAGACAAAGGTCAGTTCAGGCCATCAACTAAAAACAGCAGGCTTAGCAAAAATAAGTGTTATTCCTGTATGTGGCATTTATATTTTGCAGCAGAAAACAATATACACTGTGCTACCCATATGGCTTTTAAGAATGAAAGATCCCCAATGGAGAGCAGATGGATCAATTAGTAACTTACTTTGTGACTGAAACAACTGTGTTTATGCAGGGAAATCTATAATGAGAAAATGTTCCCCAATAGTGTTTCTCACTTTAGTCTTTAGAGGCTGTCATGTTTTAGATCCATTTGTGTGACATTACAAAGACTCAATAGACTAATTTATTTCAAGTATCTCTGCTGCAGTGAAGTTCATATAGGCATTGACCTAAAGAGAAGAGCAATGGATACATTAACACACAGCAACCAATGAGAAACTATTTTTTAATATACTAAAATAATTGTTTAAAGATTTTGTTTTTTTTCCTCGATTTAACACTTTCTTCATCATTAGTTTTATTTATGTGGCATGTTTGTGTCTTCAGAGACTTTAAATACATTATAATGACCAGTTCCAGCACACTTCTCCTATTGTATGGCAAGTGCAATAAGCCTCAGGAAGTAAATACAGCTCACAGGGCCTCATTAAGAATAGATACTTTAGGTAGTAGAAGACAAGTAGTTAATTAATAACTATTGTTCTCCCCTTGGGTTAAAAACTGTCTAAAGCACTTGCCTCGGCTGCTAATTTTCTTTTGCATTATAGCATAGGACATTTTTGTTAATGACAGTATGATCTTTTCCTTTTTTATATAATTCTACCTAATATTTTTTGTGTTATACTTATTGTTAGTGCCTATGTTACATTAACCCTTTTACTTGCGGCCTACTTGAGATTTTGTCTCCTTCTGTTGCCAGGTCATTGTTCACCATGTTGCGCCATGTATGTTTAACTGTAATTTTTGCCAAAAGTTCCAGAAAAATTATATATTGTTTTTTTCTGGGCTGTTAAGGCTTTTTGGAGGCTTTAACACTTACTAAGCATTTGTTGGCCATTTGCTGGCCATTTGCCTTGCTTTCGCTAGTTTGGCACGTTTACTATGCTAAAAATGGCCTATTCACCAGGTGAAGACTGTGTTTGGCGCATGAAATCCCTTCATCTTCGCCGAGAAAATGCTTCTGAAGGCTTTTTTAGTGTGTGCCAGCTTTTAGTGGCGAACCCTATAGCAATCAATGTTTTTTTTTGATGAGAATGGCTGTAGTTTTTTTTTTTTTTTTTTAAAGTTTTTATTTTGCAATAAACAGACAAACACGACAGTACAAGACAAGTCATTTTGTAGGAACAAGACAATCATTTATAAGAATTTAAGGTGCCGCAGGCACCCAACTTCATAACTGGCATATAGGTGACAATATTAACAACCATTCACACAACTTTCATACCGGACCTCTGGTAATTCTTGCTGCTCTCTCGGTGCTCTAGCATACATGGAAACTGATGTACCTTAGTTATTGGTCAGGGCTTACATTCTCTAGAGCCTCCTACATTATTCGCTGGTCAGGCTCCAGCTCCCCCTCTCATCCCTCCAAATGTCACTCAGATGGCTCCCCTGATCCATAGGCTCCCCGCCAGGCCCTTCCCCCCGGTATCACTCGGCATCATATGCTGATTCTTGGCTCTGAAGCCATGGATCCCAAACCTTCTCGAACTTATCAGGCACTCCTCTTGCTGCATACGTCAATTTATACATAGTGAGTTTCTGATTAATGAGTCTTTTCCAATATTGTACTGATGGTTTAGCCGGGTGTCTCCAGTTCATCAGGATGCATTTCCTGGCGTAGAAGAGCAGCAACCGGACGAGCGCCTTCAGGGCACTCTGTTCCGAGAGCGACTCCACCACCCCAAGAAGGCACAGTGAGACCGACCCTTGCAGCTGAAAACCCACCGCCCTACTAGTCAGACCCAGCACCCCCTTCCAAAAGGCCATCAGGACCTCACATGACCAGATCATATGTATCCATGAGCCACTACTCTTCCCGCATCTAGGACATACATCCGTATCTGTTAAGCCCATTCTGTGCAGACGAACCGGGGTGATGTAAGCCTGATGAATCCATTTGGTTTGGATGAATCTGTCCCTAGCTTCTACCACCGACGAGTGCAGGTTCTCCATTATCTCCTCCCATTCGTCCCGATCTAGGCCTGGGTCCAAATCCTGCCATTTAGCCTCAATCTTGCCCCTGGGGGATTCCAGCTCTCCCATCAAACATCCATACAACACGGACACAGGCTTTTTAAGGTTCCCATCTCTGAGTACGTATTCAATTTTGGATTCCGAAATCCTTGGGCCCTCTCTACGGAATTGGGTTTGCAATGCGTGCCTGAGTTGTAGATATCTAAAAAAGTCTCGGTTGGACAGCTGGAACTCCGCCCTAAGTTGATCGAAGGGCACCAGCACCCCCCCTCTATATAGCTGCCCAAGCTGCTGAACGCGTTTCCTCACCCAGAACAATGGGTCCTGCATGCTACTCGTTTCTGATAGCCTGGGATTATCCCATATGGGGGTATGTGGGGACCACGTCGGAGTCTCCCCGGCCCTCATCCCCAGCTTCGCTGCCCTCTCCCAGATGTTGCATGTCGCCCTCATACATGTGGTCGCCGTTTGGATCCCTTTCGTACCCCTATATACTAGAGAGGCCAGCTTTTCCGGGGAGCCCAAAAGCGCCACCTCTAAGCATACCACAGGGTTGTCCTTCGGCTGGCATAGCCACCAGTGGACAAACAAGAGCTGCGTTGCGTAGAAGTATATTTGCATGTGTGGCACCGCCAGGCCCCCTTCACCTACCTGCGCCTTCATTATTTGCCGATTTAGCCTTGGGGGGGAGTGACCCCATATAAAGCCAAAGACAATTGACTCTAGTGCTTTAAAGTGGGAGACAGGAAGCATCACCGGGGAGGCCTGGTATATGTACAAGAATTTGGGGAGGAAAATCATTTTAAATATGTTGATTCTGCCCATAACCGACAGCGGGAGATTCGCCCACTGGCTGACTCTTTGCTTTAATTTCGCCACTACCGGGGAGATATTAAGGGAGACAAACTCGTCGGCCCGCCCACTGACCACAATCCCCAGATACTTAAATTGTCGGACTCTCTTTAGTTGAGATCTTGGGGAGACATCCCGAGGGTCGGTCCCATCAACTTGCATCAGACTGGATTTGTCCCAGTTAACCTTCAAACCGGAAAATCTCCCAAACACCCCGATGGTATCCAGGGCAGCCTCCAGAGACTCATGGCTATCCGCTAGGTATAGTAGGGTATCATCCGCATAAAGCGAAATTTTTTCCTCTATCCCCCCCAGCCTCCATCCCGCGATGGTAGGAGAACTTCTAATCATTATTGCTAACGGCTCAATGGCCAACGCGAAGAGCAATGGCGAGAGTGGGCAGCCCTGCCTAGTCCCCCTCTGCAAGACAAATGGGTCAGAATAGCAGCCATTGACCCGTACTCTGGCCGTCGGGCGATCGTATAATAGCCTGATATATGATATAAAACCTGCAGGGAGCCCGAATCTGGCCAGCACTGCCCAGAGATAGACCCATTCTATCGAATCAAAGGCCTTCTCATTATCCAACGAGGCTATCGCCCGACTGCCACAGTTGTCGTGCACTATCTGCAGGTTGGACATCAGTCTACGCAGGTTTATCCCTGTTGTGCGTCCCGGCATAAAGCCTGACTGGTCAGGCCCAATCAGTTGTAATATGACTCGGTTTAGCCTCATAGCCAGGATTTTAGCCAATATTTTGGCATCTTGATTCAAGAGGGAGATGGGTCTATATGATGCACAAATATCGGCCGGTTTCCCTTCCTTGTGGATAAGGACCACATGCGCATCCCGGAAGGAAGCTGGAAGACCTCCACTATCCATTGCCTGCTTCAGAACCTCCCACAGTCTAGGGGCGATCCTGTCCATCCCTTGCTTATACCACTCGGCCGGCAGTCCATCGGGTCCTGGCGCTTTCCTACTGGGGAGTGCTCTCATTGCATTCCTGACTTCATCAGTAGTGATGGGAGAGTCAAGAGCTTCCCGATCAGCCGGAGCCAGTTCAGGGAATTTAATTTGATCAAGATAGCTCTCCAGCTCCTCCATCCCGTAGTTTACCCTGGAGGAGTACAAGGCCGAGTAGTATCTGAGGAACTGCTGTGCAATGTCCTCTGCTGCTGTTACCGTCTCTCCTGCTCCCGTTATCCTAGCAATACTGTTTGACTTGTTCTCAGCTCTCGCCAGATAGGCCAGAGTCCTGCCATTTTTGTCCCCCTTGTCAAATATCGTCGCTTGTTTATGTAGCAATAGTTTCCTAGTCGAGTCAGATAATGATAGATTATACTCCCTAGTAAGAGACAGCAGATTCGAGTGGGCCCTGTCGTCCGCTGAAGTAATGAACTCCTCTTCCGCGTTCGCAAGTTTACGTTCGAGGTCTGCCCTCTCCATCCCCCTCTTCCCTCTGACCGCCGCTATAGCACTAATGGCGCATCCTCTCGTAACCGCCTTAAAGGCGTCCCATCTCACTTCCGCGGACGTTTCATCCGTGTTACACTCCCAGAAGACTTCCGCAGCCGAGGTTAGACTATCCCTAACCTCGGGAGTCTCTATCCATAGGGGGTTCAGGGTCCATCCCACACGGCTCGTCTGTGAGCGCAGCAGCCCAACTTCCAGCAACATAGGCGAGTGGTCCGAGATACCCCTCGGGAGATATTCACAGGACGCCACTCTCGCCAGTAAATCAGGTGATGAGAACGCGAGGTCTATCCTGGACAGTGACCTGTGCGTGGTCGAGTGACAGGAGTAAGCCTTAGCAGCGGGGTGTTTCCACCTCCACAGTTCCTGGAGGCCCATTGCCTCTGCCCAGGACGCCAGTTGTGTCCTAGGGCCCGGCCGCCTGTCCAGTCTATCCAACGCGGGGTCCATTACCATGTTAAAATCTCCCACCCATAGTGTCGGAGCGGGGGGTAAGTCACTATCTTCTCCATGATCCGATGCAGCACATGTATATTGAAAGGCGGGGGGACATAAATGCCTATTATAATAACATCTGAGTCCATAAGCTTGGCGTGGAGGATTATGTAGCAACCCTCCCGGTCCGTCTGCACAGAATGTAGCACAAATGGGGTTCCCTTGGAGATCAATACCGATACCCCCCTAGAGTAGGACGAGAAGAGAGCGTGAAAGGAGTCCTGGATCCAGGGTCTCCTGAGAGCGAGTCCCCTCCATCCAACCAGGTGGGTCTCTTGCAGGATCACCACATTGGGTCTGTATCTCTTAACAAATTGGAGGACTGTAGACCGTTTGATTTTATCGTTTAGCCCCCTGACATTCCAGGAGAGAATCTTGCAATCACCCATTCTCAAAGATTAGAGTGCTAATCTCGTGATCAACTATCAAACTGCACCAGGTGTTCCGCACCTCCGTCCATGATCGACCAACTTTTAGGGTCCGTTTGCCATTCATCCCATGCATACTAACATAACAACACAACATACACAAACTATTACTAAACATAGAAATACCCTCCCCAACCACCCCCTCCCCGCTCCACCATATCCCAACTTTGGCGAGCTTCATTCCCCCCCAACAATGCAATACAACAACGGTTTAACTAGTTGCACCGGGGTGCAGTACCCACTGTCTGTGGGCTCATAACATACCATTACCCAAACCACGTACAGGTTGGTGACAAAGTCACCAAGGGTTCCCAGGGGGCGATTGGGGGTAAATGGGGGCAACAGGCAGGAATGACTAGGAAGGGGGGGAAAATATGTGTCGGGGGGGGGAGGAGGATAGCCCGGGCAAGGGAGGTTAACAGGAGTAATAGGAAAGTAAGGTAGGGGGTGGGTCAAAAAAAGGGGGGGGGGGGGGAAGGGGCGGGGCTTCACTCCGTGGGAATCCAGAGCCGCAGCTCTCCTGTAACGATCACATCAGGATATGGTGCGACTAGCGCAGCCAGAACAATTCTCAACAAATTACAACAGATTGCAACAGGTTTAGCAGCCATCAAACAAACGAACTAAACAGGATGGTTCTGTATTGCCGGGTGGCATTTAGAGACCAGGCCCCCGGACGCCAGCCGGACCGCAACAAAGGGGAGGGCCCCGGGCAAAGGCAGCACTATCAATTTCAATAATACTAGGTTTAGAGGGACGCTGTCCCCACCCCGAGCCCAGGCCACTAGGCCCCCGGCAAAGAGTCCAGCCATGCATTAGCGTCCTCAGCCGATGTGAAAAATCTGGTCGTTTCTCCATCCTGCACGCGTAAGCGTGCTGGAAACATCATGGCGTATTTGATCCCTCTCCGCCTGAGCCTCTCTCTCACGCCATTGAATGAGCGCCTCAGTTTTTGGACCTCCGAGGTGAAGTCCGGGAAAAAGGACAACCGGGCGTTGTCGAAGGTTACCGTCCCTTTCATTCTAGCCGCAGCCAGGATAGCGTCTCTGTCCCTGTAGTGGAGGACTTTGAAGATAAAAGGCCTTGGCGGAGTCCCCGGTGGGAGGGGTCTCATGGGGATCCTATGCGCTCTCTCCACCGTAAAAAACTTGGTCAGGTTCACAGGTGCCAAAGTCTCCCTTATGAGATTTTCTACGAACTGCTCTGGGGAGGCTCCCTCTGCCTTTTCGGGTAGTCCCAGGATCCGGACGTTGTTCCTCCGGTTTCTATTTTCAGCGTCCTCGGCCCTCCCCATGAGGGTGGTCACCTGCCTCCGCAGGGTAGCAATTTCCCCAGTATGGGTGGACAGACGATCCTGAGCTTCTCCGATCCTCCTCTCCGCCTCCCCAGCGCGGTCACGTATTTTATCCAGGTCATGGCGGAAGTAGTTAAACTGTTCCTGGAGGGTATCAAATTTGGCTGTGAGGGCACTCTGACATGAGGCGATAGCCGCCATAATAACTGCAGTATCAGGGTTGGAGGCTCCCAGCTCAGCCCCACTGGGGGTCTCCATGGTTTGCGTACTACAGGCGACCAGAATGGTTCTGCGTTTCTTACTGCCTCTCATATGTATAGGGGGGCCCTCGGGCAAGGACAGCCCCGTCGGGGTATGATCCAAGGGTGAGGGTCCACCAGCCCCTCCGAGCGCTCAGGATTCTCCTACGAGGGGATACAGCGAACAGCGGAGCGTCCAGGGAGTCTCAGATCAGCCCCACAGACAGAAAGGGGGATCCCCGCCCCAGGGCAGTGGCTTATGTCCTCAGCCCTTCTGGCTTGCTTCCAGCACTCAGGACGGGTGCTGCCCCTGTTCAGGTTAGGAGATGCCGGCCAATCCACACTGGCGTTGCGCAGCAGCAGTTAACAGTGGGTTCCTTCCCTCAGGCTTAGCAATGTGGGGTTTATCATCCACCGGTGGCACGTCTAGTTTGTCCCAAGGAGCTCAGCCCGGCCTATGGATATGCTCTCTGTGATCTTGGAAACACGCCACTTCAGGCACACATTAATTGTCCCCCAGTGACTGGAGCAGGTTCTGTGGCTGATATTGCCCAAATGAATGTGCCACTGGGAAAGGGCCGGGGGGGCAGCAGGATAGGAGGGGGGAGAGAAAGGGAGTCCCAGCAACAGGTTTGAAAGATGAGCTTAGGAAGACGGATGGTATGGCCAGCTCCCTCCTCACTTATCCCCTCCAAGATGGCGGCTGCCTGCTTCTTCGCGCCCTCCCCTCAGCTCTCCCTGTACCTGTCACTCTCGGCGCACGAGGTGTCTTCAGATTTCGCCCCTCCACGTGGGCCCGCCGCCGCTCGTGTCCTGCTGCTGCAATCGCCTCCCCGCAGGTGCGCAGCTCCCTCCTCGGGCGCCCCGCTCTCAACGCCGTCCCCTCCGCTCACCGTCAGCGCGAGGCCGCCTCGTCGGGTCCGGAGCCCCGGCCTTCCTCCGCTCTCACGTCGGCCGCCGCTTCACCGACTCACAGCCCGGGGACGGCTCGCTGCCTCACACTCGTCGCAGCTCGTCCGGGCGTCTGTCACTCCGCCACCGCCGCTGCCCAGATCAGGATGGGGGCCGCCCGGTCTCCTCCGCTCCCACAACGCCACCTCCGGTCTTCACGTGCGCCCCGCCGCCACTCTGACACGCTGATGGCTGCCTCCGCTGCCGCAGATCTGCCTCCAGGCTCAGTCCCTAGGACAGGGAGAGCCTCCACAGGGGTTCTGGCCGTCTAGTCTGCCCAAAAAAAGTGAGTATTCAGGATTCTTGCAGGAAGCCCCTTTCAGACACGTCTGCTCAGGTCGCCATCTTGGCCACGCCCCCCGGCTGTAGTTTTTATATCTGTTACTAATACATCGAACATGAAGGTCAGATAAATAACTAGTACTGGAACAGTATTGGAACAACTAATATAACATTTTTCACATGACTTTTTTTTTTTTTAACTAATCTTAGAGGCTTCCCAAACACCCCAGGCACACTAGAGAAACCACACATACATTCTGTGACAAGTGCCATGCTGCCCTGGGCTGTTGAGTGCGTTTCCAGCACCATTTCTGGTTTGGTAAAAGTTAAAATGCACCGCCACAGTTTGCTCGCTGTCAAGAGCACCCTGCTCCCTAGTAAATACTAAACTTTATTACCTGGTGAAGTGCGGCGAAGACACAGCAAAATGCCACCAAAACCTTAGTTGTTCCATTTGCTGGCGCTAAATAGGTTAGAACGCCATGTTATTCCGCACACCCAGCACTGATGGCGCACCCGGTCAGTGGTAAACTAGCTCGAGTGTAGTAAATTACCACCATAATAGCCTCGATTCAGACAAAAAAAACTTCAGTTTTAGTTCCGATCTGTGAAATGTTTCCGTTCTCGTATGAGCGTACGAGCGATTCTATGCATGCATTGAAAACCTTCTGTAAAGTTTCCGTCCGTTCGTACGGCAGATTACGAATTACGAGGATGTCATTTTCCATCCAGACTTTTCCGTTTCATTTTCACATGTTACAACGTAGGCTTTAGTTTTTGCCCTTTTCCCATCGTATCCTCCAACGAATCCTTTGCGTTTCCCGTTCAATTCTGTTTCCCTTTTTCAATAAATATTCGTCCAGACGGAAATCCTTACCATCTTGTGCCTGCGCACTACAAACTTAACTCATTAAAGTGCTCGCCTACATAGTTGCCACCCTCACTTCTACTACAATGTTTAGCTAAATCACTTAGCACTGTCCTCCATCTTCCCTTTTGGACCCTTAAAGCTCACCCAAACCACTTCTTGGTTAGGTTCTTCTTCCATTTTAGCCCCCTAAAACTTACCCAAATCACTTCTCGGTCATGTGAATATTCATCTTTAAATATTTCTGGGCCCATTAGTTTTGTGTTAATGTATTTTGTAAATGAAATGACAATGTAAATTTTTTTTTAATTCCATCATAAAATATAAAATTGTTAAAAATGTTGAAAATTTCAAATTTTAACAACTATAAAAAACAAAATACATAGCAATGGCAGGCTACTGAACATTATTCTTCATCTGTGGTCCCCAACGAGTTGCGCAGCTCCTGCATCTCGCCCACCAACTGAAGGACCCTGACACTCAGTTGTGCCACTCTGGCACATGTGGTCCCTGTTAAAAAACGTAAATTAAAATATTGGTATAATCTTGTTGGGGTCACACTGCAGTGCCCCCCCCCCCCCCCCATATGGTCCAAACACCTAAATCTGGACTTCAAAAGCCAGAGGGCCCTCGCCACCACGGGCCGGGTTTTGCATAGTGCCCGATTAGAGAACCCCTGGCCCGCATTCTGCAGGCAAAGAATGGGCATCAGGAGCAAGGGCGAGTGGCACATCTTGCAGTTCCTGCAACCAAATATAAAATAATTACACAAAGCAAAGGTAACCGACTAAAACAAGAACTCCTACAACAAATTAAGATTCAAGTTCAACAATCCAAATATAATTCACAAAGGACATAAGTCTAAAAAAATATAGCAATTATATGGATGTGTGGGAAAATAAATGTTTGCATGCTAAGGACTAATTAAGGTCAGCATTAAAATGCTTCTATAAGGCATACATGAAATGTATTGATTTAGGTATGCATTGCTATACAATTTATGGCCTCGGCCATGCTGATACATGCAATGCCTTGGTGCTAAAGGCGCGCAGACTCCTCCACATAGCCGCAAAACATGTTCAACAATAACAATCCGAGCCCTCAAAGGTCTCGTAAGTGGATCGGAAATGAAACGGATTTATAGGGTGGTGATCTGTTGGAAATCAGCTCTCTGAATCAGACGGAAGCTCTCTGAATCAACGGAAGTTTTCTGAACGAACAGAAAATTTCCGATTTTGTTTGGAAAATCATCCGAACTAACGGAAATGTTCCGATTTGCTTCCGTTCATCGAAAGCGCATTCCCGAACGTTCATGCGAGTAGAAAATGGACAAAAAAAAGCAAAAGACACCCACCAAAACTTTCACAGACAGCTACGGAAGTCCGGACGAATGTGTCTCTGAATCGAGGCTAATGTCTTGTTTGAAATTTTTTTTTAGCGCTTTGACAATATTTTTAGGTGAAATATATATATATATATATATATATATATATATATATATATATATATTTTTTTGTATTTGATTCTTTTTTTAATTAAAATTTTCAAAGAAAATCATATGTGTGTAGAAGCGCAATTCCTGCAGATTACAACGGTACCACATATGTATCCGTAGACACTGGAAACTGAAAAGAGCGCTTTATGACATTTTCAAATAAAGGGAATGATTCAGCACCGGGAGAATTTTATTCTCACATTTTTTGTTAGAAAAAAATGTTTTCATGATTTTTTTCGTTTTTGTAAACAGCGAGGAAAAAATGACCACAGTGCTGAATCCTCTCTTATATAAAACTACTACGTGCACCATCAAGGGTTACACTTAAAACAAATGGTGTAGGGTTCCCCCTCTGGGGAAAAGTCCCCTTATGTCAGGTTTTTGGATTTCTGCCTAATTGATTTCCTCTGATGGGATGTAAAATAATCATGTGTGTTAGAATTGAGCCTCCAGGCCTGTGATTTACTTTTCAACATGCATTTTCCAAGTTTCTTATGAGCCTTTGTGTCTCAGTCGGTAAAGTAGGGGTGGCTCTCCTGTCCTTTAGCAAAGCTGTTGGTGTCCTGTCTGACTACAACTTCCAGAATGCGTTCACTGTAACAGGTTTACAGCAATTATCACTCCACCTGAGAACAATGGCAGTAACCTTCTAGCTACTACAACACAGGACTGTGTCCCCCCTATCTGAAGAGGCTGAATTAATGCAAATAGGGATAAACTAGTTGTTTGTGCCACAGCCAATCATATGATTAGCAAGCTAATTCTTTTCTGTACTTTAGAACACCACTTTAATGTACATTGCTAAGGTAAACACATTGTTGCTAGGGAGAACAGTTTTCTTTTATAACATGCAATAGAAAAATAAAAACAGATAAGTGCAGCACATCGAGCACATATAAAAATGCTATTGAAAGTGGAATTACCCTGTAAACCCTTAAAAATGTAAAAAATGGTATGGGGTCCCCCTTCCCAGCAAAACCATCCCACCCTCCAGCTGTGTGAGCTGGTAGACCGGGGCGTGGAGGCCGAGTGGCTGTCCCCTGGCCATGAAGGCAACCAGCCTGCAAAGCCTTCACAGGCTGTGGGCTCTTCTGCCCTGCCCTGGGCTTAGGAGATGCAGGCAATGGGGCAGGGAGTGGTGACAAGTCCGGCAGGTGATTTGCCAGCCCTTCCTGCCCTGTGAACTGCTATAGGGGTCTCAAGGACTCCTTACCAGTTCACAAAGAGTTTAATGTCAAAAGAACATAATAAAGTAATTTAGCATTTTTTTTCTCTATCTATCTCTGATCCATCACCGATCACTGTCCCGTCCTGCACAGATGTCCCGCTGTCCCGCGCCGCACTGTCACTAATATTTATAGTGGTTAAGGCTGGTTTTCCTTACTGGTTGACACAGAAGAAAGGCATTAAAAATAGAGCACACCCCCCCCCCCCCCCGTAACAGTGGAATGAAACAATCATAAACCTGTCAACCCTGGATTTTATTGCTACCAGGAAAAGAACAGGAGAAGAACTACAAGCCTGGCAGGATTTTCTCCAGTTGTGGTGTTATAAGCTCTTCTAAATCAACGACCCTATGGGTCCCCAAACATGAGATTTTGATCCTGACATGTGTGAACATTCTCTTAAGGCAGTTTTCTAAAATCAGTGTTTACATTTTGCAAATCTAAGAGATTTGTAAGATTATAAAATGGCCAAAAGGGCATCTGATGACAAAATTCAGTTGGCTTGTTAAATGTTCCAGTGAGAAACACATACATTACTTAGCCATTGTATGATAGTTCCCATAGAACACAGAATACGATGGTTCTCTGCTATGTCTGATGACGGCACACAAAAGTGCAGTATGGTGGTTGAAGTGATGTAAATTGCCAAATGCTAGCGCAGTGCAAAGTTCTCTTTTGCGTGTAAATATTTTACATTGCGAAAGTGGCTGGAAAAAACTAGTGGATGCCAAATTCCAGAAGTTACGTTGCCCAAACTCTAAACAAAGCCTAAATCCCATTTTAGTGATACTGCACAGGTCAGTTTTATTAAGGTAGATTCAAATAGTTTGTTGTTTCCATTTTGACGGTTGGTTACTGAAAATTTCAGGCGGCGTATTTATCCGCAAACTCAGGTCCTAGCTTTTATCTACAGAAATTCATTTTCAATCAGAATACTATGCCATATGTTTTTTTATGACTATCACAGAAGGCAATCAAGAACAACACAAACATTTTACCGCACCTTTGGTTTAACAAGACAGAAAATCTGGGTCTTTTTGTTTTAATTAGAGTCAGCGGTTATTTTATTTCCCCACAGACCCCTTTGGCACCAATCGTGGCAGGGGTCTGCTTCAAGAGAAAAAAGAAATGTGCCAATGTTTGATATCAACTCAAAATGTTTCAATGGCTGTTCAAATACTATGCAGCTATTTCTGCTGATTTCTAAACGCTGTCCAAAAAAATCAGTCTGTGCGGGAGATTGGATGACTTCTAATATATTGCTGTTGAATTGTTGTAGATATTCTTTATATAATCCCTTTGTCCCATCCCATAGGATCAGGGTAATACTAGAATAAGTTTACCTAATGCATAACAGTGGTGTATTTGTAAGGTAAAAAAGATTTCCTATCTCACAACCCAAAAACAGATGTACCTCTGACAGCACCCATTTTACCCCAATAGTTACACTAATAAAGTCCAGTATATTTAGGTTATAAAAGGAATGTGTTCTCCTTAATTTCCTATCAAATCACCTTTAACTGCTTGTGCATGAAGTTAACTAGCCCAAGAAAGACCTAATGGGCACAATAATAGTAACAGTGTGCAAACCACAACAACTGAAAAGTATACAAGTTAAGGAGAAACAGTAGTACACTTGTTCCCCTTGAAGAAGAGGTTGCACTGCTAAATACATATATTTCAAACCCGTTATCAGTGGTAATGATGAAGGGCTGGAGCAGGCTTAGGGGTTTATTCATCAAGGGAGAGCGGCAGGTAGTGCCTCGTAGCCACAGGAAGTGTCTGGTGAACACTGGGCGCTGTACGCAAAACCACATTTATGAAAGCCAATCTGGTGGCTCAGCGTATAGCACCGGTGCTCTAGCTTCCAGAGCGCCAGGTATTACCTGTCGCTACCTGTCGCTCTCCCATACATTTCAATGGACGTTCCTTTTTTTCTGTTTAAGCAGAGTTTTTTTTATTTTTATTTTTTTCTCTCAAATAATTGTGTGACCTCTCCTGGCCTAGAAAAAGTCATTTTTGGAAACTTTTTTGATTTTTATATTTTTATGCAGAATTGTCATTACGGGTCTGTCACTAAAGTGTTAATGTCACAGTGTTAAAACAATGTCATCCCATGTATTTTTGCTTTGTTACTGGTGGATATGTGTTCAAAAACAGACTTTTCTGTCTACCACTCTGTGTTATAGTGACTAGATTTAGAGCGCCAACACTGTGTGTGTGTGTGTGTGTGTGTGTGTGTAGTTTTTTGTTAAACACGGTGTGGCGCGTTGAGTGCCAGATGCACTGAGCTGGTGCTACCTTTTCGCTCCCTGCAGCACTTTACTGGTGTTACAGCGCCCAACATACATCACATTCATCAATGCAGGCCAGGTTACTAGAGCGACCAAGACGCTCTGTTACAGTGCCCGATACCTGCACACGAGTGTCTACTAGCGGTTGCTCTAAGCGTTGCTATACAGACGCTCATCTGCCGATACCTGGGGTTAGTAATGAATAAGCCTCCACGTTTATTATTTGAAAACATGGGTCCACTCGGGGTGCTGGAATTTTGCCCGTCCTTTTGTAAATTCCCCTTACATTTAACTAGTCTCATGGCATAAATCAGTTACAAAATCTTTATTTAATAAATTAACATGATATCCTCAAGGGTATTTTTTTAAACATTAAAACACACATTAAAGACACATCCAGCAACAGTTGATTCACAATATCTTACTGTACATATTGTTATACAAATGGCCGCGGGGCAGTCCATCAGTTATTAATGGATGGGAGCTGTGCGAGCCGCATGGGACTTGGATCAGGTGTTCCTGTAAGTGTCAGTGCACCGGAATAGCAGCAATCAACTGCAGGGGTTTAAAGGTAAGTGTATTGTTTGTTTGTTTTGCTTACTACATGTTAAAATCAAATCAGCTGGGGACTCACACAACTGCCACCTGATGTCCCATTATAAAGATGGAATTTGTATCCATTACTAAATACATATAAAGTTACAAAGTGCTAAAACAAGCTAAAACAAGTGCAAAAAACAAGTATGGAACATATATCAACAAAGTGTTATTCTGAAGATCATATGTTACAGTGCCCACACGCTGTGAGGCAGTTGGCCTCAGAGCCACAGAATGCAATGGCTAATATTTGCTGGGGGACCCTTGCCACTCCACCATCTTGCACAATGTTAAGTATCCACTTTTTTTCTACATTGTAGGCGCTTTGTAAAATATGATCTTCATAATATCACTTTCTTGATGGTTTTTTCATCCCTCTTTTTTCACATGTTTAGTAGTTGGTAATTTATTGATATTGCTTGCACTGTCATCTGCTATTTATTTAGTTATGAATACAAATCCCCTCTACATAATGGAATATCAATTGGCATTTGTGTGAGTCCCCTGCTGCAATTTTTTTAAACATTTTTTTGTTGAGGTCTGGTATATTGCATATACAACAAGACCTGATGACATACAAGTATCTTGACAATTCCATTTTGGTGACTTAGGCCCTTATTTATGAAGGAATAGCGACAGGTAGCTACTGGTGAGCGGCCGGTAATGATGGGCCCCGCCACGAGAACGCCGGCTCCCCACCACAATCACACATTTATCAAGCCAATCCTGCTTAGCGTTATTATTCCAGCCTCAGCCCACAGCGCCAGCGTCCGACCTTGAACAGCGACAGGTATGACCTCTCGCTACCTGGCGCGCTCCAATGCATTTCAATGGAACAATCTTTAAATATTCATAATTAATTGTTATAAATTTTTTTTCTTTTTTTTTTTTAAATGTGAAAAATTCTGTGACCACTTCTGCCATTTTAGATAATTTTTTTAAGGTAAAAAAAAAATTGTACAGAATTGATATTACAGGTCTGATATTAATGTATTCATATTACAAAATTATTTAAAAAAACTTGTTTTTTTTGGTTTCCAAAAATATGGTTGTTTGGGGGTTAAAAAACTACTTTTATCCCATCGCTGCCAGCGCTCTGGGGTTTAAACATGCATTTTACAGCGCAAGAATTTTTTGAGTGTGATTTTTTAATGAATATGGTGGGAGCCGGTCGCTCTGACCAGTCGCTATCATGCGCTCCCATACAGCGCGGAACCTGTCAAATAGCGACTCCTCACCCAATATTCAACATTACGGCAAACCGACTGAGTCGCTATCAACTACCGAACAACGGCCAAGCACAGCGACTACTAGCGGGCGCTCTGAAAATGCCGCTACAGTCGCTCAACTGTCGCTACCTGCCGATATTAATGAATCGGTCTCTTAGGCCCTTATTCATCAAGCGATAGCGCCAGGTAGTGTCTGACGAGCGCCAGGTAGCGGCAGCTAACGGCGACTACCGACTCAAGTACGCCCGGCGGCGGTCACAATGACGCATTTATCAAGCAAAATGAGGCTAGCGCCGGCGAGAGCGACGGCTAGCGCGGCATTCATCATGAAGCCGCCTGGACCGAACAGCGCCGCTGCAAATTCCCTCACAGCGCCAGGTATGAGCTGTCGCTCCCTGGCGATGTCCAATGCATTTCAATGGAGCAATCTATAATTAATCCTAATTAATTGGTATTTTTTTTTTATATTTTTTTAATGTCAAAAAATCGGAGACCACTTCTGCAATGTTAGGATTTATTTTTAAGTCAAAAAAAAAAAAAAAAAAAAATATGTGCAGAATTGATCTAACAGGTCTGAGATTAATGTATTCATATTACAAAATGATTCTAAAAACATGTATAATGTTAAATTCAAAAAATATGGTTGTTTAGGGGTTAAAAACTAGTTAATACACATCGCCGCCAGCGCTCTGGGGTTTAAACAAGGAATGGTCAGCGACAGCACATTCGGAGCGTGATTTTTTAATGAATATGAAGCTAGCCGTTCGCTCTGGCCATTCGTTGTCAGACGCTCACATACAACGCTGGACCTGTGAAACAGCGACCCCCCAGCCCGTATTCAACATTACCGCACACCGACTGAGTCGCTGTCATCAAGCTAATGCCGGCCAAGCACAGCGAATACTGGCTGGCGCTGAAAAAATCACGCTACAGTCGCTCATCTGTCGCTACCTGGCGCTATTGATGAATCGGCCTCCCCGTATTAGATAGACATCACTTCATGACAATGTATCTCATTATCCAGAATCTTTGTTTCTGATTTCAGGGGCCAAGATATTGATAAAACTTTCCCATGTATTGAAAAACCCTCAACCTTTGCTTCTTTTTGGGATACCTTGTCAATCCAATCAAATTTGAAGGATAATTGCAACTTTACTAGAAAAGCCTTGAACTGGGGTGGGTTAGGGTAATATTGTTTTCCTCGCTATCATTGAGTTGATTAGTAATAGTCTTCTAGTGCCCTTGGCTACTCTCAGCCCATCTATCATATATCCCCCAAATATTGGTGTGTGTGCGGTGCATAGGTTACAAGACAGTATATTGAGCTCTTCTGCAAAATGTTTTAGTTAGGGGCCTTCCCATTGGACAAACCCATCTGGAAAGATTTGAGTGGGGAGATGTCGTTATAATGAACCTGCCTTAGTAACATCTCCCTATAGTAGGATGCTGGCAAGGTTTCGTAAGAAGTTATAGTGAATATATATTCCCATATCATAGTATTTATCTGGATGTAACTTGCTTTTTTAGCCTCGTCTCAGAGGATAGCATCTAGTACCAATGAGGCCTTTAGCCATCTTTTTTTGTTTCTGTTGTGTTTAATTGTAAATGTATTTTATATGTTTTGGTTACTATGTTGTAAAGTTCTATATGTTTGGCCAGGGATTTTCCCTTCCTTGGAGAGACATATTCTATTATATGGCCTTGTATCACTGCTTTTGCAGTCTCCCAGAACAGGGCCGGTTCATCCATATAATTCGGCCAAGCCTCCCTTAGGGAGTCCTTAAAGTGATCTGAATTGCTGCATTGTTTTTATTTTGTAGTGTCATATGTTGTTTGTCTAAATAAACCATTATTAGTATATTTATTTAGTAGTGTAAACTCTTCTTCGTCAGTCTCTCAGGGGGACCATGTGCCCTATTGTTTCTCCTTAACACATGCAGTATACAGCATGGCATTTGTAACATAACAAGTAACCAACAATGCTGATGTTGAAAGGGCAATATCCTGTGAATAGCTTAATAAAAATGGACTACCATTTTAGACCCCAGAAAGTGAATAAACCAAAAAAAACAATGATCACAAGAACCTTAGACAGAAGGTATACATTTAAGATTGTTGCAGGTTTCTCCCATTCTCTTTTGTGCTCTGCTGAACAAAGAGTCATTAAACTGCTGTCCACTAAAGGGCTGTGCTCTACATAGGCTTTTTCATGGTCATGTGGGGCACAGCTTCTTTTGGGTCTCTGGCCCCTCAATGAGAATGTTCTACCTTTAGGGTTATTCGACCTCCAGTCCAGTATCAGAAATTGTATTTGGCTGCATAGCTGCAACAGTGAGAGATAGAGTTTGGGACTGACATTAGAGAACAATGGGTTCGGTTGAGTAAAAGTTGAAAAAAATTATCTTGGTAGTAAGGTCAAATAAAATGAGAATTTCACTGTTGCTGCTTTTGCTGAATCACCAGCTAGGAAGGTAATGAAAGCCAATGGTACCGGCCGGGCGAAGAGTTCTCCAATATGAACTCTCCACCAGGGGAGCAGATTGTTTGGCCAGAGCAAAGACACAGGAACAAAAGAAATGCTCTAACAAGGGTTTTATTAATAAAGGCAAAGGAAACAAAAAGATCTTCAATTTAGATACAAAAACAAAGTGAAAAGAAACAAGGCTAACTAACAAAATAACTAATAAGGAAAACAACAGAAACTCACTGACACACTCACCCAAGGGCCCAGGACAGGGGCCAGCAGTATCCAGAAGCCGATAGGAGGCCTGATGCAAAGATTGAAAATGGCCAAGCAGCCTCAGGGAAGTCAGGAAGAGGCCTGCTTGCCACTAGACTCCATGGAGGTACAGGTTCAGTTTCAGGTACAGACCCAGATGAAGGGTGGATCACTTAAATAGCCCTCACACCAGGTGCAGCAAAAAATGGGGAGAGCAGCCAGGGCTCTGCTGACACCCGCTGGTGGCTGACGGAACTGCAGACAGGGTAATAAATAATGCCAGCCACCATCAGCCGAACTCGGGAATCTTACAGGTACTTTTTACTACAGTTTAAAAAGTTGTAAATAGCTCTTGTGGTGTATAGGTTAAAAAATAGGCGTATATTTCTTATACATAAAAAATGCCATTGACCCAGAGACAGCTAAAAACAAACTTCTCATTTAAGTGGCAGAAAAAGAATCCATAACTTACCTGGGTATACAACTGCCTACTAACTTGGACACTCTGTATAGACTAAACTACACCCCCCTCCTCTCTAGGACCCTGGAGAACCTTAAGACATACAACAAAGTGCAATATTCATGGATGGGTCGGATAAATATATTAAAGATGGACATCCTACCCCGCTTTCTCTATGTGTTTCAGGCTGTACCGATTGTGCCAGAACAGGGCTTCTTCAAGGTCTTGAAGAAGGCCTGGACTAAGTTTGTCTGGAATGACAAGAAGCCCAGATTCAGGTACACGGTTCTGATAAAGCCTAAAAGAGAAGGGGGATTGGGATTACCAGACCTTAAAGGCTACCACACAGCTGCACTCCTGGTTAGATTAGTCGACTGGTTCCATCACGGAGCAGACAAGCTGTGGGTAAGTGGGGAGGATGGGGTCTCTCCTCTTACCGCACTCCCCTGGTTGGAACCCTCCCTGAGACCTAAGCCTCATAACCTCCCACTTTTGACACGTTCTTTGCTATCTGTATGGGACTCAATACTCAAGAAAAAGGGAATATCACATAGACCAGAACCGCTTACCCCCTTGTTTTATAACCCTGCCTTCCCCTCGGGGGTGGGGACCAGTAGATTCCTAGTATGGGAGAAATCACAGGGAGTTAGGCTTGGTGACATCTTACAGAACAATCGACCCCCGGACCTCCAGGATCTCCGGGTTCAGGGGCGGTGTGAGAGGGTATGCTGGCTTTTACATAGACAGCTGGTGGCCTTTGTCTCCTCTCATTCCCGGGGGTCCTCGCTCTCTCAGCCTCTAACTACATTTGAGAGTATCCTGAGAGCTGATGAGGGACCATTGCATGCCCTGTCACTACTATACGGGGTGCTCCAGGCGGAGAGGGATTCTTCAGAGGACCTTGGGTTTGTCAGACGATGGGAGCGGGATTTGGGCCGGGAGCTGGATGCCAAAGATTGGGACAAATCTTTTGTCTTGACCCATAAGCTCTCCCTTGCGTGTAGAGCCCAGGAAAAAAACTATAAAATCCTGTCCCGATGGTATAGGTGCCCGGCTGACCTGGCCAGGTTTGGGGGGGGTCGACACAGGCACGTGCTGGCGGTGTGGACAAGCAGAGGGCACTATGCTTCACATTTGGTAGAGCTGCCCCTTGATAAAAAAACTTTGGGACCAAGTATTTTCGGTCTATAAATTCTTGACCCTGGAGGATGTACCTAAGGAACCGCAAATAGCTCTGTTGTCAGTGGTGCCTGGTTCGATCTCGGCTGCAAAGAGGGGAATCCTCAGACATCTCCTGACTGCGGCTAGGTCAGTGATACCCCGACATTGGCGCTTCCAACACACTCCAGACATACTGGAGTGGGTTCAGGAGGTGGAGGGAATACGGAGAATGGAGGAGCTGGTGCTTGAGGGTGACGAGAGCGGAAGGGAGAGGCTAGGCATCACTTGGACAACCTGGATTCTGGCGCAGGACACACCAGAGTTCAGGGCTCTGCTCTCTTCTCTGTATTTTTTTTTTTCTTTATGGGACTTGCTGCATGGAATGGGGCAGAGACGGAATGGTGTATGAGGCCTCAGGGAGCTGGCGAAGGGCTGCCGGACCCTCCCCAATCTTAATTCATACCCTTCTCCTCGTTCTCGGGTGCTTCGCCTATCGGAAGCCCCCTTTTCACCGCCACCCCCTGAACCGGTCAAAGAGCAGCATTCTCCCCCCCCTCCCCACCCTTTCTTCCTGTTCTCCCCTCTCCCCTATCTTGTTCTTTCTTCCTCCTGCCTTTTCTTTCTTAACCCCCTATTATAAATAAAATAAAAGAAGGGAAGAATACAGGGCTCTTGTATGGTTTACGATACTATTCTCGTGAGATTAGATTGCTCCCCCCTGACAGGGCTAGGCCTCTTTCCTAGTGGTTCCCGACTAGACCTAAACTGGAGGAGTCCAATAAAGGAGGTACAAGTGTTCGGCATTAAGGGGTGAGCCTTGTGAAATGTAGTTATCTATCTTCATTTTGTTTTCTCTCGCCTATTTGATCTAAGATGTAGATTACAAATGTTATTTGACAAATCAGTATTCTCTGTATTTCGATTCCTTTCCAATAAAGATATATTGAACAAAAAAAATGGCATTGACTTTCATTGTCTTCCTACATTAGTTGGACAACTCTTACTGAATCAACCCCAATAACTGTAATAACCTTTTCTCTTAGACCTGCTTTTGCTGGCACAGAGCACTACCCTCCTGCTTGAGCCCTCAATTCTGTTGAGGCTGATACAGGTCTGACAGTGAAATATTTTTTTTCTGGGGTCTTGCTAACTGACTTTATACGATGTTGTGCATCACAGTTGCTCAGTCCTCTCCTCAAGGCCCACCAACAGGACATGTTTTGTGGATCTCCACAATGTAGCACAGGGTAGAGTAGTTAATGCATAGAGGCCTAGGGCCTGATTTATGAAAGCACTGCACTGGTTTTACACCAGTTTTTGAACATGGTGCACCAGTTATATGTGCAAACTGAATTTATCAAAGTTTCTCACATCAGCGCATATGAGTCCAAGTGTGAAACATGTATTTATTAATCCATGAGTGCACATACACTCGCCATTTTGCTGTGCCTGCATTTTGTGGCACATAATTTGCTACTCCCATAGGATCCAAATTATTCTACATGTTAATTTACCAGTTTTTGAGTTTTAAATCAAATTTCAGCCTTGGCATTTGGGGCATAAGAGGAGCATAGAAATGTATTTTATGGTGCTTTTTTAAATGGACCAAAAGTCAAAAGGAAATAAGAAATTGCTCCCCTAAAGCCCCCTCTGGCAAAAACTATTTTGACAGAGCTTAAGTCTATGGAAATGTTTTTGAATAACAGGCCATTTCCTTGCTGCAGAACTGCATGGGAGTGGCCATCTTTTCAAACACATAAGCATTAGGGAAAAGCTGTGCCAGCAGCAGACCACACCAAACTGAGATAAATGCCCCAGAAACATGGGCAGCTTGTGTATTTTGTTATATAAACACACACACACACACACACACACACACACACACACACACACACACCTGCTAGAGAGATTGTATGCATGGAGGGAAACCTGCCACAATGTATCTTTATCACTCTTCACTGACAGACAGTGTAAACATTATGTATCTTCTAATGATACAATCCTGTCAGCTGTGCAGCAGAGCAATAAGTCATCACAGCTGACTGTGGGATTGGGTTTATAAATAAACTGGACTCATGTATGTGGCAAAATGGCCGCTGCCATGCAGTTATGCAGCATAAAATCTGCCTCCTATTCCATAACATCTGCACGGAGTTAAGCCCTCACAAATAGTTTATGTTACTGATTACCAGAGTGGGACTTTAGGGGTACAATTTACTGAACTTCTATTATTGACTTTTGGTCTGCTTTATCTTCTCTGAAAATGATTTATTTTACATATGTTATGTCTGTCACATCTGTTGTATTTATAACATTATTGTTTTTCTGCTAAAAATTGTACAAATAAACAACCTTATTTATCAGAAGTTTGTGTTTGTGTCTCATTGTTAAAAGGTAAGCACACTACACCACTTTATATCATGCTGAGAAGAACAACAAGCGCACGGTTTTTACTTTGATGTAAAAAAGGGAGCACTGCCTGAATATTTTTTTGTATGTACATTATCTAAAAGCATTTGCTTATACATACTCAGCAATGTAGCTAGGTCATCTTTACCTTATACAAGGGGATGCTTCTAGTTATTTTTTTTTCCTTCTAACTTTGTATATGATTTTCCTGCATTAAATCTGTAAGAAATGCAAATATGTTTTGCTGTCTAAGCTATAGAACTTTTGGTTTCAGTTTTGCTGTATGCAAAATATTGGGCAATCAAATTACTCCGTAAGGTGTTTCAACTGAATGATCAAATTGAAATTGAATTTCAATGATTCTTCAGGGTCTTTACTTAATTTCATAATTTTGTTATGGATTCCAGTGATACTTTCTGTTGCCCCTAACAGATTGTTCTCAGCAGTATTCAGAGAAAACCCATAAGAGAAAAAGAGAAGCAAGGCCCAGACTAGTCCTGGGAATAATCAAGCAATAGAACGTTTAGACAAAACTTTAGAATATGAAAGTTTATGAAAGTGTATTTTTTGGATCAAAATGATGTTGTGGGGAAATATGATATTTTATATTATTTTCTAATACCCCTGCCCCCCCCCCATATTCACATCCTTCTAACATATGTCAACAGTAGGGCCCCCTGAGATGCCATGCCTGCACAGCTCTCTGAGAGCAGGACTTGCTCTGAGAATTGACACCTATGTCAATATGTGTCTATTCTAAGAGCAAATCCTGCTCTTAGAGAGCTGTGCAGACATGGTAATCCAGGGGCCCAGTGGTTTCCTGGGTACACTGATCCATGACCCTCCATTGGTCTTGCTAAGGTAAAGCTGACTTGTCTGTACATTTCTGTTAGTAATTACTTACTGGTAAACCTGTATTCCCTTCTCAAACCTGTATGTGTAATATTTCATAATATTCCATACTTTTATTGTTGCTAGTATGTGCTTATTGCAACTTAACTTGAGATATCTGTTTACCTTTATTCAAATTCATGGGCTTACTGAACACAATATTTTCTGTGGACAGACTGTGGTTAGAAAAAGCATCCTCTAGGCTCAAAAGATACGCTGTTTTTCAAAGATGTTCTCAAGGCTGAGCTTTTTATTGTTTCTTATGTTACCAAATGTGTGTTTAAAGGAAGTAGATTTCACTACGTGCAATCTGTTGCCATTGAAACTGTACACCAAATCTATACACCAAGATCTAGAAGAAGAGTCCTGTAAACACAAAACATAGCTGTTATGGCTGCTGCTGATGCGAGAGAGCTCATTTAACCTTACACATGCCCAGCAGCAGTGTTCTGTGTGTACAGGGCTCACTTCTATCTTCTTTTAGATCTTTGTGTACAGTTGCCAATAGCAACAGATTGCAGATAGTGAAAACTGCTTTCATACAAGACACATTTGCTAACATAATAAAAAGCAAATACTAAATAAGCTTAGCACCTCATTGACTTTTAGCTGTCAAAAAATACAGTCATTCATGCCAACTGCATTGGATTTGGATCCAGTCTGAAAATAAAGAAAATTCAGACCAAATTTGATTCACGTTGAATTGATTTGCTCATCTCTAGTTACATATCTAAAGCACTGATAGGTTATTTCACTCAAGGGTTCTGCTATGAAAAGCCTTTCTTTTATCCAGAAGGGCCCAGTAGCTTTGACAGCTTAAAGCGGACCAACAGTCAAAAATGACTTTAACCAGACCAACACAACAAACAGTGCCCAAAGGAATCTGTCCCCAGGTTGATTTATATTGCTGCACATAAAAATGTATTTACGATTGGGGGGGGGGGGGGAGGGGAGGGGGGGGGGAGGGGAGGGGGGGATCCAGAAGGGTGTTCTGGGGGCAAGGTTCGTGCACCCCACTGGTCTCACTCCCTCCTGTGTTGCACCTCTTTTGTTTGCAGGGTCCCTATTTGCTAGGGAGATTTGTGGTTTTGGGGGGAGGGAAATGCCCTTGGCTCCGCCGCTCCTGATTTCTATGTTATTTCAGGATTTGGGGCTGGGGCCTGGGTTTCCCTGGTTTGGGATACCTTATGGATCACTGATAAGGTTTTCTTTGTATCTTTTGTCACATACTTTACATATTTCTCTTGGTTTTTGGAGGACTATACCGCATAGATCATTCACATTAATGGTCACTCTTATGATGACCGTCACACTTCTAGTATATACATGTATGTCCACTCAAGTTACGTAAAACACAGATATTTATTAAGTTGTAACAGATGGGTTTCTCAGATTTGTAGCAAGTTTTTGAATACCGAACGCTCTGGTGCAGACGCGTTTCGCACTCAGCTTCCTCAGTGCACCAGGGGTACTATAACATAAACATATACACACATTTGTACAGTTTTAGCATTTCATGTTTTTCATATATACATCTGTACAATTCATTCTAGAACAGACCGTTGGTTGTGCTTGCACTTACTTGTATTATATCCAATTGTTTTG
Organism: Gastrophryne carolinensis; assembly: GCA_027917425.1. NCBI lineage: Eukaryota > Metazoa > Chordata > Amphibia > Anura > Microhylidae > Gastrophryne > Gastrophryne carolinensis. Next base: position 422,549,894 of record CM051236.1, on the reverse strand, counting down.
TATATAAAGTAGCTTCCTTAATCCAGGTAATTCTAAAATTTAGTAAACAATTTTTTATTTTAGTATTCCTAATTTCTGGAAATTTGCCAATTGATAATTTGATGACATTATTTGGTATACTCACTTTTTGTTGCTGCTTCCGTTTGCATTGAGTATGTTGCAAGTGTGGCTTGTAGTATGACCTGCCGAGGGATCGGTGTATTTGGGTTAATTGTTGTATAGTCTAATATTTGTTGGCTATGTCGGTAATGTATTTAGGTATCTTTTATTATGGTGGTCTAGTACTCACTTTTGTATAGTTGGCCAGCTGGATTGTCCTAGTATCCTGTGTTGCCTGTGTCAAATAGATACAGGATGCGCTGATGGAGGGCGCGGGGGTCCCTTTTAATATGTGGTTTTCTCGTGCTCCAGGTTTTTGGTTGCTCCGTCTGTTATTTCTGTGCGTGGCGTTCTGTTCAGGGCATTCCCGCGTCTGGCGCTGGGGCCACTGTGCAGGGGGATTTTATTTCCCCTGTCAGACGCACTCTGGCCAATCAGGAGGCCGGGCGTCTACGGAGGGCGGGGTCTCAGGACGAGCCCCTCGCAGCTGTTGTCTCCGTAATTGCGGAAGGCGGCGTCCTTCGTACGGACGTCATGCTTTCAACTTCCGCATGCTTTGTGGCCCCTCACAGGATAGCTCTAGGTGTCGTCTCGCTGGCGGCGGCCATATTTATGGTTTCTTTATATGTGTCTGTATTAGCTCGCTTATGTCTTGGACGCCGGGCGCCATTTTTCCGGAGTCCAGGATCTTTTCTATCATTCACAATGGACGCCGTGCGCCATTTTTTTGTGGTCCATCATCTTTTATACCTTTCAGCCATTCGAGGGGACTATTCTGTCAGGTGTATCTACGACTTAGAATAAAGTTATCACTGTGATCCTAATTATGCTTATGTATTATTTGGGAAGTATAGCATGAGTGGGTATACCTTTTGGTAAGTGCATGCACAGGCAGCGATTTTGCATACTATATAATTATGAATGCACACACACATTGATAAATTAAAATTAGATCTGTATTTCTAATCATAAGGGGTATATGTGTGCACCTTACATGTATTTCCACTATAGTGTGCTGTCCTAGTCACCTCTCTTATATTTACAGTTTCTCCTCCATTGATCCTATATACCTTGGTTTCTATTATTTATTCCAATAGTTTTTAGGCTTATCCTTTCTCTTATGTTTATTTGGTCTGTATTGGGATTGGGAAATTTTAAGGATAATTTGTTCATAGTGTTATTATTTTATTTTGTATTTCTAGTTCTCTTTTATGTTGTCATAATTCTATATGGTTATACTGTCATCTGGGGCAGAACCTACTCAGCTTTGGGAATGCAGATTATTTATTTTGGTCTAAATCAGTTAGCTTCTACTTCAAATAGGGTATGAAGCTGCATGTTTCATTGAGGCCCGGGGGTCTAGTCGCATGTAACATAGTAATCCATTTTGTCTCCTTCTGTAACGTTGATCTGGTGATGTCTCCACCCCTAGGGTGTGGGTGGATTCTGTCCAGAATTTGGAAAGTGATGCCTTCTGTTGAGCTCTCATGCTGTCTGGCAAAGTGTCTGCCTACTGGTGTTAGCATGTTTTTATTTTTTATATCTCTAAGATGTTCATATATTCTATTCTTGAGTTTACGATTCGTTTTACCTATGTAGAATCTGGGGCAAGTACATTTGAGAATGTACACCACATCCGTTGTGTTACAATTGCCAAAGTGTCGTAGTTGGATTCTGGTATCAGGAGGTACTTGGATTTCCTGCCCTTGTTGTATGTATTTGCAGTAATTGCAGCTTTGGCAGCGGTATGTACCTTTGATGGTGCAACAGGCTTGTTTTTTGTCTTTCACATAGTGACTTTGTATTAATCCGTCCTTGATGGATCTTGATCTTCTGAATGTTAAATTTGGGCGGTCACTTACATATGGTCCTATGTCTGGGTCTCTTTGTAGTATGTGCCAGTGCTTCGTCAGGGTCTGTCTGATTTCTTCATGTTGCCTATTGTATGTGAGGATAATTGCGGTTTGTCTCTGTGTTTGTGTGTTACTGTTGTCTCTTTGTTTCCAGTTACGGTTCAGCAGATTGTCTCTATTCTGTGTACTTGCTCGTTTGAATGCCCTTTTCAGGGTTCTCTGGCTATACCCTCTGGCTAATAGACGGGATCTTATGCCGTCTGCCGTTTTTTTAAAATCATTATCCTCTGTGCAGTTCCGCCTTGCTCTCAGGTATTCTCCATAGGGTATACTGTTTATTAGCGGTAACGGGTGTGAGCTAGTTGCTCTGAGGATATTATTTGCCGCTGTTGCTTTTCTGTATAGGCAGGTGGTCAGTTTTCCTTGGTTATCTATTCTGACCTTGAGGTCTAGGAAAGTGACCTCTGTTGAGTCGTAGGTTAAAGTAAATTTGAGGTTGAGTTTGTTGGTGTTTAGTATGTCCACAAATTCTAACAGATCTTTCTCTGCTCCTTCCCATATTAGAAAAATATCATCGATATACCTTAGCCAGAGGGATACTTTTTCTGTGTATTGATTTATTTCCTCGTTCTGCCATATTTGGTTTTCCCACCATCCCAAGTACAAGTTTGCAAAGGATGGGGCACATGTCGTCCCCATCGCTGTACCTTGTAATTGGTGATACAGTTGTTTGTTAAATGTGAATGTGTTATGTGTTAGTATAAATTCCAATAGTTGTAGCAGGAATCTGTTGTGTTCATGTTGTGTAATTTCCGTCTGGTCAAGGTAGTATTGTGTGGCTTTCAGTCCTAGAGAGTGGGGGATGCTTGAATACAGGGCTTCAACGTCAAGTGTCACCAATAAGCTCTGTGTTGGAATGGTCAGATTTTGAATCATCTGTAGTAGGTGTGGAGTATCTCGGGTATATGAAGAAAGCGATTGTACAAACGGTTGTAAGAATGTGTCTACATACTCACTTGCCTTGCTTGTAAGTGAGTTTATCCCTGCTACTATGGGGCGTCCTGGCGGGTTTAGCTCTGATTTGTGTATTTTTGGAAGTGCATAGAAGGTTTGGGTCACGGGATTGGAGACTGTCAAAAATTCCTTTGTTGTTTTATCTATTACCTTATGTGAAAATGCTTCTTCAATTATTTTCTCATATTCTTCCATGTCCTTTCTCAATTTCGATGGAGGGGCTTTTTGATACCAATGTTTATTGTCTAATATCTTATAACACATGTCCTCGTATTGCGTGGTGGTCATTATTACTATGTTGCCCCCTTTATCTGCTGGTTTAATTACAACTGAATGGTTGGTCTGTAGTTCTTTTAGGGCCTGTTTCTGCTGTGGGGTTATATTTTGGGGGCGTTGTCCGATTGTGTTTATACTTTCTATGTCCTGAGTCACTAAATTCACAAATGTCTTTACTCCAGCATTCATATTTAGTGGGGGAAAGTATGTGGAGGGTTTTTTAAAGGTTTTTGTTGGTTTGTTTGCTACTTCTTGTACTCCCTGTGTGTCATTAATTTGTATCTCCTGTGTATCACTTGTCTGTAGTGATTCTAATTAGAGATGAGCGAACTTTTGAAAAATTCGATTCGACTGATTCGCCGAATTTTCCGACAAAAATCGTTTCGACCCGAATAAATTCGCGACGAATCGCTATTAAAAACGGCTATTTCTGAGCCTCCTACAGCCTCAATAGGGTTGTAAACCATTCAGCCTTGCTGTAACACGCACAGGATGCGTGCTGGGTTAGTTAAATAATACTTTGAAGAAATATCACATGCAGATCAGAGGCATCGCTAATAGAATCGCAGAGCGGCACAATTGCAGAGAGTTGAAGTGGCATCACTATGAGGGGCAGAAGGAGCCCAAATATACACTGGAGTTGGCCTCAGGAGCCCAAAAATTGGATGAATCACACCCTGGAGTTGGCAGAAGTTGGCAGCAGCAGCAGGAGCCCAAATATACACTGGAGTTGGCTTCAGGAGCCCAAAAATTGGATGAATCACACCCTGGAGTTGGCAGAAGTTGGCAGCAGCAGCAGCAGGAGCCCAAATATACACTGGAGTTGGCCTCAGGAGCCCAAAAATTGGATGAATCACACCCTGCAGTTGGCAGGAGTTGACAGTAGCAGCAGCAGGAGCCCAAATATACACTGGAGTTGGCCTCAGGAGCCCAAAAATTGGATGAATCACACCCTGGAGTTGGCAGAAGTTGGCAGCAGCAGCAGCAGGAGCCCAAATATACACTGGAGTTGGCCTCAGGAGCCCAAAAATTGGATGAATCACACCCTGGAGTTGGCAGAAGTTGGCAGCAGCAGCAGGAGCCCAAATATACACTGGAGTTGGCTTCAGGAGCCCAAAAATTGGATGAATCACACCCTGGAGTTGGCAGGAGTTGACACCAGCAGCAGCAGGAGCCCAAATATACACTGGAGTTGGCTTCAGGAGCCCAAAAATTGGATGAATCACACCCTGGAGTTGGCAGAAGTTGGCAGCAGCAGCAGCAGGAGCCCAAATATACACTGGAGTTGGCCTCAGGAGCCCAAAAATTGGATGAATCACACCCTGGAGTTGGCAGGAGTTGACAGTAGCAGCAGCAGGAGCCCAAATATACACTGGAGTTGGCCTCAGGAGCCCAAAAATTGGATGCATCACACCCTGGAGTTGGCAGAAGTTGGCAGCAGCAGCAGCAGGAGCCCAAATATACACTGGAGTTGGCCTCAGGAGCCCAAAAATTGGATGAATCACACCCTGGAGTTGGCAGGAGTTGACACCAGCAGCAGCAGGAGCCCAAATATACACTGGAGTTGGCTTCAGGAGCCCAAAAATTGGATGAATCACACCCTGGAGTTGGCAGAAGTTGGCAGCAGCAGCAGCAGGAGCCCAAATATACACTGGAGTTGGCCTCAGGAGCCCAAAAATTGGATGAATCACACCCTGGAGTTGGCAGAAGTTGGCAGCAGCAGCAGCAGGAGCCCAAATATACACTGGAGTTGGCTTCAGGAGCCCAAAAATTGGATGAATCACACCCTGGAGTTGGCAGGAGTTGACACCAGCAGCAGCAGGAGCCCAAATATACACTGGAGTTGGCTTCAGGAGCCCAAAAATTGGATGAATCACACCCTGGAGTTGGCAGAAGTTGGCAGCAGCAGCAGCAGGAGCCCAAATATACACTGGAGTTGGCCTCAGGAGCCCAAAAATTGGATGAATCACACCCTGGAGTTGGCAGAAGTTGGCAGCAGCAGCAGCAGGAGCCCAAATATACACTGGAGTTGGCCTCAGGAGCCCAAAAATTGGATGAATCACACCCTGGAGTTGGCAGGAGTTGACAGTAGCAGCAGCAGGAGCCCAAATATACACTGGAGTTGGCCTCAGGAGCCCAAAAATTGGATGAATCACACCCTGGAGTTGGCAGAAGTTGGCAGCAGCAGCAGCAGGAGCCCAAATATACACTGGAGTTGGCCTCAGGAGCCCAAAAATTGGATAAATCACACCCTGGAGTTGGCAGAAGTTGGCAGCAGCAGCAGCAGGAGCCCAAATATACACTGGAGTTGGCCTCAGGAGCCCAAAAATTGGATGAATCACACCCTGGAGTTGGCAGGAGTTGACAGTAGCAGCAGCAGGAGCCCAAATATACACTGGAGTTGGCCTCAGGAGCCCAAAAATTGGATGAATCACACCCTGGAGTTGGCAGAAGTTGGCAGCAGCAGCAGCAGGAGCCCAAATATACACTGGAGTTGGCCTCAGGAGCCCAAAAATTGGATGAATCACACCCTGGAGTTGGCAGGAGTTGACAGTAGCAGCAGCAGGAGCCCAAATATACACTGGAGTTGGCCTCAGGAGCCCAAAAATTGGATGAATCACACCCTGGAGTTGGCAGAAGTTGGCAGCAGCAGCAGCAGGAGCCCAAATATACACTGGAGTTGGCCTCAGGAGCCCAAAAATTGGATGAATCACACCCTGGAGTTGGCAGGAGTTGACAGCAGCAGCAGCAGGAGCCCAAATATACACTGGAGTTGGCTTCAGGAGCCCAAAAATTGGATGAATCACACCCTGGAGTTGGCAGGAGTTGACAGTAGCAGCAGCAGGAGCCCAAATATACACTGGAGTTGGCCTCAGGAGCCCAAAAATTGGATGAATCACACCCTGGAGTTGGCAGAAGTTGGCAGCAGCAGCAGCAGGAGCCCAAATATACACTGGAGTTGGCCTCAGGAGCCCAAAAATTGGATGAATCACACCCTGGAGTTGGCAGAAGTTGGCAGCAGCAGCAGCAGGAGCCCAAATATACACTGGAGTTGGCCTCAGGAGCCCAAAAATTGGATGAATCACACCCTGGAGTTGGCAGGAGTTGGCAGCAGCAGCAGCAGGAGCCCAAAAAATGGCCTAAAGACATAAATATGTTTTGCACCATTTGGAAAGTGTAAAACGTGGCACCATGCTGAATCTAGTCGCATGCATCAGGCATTGGTGGGTGGAAATCCTGGCTGATCCATCCCTGATTCATTTTGACAAAGGTGAGTCTCTCCACATTTTTAGTTGACAGACGAGTTCTCCTCGCCGTAACTATGGCCCCCGCCGCACTAAACACCCGCTCAGATGGCACGCTACTTGCCGGGCAGGACAGCTTTTCCAGGGCAAACTCTGCTAGTTGCGGCCACAAATCAAGTTTGGCTGCCCAGAAGTCCAGCGGATCCTCAAGGTGTGTTGGCATGGTCATGTCAAAGTATGACATGACCTGCTGGTTCAGGTCCTGCTCCAGGTCTTCCTGCTGCTCATGAGTAGCCTCACTATGCGGGTGTAGAAAGCTACTCATTAGCGACTGAAGACTGAGGCTGCTGCTGCTGATGGAGCTTCTGCTGCTGCTGCTGCCAACCCCCCCAGCGGCCATGGCAGTGGAAGGTGAGCGCAGAGGTCCCCTCGAGTCAGACCTGCGAGAGTATGGACCATGGCGCAGATAGGCATCGGCCAACTGCCTACGTAGAATGTCTTTGTAGTAGTTGAGTTTGTCCTCCCTCTCGGTGGGTTTAAAAAATGCCCCCATTTTGTGCCGGAAGCGAGGGTCCAATAAGGTGGACAGCCAGAAGTCATCCCGCCGACAGATGGAAACAATTCTGGGGTCACTACGCAAGCATGTGAGCATGCTTCGTGCCATTTGCGCAAGTGACTCGGATGGACTACCTGTCTCCATCTCCACTGCATACTGCCACGGTGTGCCCGGGTCCTCTGTCTCTCCTTCCTCAAAAACCTCTAGCTCCTCTGGCTGCTCCTGCTCCTCCTCTCCTGTCCGCTGACTAGATAAACCAGCCATTTCGCCAAGCCTAAACTGTGTTTCGCTGGGCAACTCCTCCTCCTCCTCTTCCTCCTCCTCCTCCTCCAGTTCAGCTCCAACGGGGTTCATGTGGCCGTAAGATGTAAACGCCATGTCTCCAGTGCCCTGACCAGCCATGGTTTCCAACATGTGCTGTAGTACATGAAGCAGTGGAATCACGTCGTTCATCCCGTAATCCTGCCGACTGACAAATAAAGTGGCTTCCTCAAAGGGCCTGAGCAAACGGCAGGTGTCACGTATGAGCTGCCACTGGTTGACATTGAAGTTACACAGGGGAGTCCCCCTATCTGCTTGGATCATCAGGAAATCCGTGATGGCTTTTCTCTGTTCATATAATCGGTCCAACATGTGAAGGGTGGAATTCCAACGGGTGGAAACATCGCAAATCAGACTATGTTGGGGGATACCATTCTGACGCTGTAGCTCAAGAAGGGTGTGTTTGGCGGTGTAGGAGTGGCTGAAGTGCATGCAAAGTTTCCGTGAAGTTGTTAGGATGTCCTGCAGATGGGGGGAACACTTCAGAAACCGCTTGACAACCAGATTGAAGACGTGAGCCATGCAGGGGGCATGGGTCAGGCTTCCTTGGCGCAGCGCAGACAAAATGTTCTTCCCATTGTCGGTAACCATGATTCCCATTTTAAGTTTTCTCGGAGTAAGCCATGTTTGGATTTCCTGATGAATACATTTAAGCAGTTCCTCCCCTGTGTGACTCCGTTCGCCAAGACAAACCATGTGAAGCACTGCGTGACACCTCCGTGCCCTGCACACATGGTAGACTGGAGGGGCACTGAGACTTGAGCCTACAGTGGAGGGTGAGGAGATGGCGGAGGATGAGGAGGCCGAGTCGCACGGTGTCACAGGCCCAATGGGCAGAGAGCGCGGAGGCCGAAGCGGCGTGACCTGTCCAAGTTGCTGCTGCAAAGGGACCACATTCACCCAGTGGGCCGTAAACGACATGTACTGCCCCTGACCGTAGTTACAGCTCCAGATGTCGGCGCTGCCATGTATTTTGCTACACACCGACAGGCTCAAGGACTGGCCCACCTTCTGTTCAACAAAAGTGTGCAGCGCTGGTACTGCCTTCTTGGCAAAGAAATGACGGCTTGGGACTCTCCACCTCGGCTCGGCACAAGCCATCAGTTCTCTGAAAGGTGCAGATTCCACCACCTGAAAAGGGAGCGACTGCAGCACCAGCAACTTGGACAGGAGCACATTCAGCTTCTGCGCCGTAGGATGAGTGGGCGCATACTGCTGTCTCTTGGACATGGCTTCGCTGATGGATTGCTGGCGGGATGCATGACTTGGAGGAGGAGGAGCAGGAGCGACAGAGGATGGGTATGACGCACAGCTGCCTTCGGCTGAGGTGCTGGAGCCTTGGCTGGCAGAAATTGGGAGCTCACTTGGTGAGGAAGCAGACTGGACCACCCCTTGGGAGCCTCGGTTCTCCCAGGTCGTTTTATGGTGACGCATCATATGTTGACGCAGGGCCGTGGTGCCAACATTTGGACCCTGGCCACGCTTCACCTTTTGCCTACATATCTTGCATGTGGCCATGTTACCCTCCTGCGGATGCCTCAGGAAAAACTGCCACACTGCCGAGTAGCTACTTTTCCCACCCCCTGGCCTCACTGATTCACTGCTGCTGTTGCCAACTCCAGGAACCCCTGCTCCACTACCTCCCGATAAGGTAGACTGCCGCACAGCAGGTGCTCTACCCCGGCCCCGGCCCCGGCCGGCTCCAGCCTTTGGAATTGTGCCCCCATGCTGACTGCTACCACCTTGCTGCCTCAGCTGCTGACTCCGGGGCAACCTGCGCCCCTCTTCTCCTGATGATGACGATGAAGCCCCTTCATCACCCGGCTCCCAAGTGCGATCGGCTTCATCGTCATCATCATCATCATCACCGAGTTGTGGCTGTACGTCACTGATGTTCGTGGATTCGTCAACAGTGTCTGGCGCAGGAGCTGGAACGCTCGCAGCACCCACGACACTGTCCACATCACTATTTGTCTGCCTAGCTAAAGAAGCCACCTCCATTTCTTGGCTGGGCAGTAGCTGCTGACTGTCCTCCTGTATCTGATCGTCCTCCTCACTAAAGAGTGGAGCTGAACCCAAAGCATAGGATACGTCGCTGGGGGAGGGAACGGCGTAGGACAGAGGCAATGGGAGGACAGGGACTGCTCTCGGGGCATGCCAACTCAGGGTTGTGTCAGAGGAACCTACCGACCCTAGACTGGGGGTCTCAGATGTAAGTTGTGATGATGTTGTTGATGAGCGCATCAGCCAATCTACCACGGCAGATGCGTTACTGGTGGAGACCCGACCGCTAGCAGATACTGGCAGATTAGGTCTCTCAGCGTGACTCCTGCTGCTACTGGCCCCCAGTCTGATGCGAGCTCTGCCTGCGGAATCTTGGCCTCTGCCACTCCTCTTTTCACTTCCAGGCACTTGTCTGCCCGACATAGTCTAACTGGCGTGGTAGTAGGTGATATTTAAAAAAACCCCGGGCAGCGGTGGGTCTATATGAAACAGAATATAATGCACACCAAAAGTGAGCAGTAACACTCAGCCTCCAACAGGCCTGCTTAGTGTAAATAAGAGAGCTGCTTAGTGTAAATAAAGAGGGGTATGCTATGTTACAGAATGGGATGCCTCAACAGAAGTGCACCTGGCAGGCAGCAGTAAGCCTATGCCCAGCAAAAGTGTCTTATAATATAAATATAATAAGAGCAAATGCTTATATGGTCTTAAACAGAGGCTGCTTTAGTCACAGAATGGGATGCCCTGGGCAGGAATGGACCTGGCAGGGTCCAGTAGTGCTTTGGCCAGCAAAAGTGTCTTTATCAGGCTAATTTCAAATATGATAAGAGCAAATGCTTATATGGTCTTAAACAGAGGCTGCTGTAGTCACAGAATGGGATGCCCCGGGCAGGAATCGACCTGGCAGGGTCCAGTAGTGCTTTGGCCAGCAAAAGTGTCTTTATCAGGCCTAATTTCAAATATGATAAGAGCAAATACTTATATGGTCTTAAACAGAGGCTGCTGTAGTCACAGAATGGGATGCCCCGGGCAGGAATGGACCTGGCAGGGTCCAGTAGTGCTTTGGCCAGCAAAAGTGTCTTTATCAGGCCTAATTTCAAATATGATAAGAGCAAATGCTTATATGGTCTTAAACAGAGGCTGCTGTAGTCACAGAATGGGATGCCCCGGGCAGGAATGGACCTGGCAGGGTCCAGTAGTGCTTTGGCCAGCAAAAGTGTCTTTATCAGGCCTAATTTCAAATATGATAAGAGCAAATGCTTATATGGTCTTAAACAGAGGCTGCTTTAGTCACAGAATGGGATGCCCCAACAGGAATCGACCTGGCAGGGTCCAGTAGTGCTTTGGCCAGCAAAAGTGTCTTTATCAGGCCTAATTTCAAATATGATAAGAGCAAATGCTTATATGGTCTTAAACAGAGGCTGCTGTAGTCACAGAATGGGATGCCCTGGGCAGGAATGGACCTGGCAGGGTCCAGTAGTGCTTTGGCCAGCAAAAGTGTCTTTATCAGGCCTAATTTCAAATATGATAAGAGCAAATGCTTATATGGTCTTAAACAGAGGCTGCTTTAGTCACAGAATGGGATGCCCCAACAGGAATCGACCTGGCAGGGTCCAGTAGTGCTTTGGCCAGCAAAAGTGTCTTTATCAGGCCTAATTTCAAATATGATAAGAGCAAATGCTTATATGGTCTTAAACAGAGGCTGCTGTAGTCACAGAATGGGATGCCCTGGGCAGGAATGGACCTGGCAGGGTCCAGTAGTGCTTTGGCCAGCAAAAGTGTCTTTATCAGGCCTAATTTCAAATATGATAAGAGCAAATGCTTATATGGTCTTAAACAGAGGCTGCTGTAGTCACAGAATGGGATGCCCCGGGCAGGAATGGACCTGGCAGGGTCCAGTAGTGCTTTGGCCAGCAAAAGTGTCTTTATCAGGCCTAATTTCAAATATGATAAGAGCAAATGCTTATATGGTCTTAAACAGAGGCTGCTGTAGTCACAGAATGGGATGCCCCGGGCAGGAATGGACCTGGCAGGGTCCAGTAGTGCTTTGGCCAGCAAAAGTGTCTTTATCAGGCCTAATTTCAAATATGATAAGAGCAAATGCTTATATGGTCTTAAACAGAGGCTGCTTTAGTCACAGAATGGGATGCCCCAACAGGAATCGACCTGGCAGGGTCCAGTAGTGCTTTGGCCAGCAAAAGTGTCTTTATCAGGCCTAATTTCAAATATGATAAGAGCAAATGCTTATATGGTCTTAAACAGAGGCTGCTTTAGTCACAGAATGGGATGCCCCAACAGGAATCGACCTGGCAGGGTCCAGTAGTGCTTTGGCCAGCAAAAGTGTCTTTATCAGGCCTAATTTCAAATATGATAAGAGCAAATGCTTATATGGTCTTAAACAGAGGCTGCTGTAGTCACAGAATGGGATGCCCTGGGCAGGAATGGACCTGGCAGGGTCCAGTAGTGCTTTGGCCAGCAAAAGTGTCTTTATCAGGCCTAATTTCAAATATGATAAGAGCAAATGCTTATATGGTCTTAAACAGAGGCTGCTGTAGTCACAGAATGGGATGCCCTGGGCAGGAATGGACCTGGCAGGGTCCAGTAGTGCTTTGGCCAGCAAAAGTGTCTTTATCAGGCCTAATTTCAAATATGATAAGAGCAAATGCTTATATGGTCTTAAACAGAGGCTGCTGTAGTCACAGAATGGGATGCCCCGGGCAGGAATGGACCTGGCAGGGTCCAGTAGTGCTTTGGCCAGCAAAAGTGTCTTTATCAGGCCTAATTTCAAATATGATAAGAGCAAATGCTTATATGGTCTTAAACAGAGGCTGCTGTAGTCACAGAATGGGATGCCCCGGGCAGGAATGGACCTGGCAGGGTCCAGTAGTGCTTTGGCCAGCAAAAGTGTCTTTATCAGGCCTAATTTCAAATATGATAAGAGCAAATGCTTATATGGTCTTAAACAGAGGCTGCTTTAGTCACAGAATGGGATGCCCCAACAGGAATCGACCTGGCAGGGTCCAGTAGTGCTTTGGCCAGCAAAAGTGTCTTTATCAGGCCTAATTTCAAATATGATAAGAGCAAATGCTTATATGGTCTTAAACAGAGGCTGCTGTAGTCACAGAATGGGATGCCCTGGGCAGGAATGGACCTGGCAGGGTCCAGTAGTGCTTTGGCCAGCAAAAGTGTCTTTATCAGGCCTAATTTCAAATATGATAAGAGCAAATGCTTATATGGTCTTAAACAGAGGCTGCTGTAGTCACAGAATGGGATGCCCCGGGCAGGAATGGACCTGGCAGGGTCCAGTAGTGCTTTGGCCAGCAAAAGTGTCTTTATCAGGCCTAATTTCAAATATGATAAGAGCAAATGCTTATATGGTCTTAAACAGAGGCTGCTGTAGTCACAGAATGGGATGCCCTGGGCAGGAATGGACCTGGCAGGGTCCAGTAGTGCTTTGGCCAGCAAAAGTGTCTTTATCAGGCCTAATTTCAAATATGATAAGAGCAAATGCTTATATGGTCTTAAACAGAGGCTGCTGTAGTCACAGAATGGGATGCCCCGGGCAGGAATGGACCTGGCAGGGTCCAGTAGTGCTTTGGCCAGCAAAAGTGTCTTTATCAGGCCTAATTTCAAATATGATAAGAGCAAATGCTTATATGGTCTTAAACAGAGGCTGCTGTAGTCACAGAATGGGATGCCCCGGGCAGGAATGGACCTGGCAGGGTCCAGTAGTGCTTTGGCCAGCAAAAGTGTCTTTATCAGGCCTAATTTCAAATATGATAAGAGCAAATGCTTATATGGTCTTAAACAGAGGCTGCTTTAGTCACAGAATGGGATGCCCTGGGCAGGAATGGACCTGGCAGGGTCCAGTAGTGCTTTGGCCAGCAAAAGTGTCTTTATCAGGCCTAATTTCAAATATGATAAGAGCAAATGCTTATATGGTCTTAAACAGAGGCTGCTGTAGTCACAGAATGGGGTGCCCCGGGCAGGAATGGACCTGGCAGGGTCCAGTAGTGCTTTGGCCAGCAAAAGTGTCTTTATCAGGCCTAATTTCAAATATGATAAGAGCAAATGCTTATATGGTCTTAAACAGAGGCTGCTGTAGTCACAGAATGGGATGCCCCGGGCAGGAATGGACCTGGCAGGGTCCAGTAGTGCTTTGGCCAGCAAAAGTGTCTTTATCAGGCCTAATTTCAAATATGATAAGAGCAAATGCTTATATGGTCTTAAACAGAGGCTGCTTTAGTCACAGAATGGGATGCCCTGGGCAGGAATGGACCTGGCAGGGTCCAGTAGTGCTTTGGCCAGCAAAAGTGTCTTTATCAGGCCTAATTTCAAATATGATAAGAGCAAATGCTTATATGGTCTTAAACAGAGGCTGCTGTAGTCACAGAATGGGATGCCCTGGGCAGGAATGGACCTGGCAGGGTCCAGTAGTGCTTTGGCCAGCAAAAGTGTCTTTATCAGGCCTAATTTCAAATATGATAAGAGCAAATGCTTATATGGTCTTAAACAGAGGCTGCTGTAGTCACAGAATGGGATGCCCCGGGCAGGAATGGACCTGGCAGGGTCCAGTAGTGCTTTGGCCAGCAAAAGTGTCTTTATCAGGCCTAATTTCAAATATGATAAGAGCAAATGCTTATATGGTCTTAAACAGAGGCTGCTGTAGTCACAGAATGGGATGCCCTGGGCAGGAATGGACCTGGCAGGGTCCAGTAGTGCTTTGGCCAGCAAAAGTGTCTTTATCAGGCCTAATTTCAAATATGATAAGAGCAAATGCTTATATGGTCTTAAACAGAGGCTGCTGTAGTCACAGAATGGGATGCCCCGGGCAGGAATGGACCTGGCAGGGTCCAGTAGTGCTTTGGCCAGCAAAAGTGTCTTTATCAGGCCTAATTTCAAATATGATAAGAGCAAATGCTTATATGGTCTTAAACAGAGGCTGCTGTAGTCACAGAATGGGATGCCCTGGGCAGGAATGGACCTGGCAGGGTCCAGTAGTGCTTTGGCCAGCAAAAGTGTCTTTATCAGGCCTAATTTCAAATATGATAAGAGCAAATGCTTATATGGTCTTAAACAGAGGCTGCTGTAGTCACAGAATGGGATGCCCCGGGCAGGAATGGACCTGGCAGGGTCCAGTAGTGCTTTGGCCAGCAAAAGTGTCTTTATCAGGCCTAATTTCAAATATGATAAGAGCAAATGCTTATATGGTCTTAAACAGAGGCTGCTGTAGTCACAGAATGGGATGCCCCGGGCAGGAATGGACCTGGCAGGGTCCAGTAGTGCTTTGGCCAGCAAAAGTGTCTTTATCAGGCCTAATTTCAAATATGATAAGAGCAAATGCTTATATGGTCTTAAACAGAGGCTGCTGTAGTCACAGAATGGGATGCCCCGGGCAGGAATGGACCTGGCAGGGTCCAGTAGTGCTTTGGCCAGCAAAAGTGTCTTTATCAGGCCTAATTTCAAATATGATAAGAGCAAATGCTTATATGGTCTTAAACAGAGGCTGCTGTAGTCACAGAATGGGATGCCCTGGGCAGGAATGGACCTGGCAGGGTCCAGTAGTGCTTTGGCCAGCAAAAGTGTCTTTATCAGGCCTAATTTCAAATATGATAAGAGCAAATGCTTATATGGTCTTAAACAGAGGCTGCTGTAGTCACAGAATGGGATGCCCCGGGCAGGAATGGACCTGGCAGGGTCCAGTAGTGCTTTGGCCAGCAAAAGTGTCTTTATCAGGCCTAATTTCAAATATGATAAGAGCAAATGCTTATATGGTCTTAAACAGAGGCTGCTGTAGTCACAGAATGGGATGCCCCGGGCAGGAATGGACCTGGCAGGGTCCAGTAGTGCTTTGGCCAGCAAAAGTGTCTTTATCAGGCCTAATTTCAAATATGATAAGAGCAAATGCTTATATGGTCTTAAACAGAGGCTGCTTTAGTCACAGAATGGGATGCCCTGGGCAGGAATGGACCTGGCAGGGTCCAGTAGTGCTTTGGCCAGCAAAAGTGTCTTTATCAGGCCTAATTTCAAATATGATAAGAGCAAATGCTTATATGGTCTTAAACAGAGGCTGCTGTAGTCACAGAATGGGATGCCCTGGGCAGGAATGGACCTGGCAGGGTCCAGTAGTGCTTTGGCCAGCAAAAGTGTCTTTATCAGGCCTAATTTCAAATATGATAAGAGCAAATGCTTATATGGTCTTAAACAGAGGCTGCTTTAGTCACAGAATGGGATGCCCTGGGCAGGAATGGACCTGGCAGGGTCCAGCAGTGCTTTGGCCAGCAAAAGTGTCTTTATCAGGCTAATTTCAAATATGATAAGAGCAAATGCTTATATGGTCTTAAACAGAGGCTGCTGTAGTCACAGAATGGGATGCCCCGGGCAGGAATGGACCTGGCAGGGTCCAGTAGTGCTTTGGCCAGCAAAAGTGTCTTTATCAGGCCTAATTTCAAATATGATAAGAGCAAATGCTTATATGGTCTTAAACAGAGGCTGCTGTAGTCACAGAATGGGATGCCCTGGGCAGGAATGGACCTGGCAGGGTCCAGTAGTGCTTTGGCCAGCAAAAGTGTCTTTATCAGGCCTAATTTCAAATATGATAAGAGCAAATGCTTATATGGTCTTAAACAGAGGCTGCTTTAGTCACAGAATGGGATGCCCTGGGCAGGAATGGACCTGGCAGGGTCCAGTAGTGCTTGGGCCAGCAAAAGTGTCTTTATCAGGCTAATTTCAAATATGATAAGAGCAAATGCTTATATGGTCTTAAACAGAGGCTGCTGTAGTCACAGAATGGGATGCCCCAACAGGAATCGACCTGGCAGGGTCCAGTAGTGCTTTGGCCAGCAAAAGTGTCTTTATCAGGCCTAATTTCAAATATGATAAGAGCAAATGCTTATATGGTCTTAAACAGAGGCTGCTTTAGTCACAGAATGGGATGCCCCAACAGGAATGGACCTGGCAGGGTCCAGTAGTGCTTTGGCCAGCAAAAGTGTCTTTATCAGGCCTAATTTCAAATATGATAAGAGCAAATGCTTATATGGTCTTAAACAGAGGCTGCTGTAGTCACAGAATGGGATGCCCTGGGCAGGAATGGACCTGGCAGGGTCCAGTAGTGCTTTGGCCAGCAAAAGTGTCTTTATCAGGCCTAATTTCAAATATGATAAGAGCAAATGCTTATATGGTCTTAAACAGAGGCTGCTGTAGTCACAGAATGGGATGCCCCGGGCAGGAATGGACCTGGCAGGGTCCAGTAGTGCTTTGGCCAGCAAAAGTGTCTTTATCAGGCCTAATTTCAAATATGATAAGAGCAAATGCTTATATGGTCTTAAACAGAGGCTGCTGTAGTCACAGAATGGGATGCCCTGGGCAGGAATGGACCTGGCAGGGTCCAGTAGTGCTTTGGCCAGCAAAAGTGTCTTTATCAGGCCTAATTTCAAATATGATAAGAGCAAATGCTTATATGGTCTTAAACAGAGGCTGCTTTAGTCACAGAATGGGATGCCCTGGGCAGGAATGGACCTGGCAGGGTCCAGTAGTGCTTTGGCCAGCAAAAGTGTCTTTATCAGGCTAATTTCAAATATGATAAGAGCAAATGCTTATATGGTCTTAAACAGAGGCTGCTGTAGTCACAGAATGGGATGCCCCGGGCAGGAATCGACCTGGCAGGGTCCAGTAGTGCTTTGGCCAGCAAAAGTGTCTTTATCAGGCCTAATTTCAAATATGATAAGAGCAAATGCTTATATGGTCTTAAACAGAGGCTGCTGTAGTCACAGAATGGGATGCCCTGGGCAGGAATGGACCTGGCAGGGTCCAGTAGTGCTTTGGCCAGCAAAAGTGTCTTTATCAGGCCTAATTTCAAATATGATAAGAGCAAATGCTTATATGGTCTTAAACAGAGGCTGCTTTAGTCACAGAATGGGATGCCCTGGGCAGGAATGGACCTGGCAGGGTCCAGTAGTGCTTTGGCCAGCAAAAGTGTCTTTATCAGGCCTAATTTCAAATATGATAAGAGCAAATGCTTATATGGTCTTAAACAGAGGCTGCTGTAGTCACAGAATGGGATGCCCTGGGCAGGAATGGACCTGGCAGGGTCCAGTAGTGCTTTGGCCAGCAAAAGTGTCTTTATCAGGCCTAATTTCAAATATGATAAGAGCAAATGCTTATATGGTCTTAAACAGAGGCTGCTTTAGTCACAGAATGGGATGCCCTGGGCAGGAATGGACCTGGCAGGGTCCAGTAGTGCTTTGGCCAGCAAAAGTGTCTTTATCAGGCTAATTTCAAATATGATAAGAGCAAATGCTTATATGGTCTTAAACAGAGGCTGCTGTAGTCACAGAATGGGATGCCCCGGGCAGGAATGGACCTGGCAGGGTCCAGTAGTGCTTTGGCCAGCAAAAGTGTCTTTATCAGGCCTAATTTCAAATATGATAAGAGCAAATGCTTATATGGTCTTAAACAGAGGCTGCTTTAGTCACAGAATGGGATGCCCTGGGCAGGAATGGACCTGGCAGGGTCCAGTAGTGCTTTGGCCAGCAAAAGTGTCTTTATCAGGCTAATTTCAAATATGATAAGAGCAAATGCTTATATGGTCTTAAACAGAGGCTGCTGTAGTCACAGAATGGGATGCCCTGGGCAGGAATGGACCTGGCAGGGTCCAGTAGTGCTTTGGCCAGCAAAAGTGTCTTTATCAGGCCTAATTTCAAATATGATAAGAGCAAATGCTTATATGGTCTTAAACAGAGGCTGCTTTAGTCACAGAATGGGATGCCTCACAGCAGACTTAAGATCAGTTCAGTATATATGCACAGTTAGTTACTATAAGCAGCCTGAAAACGCTAACAAAGGCTGGATGAAAAATAAAAAATCTCCCTGTCAGCCAGCTCCGTTTTTCCTACCTTTCCCTGGCTTTCTGTCTGTCTCCTGTCTGTCTCCTGCCTGTCTCCTGCCTGTCCCTGTCTGTCCCTGTCTCCAGCCTGTCTAACTGCCTCAGCTACACAGCGTTCTGTCTGTCTGTCACGAATGCAATAGAGAAATGAGGAAAAGCAAGATGGCCGCCGTTAAATACCGCTGTGTGACGTCACCGGGCTTGCTGGCTGCTGATAGGCTGCATGTGACTGCCCCAGCTTGCACTGGCGCGGGATACATGTCCAGACATGTCCCGTCCGCCATCTTAGAATGCCTGTAAATGTAAATGAATGGATGTTAAAGGAAAACTTCGAGTGATCGAATCGCGGGGAAATTCGGATTTGATCCGAATCGAATTTTTCCTGAAATTCGGATCGAATCCGGGTTCGTCCGGATCGATTCGCTCATCCCTAATTCTAATATCCTCAGGCTTTCTAGGTCGCTTAGTGATAACTGTTCCTCCTGTCTCTCTATTATTGGGGTTGTTTCCTCCCTTTCTATGCTGCGGTCCTTATTACTAAACTGGTATTGTAGTAGTAGCTTCCGGACAAACAAGTTTATGTCCTTTATAAGCTCAAATTTATTGATGTTGGTCTCTGGACAGTAGTTCAGGCCCAATCTCAGGACTTCTTCTTGTCCCTTTGTTAGTGGGATCTTGGCTAGGTTCACTATATCAGTTGTGTGGATGTTTTCTGTTAGTTTTGTATTCTTAGTTAGCTTCATAGGGGTTTTGTGAAGGTACTGCGTTTGTGGGCTTGGGTAATGTCTCTGGGTATTTCCTGGCCTACTTGACTTAGGCCTAAAAAAGGGTCCTCAACCTCTCTCCTAGTCTCAGGTCGGGAGTCTGGGGATGGCAGTGTTTTTCTCTTTCCCCTCTGGTGGTGGGTTGCGTCTTCCCAATTACCTCCTTTCCCTCTTCTCTCTTTATTTTGATGTTTGGAGAATAAGGAATAGTTTTTTGGTCTTTGATCTCTAGAGGATGTACTTTCTGAGGATGAGGATGAATATTCTGTATAATATGGGTCTGTAGTCTCCCTCCTGAGTGTGTTAACGTTGGGGCCTGTCTTTGTTTGCCACTTATAGGCTCTATGTTCTTTGTAGGCTTGTCTATGTCTATGTAGTTTTCTGTTTTTAAGGCTAAGGTATATCGATGATATTTTTCTAATATGGGAAGGAGCAGAGAAAGATCTGTTAGAATTTGTGGACATACTAAACACCAACAAACTCAACCTCAAATTTACTTTAACCTACGACTCAACAGAGGTCACTTTCCTAGACCTCAAGGTCAGAATAGATAACCAAGGAAAACTGACCACCTGCCTATACAGAAAAGCAACAGCGGCAAATAATATCCTCAGAGCAACTAGCTCACACCCGTTACCGCTAATAAACAGTATACCCTATGGAGAATACCTGAGAGCAAGGCGGAACTGCACAGAGGATAATGATTTTAAAAAAATGGCAGACGGCATAAGATCCCGTCTATTAGCCAGAGGGTATAGCCAGAGAACCCTGAAAAGGGCATTCAAACGAGCAAGTACACAGAATAGAGACAATCTGCTGAACCGTAACTGGAAACAAAGAGACAACAGTAACACACAAACACAGAGACAAACCGCAATTATCCTCACATACAATAGGCAACATGAAGAAATCAGACAGACCCTGACGAAGCACTGGCACATACTACAAAGAGACCCAGACATAGGACCATATGTAAGTGACCGCCCAAATTTAACATTCAGAAGATCAAGATCCATCAAGGACGGATTAATACAAAGTCACTATGTGAAAGACAAAAAACAAGCCTGTTGCACCATCAAAGGTACATACCGCTGCCAAAGCTGCAATTACTGCAAATACATACAACAAGGGCAGGAAATCCAAGTACCTCCTGATACCAGAATCCAACTACGACACTTTGGCAATTGTAACACAACGGATGTGGTGTACATTCTCAAATGTACTTGCCCCAGATTCTACATAGGTAAAACGAATCGTAAACTCAAGAATAGAATATATGAACATCTTAGAGATATAAAAAATAAAAACATGCTAACACCAGTAGGCAGACACTTTGCCAGACAGCATGAGAGCTCAACAGAAGGCATCACTTTCCAAATTCTGGACAGAATCCACCCACACCCTAGGGGTGGAGACATCACCAGATCAACGTTACAGAAGGAGACAAAATGGATTACTATGTTACATGCGACTAGACCCCCGGGCCTCAATGAAACATGCAGCTTCATACCCTATTTGAAGTAGAAGCTAACTGATTTAGACCAAAATAAATAATCTGCATTCCCAAAGCTGAGTAGGTTCTGCCCCAGAAGACAGTATAACCATATAGAATTATGACAACATAAAAGAGAACTAGAAATACAAAATAAAATAATAACACTATGAACAAATTATCCTTAAAATTTCCCAATCCCAATACAGACCAAATAAACATAAGAGAAAGGATAAGCCTAAAAACTATTGGAATAAATAATAGAAACCAAGGTATATAGGATCAATGGAGGAGAAACTGTAAATATAAGAGAGGTGACTAGGACAGCACACTATAGTGGAAATACATGTAAGGTGCACACATATACCCCTTATGATTAGAAATACAGATCTAATTTTAATTTATCAATGTGTGTGTGCATTCATAATTATATAGTATGCAAAACCGCTGCCTGTGCATGCACTTACCAAAAGGTATACCCACTCATGCTATACTTCCCAAATAATACATAAGCATAATTAGGATCACAGTGATAACTTTATTCTAAGTCGTAGATACACCTGACAGAATAGTCCCCTCGAATGGCTGAAAGGTATAAAAGATGATGGACCACAAAAAAATGGCGCACGGCGTCCATTGTGAATGATAGAAAAGATCCTGGACTCCGGAAAAATGGCGCCCGGCGTCCAAGACATAAGCGAGCTAATACAGACACATATAAAGAAACCATAAATATGGCCGCCGCCAGCGAGACGACACCTAGAGCTATCCTGTGAGGGGCCACAAAGCATGCGGAAGTTGAAAGCATGACGTCCGTACGAAGGACGCCGCCTTCCGCAATTACGGAGACAACAGCTGCGAGGGGCTCGTCCTGAGACCCCGCCCTCCGTAGACGCCCGGTCTCCTGATTGGCCAGAGTGCGTCTGACAGGGGAAATAAAATCCCCCTGCACAGTGGCCCCAGCGCCAGACGCGGGAATGCCCTGAACAGAACGCCACGCACAGAAATAACAGACGGAGCAACCAAAAACCTGGAGCACGAGAAAACCACATATTAAAAGGGACCCCCGCGCCCTCCATCAGCGCATCCTGTATCTATTTGACACAGGCAACACAGGATACTAGGACAATCCAGCTGGCCAACTATACAAAAGTGAGTACTAGACCACCATAATAAAAGATACCTAAATACATTACCGACATAGCCAACAAATATTAGACTACACTTGCAACATTCTCAATGCAAACGGAAGCAGCAACAAAAAGTGAGTATACCAAATAATGTCATCAAATTATCAATTGGCAAATTTCCAGAAATTAGGAATACTAAAATAAAAAATTGTTTACTAAATTTTAGAATTACCTGGATTAAGGAAGCTACTTTATATACAAAACAATTGGATATAATACAAGTAAGTGCAAGCACAACCAACGGTCTGTTCTAGAATGAATTGTACAGATGTATATATGAAAAACATGAAATGCTAAAACTGTACAAATGTGTGTATATGTTTATGTTATAGTACCCCTGGTGCACTGAGGAAGCTGAGTGCGAAACGCGTCTGCACCAGAGCGTTCGGTATTCAAAAACTTGCTACAAATCTGAGAAACCCATCTGTTACAACTGAATAAATATCTGTGTTTTACGTAACTTGAGTGGACATACATGTATATACTAGAAGTGTGACGGTCATCATAAGAGTGACCATTAATGTGAATGATCTATGCGGTATAGTCCTCCAAAAACCAAGAGAAATATGTAAAGTATGTGACAAAAGATACAAAGAAAACCTTATCAGTGATCCATAAGGTATCCCAAACCAGGGAAACCCAGGCCCCAGCCCCAAATCCTGAAATAACATAGAAATCAGGAGCGGCGGAGCCAAGGGCATTTCCCTCCCCCCAAAACAACTAAAAATGTATTTACCTTTTTCTAACTCCTGCTGTAATACATTTTAGAAACAAAATGGCGGCTTGTGCATTTGCAAGCAGCCTGCAAACAAGAAGTGCTGCTGGCTTCCTGTTACTGTGTCAGTTAAATCCAGGCAGCAGCTTGGATGAGATGCTGGGAGAGGAAGCTCCAAAATGGCTGCTACCATTAAACACAGCTTGTTTTTTTATTGTGTTATGACTGGATCTTGTTAAAAGTTCGGTTCAGACAAACCCAAATCCGGCGAATCGCCCAAACCGAACACTTAAAAAGTTCACTCATCTCTACTAGCTAACTATCAGATGCATAAATGTCCTAAAGAGATAATATTGGGTTTGCTGCTAAAACCTGGAGAACTCAACAAGAGTTCACCAGCATTCGGTAAACTTGCAAAGCTCACCCAACTTGCACAGCTGACCCAACACGTTGTGTCCTGATGTACATGGAAGGACTCTGGCAGCCTTGAAACATGTAGTGAAAGGAAAATCCAATGCTCCAATGCATGGCTTAAAATATAGATTGGCTTCAATAAAAAAAAATACATGGTATCCAGCGTGTTTCCATGCCTCCAACAAATTAAAGCACTTCGCTGGGTTTTTCTCTATGATCATACTGGCATTTGCCCAACTATGGGGGTTATTTAAGAAACCCTAGTGCCAGGTAGTGCCACGTAGCGGCACGTAGTGGCGGTTGAACGCTGGGCCCTGTATGTGAAAACCACATTTAAGAAAGCGCCTCTAACAGAGCCATGTAGCGTCACATATATTACTAGCGGTGGCTCAGCATATAGCGCCGGCGTTCTAGGTTAAGGAGCGACATGTAGTACCGGTCGCTCAGTAGCACTCTCCCGTACATTTCAATTGTGTTTCATTTGGTTGTGTTTAAATAGCGTTTTGCTATTGTAAACTTTCAAACTTTTGGTTCAAATCATTGTGTGACCTCTCCTGCTCTTGCAAACAAACATAGTGTATTTATTTATTATAATATTATTTTGTTTTATTTATATATTATTTTATTTTTATTTTTCATATTTATTTATTCAGAATTGTTTGTGCAGGTCTGACATTGCAGTATCATTGTCACAGTGTTAAAACAATGTCGTTCCATAGTTTTCGCTTTGGTGCTGGTGATTATGTGTTTAGAAAAATACTTTTTTCACACAGCGTCTGGTGCTCAACGCTAGAGTGCACAGTTTTAGAGCGCCGGTGCTGGGTGAGTGTAGTTTTTTTCTTGAATAAAGGCTTCAGCGGCTAGTGCCGGGCGCACTTAACTGGCACTACCTATCGCTCGCTGCAGCGTTGTCCTGTTGTTAGATGTAGCGCAGCATTGGGCGCTATGACATTACCTAGCGTTCGCGTTTGGCTCTGCAGTAAATCAGGGAGAGCGCTTCTACAGCGTCCACCAGGCATCACATTCATCAATGCTGGACGGAATTGTACAGCGTCACTTGTCTGCCTGCTAAGCTAGGTTATAGCGCACGACACCCGCTTACAGCGTCTACTATACAGACGATCACATGGCGATACGTACTACTATTAAATCAGCCTCCACGCTGAACAAGAAGTAACTACAGCAAACCCTGCCGTAGTCAGGCTAACGTGCCACATTTTGGTTAGTAAATGCGGCAAGCATGGCTTAACGCTGAGAATGACGGTGAAGCGATTAGTAAATCAGCCCCTTAGTGAATAACCCCGCTACTGTACATAGTTTCCAGGGAAGCTTTACATTTTGTTTTTCATTAAAAAGTTAAAAAGTGGTGTTTTATGCGACATTTATTTTAGGACATGTTATCTATAAAACAAAAAAGGTCAATAAAAGTTTTTCTACAGATCAAGTTGGCCTTGGGCTTCAGATATATAAAATTAAGTTTAATTTTTCTGATCGACACAAAGTTCTTTTACAAATGTGAAGTAAAACCATAGAACATAAATCTATGACTTTGCACATAAACAGTCTTTGACTAATTGAACTCATTTAAGGTTGCAGCGAGCATTTCGGCAACCGTATAACACAGTGTAGATGTGGCGCGGCGGCCTCATTTAATGCTAATCTTCGATATTGGAACTCGGTGCACCTCTGCTATACAGAATTAATGGAGTGGCCATAAAAGGGATATTGTATTTCTCAGTGTTGTGCCACGTTTTGCTCTGGTTGTTTTACTTATCGAACTAAAGAACTTTTGGAATAATTTGTTCGACATCATGATATATATCCTTTCTTAACCTGACTGGGAATGCTTTCCAGGATGTTATAAAACTACATTTTATGAATAATTGTGAATACATTCATAGTGGACTTTTGAATTATAATCTGCTCTAGAACATGACGACCTTGCTTTATACCTGACAATTGAAGATAGATTTAACACTTTGCAGCGTTATTATATTCTACTACAGACAAAAAAAATGGACCAGTTTAAATATTTGTTAAAACTGATCAATCAAGCAACTACCCTTTGCATATTATGTTTGCTTTTTGCATTTTTCGTTAACACAATTGTTTTCAAGGAGGAAACTTTTATTCAGATTCCTGACTAGCAAGTATCTTACGCCTCACTATAATGCATTTGCCAGTGGTGTGAGCCAGTATTAGTAATGACTCTTTTTTTATAACACGTTCATCTACTTCCCTTCTTATGATTAACTCACCTTTTAATATCACAACTATCACAACAGTGGCTCTAAAATGTCTTATTGAGGACTGTAAGGCGTAGTGAGGAGTCCATGTTAGCTCTCCAGTAGCTGGACAGGCTACAAAGCAAAGTTTGTCTAACCGGTGACGAAGAAGGTGTATTAGTTAGTAGTCTGAAAAATAGATCGTTAAGTGGGGGAGGTATGAAAAAAGAAAAAGTGTACCATATTAAAGAAAGTTGGGCAAAGTCCAATATGTTGGCCATACACATAGCCATACAGCATGGCAATCTAGATAAAATTGTGTAAACAGTAGATTTTAGTGTACTCACTGTAAAATAATCTTCTTAAAGCGGACCAAAACCCACTGAACTTGTAAAATAAATTTGGCCAAAGTCCCTGCCAATACTCCCGTCTTAGGGTCTAGACCTAGAAACAGAAATGTTTGCTTTTATAATTGTACTGGAACACTGTTTTTTTTTTTTTTTTGCTGTGCCCTTGTGTGAGATGTCAGGAGATCAGTCATTGCATAAGGGTGGCAATTACACCATTGACACACGCAACAATGGTAATGAATGGAAAAGGCGGAGCTTTACAGCTAAAACAGGCATCATTATCTGGGATTAGAGTGAAGCAGGAGGACTGAAAATTGCCAAAAGTTTTTCTTCATGGGGGGGAGCAGTTCAATGGATGCTAGTAAAATTTGGGTCCAGAGGACTGGACCCTCAGCAGAGCTTTTCAGCCATTGAAATACATCCGCACATTTAACCATGATCTGAATACAAGCTTTAACACTAATGAAGACCCATGTCCAAGCTGTTAGGGTAGGGCTAAAGACTAAGGATGCTAGCCCCTTGGTAGATGAGGATCCAAGCCCATCAGTGCAAGGCAGATAGTAGCAACACATAAAATAAACATCATCTGCAGTGGAACTAGGACCATAAGTCAGCACAGATTTTACCAATCCATCCAGCCCATATTTGGACTGGATGGTCAATGAGTGCACTCCAAGGGACAGCTTATGGGCATGTGGATATGACCAATTCAATTGTATAGACGCTCTAGTGTTGAAGGGCAGATAACATGGCAGGGTGGGTGTGCTTTCCTAAGGCTAAAACACTGAAGGCAGGACATACTGGGTTTTGTTGGCTGGGGGGGGGGGGGCAGTGGGGCCAGATAAAAAGGGTGGAGGGGGGACTAGGGAGGCAGATATGGGGCAGGAATAAATGTGGGTACAAGAAGCATTGGCCCAATAAGCTCCAGCACAGTGTAGCCTACTAGGAATTCTTCCTGAATATGCTAAGCACCCTGTTTACCGAAAAAATATTTAAAGCAGGGTTGCCTCCGCTATTCCCTGTTGTTGTATAGTAATCACTTTATTCTGCTTTTTCCCTGCGTGTAAAGCATCTTGTCTTGTTGACGCTGTTTAAAATGAGATCATTTCATGTAACTACCTCTTTTCTCATCCTAAATGAACGTTTGTGTCAGGAGTGGCTAATGCAATTGGGCATGCCAAGCCAGTGGAATGGCGGTTTTCAGCCATTACTAAATTGACTGATGAAAGATCTTTCTGGTGCAATTGAAACGTGGATGGAAGTCTGAAATTATTACTGTAAAATGTGTTATACATCCTTTTGATCTCTCTGCTATATAAGAATTAGGTGATTGTTAGAGCGGTACCCTACTAGAACACGGCATAACGCGTGTGTCACTGCCAGTTACCAGGGTGTCAATTTCATGTAAAGAAAGTGTTATACACAATTAAATATGTGCAACATTTGTAAACACAGTGTGAATAATGGCTGTATATTGCATTTACAATTAAAGGTGGAAAATCAGCTGTGAAAGACATTGCTACCTTCAGCTGACATCTGTATATTTTAAACACGCTAAAATTTTATATATATATATATATATATATATATATATAGAATTTTTTTTTTATATTTAATATATATATATATATATATATATATATATATATATATATATATATTATATATTTATTTTTTTATTTTTACACCTTAAAAGATTTCAGATTGTTTTTTTCAAATTGTATTTTACAGAATATAGGTAACATTAAAGGTGGAAAATGTTCTAAAAGGATACTTCTTGATATGATTTTTTACATTACAAAAAGCTGATATTTTAACCAGGGCGTGTAGACCTTCTATATACACTATATAACATAGTTAAATCCAAATTGAAGAATTACTTCCGCGTCTCAATTTTTTTTTGCAGACCTGGAATCTATGTCTTATATGAACTCCAATAACTCTCACTTAACTTTTTTTTTCTGAAATGCTTTTTAACCCCTTGATGACCCACCTCATTTTAGCCTTGACGATCAGTACAGTCCCTATCTCTAGGTAGGTGGGAAGGCAGTTAGGCAGACAGGTGGATTGATGGTCAGGCCGGTAGATAGATGACAGGCAAGTAGGTGGGTGGACAAACGGGAAGGTGGCTGGCTGGTCAGAGAAGTAGAAGGGTGGATTGACGGGTAGGAGGCTGGGCAGTCAGGCAGGTAGATAGGTTGGAAGGCAGGAAGGTAGAATGGGGTGGGTAGACAGATGGGTAGGTTGCTGGTGGGTTAGGCAGGTAGATGGGCTGGCGGAAAGTTATTGACTGGGATGTCAGGCAGGTAGGTAGGTGGGCAGGCTGATAGCTGGGTGGGCAGGCAGGTAGGAAGGAGGGAGAACAGGCAGTAGTTTGGAAGTTGGGTTGTTTGGGTGTGTAGGTAGGTTGGCGACAGGCAGGTAGGTGGGCATATGGGTGGGTAGATGGCTGGGCAGTCAGGCAGATAGGTAGTTGGGTGGGCATGCAGACATCTGGATGGGTGGTGGGATGGGTGGGTGGCTGGGTGTTTAGGCAGATAGGTAGGTGGGCGGCATGCATGTAAGAGGGAAGATGGATGGGAGGGTGGCTGGGACAGAGAGGCAGGTAGGTGGGTGTGCAGGTAGGTGGGCCGGCAGGCAGGTGGGCAGGTAGGCATGCAGGCAGGTAGGTGGATGGGTAGGTGGGCATGCAGGTAGACAGGTAGGTGGGAAGGCAAGTGTGAGTGAGTAGGTAAGTAAAAGAACATGCCATGCATGTCCAACACTGTTCCTGGTTCCCAGCTCACTCAGCCTCTGCAACAGTGTCTCTAGGGATTCATAAAACTCCCTTCTGTCTATGCTTTTATGCAATTGCTGGTAGGTCCTTGTCACTTGGGTATCCATATTTTGGAAAAACCCTTACTGGTTGTCCCATGTGCGCTGGTGGTCAGAACTCTGTTTATAGATAGAGCACATCATAGCAAAAGTGGAGTGGTCTGCATACCTTGCAAAGTCTTGTATGTCAAATGTTACTAAAATGTCATCTAAGCTAAAATATTAAATTTTATAGGAGAGTCACATAAGTGTCACGTAGCTCATTCTCTCTCTCTCTCTCTCTGGATGCTATTAAATGCACATATTTTAAAATGAATTGCTATTTCACTTAAATGTTTTTGCTTCAGATTTACTGACCAGTTATGGGTTCACTCCAGTCAAACATGAAAAAGGATCTCCTACACTACCTTCCTGCTTAGTGGCTCCATTTAATTTTAGCTGGGATTTCACCTTCTGCCTTTAACTTTTTTTCCAGCTCAATCCCTCTAGATGTTCGTTCTTATTGACTCGGATCTAAGGCTGTTCATCCAAACACTCCGATCTAAGTCAGGTCAGTCACAACTCATATTTTAAGGAACAAATGGTTAACCCCTCGAATGATCTCCCTTTCACACACTATCTTTGGATCTCTCTTTTCAATATTTCTTTATTACATTTTCAGTTTAAAAATGTCATAAAAAGATCATCATTATAAAGTTATATTTGGCTCCTTTTTTATTCTCACACTTGCATGTGGTGCTGAAATCTGATAGAAGGAGAAAAAAAGAAAATGGAAAAAGTAAAAAAAGAGGGTACAAGAAAGAGAGGCAGGAGAAGAAGGGGAGACGACATTATTTCAGCTTATAATGTTTAACCCCATGAGCTCATATTGTCAGCAGTAAATATAATAATACTTGGATATTATTATTATGGCCAACCCATGCAGTCAATCAATATGAGCCATGGGAGCACTGGTAGAGCCGGTTACCATGATTATTTGTGTGTAGGCGTCATCACTAATAATAACATGTACCTATGTAGCTTTTGAGTTTATCTGGGCCAACTCATGCCTTGCTATTCCTAATCTCCACCAGATGGCACATGGGTCAATGTTTGGTAGTACGACATAAACCTGCACTATTCCATAGTGCTTTTTTTAGGCATGAGCGCCTAATGAATGAACAGGCTTCAGTGAATGCTGCACAATCAGGGAAGCTTGTGAGTGTGGCCTTTCTATTTTTTATTAGTGCTTTATGTTTACCTGTGGACGCAGAAAACCAGAAAATCTAGAGGCTAATTTGTAATAAAAGTTGCATGTCCAAGATGCTCTGCAGAGCCCGCAACGCCGGAGCTATCAGCTGTAACACACCCGGCCAGGCAATGTTCGCAGTCACGGATTTTATATGCCTATGTGCTAGCGACAGCTAGCGCCAGCCCAGGAGTGCCGCAAGTTGAAAGTATTTAAGATAAAAAAAAACATAACGCTTGCAGAGGCGCTCAAAAAACAGGATTTCAGGCACACAGCGCCTGTTGTAATCCCAATTTTAAATTTTTTAGGGTAACAGATTTTTTTTTTTTTTTTTAAGGAAATTGCATTGAGGACACTTGACACAGCTTTCTCATGGCCCAGATCACAAGTTTGCAGCACAACACAAAAGTGCTAAAAATGCATCCAAATAATCTCTACCAGCTCAGGGACCCCGTGGCACATGCACCAGCCACAAAAAAAACTAATTATTATAAAATGCCTAAATAGTTATAACCATTCAAGCCCACTGAAATGTATGTGATAAGCCACACAGTGCAGGGTCAGCACTTGGTCCAATCTGGTGCTGCAGGGAACTCAGCGCCGGCACTCATCCCATCACCGGTGCGGTTGATAAATGTGACACTAACTGTCCCTATCACAGGCGCTCTGGATTTTTGACTTAATAAATACACCCTTTTCACTAGGACCTGACATTCACCTGACATTCATCTGGCACTACGTGGCCTTACTGTTTCTTAAATAAACCCCCTAGTGTTCCCATCAAAAGATGCTACATTTTTTTAGCACAACATTCTCCAGGGTATATCGTCAATGCCGAATGAGTTGGTATCTGTATGGCCTGCTTAGTTACCGGCATGTAAGCTGGGTGTATGGTGTGTGATGTCATTGTGAGTGACAGGGGAGGTGAAGGACTTTCCTGGCCAGCTCACTCCCTGCCTATAAATAGCCCCTCCCACTAGTAGGGCGTACACTGCGGGAGCCCAGTGTGGGGAGGAGGGTCTGTGTCATTCCATCTCGCTAAAGTGGCTGAGGCCACTAGAGGACATCAGTCGGCACTGAAATAAGTTGAGCTTTCATTAAAAATTTGGTTCAGACAAACTTGAATTTCTTTAGGAAATTCAGCAAATTCTTAATAAATCAGCTTATCTCTATTTACAACCTTTCAAAAAATGATCCTTACCTCATTGGATAAATGATTTACCTCACCCGTAATACTGTCCTATGCAGGTACTTGTGATTTTTTGGGTGAAAATTAGACCAAAAAAAGGTTGTAATTCACACTGAATTGTGCACCCAGAGTTACACTAAATAATTAGCATGACCCCCATAGTCAGCATTTATCTTCCTCTGTTCTCTCATAAAATTCTCACTATTTACCTGCCAAACTGGTTGTCTTTGTAATCCTGCATCAAAATCACACACACAGGTCTGTGTAAGCTTTCTGACCATCTGCTTGGAGTAAGCTACTAGGCAAAACAGACACACATAGTAATTCTCGCTTTAGAACTTCAAACAGAATAGCCCCCTAAGGGATATTTAAAGCAGAAGTCCAGCCTCTGCTTAACAAAGTTGCTCACGCCCATGGCAGGTGGCCAGTGCTGGTGCTGTAAGTGATATTTCAGGAAAAAAACAATTTCTACACCATTGAGTCAAGCTAAATTTGACACTGTCCTAAACTATTTTGCATTTTAAAATTGAAGAAGAAATGGCAGAGATATCCAGATTTACAGTTTAACCTTATTTTTTTCTTCTAAAACATGTCGGTGTGGCCTGGACACTGTGATGAAACATAATAAACAGCATAATGGGTGGGTCTAAAAATAGCCTGACACAGGCATTCTCAGAAGTTAGCTGTGCTAGAATGGCAAACCTGAGAGCAGCATTTAAGCCATCAATACAGAGGGGGCGTGGTTTGGACTAACTGCTTTAGCTAGTATTGGTGGCCCATATTTGCAGGGTGGCGCTGGATGGGCAGATGAGGAAGTGTATCTCCTCTTTTATGGTGCCGAGCTGAGAGGAGGCACAATGCTGGAGGAACGCTTGGCAAGGTAAGCTGCTGTTTTTTTTTAACATTTTGCATGAAAAATCCCTTTAAGCTTAAAGTGGATCAAAAGTCAGATATGACTTCAACAGAACCAACACAACAAACAGTGCTCATATGCACCCCTCCCCAGGGCAATTTGAATTGCTGCATATAAAAATGAATTTAACTTGTTCTACCTCCTGCTATGGTAAATTTTAAAAACAAAATGGTGTTTCCTGGACCTGCAGGCTTCCTGCAAATAAGAAGTGATACTGGGTTTCATGCTAGGAAAGGAAGCTCCAAAATGGCCACTAGAAAATCAATACTGTGGCTTTTCAGCTTTGATTGGATGCAGGAGCAAATGTAGGTGCTGGCAATGCTTCAGTACCATGCACGCAGATGGGGCAGGGGAGTTTTCTTTTCCAACTGTGCCAAACTGTTGGTCTGGTTTAAATGGAGCAAGGTGCTAATTTACAGCTGCTGGCAGAGCAGTGAACGTACGAAGCCAGTGATCCCTATTGGTCCTATAAAGTCATGTGGAGTGCAAGAGCAGCAAGGAAACAAATACCCTATGTGTTCTTAGTTCTGCTAGATTTTGGGCATTCTATTACCCAGTGGTGTAAGAGGTCCTAAAGAATTTTTTAACGTAGACAACAAAATAAAAAGAGCATACCTACCCTACCTTCCAGTAGCACATTCCTCTGAGTCTGGCAGTTAAACACTACAGCTCTGGCAGCCAATCCAAGTGGGTTTTTTGCGGTTTCTGTGGGAACTGCACGTTCGATTCACAGTGTCAAGTGCCTTAGGCAGGGAACAGCATCCCAACCAAAGCTCTGCACTTGTGGGCAGTGCTGGACTAGGGCCAAAAACCTGCCCTGGATTTTTCCAGCCCCTGGCTGGCCCAAGACGTCCCTGCTGAGGCTCCCCAACCATGATGCTGGGGCTATAGCATTGGGGACTGAGGTTCCTTGGTTAATAGGTACAGTGGGTCTGGATACAGGGGGTTGAGAGGGAGACTAAGAGGTCAAGGATTGTGGATGTTAAAAGCAGCAGCCCAACTGGCCCCAAAGAGGTGTGGTACGTCAGGCATTGTCCCGGGTCTCCCTAGGTAAAAGCTCCAGTGGAGAGTATGCAAAGATACTGTAAATCTAATAAACCAGAAGAAATTTACCTGCCTGACTTGGGGAATGTGCTGTGGACACGGAAAGGTAAGCATGCTTGTTCAGTGGAGCATGCCACTTCTGTGGACTTTTCCTAATATTCGAGCCCTTAGTTGTCCGATGGGGTAACTAGGAGATGCGCTTATCGTCGGTTGGTCTCCCGCAGCCCTGGTTTGTGAAGCGCTTTTGGGGTTCCAGCTGGTGGGTGGGCGTGACCTCAGTGCGGCTGGCTCCTATTGAAAAAAATAAGCACCTCCAGATACAGACGATCCTGAGAGGACAACAGGAAGACATTGGCAGCAACAAGTATACTTAGGGTAGGCACAAGATAGGCCAAGATAGGAAAATAGGGGATTTAGAAAAAAAAATGATAAAAATTACCATATATTTTCCCTTTTAAAATGAATAAATTCATATAATGGATGACTGTTCTACTGTTAATAAATAAGCCCACAGAGCAATGGCCACTAAAGTGTGGCTTACTGAGTCATTGATCTCATAAAATGCTATGTAAAAAAACATAATCAATCACAAATCACAAAAAATAAAATAAATATTAACTATCATTTAATATTAGAAATATTTATTGTATTTTCTGCCCAATAAGATGCACCTAGGATTTCGAAGAGGAAAAAAAGAAAAAAAATATTCTAAATCTAATGTTGTGATACAATACCCCATTACAGGCAGTGTGGCATCACCCCACCCCATTCTCTATGGGCAGTCTGGCATTCCCCCATCCTATTCCCCATAGGTAGTGTGGCATCTCCCACTCTGATTCCCCATAAGCATTGTAGCATCCCCCCTCCCATTCCCATAGGCAGTGTGGCATCCCCCTCCCATTCTCTATATGCAGGGTGGCATTCCCCTATCCCATTCCCCATGGGCAGTGTGGCATTCTCCCATCCCATTCCCCATAAGCAGTGTGGCATGCCCCCTCCCATTCCCATAGGCAGTGTGGCAGCCCTCCCATTCCCATAGGCAGTGTGGCAACCCCCTCCCATTCTCTATATGCAGTGTGGCATGCCCCCTCCCATGCCCATAGGGGGGAAATAATGCGTCTTATATGGTGAAAAATACAGTATACATTTTTAATTTTTACTTAACTGGTTCCAGATGTCCACCATACTAACCATATCTGTACTATCAAATAATAAATAATAATCATCAAGAAAATGGTTGTTCTGCTGAAGTGTGTAATTAGGTTTGCCTTTTTTTTCCTGATTTATACTGAATTTCACAGCTAGGCATAAACATTAAATTAATTCATTAGGCCATTGATTGCTTATTTTGCCAGTCTTTTTGCATGTCATTGTTTCCGGTGAGTTCATCAAGCCCATATGCTCACCCAATAACAATACTTACTCTGACATTTGCATTGCAATTTGCCGTTTCCCCAGCTGGCACATGAAAATCATTCAATGGCACCTGCTTAGATCGGCTGATTCATCAAGGTTGTGTTTGGAGGAGCTGTGCATAATTATGAACATTAACATGTACGTTTTCTCACCTGCTTCTGCCTAGGGAGAGCTTGGAGACCTCCAAAATGTCACAATCTTCATTTGAATTGACTGAATAGTCTTAAAGCGTCTGCACCTTAAAGGTTTACCATAGGCTGTTGCCAGCTTTGTATTTGTAGTCTCCTCTTTAGAGACCACATTTAGTGTAGTGTAAAGCTTTCTAGATTCAGATTTGAGAAATGTTTTGCTTTCCCTTAAGACTAATTTGCCAGTCTTAGCTTTTATAGCCTATAACTAGGCTTATGCATGAGTATTTGGAATACAATAAGAATATACCGTTACCATTATTAGCCAATATAACCCATTAGCCAAGCACTTATTTCTTTAATGTGGTCTGCTTATTTCCTTCCTCTTATTTGGATGACCTGGCAGGTAAAAGAGAACAGGACGAGCAAATTCAGGCAAAATAACTAACCAGGTCAGCCCCTCTGTGTCATCTAGGGGTGCTCGCTTGTTGGGGGGGGGGGGGGCGGTCCCAGGCAGCAGCAGCGCAATTAATTTAATTGAATTTTTTCTTTTTTTTCTCCTGGTCCGACCGTGCACCACACCCCCTTTTCCAATTAAATTATCTACTATCCGGGCACCCCCCCATGACCACCAACCCTCCAGCCATCTGCCCATCAGCTAAGCAGCTAGCGCAGGCCACCTCGCCACGCAGTCGATGTGACGTCATCATCTTCCCAGCGTGGGAGAAGGCGTGTGACGAGAGGAGCAAGGGGGGAGGATGTTTGGCATTGTGTGTGTTTGCATGAATATGGGTTGGGGATCGGAACTTGGCATTGAAGGAGCAGCGGAACAAAATCCAGAGAGGCAGCCCTGGAAACTAAAAGATTCCAGGACTGGCCTTTGGCCACCTTCCAATGCATCCCGATTTGGGATGCCCCCAGGGCTATATTTAAGTATCATGCAGTCCTAAGCACCTCTTGGTAATACGCCCCCCACCCATTGTTAAAGCGGAACAATACAGAATTTCGATTATCCCTGTTTTTGTGCAATTCCCCCGGGCATCCCATTTTGGGATGCCCCCACTGTGTGAAACCCCTCCAGAAACCGGATTGGCTAATGCTGTGTGAATGACAGCTGTAAGTGAAAAGTATTTGGGCTTTTGGGTCAGGGGCTTTCAAGGAAGAAAAATGGGACAGCAGAAAGTGGGTACAGTGGGCAGTAGTAAGGGGCAGAATGAAAAGTGAGAATCAAGAGAGAAGTAGAAAGGAGAAATAGTAGCCGGAAGAAGAAGAGCACAGTGAGCATGGATCAGGGAGGGACACTGGGAAAAAGGAAGGTATCAAGGATAATAAGACCCAGCGGAGGGAAGCAGAAAGGATGAAGCGGGCACAGTGGGCATCGGGCAGGGGCAGAGCAGAAAGACACTTGTCAGCATGACGAATGCTGTCAAGGAAGAATGGGGGAACTACAAGCAGATGGAATAGGGGGAAATAAGAACAACTGGCTGCATAAAAAAATGACGGGATGAAGGGCTAGGATGGAATGAAATGGGTATCTAGAAGTGGGCAGCAGAAAGGAGAAGATAGCTACTCGAATGAAAGGAAAGAAATGATGAAAAATGGCTACGGGAAGAAGGCTGAAAGGAGAAATTGCAGGAAGTGGTCATGGTAGGTATCATAGAGGCACAGAGTGGGCAGGATGGGCAGAAAGGAGGAAGAAAGGCAACCAGAAGGGAGCACAGCAGGCTGAATATGTCTCTAACACTAGCACAGCAGCAGCAACTCCATCACACTATTAAACAGACTTACTGCAGAAATATACAGCTCCATCCCCTGCGCTGCCTTCCTGTTCCTTAAAAGCCCCGGAGACACAGCCCAAGCATGTTGGTAATGACGTTGGGAGGTGGGGGGGGGCTACTCCGGCCATGAACACTGTTTTAGTCATGTAAATTAGGCAGAACAGGGCAGCAAGGGGGCAGGGGGAGAACACGAAGAACCTTATCTAAACAATCGACAGACCAGCCGGCTGTCATCTTATCTTTTCCTCGGGCCTGGGTCCGACGCTGAAAGGTTTTCTGCTGGCCTTGCCGCTCCCGGCTACCTGGAGAATTCAAGAGATAATGAGTTATACCATGTGCGTGAGGCAGAAGGGCTTGGAGAACCATAGTTCAGTATTCCTTAAACCTCTCCTCAGGTACCCCAACTGTTCATGTTCATTGCCAAGGATCAGCAGTATTTCTGGGCTCAGTTTGGGATCCAATATGAATTGGTAAGCGGTTAACTCTTTATAGACTTATTTTTATAAAAAAGATAGATAAATCAGAGGATCTAATGTGTCACCAGTGGCCCTTGGACCACAGTTTGACAACCACTTATCTTTAATACTAGTCACCAAGTTTGCATCCATCATTCTTTTACTCACCGTCTCTATGTGAATGTCACTGAAACCTGCTCGTTTATATTGCCTTGCTGATGAAAGCAGCCTCTGTCTATATGCAGGTCTGTAAAACTGTCCCAGAGGACATGAACGCTAGGCTTCATCACCTGTATAAATACAAAGACAGATTTAGGCTTCAGGGGACAGCCATTCTGGTTTGTGTTGAATCAGTCACACAAAATCACTATTGACCAGAGAAAATATATGTTATAATTAGGATTGCCATCAGATTTTCCTGGGCTCTGTACAACCCACGTCCTGAACCCTAGGGCCCTTTCTCTCCTTTAATACTTACTATCCTATGTAGTGCTACAACATATTTAGTGCAAACTATTTAATGCTTCATGATAATGGCCCTTTTTTCTTCTTTTAGCATAATTCACTCTTAGATTTTCTTCCGCTTCTTCAGGCTACTGTAATTTAGGCTCCTCTCTTTCAGGTTCACAATATGCATTGCAGTTTGGACTTGCATTTTTCAGTTTAGAACTATATTCTGAACTGCATTTCTTTAGATCGGAAATGAAAGACATTTGCAGTTTGGTTGGAGTACAGCAATATGGACTTTTTGGCCACATTCCAAATGCACTGTATCAAAATAGAGAGCCGTGAAAGGGCCCATAAAAGTTATATTTTAGGTTTACTTTTATGTAAACGCACTGCATTTTACAAACACAATGCAGAAACAGGCACTCACCTGCATAGGTGTGAACAAGGTTACATATGCTCATATGCTATGCTATGTTGCAAGTAATGATATATCCAACCAGGATTTATCCATCCCCTGCAACAAGTACTGGGCATGGCAGGACCAATAAGCTTAATTTTCTTTGGGGAACAATACATGTAATTTTTTTACCAAAAAAAAAGTATTACAGTAATATTAATACAAGGAAAATCAGTAACCAGACTTTAACAGTATTTTTTTGGCACAGCTGTGTAACCCAAATCATATAAGGCTCGATTCAAAGACACATTCATCTGGACTTCCATAGCTGTCTGTGAAAGTTTTGGTGGGTGTTTTTTTTTTGCTTTTTTTCGTTCATTTTTCATTCCTACGAACGTTCGGGAATGCGCTTTCGATGAACGGAAGCAAATCGGAACATTTCTGTTCGGATCTTTTTCCAAACAAAATCGGAAATTTTTCATTCGTTCAGATAACTTCCGTTGTTGGGATGGGTTTCCGTCTGATTCAGAGAGCTGATTTCCAACGGACGACCACCCTATAAATCCGTTTAATTTCCGATCCACTTACGGGACCTTTGAGGGCTCGGATTGCTATTGTTGAACATGTTTTGCGGCTATGTGGAGGAGTCAGTTAGCTTGCTGAGCCCCCTGTTTTTAACCTAGTTTAGAGACAGATTGTAGGTTGGTCAGCAAGCTAACTGGTTTGAGTGCTGTGGCCCCTTTAAGACTTTTGTATTCTAATTGCCCTGCTAATCTGCACCTCCCTGGTTAGTTATAAAATGGTCTGAACGGCTGCCATCCCTCTTTTGTTTCTTTTGAATTTGTGCAAGCACATGGAGTGTGGGGTCTAGGCTGTATTGCAAGGTCTTTGACCCTTCCACCCCATGGCTTGCACTTGAGGTTTAGGGCAACCTCAGGTAAGCCTGCTCCCAATTTATCTATTGCATTGTATGTCCCAAATGGGGCTCTTAGAGACTAGAATTAGTACTAGAGTTTGGACTGCACCTCACAGGGGCACTTTGGCGCTGGTGGTGCAGCTTAAGCATACTTCTGCAGATGTGTGTGACCGAGCCCCCTGTTTTTAACCTAGTTTAGAGACAGATTGTAGGTTGGTCAGCAAGCTAACTGGTTTGAGTGCTGTGGCCCCTTTAAGACTTTTGTATTCTAATTGCCCTGCTAATGTGCACCTCCCTGGTTAGTTATAAAATGGTCTGAACGGCTGCCACCCCTCTTATGTGGAGGAGTCTGCGCGCCTTTAGCTCCAAGGCATTGCATGTATCAGCATGGCCGAGGCCATAAATTGTATAGCAATGCATACCTGAATCAATACATTTCATGTATGCCTTATAGATGCATTTTAATGCTGACCTTAATTAGTCCTTAGCATGAAAACATTTATTTTCCCACACATCCATATAATTGCTATATTTTTTTAGACTTATGTCCTTTGTGAATTATATTTGGATTGTTGAACTTGAATCTTAATTTGTTGTAGGAGTTATTGTTTTAGTCAGTTACCTTTGCTTTGTGTAATTATTTTATATTTGGTTGCAGGAACCGCAAAATGGGCCACTCACTGAATGTGCAAGCAGTGGTGGCCCAGGACATGCGGTTCCTTAGCGCCCTCGCCGGCTACCCAGGCTCATCCCATGACGCCTACATCCTTAGAAGATCTGGATTGTTCCGTCGGTTTGAGTCTGGGGAATTTGCCGGTGCATGTTTTTTGTTTGGTTCCACTTTCTTAAACTATGCCTTTTCCCTCACCTTGGTAACATGTGAAACACGACTGTACCCATGACATTAGCAAAACAACAAAGGCTGGCCAAATGTTTGTCCTGCATTGTTAAAACTCTAAAGAGTAATTTGAGCCAAATTAGTAATCAGTCTTCCCCACACTTTTCTGTAATTCTGTTTTTGACTTTATCATAGGGTGTGCGCCATCTTTGCTTAGATGCATTACACTTACTGAGTAGAGGAGAGCGGGATAAAGTGCAGGGTCCGGCTTAGACCTGTTTTGTACTCAGACAAAGAAGATAATGGGTCATGCAAACTTAACCCATCCAAGATTGCTGAGCAGCACAGACCTAAACCAATAGCTCTTAACAGTCTGGCTGATTGACCAGCATCCACACTATTGGTTCTCTAATTTTGGCCCCCATCTATTAGATATGTTTCTTTGGCGATTTGCCCTGTGCAATATGTATGCTCATTTTTGTGGACAATGTCACCTAGCCTCTTCTTCAGCTAGTTTGTTCCTTTTTTGGCTGTAATGTATGCAATAATTTATTTTTTTTCCTTTAATTTTTCAAGGAGATTCTGGATATCCACTCCTCCCGTGGCTGTTGACGCCTGTACTACGTCCACAGAATGCCGCCCAAGAGGCCTATAATAGGGCCAGGGCAGTGGTGGAGAGGGCCTTTGGCCTATTGAAGACCCGATTTAGATGTTTGGACCATACTAGGGGATCCCTTCAGTATGACCCAAAAAAGGTCATAGATATCATCATGGCCTGTGCTGCGCTGCATAATTTTGCTATCTTGCAGCGGGTCCCCCGGTATGTGGATTTGCCACCCTCTCCACCCGCCGATGAGCCAGAGGACGCCTATGTTGGGAAGCACAGTGCGTCTGGCCAAGCCTAATCTAATAGCAACAATTTTGATTGTTTTCTCCTTTTTTTTTTTTTTTTTTTTACATTGTTTGTTGTTATTGCTTTGTGCCATTTGTTTTTTGCTTTGTGTTTTAGTAATACCAAAACAGTATTGAATTAATTTCCAAAAACATCAACAATGTATTTAGACATTTTTTTGAATATTTTTGTGTGTTTGTTTGTGGGGCTACTTTAAGTCATATTTATTATCCAAAAACCGAAAAACAGTAACTTAGTCATAAACACGTTGGTTTAATTTTTTAAGGTATACATTTTGAAACATAACAATTGTAGTTGATGGTCACTCACATAGTTATGGGTAATACACGGACATGAAATTTATGCCAAAACATGCCACATAGCAATGGAGTCAGCATGGCACCATGAGAGGTGGCTATTTCGGCGCCAAAATCAACAAAACCACGAGAATATCATTGGCCAATTAGATAACCTCAATAATACCTTAAGTGCCATGCTGACTGAATTTAGGACCCATAACAGCCACATGGCCAACTTGATAACAGAATTCAGGTCCAGCATGGCTGAATTGCAAACTAACCAAAGAAACATTTTGGAACAGTTGCAGATTCTGAATGCCACACAGGCCCAGGTTAGGGCCCACCACCAAGGGCCACAACCTGGGTTCTGTGGGCATCCCCCATATTAAGGTGTATTTGGCCTGAATCTGTTCTACATCTTTGCTCTACATCCCCACTGTATTGACTTGTCTGGTGAGCCCTACCAATCTAGCATTTTGGTATGGCTTTGCTTGTATGTTTTGGATTTGCGCCCATATAGCTCCTGAGGTAGGCCACTAGCCAATGCCAGAGGACAAGCCTCACTGAAGCGGCCACTAAAGCTGTTGCACTGCAGCCTTGCCCATAATTACATTGGTTGTGGCTCCTCCTGTTTGTAGGCATGATTGTGTGACATTCTGGACTGGAAAACTACTACCTTGGACCCTGGCTGTGATTTTACTGTACTTGGATTGGGACTGGGTGTTATTGTTTGGGTGGGCCACTTAGTAACAGGTGTAGATGTGGCATACGTATGTCTGCTCTCAACCTGTGCCTGTGGCAAATGTAGCCAAGCAGGAGAGGGTGTGTTTTTGTGCCTCTATTTACAATGTAACATCTGTGATTTATACCGTTGACAATGCTTGGCACACATGTTACGATTTTTTTAAGGTAAAAAAAAAAAAAAACAAATTGTACAGAATTGATATTACAGGTCTGATATTAATGTATTCATATTACCAAATTATTTAAAAAACTTTTTTTTTTGGTTTCCAAAAATATGGTTGTTTGGGGGTTAAAAAACTACTTTTAACCCATCGCTGCCAGCGCTCTGGGGTTTAAACATGCATTTTACAGCACGAGAATTTTTTGAGCGTGATTTTTTAATGAATATGGTGGGAGCCGGTCGCTAGGGCCAGTCGCTATCATGCGCTCCCATACAGCGCGGAACCTGTCAAATAGCGACTCCTCACCCAATATTCAACATTACGGCAAACCGACTGAGTCGCTATCAACTACAGAACAACGGGCAAGCACAGCGACTACTAGCGGGCGCTCTGAAAATGCCGCTACAGCCGCTCAACTGTCGCTACCTGCCGCTATTAATGAATCGGCCTCATAGAGTAATTACTTTGCAGAATGACCTCTGCCCACTTCCTTACAGTAATGACTTCCCAGCATGACCTCTGTCCACTTACTTAGAGTAATAACTTTGCAGAATGACCTCTGCCCACTTCCTTAGAGTAATGACTTCCCAGAATGACCTCTGCCCACTTACTTAGAGTAATGACTTTGCAGAATGACCTCTGCCCACTTCCTTAGAGTAATGACTTCCTAGAATGACCTCTGCCCACTTACTTAGAGTAATGACTTAGCAGAATGACATATGTCGTGTTTATTTAGGTTGACAAATAAAAAACATTCCATCCACAGGTGCGAAACATGTATTTAGCGCAAAATAATGTTTATGTATCAATTTTATACAGGGACCACATGGGCAAGA
The DNA here is from genome assembly GCA_027917425.1 of Gastrophryne carolinensis. Taxonomy (NCBI): domain Eukaryota; kingdom Metazoa; phylum Chordata; class Amphibia; order Anura; family Microhylidae; genus Gastrophryne; species Gastrophryne carolinensis. The sequence continues at coordinate 422,507,994 of CM051236.1, read as the reverse complement.
GTGAAAGAAATGAATTGAAGGGTCCTTGAGTTGGTGGCCGATATGCAGCAGCTGGTTGACTCGTTGGGGACAACAGAAGAAGAATAGTGTTCTGTTTTTCATAATGTAAATAGTTTAAAATTTTATAAAGTTTTACATGTTTTAAAATTTTTATTGGTTTTACATTTTAAAAATTTTTTAAAACTAAAATATTAGCCAAATGGCACTAAAAAATTGCCTTAAAAAAAAAAAAACATTTCTGTGTCATTTATTTACACAAATACATTAACAACAAACGAAGGTTTCTAAAAATATTTCAAGATGAAGATTCAGATGAACAGGAAGTGGTTTCGGTAAGTTTTAGTGACATAAAATGGAAGAAGAACATAACCGCGAAGTGGTTTGGATAAGTTTTAGGGGTCTAAAATGGAAGAAGAACATAACCGCAAAGTGGTTTGGGTAAGTTTTAGGGACATAAAATGGAAGAAGAACATAACCGCGAAGTGGTTTGGGTAAGTTTTAGGGGTCTAAAATGGAAGAAGAACATAACCCCGAAGTGGTTTGGGTAAGTTTTAGGGGCCTAAAATGGAAGAAGAACATAACCGCGAAGTGGTTTGGGTAAGTTTTAGGGGCCTAAAATGGAAGAAGAACATAACCGCGAAGTGGTTTGGGTAAGTTGTAAGGGTCCAAAAGGGAAGCTGGAGGATAGCGTTAAGTGGTTGGGGTGAGCTTTAAGGGTCCAAAAGGGAAGATGGAGGATAGTGCTAAGGGGTTGGGGTGAGCTTTAAGGGTCCAAAAGGGAAGATGGAGGATAGCGCTAAGCGGTTGGGGTGAGCTTTAAGGGTCCAAAAGGGAAGCTGGAGGATAGCGCTAAGGGGCTGGGGTGAGCTTTAAGGGTCCAAAAGTGAAGATGGAGGATAGCGCTAAGGGGTTGGGGTGAGCTTTAAGGGTCCAAAAGGGAAGATGGAGGATAGCGCTAAGGGGTTGGGGTGAGCTTTAAGGGTCCAAAAGGGAAGATGGAGGATAGCGCTAAGGGGTTGGGGTGAGCTTTAAGGGTCCAAAAGGGAAGATGGAGGATAGCGCTAAGGGGTTTAGCTAAACATTGTAGTAGAAGTGAAGGTGTCAAATATATAGGCTAGCACTTTAATGAGTTAAGTTTGTAGTGCGCAGGCGCAAGATCGTAAGTATCTCCGTCTGGACGATTATTTTTTGTAAAAGTGAAACAGAATGTATCAGGAAACGTAAAGGATTCGTGTGAGGATATGATGGGAAAAGGCCAAAAACGAAAGCCTACGTTGTTACCTGAGAAAATGAAACAGAAATGTCACGATGGAAAATGACATCCTCGTACTCGTACTCTGGCATACGAACAGACGGAAACTTTACAGAAGGTTTACAATGCATGCATAGAATCGCTCGCACACTCATACGAGAGCGGGAACATTTGAAAATAATACGACATCGGCACTAAAACGGAAGGTTTTTTTTGTCTCTGAATCGAGCCTATAGTCTGGCAGTCTGTGATCATTTTTTTTTTTTTTGCAATTAAGAAATAATTTATCTTTTCATATCCTAGACTGATCAACATCGATGTTTTCCAAGCAGATATGTACTTTGTGTTTAATTTTAATAAAATATATCCAGTAAAGTAAGTTGAGAGTTACCCTGATTACAATCAGAAGTCCATTATTATATTAAAACCAAAGACATACATCTGTGATGAGCGTGATATTTTTTGATTACAGAAGACTACTAGCCACTGCTCATATCCAAGTGATCAATTAAGATCAATCTTGCACTTAAAGAGGAACAGTGAGCTAATTTGTCAGCCCTGGAGTCTAAATTGGCTACACTAAGGGGGTATTTAAGTAGGAATAGCGCCAGGTAGTGCCTCGAAGGGACAGGCAGCATCTGGTGAACGGGGGGCGCTGTACGCAAAACCACATTTAAGAAAGCGAATCTGGTGAGCGCCTCTAACAGCATCACATGTATTATTACAGGTGGCTCAATGTATAGTGACGGCACTCTAGGCTCAGCAGCGACATGCAGTATCTGACGCTCTGTAGCGCTCTCTCATACAGTTCAATGGGGATTCATTAGTTGTGTATAAATAGTGTTTGGCAATTTTTATGCAGAATTGTCATTACAGGTCTGGCACTAAAGTGTTAATGTCACAGTGTTAAAATAATGGCATTCCATGTGTTTTCGCTTTGTTACTGATGTATATGTGTAATAACAGACTTTGATCACACAGCGTCTGGCGCTCTATGCTACAGCGCCCACCTTTAGAGCGCCAACACTGTGTGTGTGTAGTGTTTTGTTAAATATGGTGTGGAGCACAGAGTTCCGGACGCACTGAGCTGGCGCTACCTCTCGCTCGCTGCATCGCTTTACTGGTGTTAGAGTGCCCAACACACATCACATTCATCAATGCTGGCAGGTTACTAGAACAACCGCAAAGCTAGGTTACAGCGCCCAATATCCGCTTACAGTGTCTACTAGTGGTCGCTCTATACAGATGCTCATCTGGCAATACCTGACACTAGTAGTGAATAAGCCTCTAAACCTTGTCTAAGGCCCCATGCTTGCAGTTGCAATTACAGAAACACATATTTAACTACCAGAATGCTTTGCTTTGCCGGGCCTGGTGGAGCACCATCAGAGCAGCTTTTTGTGGGGGCCAGATACAGAGTTATCGCTGCTTAAAATGAACGTTAACTCATCTCAGCTCTATTTAACAGGCAGCCTCATTTGGGATGTCCATGTGCTTGAAGCCCCACAGAAAGCCCGAACATTTGGCATAATATTTAGCCTTCCATGTTCCCTGCTCATTGACAGACACACAAGTGTGCTGACATTACCAACCAATAAGGTTTGATGGACAGCATGTACATGCCTCTCTATAACACTGCGGCTAGAGGTCTGCTTTAACTGCAGCCAATAGCACTTCTGCCTTTTTCTAAGGTGTCAGCAGTGTGTGAATATGGCTGCTAATAACTGACTTGGCATATTTCTATTACTATTTGCAATCTTTCTAGTCTGGAGGGAACAATTTTCTTTGCAAGGGAAATAAACCAATCCATAACTGCAGTTTATGTGTTATGAGATTAATAAGGCAGACAGTATAGCTTGATGTCATTATATAAATTATAAATATAAAAAATGTTTTAAGAGTAATGACTTTTGTAAACAGAATCTCAAATGCAAAGGGAAACCAAGAACTCTCAAGTCTTTACTAGGCTCATTTTGGCTATAAATAGGCAGTTACCTCTTACATTAAGTTCTATGAGGACTTGCTCATTCCTAGAAAAGTTGTCTCTTTAGGCAGTATGGAAACAGCAAATCATGGTTCAGCAGATACATAATGCTGTGGAAAGAGGTAGAAGAAAGAGGATCACAATGAAAACCATATGGAGGTCCAGGAGTGCCTTGTCCAGGGTAGCCAGAAAGAACCAGGCTAAGACACTGTAGACAATGTTCTCTTCTGGTTACTCTAGGTCTAAATGGCTGCAACTAACTATTAGGACCTGCCACAAATTATACCTCCAAGGTCACAACCAGCAGAGGAACTAAAGGAGTTTTACTGCAGATTCAAGGCAAAGATACACATTGACAGTCACTGCCTAAAAGTCCCAAAACACATTATAAGACTGCTAAACTGTTGGCCAGATGGCTTCTACTGGGCCTCAACATCATAAAGGCCCCAGGTCCTTATGGATTTTTCCTCCCTCCTGCATAAAGATCTATGCAGATCAGCTATTTGCATCCCTGATGGGTGTCTTCATAAGATCACTGGAGGAAAGTTCTGTTTCAAAATATCTAAAAATATAAGAATAGAGATCATGATAGTCCCAAAAAATCCTCACAGATCTTAAACACTTTAGGTTGATGACACTAACCTTAGTAGTAATGAAGGTGCAACAGATGCTAATGATGGCCTACCTGAAGGAGATTACACAGGAAAAATGGCCCCCCCTTCAGTTTGCATGCAGAGTGAATAGGTTATCAGAGGAAGTGGTTAACCTGGCCCTCAAATTTGTTCTGGGGGACATTGATCACCCAAATGCCTTTGTCGGGATTTTGTTCACAGATTTGAGTTCAGTGTTCAACACAATTAATCCAGAAATCTGTTACAACAAACTTAGGCAGCAAATGGTTTTCCAGAACACCTGCAATTATAGAAGATTAGAAGCTTCTTGGTTGAAGGGATGCAATGCATTAAACTTGGAGAATTCTGGACCAGCACCAAGAAAGTCAACACCAGGGCACCATAAGGGTGCGTGTTATCAACCCTCCTTTTCTCACTTTACACCAACAACTGCACCTCCTCTCAGGGCAATTTGCGAATCATATGACTAATATCAGGTTCATTAGCAATAATTACTCACAAGCATACTGAAAGGAGGTCAGCAAATTAGATCATAGGTGCAGATGATATCGAATCATCGAAACAGTGGAAATGGAAATTGATTTTAAGAAGTCAGCTTTGGAGCCATACCCCTTAGTTGTCATTAGAGCAATGGTATCGAGTGTGGAGAATATTACATTTCTTGGCAACCTGAAATGTTCTATGCACACCAATATGGTAACAAATGAAGTCCAGAAGCTGCTCTATTTTCTGAGGTAACTCAGAATAAAATTGCTGATGTTTTAAAGTGCAACTGTTGTGTTGATCGTGTTTGCATCATCACTGGTCTGGTATGGCTGAGACAACAGTAAGGATATACTTCAGCTGAATAGAACTGTAAAAGCATGCCCCTCCCCCCTGGACTAATAGCCCCTTGCACTAGGCATAAAGGCTCATAGCTAGCTCTTGGCCCCAGCCCTGACAAGTTAGCAGCCCCTATGCCTTGAAGCACAGGTCCAATCTTTCCCTTCCATGCCCCTCTTCTCCACAGTGATACAAAGTCACATAAAGGGGAATCACTAGAGACCCCACCACTGGCTTATAGAAGGCTCCCAGCCCTTGCCCCCCATTTTCCCTGGCGGGAAGCCGGGATGTGACCTTTGTCAGCCCATATGGTGGCACAGTGGTAACTTTGACCACTACTTCCGATGCAACAGGAGTCACTGGAACAGCAACAGGGGGACTCCACCCAACACTGTGGAAGACAACAACCATGATAAGAGTTTAATGTAGACTTATTACATTTTGTTTTAAGGCTTTTAACTACTTGTGAATTTTCACTACCCTTTACCAGTTCATAGGCCAGAAAGCTACCTGCCCAACATGCTAGCTTGTGTCTGATTTACCCCCGCCCGATGACCCCTACTGGCCAGGGGGATGTGGAAGAGAAAGGAGAACTGGATCTGTGTCAAAGGGCTTAGTGGCTGATGACTTGCTATTGTCAGGGTTTAGCTACTTGGCCTCTGAAGCCTTGGGTCACCAACCCCTATGTCTGGTGCACTACACTAGTGGGACTAATCAGCGACAGCCATCCAAACCACTACCAATGATATATATATATATATATATATATATATATATATATATATATATATACCCTTTTTCCCCAAAATAAGACAAGCCTTTATTAATTTTTTGCTCTGAAAAAGGCGGTAGGGCTTATTTCCACAGAATGTCTTAATATGAATACAAATACTAATGTATGCCCACGTTGGTTAGCTAGGTTATATAATGCAATCAGTCACCGCCCCATGACTTAAAATGTGTGCCTCAATAGGAGAAAAGATCCCACCTCATACTGATACTACGCATCGGTATATGTCAGCCCCATCAGGGCGAAGCGAGTTTGCAGGGGATGAGCAGCATAAAATATTGCTGGGAATGGAAAACCCCTTTAATTATTTTAAAGTTATATCCCAAAACAAGGTTTTCAGTCCTTCACAGAAAAAAGAGCTATGGTCCTCACCTGCTCTCTTAGAAAACATAGTGGGGTTTTGAAATATATTATTGGGATACGAGCAATGAAAGATTATAAATAGCCTGACAGTGATCACATTAACATGCTTTGCTGTCTCATACAGAAGATTTGAGGTCAGTTGGTCCATAAAGAGTCAGAACCATTCCAAGTTGTTGTTATTTACCTTATAGGCCAGAATATTTATGAATTTCTTTAGCTATCCATCCAAGCTGCTCACTACATCGGGCAGCAGGGATATCTCCCATTTCTCTGCTCAGCTGCAGATATTACAATGGCCAGTATTTCATGGGCTGCTCGGTGGCACTTGTGTGAATCTCTTGTTTTTCGAAGGTGTCAGCAGTGTGTGAATATGGCTGCTAATAACTGACTTTGCATATTCCAAATACTCTTTGCAATCTTTCTAGTCTGGAGGGAACAATTTCTTTTGCAAGGGAAATAAACCAATCTATAATTGCAGCTTTTGTGTTATGACATTAATAAGGCAGACAGTATAACTTGATGTCCTTCTATATATTACGTCTTTTGAATGTGGCAAGAGTTAAGAGAAATGACCCATGTAAATAGAATTTCACAAAGTCATTAATGGTCTCATATTGGCTAAATGTTTTCTGAAGGCCAGTGATGTGCTCAGGATAGTTAATTTTGACCTGTATCATGGATGGAGTCTAGTTCAGGCCAGGATAATTCATTTTTTTTACAAAAAAAGGAACCCCCCCGCCCCTGGCCTTTTAGCCAGATAATGCCCCACTCCCTATGTCCCTGAGTACAGGTCTGGTGCTGTTATAGGGATACGGGGGGACATGCTGATGACTCTTTCTTAGCTAGTGACAGTAGGTAATTCGCCAAAGGGTACTGGCAAGTCACGTAACACATACTGGTAGGTGGCTTTCTACCCCCCCAAACTTTGAACTGGTATAGAGGCCAGTTCACACTTTCATTCATTACTAGTGCCAGCTATCAGCAGATGAGCGCCTGTACAGAGGCGCTAAGAGCGACCGCTAGTATAAGCTGTGATTGGCTATCGGGCGCTGTAACAGAGCGCCTCAGTCGCTGTAGTAACCTGGCCGGCATTGATGAATGTGTTGTATGTTGGGCGTTCTGGGCATAGATAACTGAAAACTAGAAGAGCACCCATGTGTTCTGATGGTCATAAGGGCTAGTACACACAGGCCCTTATTTAACAAGGGATAGCGTCAGGTAGCGCCTGGTGAGCGACCGGTAATGACGGGCACCGCCACGAGAACGCCGGCTCCCCACCACAATCACACATTTATCAAGCCGATCCTGCTTAGCGACTGAGATAGCGCCAGATAGCGACTCATTCATCATTATTCCAGCCTCAGCCCAGCGTCCGACCTTGAACAGCGACAGGTATCACCTCTCGCTACCTGGCGCTCTCCAATGCATTTCAATGGAACAATCTTTAAATATTCATAATTAATTCATAATAATGTTTTTTTTTTTTTTAAATGTGAAAAAATCTGTGACCACTTCTGCCATGTTAGATATTTTTTTAAGGTAAAAAAAACAAAAAAAAAACTTTGTGCAGAATTGATATTACAGGTCTTATATTAATGTATTCATATTACAAAATGTAACTAAAAACTTGTTTTTTTTTGGTTTCCAAAAATATGGTTGTTTGGGTGTTAAAAAACTACTTTTAACGCCGCCAGCGCTCTGGGGTTTAAACATGCATTTTACAGAGCGAGAATTTTTGGAGCGTGATTTTTGGATGAATGTGGTCGGAGCCGGTCGCTCTGACCAGTCGCTATCATGCGCACCCATACATCGCAGAATCTGTCAAATAGTGACTCGTCACCCCGTATTCAACATTACTGTACACCGACTCAGTCGCTATCAACAACTGAACAACGGCCAAGCACAGCGACTACTAGCAGGCGCTGTGAAAATACCGCTACAGTCGCTCAACTGTCGCTACCTGCCGCTATTAATGAATCGGCCTCCCCGAATTCTGGCCTCCAGGCTAGGAGACCGAGAAAAGGAATGGCAAGATGCAAATGAGGACAGCTGTGTGGACTTACCAGGTGCATAAGGCATCAGGGGCATGGCCATGTAGAAGCTAGTAGCCATCCGTGCTTGCATACACAAACTAATGCGATGGAACTGTGGAGCTGCAAGGAAGCACTTGGAGCTCAGACAACCAGCAAGCCTGAGAGGTCTGTTCCAAGTTAAAGTCCAGTCCATAGTGTTGTGGCTAACTGTGAGTAAGCCAGGAGGCTGTTTTTGACAACATGGACTTTTGGTAAGGGTTACTTTATTCAGCAGAATCATTTTTTTGTTTGATCTGTTGAGAAAATAAACTTTTTGACCCTAATATCCATGTGTTCTGCCTGTCTAAGATTCCCCAAATCTTCCGAGGTCTTACATTATAAACCAATAATAGATAACCGCAACATTAATAAAAACGATACATTTTTATACAGCTTTGTATAAAGCAAAACAATGTAAAATGTTCCTTAGAATGACAATGGTTTATTGTGAAATGTGTGGGTGCCTATGTATTTCTTTTCTTTTAACCTAACAGACATAGACATAACATTACTTTTTATAAATTAGCACTAATTGCATTTAGCCTCGCTAGAACTTTATTGAATAATAGTGACCAATTAGAGATGCTAATTGCATTCAAAAAGTGACTTTCCCCACATATATTTTCTATTCTAAAACTTCAAAACAATGTGCTGACAGGCAAGTTTATTTAATTCTTATTCATGAACAATGAACAGGAACAAGATATATGATGTGAAATATAATTTTGAAGGTTGAATCATTTTGGAAAGAAAACTTTACATCTACTTAAAATCGTACTTGACCACTTACATTTCTGCAATGCAGTGAAAAATGCTGAGCTTATAGTATTTGTAGTGGCATAAAGTGGTGAGCATTATGTTGCCTACCTTCCCTGTTTTCAGAAATTACGATCATCGTTTTAGATGATGTAAACCCTAAAAGAAAACGATTTTTAAGTTGGAAGGGAACATATTTTTTCCAAATGGAGTGTAGAATCTAAAAGGTAGCCACAAACACTTACTAATGGCTTAACTTACCTTTTATTTCACATTTTGACTTTATACTTTCACATACTGAGTGGGTGAGAGGAATTTAAACCATTGAAATCTTCATCATTTACTGGGAAACATTACACTTAGCTAACACTAGCACTGCTATAGCTACTGAAAAAAACATGATTAGAGGAAGCATTTACTGCCTTTACAGCCCACTTACCCGAAACAAAATCACATGACACTTATTAATAAATATCGGCCACAGCACTTAATACAAAAGGTAATAATTAAAAATGAGCGAACTTTTTAATAGTTCAGTTCAACCGATTTACCAATTCGGGTTTGTCCAAACCTAACTTGTTACAAACTCGTTCAAAAAGTAGAGAAAATATGCTTACCTCCATCACCATTCCAGTGCTGGGCGATGTCCTCACTTCCTCATCCTCTGGAGGTTTCTCCAGCTGGGCTAACATCTTTGCTCCTCGCCGCAGGGAGGGGCATTTATACTGGGAGGGAGCTGCAACATCACAGCTCACCCCCAGAAATATAGTCCCTCCCTGTTATGGTGGAAACTGAGCTGTCACTGTCAGCTACAGATCGGCGCAAGTGACAGTGTTGAAGACCAACGATGGATTAGAGGTAAGCATGGAGGGAAGGGGAAATAATAAAATAAAATGTTTATCCTTGTGTCTGTCTATTTTTTTACATTTAACTATTTGTGATCTGATAAAGGGTTATTGAGACCCGCTATAACAGTTCACAGGGTAGGAATGGCTGGCAAGTTACCTGCCAGCAAGCAGATGACTTACCATAACCCCATGCCCCATTACATGCATCCCAAAAGCACAGGGGAGTTCAGAAGAAAAAAAAATGAATCTCACTCTTCTGTGTTGCTGATGATTGACAGCTGCATTAGTACGTTCACTGCACTGTCAGTTAAGCCAATTTCCCATTGGTAGCAGTGCTGGCAATAGGTAACATTTGGCCTTGTGCAAGATTTCTGGATGTATCCTCCCAACATGAACACCTACTGAACATTCACACCTAGACGGGGAGAAAAAAAGACATGAAACATAGCCATAAGAGAGACTGAAAGAGAGAAATTAATGGAGCCCTGAAAAAAAGAAAGAAGTAGTACAGCAAAAAAGAAAGACAACCAAAAGGTGGAATCGAGGGAGCAAATGAAAAGTAGGAACACGAGACGAAAAGCTGTTAAAAAAGAAGATGAGTTAAAAAAAGGGAAATACAAATTGAAAGAATAAAGAGAGTTGGAAGTAAATTGACGAGAGAGAGAGAGAGAGAGAGAAGGATTCGGACGAAAAATTAAAAAAAAAGGGAGAAGGTTGAGCAAAAAAAAAGATGCAATGAAAAAAGTGGAAGGGAATATAGAAGAAAGAGAGAGAGGTAATATGGCAAATAGGAGAAAATGCAAGAAAGATGAAAAAAGTGAGATGGAGGGAAATAACAGTGACAGAGGAAGGGAATGTGGAAAAGTGGGTGGGGGGACTGTAAAAAAGAGAAAATTAGAAAACGAGAGTAGGAGGGAATGTAAAAAGAGAGAAATAGAAGGAGACAAATGAAAGATGGAGAAGGTTAAAAAAGAGATTAAAATAAGGTGACTCTAGTGAGAGGGAGGGAATATGGAAGAAAGATGGTGGGATAATATAAAAGAAAAGGATAAGGAAGGAATATAGGAAAAGAGAGGATGACATAGATAGAGAGAGTATGTAGAAAAGAGATGAAGTTGGGGAATTTGAAAGAGAAAAGAGGGAATGTGAAACTTTGAGCAAGGAGGTAATCTGCAAAAAGGAAAAAGAGAGGGCATAGGAAAAGAGTGTAAGATAGATGGATCACATAAGAGAAGGACTGAGACAGGAAAGGAAAGTTTCCAAAGGCAGGCTAGCCATGATCACCACAAGGATTGATAGACTGGAATAAGGGTGGTGTTGGCGCTCAGACTGTGTGAGTGGAAAAGGATCACTTTTTGGTCTCTTTAAGGTGAATTTTTGTCTATCCATCCACAAGAATCCCCTTAGGAAGGGGGTTGGCCTCAGGGACCAATGTGGTTAATATAAATATTAAAAATGACTAACTCTCCCTTAATGTTTGATGTCTATATGATTAGACTTTCCCTAAAGAGACGCCAGAAAAAAAAACAATTACCTTCAAATCCACAGGGGGTTTTTCATGAAGGGATAGCGCCAGGTAGTGCCTCGTAGCGTCAGGCAGCATCTGGTGAACGCTGGGCACTGTAGGCAAAACCACATTTATGAAAGCGAATCTTGTGAACAACTGTAACAGCGCCATGTAGCGTCACTTGTATTATTACAGGCGGCTCAGCGTATAGCGCCGATACTCTAGCTTCCAGAGCGCCAGGTATTACCTTTTGGCTGCAAACAAACATTTTTAGAAACTTTTTATATTTTTATGCAGAATTGTCATTACAGGTCTGGCACTAAAGTGTTAATGTCACAGTGTTAAAACAATGTCATTCCATATGTTTTTGCTTTGTTACTGGTGTATATGTGTTCAAAAACAGACTTTAATCACACAGCGTCTGGCGCTCTCTGCTACAGCGCCCAGCGTGTGTGTGTACTTTTTTGATAAGTATGGTGTGAGTCTCTGAGAGCCGGTCGCACTGAGCTGCTGGCGCTACCTCTCGCTCCCTGCAGCGCTGTACTGGTGTAAGAGTGCCCATCACATTTATCAATGTTGGCCAGGTTACTACAGCGACTGAGGCGCTATGTTACAGTACATGTTTGCAGTGTCTACTAGTGGTCCCTTTAAGTGCTGCTATACAGATGCTCAGCTGCCGATACCTGGCGTCAGTGGCAGACTGTGGCCAAAAATCAGCCCTGGATTTTATCAGCCATTTGCCGCCCCAAGAGATCCCATCTGAAACCCTCCCATTGAACCTGGTTGTTAAAAGCAGCAGCCCAACTTGCCCCAACGCTGTGTAGCCAACCAGGAATTGTCCTGGGTCGCCCTATGGCAAGTCCGCCCCTGTCTGGCTCCATGTCATGCAAGCTAGGTCCGTTCAATGGCTGCCCGGCTTGTGGTGTGCATATGATTGCCCACTGTAACATGTAATTTAATTGCCATACGAAACTCATACTGTAATGTTACCGTTGTGGCCAATCATCAGTGATGCCAACTCCCTTGTGACTAGCAGCAGGGACATGCACTGGGGCAACAGAAGAATGCCTCAGCGCTGATAGCAAGAAAACCAGAGGCCTGAAGCCCGCAGCTCTATGAGGGATTGCAACTGTTGGTAGATGGGTAAGTCTTTCTTTTTTTATCTGTCTCTACTCACCCTATTTGTTAAAAATTCTTAATTTGCATTTGCCTGCATGTAGCATAGGACTCATACTCTAACTTTCCCTGTTTAACTACCATTGCTTGTGGCAAAGAGAGAGGCTAATTACTTTTTTTAATGCCTTATTTCAGCTCATGAAATAATGCATAAAAAGAGCCTTTTTCATGAGATGAGTTAAGAAAAGTTTCTTGCATTAGGGCCAAAGTGACTAAAGAAAATGAAATTTACCTGGTCAAGCTTGTGTATGCCGATATATATACAGTCATGGTACCCCCTGAAATTGTTCCAGAAAAGTAATTATTTCTTCCAGAAAATGATTGGTGCTAAGGATGTGTTGTGGAGAATGGCATAAAAAGGTATTTAATTAATTAATTTCAATTCGGGCCATCAAATAAAAAGAAACTCACCTGATCGCCATGATTTTTTTCCAATCCCGGGGGATGGGAAGCACAGACTATGGGTTGTATGAGGCACAAAAATTCCCGACAGCAGCCCTGTCTGAGGGAACTGACACAGTGGGACATCCCAAATTGTATAGGTGTAATAGGTTTTGGTCTCATGAGGAAAGGCTGACCTAAAAAGTAAAAAGAATGGATTTTTATTTTTTAATCCAACACATCTGCACAGGGCCTGCCAGAGGTTAAACCGGACCAACACCCGTTTTTACTTTGACGGGTGTTGGTCCCGCTGTCTTCTGATAAGAAAAAGCTACGGGGGGCATCCAGAATGCTGGAGCCACTTCGCACCTAACAGCGCACAATGCTTGAAATACTCACCTTCATTATGAGCCACTGTCGGGAAAGGAGTCCCGCGATTGGCCACCGGGCAGTCACGTAGGTGGGCCAATCGCGGGACTCCTTTTCCAGTGGTGGCTGTCTTATTAGCAGACAGCGGGACCAACACCCGGGTGTTGGTCCAGTTTAAATGCAAAATTTCACGGTTTCACCTCCTTACACACCCATACATCACTTGGACAGATACATATGGAAAGAAAGGAAAAGGTTGTAAGGAAAATGGCAGTGGAGAAAAGATAAAACATTAAAAAGAAGGAGAGATTGAGGGAATTCAGGAAATAAGATGAAGGGTCCTGGAAAAAAAGGGAGCTACAGATTATGTAAAAGATAAAGAGAATAGTGCTGAGGAGATCCACAAATGAGCAAAAGAAAGAATGGTGGAGGTTAACGTTGAAATGATCAAGAGAATGTGAAAAAAAGATGAGGGTGGAAGAAATATTGCAAAACAGGGCAATGAAGGGAAGGTGGAAAAAAGGGATGAAGGAGGGAAGGTTAAAAATGAAGGATACTTTGTAAAACTAAAGGGAACAAACATTTGTGTTTTTCAACAGCTCCGTGTGTATTGAAAAGAGAGGGGCATTTGGCCAGACCTACTGAAACAGATAAGTGCTTAATTGTTGTCTCTTGGTGTGGTGGTCTCCTTACAAAAAGTTTGGAATGGTAGCCACCCTAAAGGCAGCAGTATAGCTGGGTGTTAACTTATTATTTCTCAGGAAATAACTACATCTACTTGGAGAGCTCTTCACATGACATGGCAAGATAAGTCAAGTACTTCCACAAAGTTGGAGAGACCAAGAGAGCAACTCTTTAGCCAATGAAGACAAAAGGCTTTTGGGAGTCCAAGACAAAAGATGACACAAAGATCCATAAAGATTTTGGAGAAGTAGACAAAAAAACATCCTTAATTCACAGGTTCTCAGAAAAAGTTCACAAAGCAAATTCAAGACATGTTATATCCTGCTGCTGATCTTCTACAGGCCAGAAAATGTCCTCATGTTTTTTTTTGTTTAAGTTGCTTTCAGTACCCCCAATGGGGAGGCCGATTCATTAATAGCGGCAGGTAGCGACAGTTGAGCGACTGTAGCGGCATTTTCAGAGCGCCCGCTAGTAGTCGCTGTGCTTGGCCGTTGTTCGGTAGTTGATAGCGACTCAGTCGGTTTGCCGTAATGTTGAATATTGGGTGAGGAGTTGCTATTTGACAGGTTCCGCGCTGTATGGGAGCGCATGATAGCGACTGGCTCCCACCATATTCATTAAAAAATCACGCTCAAATATTCTCGCGCTGTAAAATGCATGTTTAAACCCCAGAGCGCTGGAGGCGATGGGTTAAAAGTAGTTTTTTAACCCCCAAACAACCATATTTTTGGAAACCAAAAAAAAAACAAGTTTTTAAAATAATTTAGTAGTATGAATACATTAATATCAGACCTGTAATATCAATTCTGTACAATTTATTTTTTTTTTCCCTTACAAAAATGATCTAAAATGGCAGAAGTGGTCACAGAATTTTTCACATAAAAAAAAAAAAAAAAAATTAATAACAATTAGTCGCTAAGCAGGATTGCCTTGATAAATGTGTGATTGTGGTGGGGAGCCGGCGTTCTCGTGGCGCGGCCCGTCATTACCGGTCGCTCACCAGTCGCTACCTGCCGCTATTCCTTCAGAAATAAGGGCCTAAGTTACCTTGAGCGAATTTTGAAATTTTTCATTTTTCTGAGGTCATTGATGGCTGACTGAACTTTTTCCTAACATAAAAAAATATGGAACAACCCTATCTGGACATCTTTTTACAGATCCACGTTCTGTATGTTTTCTTACAATTTCCAATTAGAATGTCTTCCCAAGATCTTTCACTAACAGACATTAATTCAGTAGATAGTGGCAGATTACAGTGGATTTAAGATTATCCACTAATATGTATTTTGCACCCCACTGCTGCAGTTTTAATTCACGTTGTAAATTCTTATCTCTAAAATCTGTGGGGACTATGATGTCTTTGCGTTATTATTTTCTTAGACAGGGAAGAATATGTTTTGTGTGACTGCATCCAAAAACTGCGCTTAAGAAGAAGATAACTGGCTGCGGTGTGTTACTAGAAATAAAAGCTCACAAAATACTCAGTGACAGTGAAATAAGTTGGCTTGAACTATGGTTTTCCTCCCGGCCTGTATACCTCCGTTTAATTTTTAGATTCATTCCTGGAAACGTTTTCTTGTTACTGTAATCTCATCATTTTTCAGTTTGTATTCAGTTTGCTTGATTTCACTGATAACCCTGGACACAATGATTTTAAAGCCAACCCAGCGGCAGTAAAACTGGAAATAGTTTAGACTTCAACTTTTAAAAATGGTTAGTAAAACATATTTAAAGACTCAAAACCCACTAAGGCGGTTATTTAAGAAAGGATAGCACAAGGTAGTGCTTCATAGCGGCAGGCAGCGTCTGGTGAACGCTGGGCGCTGTATGCAAAACCACATTTAAGATAACAAATCTGGTGAGTGCCTCTAACAGCGCCATGTAGCATCACATGTATTACTACAGGCGGCTCAGCATATATAGCGCCGGCTCTCTAGGTTCAAGAGCGCCGTGTATTACTTTTCGCTCAGTGTCGCTCTCTCATACATTTAAATGGGGTTTCATTTGTTTGTGTTTAAATAGAGTGTTTGGCAATTAAACAAAATGTTTTTTTGCTCAAATCATTGTGTGACCTCTCCTGTCTGCAAACAAACACTTTTATAATTTTTTTTTATTTTTTTTATTTTTATGCAGAATTGTCATTACAGGTCTGACACTAAAGTGTTAATGTCACAGTGTTAAAACAATGTAATTCCATGTGTTTTCCATTCCATGTTGTTACAGGTGTATATGTGTTCAAAAACAGACTTTAATCACACAGCGTCTGGCGCTCTATGCTATAGAGCCCAGCTTTAGAGTGCCAACACTGTGTGTGTAATTTGTGTGTTAAATATGTTGTGGAGCGCCGAGTGCCAGACGCACTGAGCTGGTCCTACCTCTCGCTCACTGCAGCATTGTGCTGTTGTTAGAGCGCCCAGCACACATCACATTCATCAATGCCGGCCAGGTTACTACAGCGACCGCAACGCTAGGTTACAGCGTTTACTAGCGGTCGCTCTAAGGGCCGCTATACAGACGGCCATCTGGCAATACGTGGCGCTAGTAGTGAATCAGCCTCCAGATCTATGAGACTCCAGGGCAGGCATACTCACAGTCTGGCTGTGCAAAACCCCCCAGGCCGCCCGAAAACTCACCTTCGTTCCCGTTCCAATGGTGCATGCGTGAGCAGTGGCCGCATCCTTGCTATCCCCCTCATGTGAAAAAGAAAGTGATGACTTCATTATAGCTTCCCTTTAAACAGAGCTTGGGTAGCAACAGTGAGAGCCAATGTTTCCAAATACAAGGGAAAAAAGGCAGAGAAACTACAGTGCAGTTGTATTTTCTCATTTTAGAGGAAAAGTTAAAAATGTCAATTAGAGATGAGCGAACCGGTTCGGACGAACCGGAATTCGCTCCGAATTTCAGGAAATATTCGATTGGGCACGAACCCGAATATTTTGTGGTTCGTGTCGATCGAATTTTTCCTGAAATAAAAAAAAAAAATGCCGGCATGGTGGGAGCCGGCCGGCGGGCCGGTAAAGCCGGCCGGCCTGCTCCCACCATGCGGCATTTAAAAAGAAAAAAAAAAAAAGCATTTTTGCCGGCATGGTGGGAGCGGGCCGGCCGGCTCCGCTGTCAGCGGAACCGGTCGGCCGGCTCCGCTGTCAGCGGAACCGGCCGGCCCGCTCCCACCATGCCAGCATTTAAAAAAAAAGCAAATACTTACCTGCAGGTCCGGAGCGTGGAGGCCGGCGCCGCTCTCAGCTGTCATCTGAAGGCGCGTCAATGTTTGCTTTTTTTTAAAATGCCGGCATGGTGGGAGCGGGCCGGCCGGTTCCGCTGACAGCGGAGCCGGCCGACCGGTTCCGCTGACAGCGGAGCCGGCCGGCCCGCTCCCACCATGCCGGCAAAAATGCTTTTTTTTTTTTTTTTGTTTTTTAAATGCCGGCATGGTGGGAGCGGGCCGGCCGGCTTTACCGGCCCGCCGGCCGGCTCCCACCATGCCGGCATTTTTGATGGGGAACTTCGTAAAAGTTCGATTCGGCCGAACCCGAATTTCTTTGTGAAATTCGGCGAATCGGCCAAATCGAACTTTTCAAAAGTTCGCTCATCTCTAATGACAATGCATATCTATGGCTACTCAGGTGCACATAGGTAAAGCACTAGAACGGTAACATTAATTTTTCTAGGCCGACATGTCTGTTGTTTGAAAAACCCAAGACAGGTCATGTTAAAATAAAGACAAAGCACAACTAAACGTAGTCCTAGGCTGGGTTAATTGGGTAATAAAGTACTCGCTAAGGGGTTGTACCAGAATACTTTTTTCTTTGCTTACATTCTAGTCAATATTCAAGTAATTTATGTCTAAAATATTCCATTTATGAATAAACATATAAAAGCTACTCTCCAGGAATCTTAAAGCGGACCTTCACTCTGAATAAGAGTCTATCTTATATGTTTCCCACACCCTGTACATACAGATTGGCCACATTAAAAATCATCCTACCTGCATCTACTGCATGTTATGAGCCTTTAAACATCCAAGATGGTGGCTTATGGAAGCCGCCATCTTATCAGGCAGCCTGCAAACAGGAAGTGCCTCATGACTGTGCTGCTCTGCATTCTGGGACTGCTGACCTTTACCTGACCCCAGCTCTGCTCTGTCTGAGCAAAGCACAGCTATAACCCGCCCTCCTGTACCTTATCCCACTCTCCTCTCCTCAGTAAGTGTGATGCTTCTGAGTCAAGATGGCTGCGCCCATATCCTAAATTCCTGAACAGAGTTGCAGCCCAGTGAGGGAAAGAATAATAAGTTAGTGACTAAAAACGTAAAATATATTAATTTTAGATGCTGGGGAACCATTTTTTAAGAGTTTGGGCTTTTCATTAAATCACGCCGAAGGTCCGGTTTAAGTTCTTCTACTCTCTATCTTTTGATTACTTAAAGTGGACAAAACCCCCCACTGTGTGAAACCCCCCAGGTCGCCCATAGAAACTCACCTCTTCCCGGTCCTACGACGCATGCGCAGCCAAACGTCTAATTATCTGTCTCGGACCCGCTCGAGCCCCTGCGTCCAGGAGCTTGTCTAATGCGAGCAATCCAAGCGCACTGATGGTTGCATCCTGTGCTGCCCTCTAACAGGAAGCATGCCTGAGCCAGCCATTCACAAATGCTTGGTGCCCCCTGCTAGAGGTTTGATCGGAAAAGAAGATGAGTTTATGGATGACCTGGGGGGTTTCACACAGCAAGGCACCCCAATTTTGGATGCCCCAGGGGTTGGAAATCAATCAGCCCGGGAATCTTATAGATTATAGATCTCTGTGGGTTTTGGTCCAATTTAATAAATTAAAATAAATTGAATTTATGAGAAATAAACCTAGGAAACTGCAATGCATCTTGATTAATTTTACAGCTGTGACCTTGATTTGAACAACTAGTAAATGCTGAGAAAGTGAAAAATAAATGGTACATCTACAACACAGTGGTATTACTGGTATTTGAGTTGGTGTGTAAGTTGGATAAATGCTCATGGCTAAAGATGGAAAAAATCAGGGCCTGAAACTTATGCCGGCGGGGTCCCACACTTCTGCCAGACAATGCCATTTCAGTGCAAATTAGACTAGTGCAAAATATGATTTATACATTTTCAGCATGTTGCTGCACTGCAAATGTTTAAAGTGTGAAAAAATTATATTTTATTATAATTTTTACTACTCTAATTTGCACCGTTGTGGCACTATCTGGCAGAAGTGCTTGATAAGTTTAAAGTTTAAGTGCAGTCAGCATTGTACTGCAATGCCATCTGCCCCCCACTCTGAACTGGGTGGATTTAGCTATTCATCCTTCCATTTCCCCACCAGAAGCATTGCTTCTGTGTTCTGTTGGCCATTGCTGAACGGTGGCATAACAGGCAGTCAGTGCTGGTAAGGTTTTTTTGTTTTTAATACCCTACTACATCTCATCACCGGGCTGGGGGCAGGTAGCAGGTGGTAGAGAAGACCAGTGATAACTGAACATCTGCTTTTTGTTTTGTTGTTCTCATCTCCACTATTTAAGGCAAGACAAAGGCTTTATGTTGGTTCTGTGTATCCAACAAAATTAGAGTTAATAATTATTTGGTATTGTACTAACTTTGCACTCTACATATGGAACCACAATATAGGAGCAAGCAGAGCTCAAAGCAAGGGCACTATATGTGTTACTGTTACGCACCGGGTGCGAAGAAGTGGACCCGCAGGGTCTGCAGAACTGTTTTGGCAGGTACCGCGTCAGGGGAGCGGAGTCTAAGGAGCCACTGGTTTTCACCAGAGCCCACCGCAAGGCGGGATGGTCTTGTGCGGCAGGTGACTCCCAGGTCGCTACCCCCCAACAGCGGCACAGTTCCACAAACTGCTGAAGTGACGTGCAGCAGAGACAAACAGTGGTCGGAGGAGAAGGTCGAGGTCAGGACTGGCAGCGCGGGTTCAGTAGCGGTGAGACAAGCCGAGGTCGGGACTGGCAGCGCGGGTTCAATAGCGGTGAGACAAGCCGAGGTCGGGACGGGCAGCACAGGTTCGGAGGTCAATAGGAGAGCCGAGGTCATACACGAG
Organism: Gastrophryne carolinensis; assembly: GCA_027917425.1. Taxonomy (NCBI): domain Eukaryota; kingdom Metazoa; phylum Chordata; class Amphibia; order Anura; family Microhylidae; genus Gastrophryne; species Gastrophryne carolinensis. The sequence continues at coordinate 422,488,289 of CM051236.1, read as the reverse complement.
GAATCAAGCAATACAGCGATAATCATTCAGGGAACAACACCGAAGATCCGGCACAGGAAGTAAGGCAGGGTTTAATTTATAGGAAGCGCAAAAAAGAGATTGGATGGCAGAGACCAATTAACAGGGCCTTGGCCCTTTAAATCTGGGGAGGTTGACGCGCGCGCCCCCTAGTGGCCGGGGACGTGCGCGCAGGGAAGACGGAACAGACACAGAAGGAGGAAGCCGGCGGCCATGCCGGTCAGAGGAGGAAGCGCGGGGACCAGGTAAGGGGGAACCGCAGCCAGGGGGGCCAGCAGCAGACGCCCGGATGGCGGTGAAGCGGGGAGCGCTGCGGGAAGGGGACGCAGCGCTCGCCCGAGGAGAGGCACGGAGGGGGGCGCTGCGCGGGGAAGACGCAGCGCTCGCCCTAACAGTACCCCCCCCCTTAGGTCTCCCCCTTTTTTTGGGACCGAGGAAGTTTGAAATAAGGCTCCGATCGAGGATATTCTCCTCAGGCTCCCAGGACCTCTCTTCAGGACCGCAATTCTCCCAATCCACTAGAAAGTATCGTCTCCCTCTGGATGTTTTGGAAGCCAGAATCTCTCTCACCGAGAAGGCATCTTCGGTACCCGCGACCGGAAGTGGCTCCAACGTTTTAGAAGAGAATCGATTAGTCGTCAGAGGTTTTAATAATGAAACATGAAAAGAGTTGGGAATACGTAAGGAGGCTGGCAAATGAAGTTTGTAACAGACCGGATTAATTTGTTGCTTGATCCTGTACGGCCCTAAATAGCGAGGGCCCAATTTATAACTGGGTATCTTGAAACGAATGTACTTGGCTGAAAGCCAAACTTTATCTCCAGGAGAGAAAACAGGAGCGATTCTCCTTCTTTTATTAGCGCTGCTCTTCATGCGGGTAGAGGCTAGAACAAGAGAATGTCGTGTTTCACGCCAGATAGAGGAAAAAAACTGTGTTAAGTCATCCACGGCGGGTACTCCCAACTGTGTAGGTAAGGGTAGAGGAGGCAAAGGTTGGCGGCCATAAACAATGAAGAATGGAGATTTCTTTGTGGCTTCAGAATCTTTGAAATTATAAGAGAACTCCGCCCATGGCAAGAGATCGACCCAGTCGTCTTGTCGGGCCGAAACAAAGTGACGTAGATATTGTCCTAGAACCTGATTGACCCTCTCCACTTGGCCGTTGGACTGGGGGTGGTAAGAAAAATCTAATTTCACCTTTAACTGAGTACAGAGAGCCCTCCAGAATTTTGAAACAAATTGAACTCCCCTGTCGGAGACAATATGGGAAGGAAGTCCATGGAGCCGAAAAATATGTTTAAAAAAGTTCTTAGCCAACTGAGGAGCGGATGGGAGTCCTGGAAGCGGAACGAAGTGCGCCATTTTAGAAAAACGATCCACAACAACCCAGATCACTGTATTGCCTTGAGATGGAGGAAGATCCGTGATAAAGTCCATAGCGATGTGAGACCAAGGGATTTCAGGAATAGGAAGAGGATGAAGAAGACCCGCCGGTCTTTGGCGAGGCGTTTTATTACGTGCACAGGTGGTACAAGCTTGCACGAATTCTGCCACATCCTTCTCAATGGAGGGCCACCAATAATATCTGGCAATAATTGCGTTAGGCTTTTTGATACCAGCATGCCCGGCAATACGGGAAGCATGACCCCATTTTAATATTTGGAGGCGTCGGCGAACCGGGACAAAGGTTTTCCCAGGCGGAGCCTGCACTAGGGAGGCAGGGGCGGAATGAACCAAATGATCAGGAGATATAATGAACTGAGGAGCAGCGTCCACGTCTGTGACGTCCGAGGAGCGAGATAGAGCATCTGCCCTGATGTTCTTAGAGGCAGGTCGAAAATGAATGCGGAAATTAAACCGCGCGAAGAATAGTGACCAACGAGCTTGGCGAGGATTCAAGCGTTGAGCAGTTTGAAGATACAAAAGGTTCTTATGGTCGGTAAAAATAGATATGGGGTGAAGCGACCCTTCTAGAAGATGTCTCCACTCTTCAAGAGCTAATTTGATAGCCAGGAGTTCACGATCCCCAATAGAATAATTTCGCTCCGCGGAAGAAAAAGTCCTAGAAAAGAACCCACAAGTATGATTTTTCCCTGAAGGAGACCTCTGTGTGAGAACAGCTCCTGCTCCGATGGAAGAAGCGTCAACCTCTAGAGAAAAAGGACGAGAAGGGTCTGGTCTGGTGAGCACCGGGGCCATAGAGAAAGTCTTTTTCAAAGTTAAAAAGGCTGCCTCCGCCTGTGGAGGCCATGACTTGGGGTTGGCTCCCTTTCTGGTGAGAGCCACAATGGGGGCCACGATAGTGGAAAAATGGGGTATGAATTGACGGTAATAGTTGGTGAAGCCTAGAAATCGTTGAATGGAACGCAGACCAACAGGCCGAGGCCAATCTAAAACCGCTCTCAATTTGCTAGGGTCCATTTGTAGTCCTTGGGCTGAAACAGTATAACCCAAAAAGGGCAGAGCGGTTTGGTGAAAGAGACACTTTTCTAATTTGGCATAAAGATGATGCTGCCGAAGGCGGGATAGTACCAGACGAACGTGCCGGTGATGCTCTTCGAGGGAAGAAGAGAAGATGAGGATATCATCTAAATAGACCACGACACAGGAGTACAACAAGTCCCGGAAGATGTCATTGACGAACTCTTGAAATACGGCAGGGGCATTACAAAGCCCGAAGGGCATCACCAAATACTCGAAATGACCGTCACGGGTATTAAAGGCAGTCTTCCATTCGTCTCCCTTGCGGATGCGGATCAGATTGTAGGCTCCTCGGAGATCCAGTTTGGAAAAGATCCTGGAGCCACGAAGACGGTCGAAGAGTTCTGGAATTAAGGGTAAGGGGTATCGGTTCTTTACCGTGATCTTGTTAAGACCCCGATAGTCGATACAGGGTCGGAGAGAACCGTCTTTTTTCTGTACAAAAAAAAAGCCAGCCCCAGCGGGAGAAGAGGACTTCCGGATGAAGCCCCTCTGCAGATTTTCTTGTATGTAAGTAGCCATTGCTTGAGTTTCGGGGACGGATAGTGGATAGATACGGCCACGAGGAGGAGTGGTCCCAGGCAGGAGGTCGATCGGGCAGTCATAAGGGCGATGAGGCGGAAGAGTCTCAGCTTGCTTCTTACAGAAGACATCAGCGTAAGCCCGGTAAACTTCGGGTAGGCCCGGTAGAGATGTGGTAGGATGATCGGTTCGAACTGGTAAAGCTTTCAAGCAATTCTTGAAGCAGGTTGTACCCCACGCCTTGATGTCCCCAGTGACCCAGTCTAGGGTAGGATTATGAAGCTGAAGCCAAGGAAGACCCAATAGGATTGGGGAAGTACAATGGGGTAACACAAAGAGTTCCAAGTATTCCTGGTGAAAGAGGCCAATCTTAAGGAGCAAAGGCTTGGTACGGTACTGCACCATACAATTCAGTCTATCTCCATTAACTGAGGCGATGAATAACGGTTTGGCCAAGCGGTTAACTGCTATGTCGTATTTCTTGATCAGGGAGGCCTCTATGAAATTGCCCGCCGAACCAGAATCCAGGAAGACCGGCAAATTAAGCACAGAGGCAGATGAGAGACAAAGCTGTGCAGGTACGGTAAATCTTGGAGAGGAAACACACACACCCAGAGACGCCTCTCCCACCGAGTCTAGGTGCGCCCGTTTCCCAGTCGAGAAGGACGAATGGGGCAATCTCTTAGAAAATGATCAGGACTGGCGCAATACAGACAGAGATTTTCATTTCTCCTGCGAGACCTCTCCACGGGGGTTAGGCGAGAGCGGCCGACCTGCATGGCTTCCACCTCTGGAGAAGCTGGTACAGACAAAGGTTTCTGAAAGGTGGGAGCCAAACGGAACATCCTCCTGTCACGTTGGGAATCTCTCTCCAGGCGAAGTTCCTCACGCCTCTCAGCAAAGCGTATGTCAATGCGAGTGACGAGATGAATGAGTTCAGAAAGGGAGTCAGGTATCTCTCGGGCCGCTAGAACATCTTTGATCTTGCTAGAAAGACCTTTCTTAAAACAAGCGCAGAGGGCCTCATTATTCCATGCTAACTCGGAGGCCAAAGTACGGAATCGAATAGCATATTCACCAACCGAAAGATCGCCTTGCGTTAAATTCAATAGAGCGGACTCGGCAGATGAGGCCCGAGCGGGTTCTTCAAAAACCTGACGGAATTCAGTAACAAAGGCCTGAACGGTGAAGGTGAGAGGATCATTACGGTCCCACAAGGGAGTGGCCCAAGCCAAAGCTTTTCCGGAGAGCAGACTAATGATGAAGGCCACTTTAGAGCGTTCGGTGGGAAATTGATCAAACAATAATTCCAGGTGCATAGAGCACTGGGCTAGAAAGCCTCTGCACAACTTCGCGTCCCCCTCATATTTTGCTGGTAAGGAGAGGCGGATTCTGGATGGGGAAACTGCTGGAGACTGCGGTGGCGGCACCGGTGGCGGTGGAGAAGGCGACAGCTGCTGGGTCAAGAGTTGCTGCATCATAGCGGTAAGCTGATTAATCTGCCGAGACTGCAAAGCCACCAGCGCTGGGAGTTCGGAAGTCTCCGGCAAGGGCACCTCAGCGGGATCCATGGCCGGATCTTACTGTTACTGTTACGCACCGGGTGCGAAGAAGTGGACCCGCAGGGTCTGCAGAACTGTTTTGGCAGGTACCGCGTCAGGGGAGCGGAGTCTAAGGAGCCACTGGTTTTCACCAGAGCCCACCGCAAGGCGGGATGGTCTTGTGCGGCAGGTGACTCCCAGGTCGCTACCCCCCAACAGCGGCACAGTTCCACAAACTGCTGAAGTGACGTGCAGCAGAGACAAACAGTGGTCGGAGGAGAAGGTCGAGGTCAGGACTGGCAGCGCGGGTTCAGTAGCGGTGAGACAAGCCGAGGTCGGGACTGGCAGCGCGGGTTCAATAGCGGTGAGACAAGCCGAGGTCGGGACGGGCAGCACAGGTTCGGAGGTCAATAGGAGAGCCGAGGTCATACACGAGGAATCAAGCAATACAGCGATAATCATTCAGGGAACAACACCGAAGATCCGGCACAGGAAGTAAGGCAGGGTTTAATTTATAGGAAGCGCAAAAAAGAGATTGGATGGCAGAGACCAATTAACAGGGCCTTGGCCCTTTAAATCTGGGGAGGTTGACGCGCGCGCCCCCTAGTGGCCGGGGACGTGCGCGCAGGGAAGACGGAACAGACACAGAAGGAGGAAGCCGGCGGCCATGCCGGTCAGAGGAGGAAGCGCGGGGACCAGGTAAGGGGGAACCGCAGCCAGGGGGGCCAGCAGCAGACGCCCGGATGGCGGTGAAGCGGGGAGCGCTGCGGGAAGGGGACGCAGCGCTCGTCCGAGGAGAGGCACGGAGGGGGGCGCTGCGCGGGGAAGACGCAGCGCTCGCCCTAACAATATGATATAGGTTTTAGTAACAGTAAATCTCACTGCGCTTCATCTAATTAAAATTTTTCGCACAAAGTAGACCGATTCATGCTGAAAGTATAGATTACAAGCAAAGTGTATTTGCATGCGTAAGGCAGCTCTTGAAATGAGCCATATTATTTTTTTATTGCCATTTTGCTTCAGCATTTTTTCTCATACATTTTTATGTATCACCGCTGGTTATGTCTTAGCAAATGAATTACCAAACAAAGGCTTTGCTCGCACCTCGCTATTATATTTTAATAGGCGCACATGTCTTTGTTGCATAAGTGGGCGTGACTGTTATTGCTGCGGCTTCAGCTTGGCGCTTTGTTGTACTTTCCTGGCTTGTAAAAATAAACTCCGATAAAAAATAAATGACATCGCCATCTGTATATTTCAGAAACCCACACCCCCCTTTCCATAAAAATGGTAAACCTAATTATAAAACCATTAAAGAGCACTGTACTCCGAAGAGCTGTTGTTACAACTTATTGTTAGGGTTTGGGATTAACCCCTTGGCCATCAAAAGGAAATGTTCGGAAAAATAAAATCTTCTATAATAATACAATCATACATGAAACTGCAGAAGGTCTAGTCACATCATATGATAGTAAACTGGAGAATGTAGTAAAAATGATTTACTTGAAGTATTATTTAAAACTTAAAATTGACTAAACTATTTACAATACCTTTGAGAGAAAGAAAAAAAAACCCTGTTTAAACAGAAGAAAAGGAACACCCATTGAAATGTATGGGAGAGCGACAGGTAATACCTGGCGCTCTGGAAGCTAGAGCACCGGCGCTATACGCTGAGCAACCTGTAATAATGAATTGTACACTATATGGCGCTGTTAAAGTCGCTCCCCAGATTTGCTTTGATGAATGTGGTTTTGCGTACAGCGCCCATCGTTCACCAGACGCTGCCTGCCGCTACGAGGCACTATCTGCCGCTATCCCTTCTTAAATAACCCCCATAACAATTTTGCAGTTCACATCATTTTTTTCTATTTAGACCCCCGTTGTATTTCTGTTTCAGGTCCTTGCAGCTGATGAATCTTATATGAATGAATCTTATATTAGGCAGGCACATCACATACACTTTGCTGCATATAGTTTGGGAACTCTGGAGCTCCTTCATGGATTAACACCCACATTTGGCAGGTTTTGTTGTTGTACCAGGTTCTTTCCATTGGTTGATAATCGGTTTGATGGTGCTCCAGGGGATCAGCAATTTGGATTTTTCTTTATAACTCAATCCTGTACTTCTCAACAGCTTTATCTCTGACTTGTTTGGAAAGCTCCTTGGTCTTCAAAATGTTTGGTTAGTGGTTGTTTAACATTGTTGCATTTCAGAAAAAAGTGTGTATATACTAATAGACCCTGTGATGCTTAGATTGTACACAGTTAGACTTCATTTCAGTAAGCATGTAAATTCTGAAGGTATTTGGTTGCACCAGAACTTTTTTAGGAGCTTCACAGGTATAAATACATATGCACATGCCAATGTTCAGTTTTTAAAATTCTAGAATTTTTGTATAGTGTAATTTTCCAGGAACTTTTGAGCATCACAGATGGAAATTAAACTCAAACGGTGCATTTTCTTTAAAAAACCCAACTTTACAGGCTTTCTTCAGCACAGAAAATAGTAAATCATTGCATAAGTCCACTGGATCAGAAACAGCTTCTTTGCTTACCCACTGTTAGTCCCAACACTGGACTATAATGAGAAAGAGGCCTCTCAGGCTTCCTTTTCATCTGAGCTCCTCGCTCACTGGATACACTTTCCAGCCCCCACGGGCGCTTCTGCCTAAACGCCTCCAACAAATGCCATACCACACATCTCACAATATAACTAGCTATGAAACTAAATAAAAATGGACACATATGTAGCGTATAGGATAAATAAATAAATAATGAATAGGTACCCTGAAGTACAATGGCTTGTGAAATTTAATTTGAATTGTATATGAGGCATTTGCACAAAATAGTTTAATTTTCTGAAAAAAAAAATATATAGTGGTAGTTGTTCACCAGGAGGAGTAAATTGCCCTTTCTTGGCACTTCTGGATAAAGGAGAGTTGGACTGAGCTTCTCAAGGACTACATCACTCTCTGAGTCTAGTTGAGTCTATTGGAGCACAGCAGGTGATCATTACGTAACTGAAGCCTTTCAGGGTAAAACATATAAATAAACTAATCTGAATGTGAATATTGTGTGGAAAGTATACCATGAGAAATTGGAGCCTTTATCCAAATTCAAGGTGAACAGTTGACATATTTGTATCTTTCTATATAAGGCTTGATTCAGCATGGGTCAAGTATGCACTCTCACCTGGGATTCTGCCAGATGAAAGAAGGGAAGCTCCGCCGGCATCATTTTCAGTATGTCAGCGCAGGACAAAGGATGGGCAAAGGTAAATATGAATCAATTAAGAATATTAAAATTTTATAAAAATGTACTCCCATGAGTAAGGACACTGGCAGCTGGCACTTAAAGTGCTGCTATCTGCTGTCAGTGTGAGGGGGCCATCTTTCTGAAGCCGTGACCGTAGCCTATTTGACAGTGAAAGAATGCCAACAGTTTGTGAACCAGATCGCCGACTTGCATAAGTATACAGCCACTTCCTGCTGCACACTCTGCACTCTGCATTTCCAGTCTCGATTCTGCCTCTGGGGGCAAAGAAGGACCCCCCTACGCTCAGTCGGTGATGAATGGGGGGTCCCCAGAGGCAGAATCGCTCCCCAAAATTCAGGACCCCATTGATTTCAAAGATGACCGGGTTTGGGTTTGGGTACACAAACCATGCTTTTGTTCAAAGTTCTGCCAAATTCCTTAAAGGAGCACTATCGCGAAAAAATGGACCAATGATAAAAATCCATATAAATATGCAGGATGGCGGGAGGACAGGTCACTTATACACACAACATCAATAAATATCAAGCCAGGCTTGTTTCTTTTATTTTAATGGAGGGGAAAGGACAGCCGGTGTGACAGGCTGTCACCTCTCATAGACTAAACCTGTCATCCCTGGATTTTGTTCCCATCACGTGAGAATAAACCACAACCTTGGTGGGAGTTTTATTCAGTTTGGGTGTATTAGTTACTTGTCCTCTCATTAACCAATGTGTTTATAAGGATTTTTAACATTACACAATTTTACGATAGTGCTCCTTTAAACCTCTAGAAGTTCACCCAACACTAGTGTCTGGGCATCCACTTGGCAAATAAAGTTCAGTGTGGATAAATGTAGTGCACTTGGGATGTAAAAAATCGGCAGGCCACCTATGTCCTTGGGGGAGTAGGACTAGCAAAGCTACCAAGATGTTATTATCACGCATGGAATCATGGAACAGAGATTTAATATTGCCTCTTCACAGGAGGTGTGGTCTCATCTGGAATATATGGTCCAGTTCTGGGCATCAGTTCACATAAAGAATTCCCTGATTTTGGAAAGATTGTAAATTGAATTGAATTAAGGATCTTAGTTCTACAGAAAGATAATAGGAATTAGATTTACTGCCTTGAGAGGAGATGTCCAAGGGGGGGGGGGCATGAATAACCTGTATAAATACATAAATGGGCAATACAAAAAATATAGAAAAAGCTATTATAAATTATATCTACTCTAAAGAGAAGAGAACACTTGCTAAATGTGGAGAAAAAAAGACTCCACACATCTCCAGATGTAAAAATCATTTTTGCCATATGAACTATAAATCTGTGGAATAGCTTCCCATAGAAGCTTGTTACAGCATCAACAGCTGACAGCTTCAAAAAAGGATTAGATGCTTATTTAGAAGAAAATAATATTTACTATTAGCTGTGAATAATAAAAAGTAACTATCCTCAACCCAGTGCTTTGGTTGATTTTGAAAGACATGTCTTTTTATCAAGCGTGTTAACTATCCAACTATTTAAGACAAAATTGGTGTTGGTCCAGGTGGGTTATGCTTCTGGGCATATGCCCCTTGCAAGTCCTGATATTCTTACCTGCTTCCTGTTTCACCGGCCACATTCCTCCCCCCACAGGATTTGCTGCCAGTGATTATGTGGTCAAGGTTTTCTTGAACAGCCAGACTCCTGAAAGAACTCTGGACCATGTAACCATGGGCAACCAGTTGTGAGGCCTGATTTTGCTGGTGAATTTAGAAGCACTAAAGAATCCCGGGGTTTGTGTGAGGTGCATGCGAAAGGGGCAAAGGCAATCAGGATGCCCCCCCTCTGTGTCCAAACCACCACTCATTTTTCTGTTGGCCCGCTTTAAGTAGGTGCAACTTGACCAACTCGAATAGTCCCACATGTAGCTCTACCATGCAAGCATTTCCATTTTTTTAGGCAACAAATACTAATTTGAATTAGAAATGGACGGCAACATGTCCACACATTCGGAGATTTAACATATATACACCAAATATGAAAACTATAGGTATACTGCCTGCTGCTAATACATATTTAATGTACAGCCTTGTATTTTATCGCTAAACTTGTTATGCTTTTGAGCCTAATGGTGAACACGTGTCTTAATCGTGTCTAGTTCCAGTATTAAAGTAATAAAACTTCATTTTGTATCCTTGTAAGCTACCATGATGCTGCTTCTGATATGACAGCAAGAGATATATAAAAGCAGACCATCAGGGATTGTTATCAGTTCTGCTGATCTAGAGTTTGTTGGCAGGTACAAAGTTACATTATTCTTCGCTTTAGCTCTAGTTGATGGTTATCTGGTTCATTTGGCTGAGCCCAGGCTTTCGCTGTCACTTACTGATCTATGTAATTTGCTGCAAATGATTCAAAGCATTGTTTTAATTAAGACATGGAGGGCCTATTTATCTAAGTCCTCTGGTTGCCAGATGAATTCAGTAATTATCACTTGATTTATAAAAGAAGACACAAATCCCATTGAGAACAATTCTATGCAATGCGGGGGAATTGCTGAAATATATGGTTTCTACAAAGGTAATACTTACTGGGGAGTAGGTAACAACTCTAAACTCCACAAAAGTATTATTAATTAATGATAGTATACATTGCAGTGTATCTTATGTTACTATTAAAATAAGATTACTCCAATTCCCCTTTAATTTGCGTTTAATTTAATAAAATGCAAGGCACTGATGTCGCTTTAAAATTATGGGTCCTGATGCAAGAACCAGGCCCATTTACCCACACCAAAGCTGGTGCCTTCCATGGGCTATTCCATCAAAATGTAACTTAAAGAGGAAGTCCAATAACTTAAATAGGAAGTCTAATAATTAATAATAAACACACCTCCCAAGCCTCCCTCACGCTGTGCTAATAACATAAAAAACAACTCACTGAGGGGCGAGCAATATGGATGGAAGCTGAAGCTCAAACCTTGAGTGGCAGGTCACTCTCACAATCCTGTGCAGCATTGTGACTTACTGTTTGTCATACAAAGTCAAACTGTAACACGAGTCTACAATATATCCACCAGGCAGAGCTCTGCCCCCCCACTGACATCAGGTGATGTTGGTTAATTCCCAAACTGGGCTTAGCACGGGGGGAGGGAGGGGTGGCTGGGGGAATAAAAAAACAGCCTCTTTAGGAAATTCAACCATGCCCCAAACTTCCATCCACCCCCCCCCCCCCCACCCATCAGCAAAGTGCTGATAGAGCCCTTTTAACCCCTAAAATGGTCACAAAATATTATATTAATATTATAAATATTATATTAAGTCAAAATAAAGAAAACCCCAAAAACATTAAAGGAGAAAAAAGTTGCCTCTGTGATTTCATTCCTTTGTAGTGTAATTGTATCTTGGTGAAGTAATGAAATGTGACCGGACCCTAGTGCAGATGGCACCCCATCATTCAGAAACCTTAAAAATGTCTTGTTTATTCAGCAATTAAACAGTTAACTTAAAGAGTGGAGACCATTGTGCCCCTTTTTCATTGTATTTAAAAACTGTAATTGCCCTGCTCACATGCACCTCCTTTAGAGACAAATTATAGGACTGGTTGCTGGCTAACAAGGTTGAGTGCTATGGCTGCTTTAAGATTTGTGTCTTATTCTTTCTGTTCAGAATGTCATGAGAGTCCAAATCAATTAAGTGGAGGGACCACAATGGTGGAGCCCCCTGACCTTCTGGGCCACGTTGTGTGTGTTACCTCTGCACCCACCATAGTTATGTCCCTGTTGTGTCTAGATTAGCTAAAATGACACAAAAACGGTTACAGCACGAACCATGATGGAGCACCAGTTAAAGTCTACCCCAGACCTCAAAATGTTTAAAAAATGCAAGCAGATGCTTCCAGATCTCTCAAAATGAATGTGACCCATTTCAGAGAACAACCAGGTAGGTTTCAATTGTTACGACTTTATTTCTTATACATGAGACCTATATATCTAAAAAAAAACGTGTCTTTTTATGAGGAAAAAATAAATAGTTTAGGCGCACTTGTAATTTTGGGCCAGAGGTTTCTTTACCCCAAAACAACCAAACATGGGAAGGAAGCTGCCAGCCCAGCGCAGCAGCCAGCAAGGAGAAACGTTTCTCATCTTTTCATCTTTTATTTGGACAAAGCTTTTATCTAAAAAGCACCATCTGAACTCTGCATACGTTTTTGCTCACAACCGCAGCCTCCTAGGCATGGACCAGGGGCGAAAATACTCTTTTTGCGCACACTTACCTCTGGACTTGGACTAACTCCACCCCCACAAAAAGGATTAAAAGGACAAGAGAAAGACCTTTTAAATTTAGTTTGTCTACTTTATTTAATAAATAGCAGAACTGCTTCCAGGCATCGGAATCTCACAGGCCCTGGGTAGGTTGGCGCACCCCCGGGCCTCGGCGGTGAGTTTTTTCTTTCCTCTTCTCTTCCAACAATATTACTTGTAACAATACGGCATACAAGTGAAATTGTAATATTATAAAGTTATGACAACGAAATAACATAACTGAGAGCAAACAGTCATTGAGAGGGTCTCTTTATATAACCTAAACATAAGATTTGTGGTTGTTTCGGGGGTAAAGATACCTCTGACACAAAATTACAAGCGTGCCTAAACTGTTTCTTTTTTTCCTTATAAAAATACAATTTTTTTTAGATATTCTCCAATTAGGTAAGGAGTGACCCCCTACCAAAGGCAGCAGCTCTATTAAATATTCCTAGCGCACCTTAATACTCCAGCTATGAGACATATATACACTATGGATAACCTCAGCACATATTAATTTCCTGGCTGCCAGTTAATGACAGCAGTAATATGAGATCTTTCAAATCAGATGATCATGGATCATTTGCATATTTGACCAGTATATAAACATTCCCCTACATGAAAACAAATGAAAGAATTGTGAGAAATTGAGGCACACAGCTATGTGTGTTGCGATAGTAGTAGGCAGCTATTTATCTAGAAATGTGTCAGCTGCTTGTGTCATGGCAAGCAGCCGAGTGTGATGGCCACGATGTGAGCTTCCTTTGCATCCCGGACATGCAGACAGCACGATCCTACTACATACAGGGATCCTAATGTGCCACAAGCATGGACCAGGAGGATACAGTGGAGACAATGGGCAGATGAGGTGGCAGAAGCTGCTGCTGTTCGAGCAGCGGGACCAATGCAGAGGCGAGAGAAGCAAGATGGCGTGGATGGGGGCTTCAGGATCACCAGATCTCTGCTCCGACCCGCCGAAAGAAGTGGCACGTTAGGGGGTGAAAACCCGAGTCCCCCCCAATCACCAGACCAAACAGACAGAGGAGGGTGCAAGACAGCCCAGAGACTTGGCACCAGCCCAACCTGTCATCCACAAGTGCCACAGGTCACAATGGCAGGAGGCCCTGGGTCTAAACTCAGTGCATCCCCCAGGGACATCTTCAGGCATGATAGCTACCTTTTTTCCTGCCAGCCCACCATTCCACATAAGACAAACTGGCTTGCCCCAAAACTCAGAGATGCTAGCCTCCTGCTAAAGATAAAACCTCTACTACATCAGGAATTGAACTTAGAGCTGACCTCAGAGCTGACTTTAGATCTGATCTCAGGGATTTAGGGGAATAGAACCATGCAGCTGGAATAAATGATGGATGATGTAGTCGAAGTGTTAGAAGAACAGTAAAAAGATTTAGACACTATCCAGTCCATAATGAAAGATCTTGAAAATCACGCCAGGAGCAGTAATATTAGATTTTGAGGCTTACCTGAATCAGTGGAGGACATGGTGTCCAGTGTAACAGCGCTTTTCCAGGAATTGGCCCCTTCTGGCCCAATGACTGGTTAGAGCTGGGTTGAGCCCTTGGCCCAAAGAGAAAATATGGTTTCCCCATAGACATCATAGTGAAACCTAATTTTATTTTTGCACATGTCAGACATTATTGGCAGCTGCAATGGAAAATAAGGCTCTACAATTTCAGTCCCAAAATTACCAATTGTTTCTGGACTTGGCCCCACGAGACATGAAACCGGCCCTGGAAGTCCTTATGGCTAATAATGTGAAATAGACAGTCAGTATTCTGCATTCACTATGGCAGAAATGTGCAACATCTCCAGGAATCTTCCATGGCCCCTGACTTCAAGGCCCCATCATCCCAAAGATCCCGTTCCCAAAAGAGATTGGAAAAGGGTTGCTAAATCCAAAAGAAAATGGCTCCTATGGTTTGAAGAAATACTGCATTAATTTTGCATTTTGTGGTTCTGTTCTCAGCCTTGCTAGAATAGACCTGGGCCCTCTCCCCCCCAGGTGGTGAGGATGGGGATAGGATTGGGCTTGGGGGAGCCATTAAAACCCCCGGGCCTGTTCAGACCAGTGGTGAATCTGAACTCCGGAGACATGTGTTCTGGCTGGGTGGATGGGCCTGAGGGCTGTACCATGTAACAATCACCCATATAGCTGGAAGAGTTTTGAGACACTCTCACAGTTTTACCTTTTGATTAGGTTACCTTTATTTCAAGCCCCTGAGGTAAGTAAAGCCCATATTTCCATTTTTGTTTTGTTTGTTCATTTAACCGGATTAGATTGCATTCACTCTTAAATCCTACCCTCTACACTATTACCCACCCCACCCTATGTACTACCGGTAGTCCTGATGGTCCTTGACCTATAGAGTGCTAGAAATCATCTCAGCAAATGGTAATAAATAACTTAAAAGTAGTGGGGTTTTCAGACTTAAAATTTATCACATTTAGGTGGGTCTGGGGTTCCTTTGCAGCAAGGAGATAGCAAACCCTACACGTAGGTATGTCTTGGTTCAGGGCTCTCTTTTTGATGTGGAAGTGATGATAGTTTATTACTACTCCCCAAAACGTCCCATTATAAATTCTTCACACATCTATTAGAGCCATAGAAAAGGTGTGATGATTATGGACGGGGGACTCAAACTTGGCATTAATCTCTAATCTCTAGGGCACAATGGTCTCCACTCTTTAAGTTAACTGTTTAATTGCTGAATAAACAAGACATTTTAAAGGTTACTGAATGATGGGGCGCCATCCCCACTAGGGTCCGGTCACATTTCAATACTTAACCAAGATACAATTACACTACACTACTACTACACTACTATCACAGAGGCAACTTTTTTCTCCTTTAATGTTTTTGGGGTTTTCTTTATTTTGACTTGCATAATATTTTTTGTGACTGGATTGCTCCTGCCAGACTCCCATAGGTTTGGAGTCATCTGTGGACAATTCCAAAGCAAAACTCTTTAGGATACTCTTTGATACTCACTGTTTATGTGACACATGGTGTGAGAGACACCCCGGCACTAAGGATTATATATTCTATTCAAACCCCCACTACTCCTTTTGTAGTATAGACCACATTTTCCTGCCCCAATCCCAACTACCACAGGTCAGATCATAGCCCGGTGACGACCTCTCTAATCCCCTGGATATGCGACAGACCTTTTCAAACCTGGCAAAGGAACGAATCCCTCCTAACTACTGTATTCTTTCACTATCCAAAGGAAACTAGTTTAATCAGTTTTGATTTAAACCTTAACTTGGTAGACTTCCCGGTTAGCCTCTGGGAAGCACATAAGGTAGTCTGCATCTGCAGATTGCAGGGAAAATGAAAAGAGAAAGGGAGGCAAAGATAGCAGACTTATTCAATAGGCTGGAGGGTGCTGAGGGCCCCTGGAAACAGAATCCTATGACCGCCAATAAACATTTGGTGGGTGTCATTAAAGTAGAAACAGTTGTGTTGGCAAAAACAGATATTTTATGCCAGAGGAAATAAAACAGAAGGTATGTTAACCATGTGTCTGAAAACCACAGCCCCCAGGCATCAGTCTATTAGGTTGAAAGTAGGAAACCAAATTATAGGTGCTGACCTGTCTAAAATTCTGAAGGCTTTGGCACCTTTCTACCGAATCTCTACTCTAGCCATTGAGAGTTAAAAATTTGCTGAGTTCTTCCAGGGTGTGACTTTGCCCTCTCTTTCCCCAGACCAAGCAGAAATAATGGGTGACCCCATAACCCTGCAATAGATGTGATCAAATTACTGCAACCTAACAAGTCACTTGGACCAGATGGTTTATCTACACTTTACTACAAAAATTGGCCACTGTCCTGGCCCCACATCTAGTCAATCTGTTTAATGCACTGAGGGTGGGAGAGACCCTAAACCCTACTTCCCCGCTCAATAATGATATTAACATTTTAATGAAGATCCTTGCCACCAGACTAAACAGCTTTTTAACTTTTAACTTCCAAAATTCACAGAGACCAGGTGGGATTTGTACCCACTAGACAGGCGGTTAACAACTTTGAATACATTAGCCACTTGATACACCATGAGCACCTTTGAAATAGCCCAAAGTGTTTGTTCTTGTTGGATGTGTATGGGAATAAGTAAATTGGGATTGGGACCGTGTATGCATCCCCCCGGGCAAGGGTGAAGTACGCAGGTTTTACATCAGATCTATTTAACATCAAAAAGGGAATGCCAGGGCTGCCCGTTGTCCCCTATACTGTTTATATTTGCAATGGAACTTTGTTGCGGGCCATAAGAAATGACACTAATGTTGAAGGAGTGGATATTACAAAACTCGAGTGGATATTAAAGATCTCATTACTCGCAGACTTTGTACTGTTGACTCTCAGGCATCTGCTCACATTTCTTTTCTAATGTCTCCGGCCTCCGATACAACAGGGAGAAATCAACAGCGGAAAACTATAACTTACAGACTAGCTTGGTCTCCCTAATCAAAAGCAACTTTAAATAGGCCTCTCATGAATTACCATTTCTAGGTATTCAGTTAACCCCTTCATATGAAGTTCTATATTCAGTAAACTACCCCCCTTAATGTGTAAGATCAATGCCCTGCTAGACTCTTGGACCAACCTCCCAATATCTTGGATAGGCCACAACAATGTAATTTAGATGTCCCTCTTACCAAAGGTACTGTACTATTTTGTCAAGATGATCCATGATGATATATGATGAGTCATGCAAGTGAGGATCTCAGGGTTTATCTGGAGGTCAACCCACCCAAGGGTTTTAAAACATACTATGTTCCCACATAAAATGCAGGGCAAGTTAGGGTATCAAACCTACTTCAATACTATAAAGCAGCCCAGATCACGCAACTTGGACCTCTCCATCTGTACATGGACCTGCCAAATTGGTCCTTGCTTGAACTACCGAACTCCACCCCAACCCCTCTAAGTGCTTTGATGTGGACCAACCCCAAACGACTGAACCCCTTTGAAAAACTCACGATATGGGTCAAATTTTTAGCGACATTCATGTCCCCTCATGCTCCTCTCATGAACTTGCTTGTGGGACAATTCCTACCAGTACATAAAAATAAGGGGGAACTTTGCTTGGTGTCCTTTCACCATTTGCTGAATGAGAACGGTCTGATGTTGTTTGCCGATCTTCAAAATACTAAGGACATACCCCAAACTGGATTCCTCCTACAGAAAGGTATCAATACCACACGGCTAATTTCCACTGTGTACGCAACAATGATTTCCCCACTCATAATGACCATCGATATATTGTTAAGTGGGAGAGAGACCTGAAAGAAACCAAATTTTATGACAATTAATCGAAAAAATTATCCTTAACAGCTAAATGTTCTATAAATGTTTTTACAGTGGAAATGGCCTACAAGTCTCTTCTCCGCTGGTATCTAGACCCTAAACGTAAAAACACTCTATATCTAACCCACCTCGCAAAGTGTTTTAGGGGATGACCCAACTTTGGAAATGTCTTACATACATGATTGACCGGCCCCCTAGTAGCAGGATTGTGGCCCAACAGATCTTTCAGAAGCCACTCTGGAAGAACCCTTGGGAATCTCTACTACACCAGAAACCCCATGGCTTTACCCACAGACAAAACAAGGTGCTAACCTTGATTTTCCTGGCCACAAATCAAACTATTGCAAAAGCCTGGAAAAAGCTTCATTCGCAGATGTTCGGTCATGGATTAATGGCTTCTTTATAAACGTAAAGCTCTCAAATATATTGATGGACAAGCACCAACAGTTCCTGAATATCTGGGAGCCCTGGAGGCTATATGCCCTACCCAATTCTGATAGATTTATGGTTCAGTGACTGATTTCGATGCATATGGCTTTTGGGTCATTCCCTAACCCATCCCAGGGGGCATGGTCTGGCACAGAAGTGCCAGAAAATAGAGTTTCAGGCCCCGGGCAGTGCAGGGGGTATCGGCTGCAGCAGGGGCCCGGTAAAGCAATGGGATGTGGTCTGGAGCACTGGACCTGCAGTGACCAGTGGTGCAGGACAAAAGATTAGTATGTTTATAAGATGAATATTCAAATCTGTTACCTTACTCGAACTATTGTCAATTTTGTGCCCTGAAAATATTGAATGCCAGGCCTAGATTCAGCCTACAGGGTGTATGTTAAAGTAGAAATCACCCAGTAACCCCCCCCCCCCCTTTGGCATGGAGGCAGGATGGGGGTTACAATAAAAATATTTTTTTAATAGTCTGTGAGCTGTCAGATTGCCCAAGGGACCCCTATACCAGTTCATATGTTGTGGGGACCAAAGCTATTGTGTCTGGCAGTCCGGAGCACCAAATGCTGGATACTAGGGACTAGCTTCAGATGGCTTCCAAACCAAATTGTCCTTGCTCCGGCCCACCACTAAGCTTAGATTTCTATGGGGAAGAGGCAATGCATCAACAGCAATACTATTCTCCGCCCAACTATAATATGTACTGAGGGAACAGAAGAAACCACATTCAACTGTTTTACATTTTAACATTTCTGCTAATGTTTTTTAAAGACGGTAACACACCAAGATAAATAAAGCTGTAAAATACTAATCATCGTACAGCAATTTAGCTTAGTTTTTATGCCACATAGGAGTCTGGAGGTGGTAAAAGGAGGTCAGAGATGATCAATTACCTTTATTTCATCATCTCCATGGGGAATCATCTGTTATGATATGCAGCTCACAAAGCAGTTTTCAGGTATATAAAGAAAGAAAGATGGCTGCCTCCTGACTTCCAATGAAAGCCCAGCAGGTTATTTGCAGTTTTTTATGCTCTTACAAATTCTGTACATCTGAAGTGGAGCTACTTGTGCTCTTACAATAAATAAGATTTGCAGGTATGCAGTAGTTTATTTCAGATGTTTTTGTGAAAAGAACTAGGTAAAATCCTTGCAAAGTTCCGATTTGATGACATCCTGACTGCCAGTGTATAATGAAAAACTAGGTAATCATGGCAGATCCAAGACAGTTTCATCAAACCTGTATTCAAATTATATGGTCAGTAACAGTACCAGGGAAGCCTGGCATGCACCAGCTCACCAGCTCACCAGCCAGCCTTTAAGGTTATGCAGTATCTTTTATTTAGCTGCATTCTTTTTTTTCTTTCCTTGCTCCTTTAATTCTTTCCTGCCTTCTGCGAGGAAACATGTATCATGTGAGCCTGCAAAGGACACAACCTATAGGACAGGGGCGGGCAATTATTTTTTCCATGGGGCCACATGAGAAACTAAAAATATTGTGGAGGGCCGCTGAGCTATGGGGCGTCTAAGCAACCTCTAAGCTCAGCGGCTCTGAGTGCGCTGGCGGCTGCATCTCGAGCTTCCCTCTAACAGGGAGCGCGCCGTGCTGGCCATTCTCAAATGGCCGACACAGGCACGCGCCCTGCTAGAGGGATAGTGGGCAGGCGGCAGCAGCTCGTGCATACGCCGTTGAACTGGGAAAGAAGGTGAGTTTATGGGCGACCTGGGGGTTTCACACAGCGGGGCATCCCGATTTTGGATGCCCCGCGGGGAGGGGATCTATAAGATTTCCGGGCTGATAAAGCAGGGTTTTGGTCCACTTCAAACGTTCTGATGTGATAATTTCCCAGCCAATCAGAGAAGCCCTTGGCTTCTGGCAGTCTGGAAGGAAAGTTCAGATCAGCTGGGGCAAAGTGTAAGAATGGTGGATAGCAGGAAGGGGGCATGGTGAGAGCATGGTGGACAGCAGTAAGGGGGCATGGTGAGAGCATGATGGACAGCAGGAAGGGGGCATGGTGAGAGCATGTGGACAGCAGGAAGGGGGCATGGTGAGAGCATGGTGGATAGCAGGAAGGGGGCATGGTGAGAGCATGGTGGACAGCAGGAAGGGGGCATGGTGAGAGCATGGTGGACAGCAGGAAGGGGACATGGTGAGAGCATGGTGGGCAGCAGGAAGGGGGCATGGTGAGAGCATGGTGGATAGCAGGAAGGGGGCATGGTGAGAGCATGGTGGACAGCAGGAAGGGGGCATGGTGAGAGCATGGTGGATAGCAGGAAGGGGGCATGGTGAGAGCATGGTGGATAGCAGGAAGGGGGCATGGTGAGAGCATGGTGGACAGCAGGAAGGGGGCATGGTGAGAGCATGGTGGATAGCAGGAAGGGGGCATGGTGAGAGCATGGTGGACAGCAGGAAGGGGGCATGGTGAGAGCATGTGGGCAGCAGGAAGGGGGCATGGTGAGAGCATGGTGGACAGCAGGAAGGGGGCATGGTGGGCAGCTGGGGGAGCATGGTGGACAGCAGGAAGGGGGCATGGTGAGAGCATGGTGGACAGCAGGAAGGGGGCATGGTGAGAGCATGTGGGCAGCAGGAAGGGGGCATGGTGAGAGCATGGTGGACAGCAGGAAGGGGGCATGGTGAGAGCATGGTGGACAGCAGGAAGGGGGCATGGTGAGAGCATGGTGGACAGCAGGAAGGGGGCATGGTGAGAGCATGGTGGACAGCAGGAAGGGGGCATGGTGAGAGCATGGTGGACAGCAGGAAGGGGGCATGGTGAGAGCATGTGGGCAGCAGGAAGGGGGCATGGTGAGAGCATGGTGGACAGCAGGAAGGGGGCATGGTGAGAGCATGGTGGACAGCAGGAAGGGGGCATGGTGAGAGCATGTGGGCAGCAGGAAGGGGGCATGGTGAGAGCATGGTGGACAGCAGGAAGGGGGCATGGTGAGAGCATGGTGGACAGCAGGAAGGGGGCATGGTGAGAGCATGTGGGCAGCAGGAAGGGGGCATGGTGAGAGCATGGTGGACAGCAGGAAGGGGGCATGGTGGGCAGCTGGGGGAGCATGGTGGACAGCAGGAAGGGGGCATGGTGAGAGCATGGTGGACAGCAGGAAGGGGGCATGGTGAGAGCATGTGGGCAGCAGGAAGGGGGCATGGTGAGAGCATGGTGGACAGCAGGAAGGGGGCATGGTGAGAGCATGGTGGACAGCAGGAAGGGGGCATGGTGAGAGCATGGTGGACAGCAGGAAGGGGGCATGGTGAGAGCATGGTGGACAGCAGGAAGGGGGCATGGTGAGAGCATGGTGGACAGCAGGAAGGGGGCATGGTGAGAGCATGTGGGCAGCAGGAAGGGGGCATGGTGAGAGCATGGTGGACAGCAGGAAGGGGGCATGGTGAGAGCATGGTGGACAGCAGGAAGGGGGCATGGTGAGAGCATGTGGGCAGCAGGAAGGGGGCATGGTGAGAGCATGGTGGACAGCAGGAAGGGGGCATGGTGGGCAGCTTGGGGAGCATGGTGGACAGCAGGAAGGGGGCATGGTGAGAGCATGGTGGACAGCAGGAAGGGGGCATGGTGAGAGCATGGTGGACAGCAGGAAGGGGGCATGGTGAGAGCATGGTGGACAGCAGGAAGGGGACATGGTGAGAGCATGGTGGACAGCAGGAAGGGGGCATGGTGAGAGCATGGTGGGCAGGTACATGGTGAAAAAGAGACAGCAGGCAGGAAGGGAAAACACAAGCAAACGACATATTCTTTCTGAGCAGACTTACTGATGCTCTGGAGCCCCTACTCTGCCCTTTCAAAGTCCTCAGGTCTCTATCACCTGCTCATCGGGTCTGGCTTCCTCAGAGGAAGGGAGAATGTGCCAGACCCGACGAGCCGAGCGGCCGATCAGCTGCTGCTTAACCTAAGCCTCTCGCACTGTACACAGGCGATCACCTAAGTTAAGCAGCAGCCGATTGGTCACTCGGCTCGTCGAGTCTGGCATGTTTTCCCTTCCTCTGCATCTCTTACTGGCCAGCTCAGCCCGGGCCGGTAAGAGCCTAGCAAAGGGCCGTATACGGCCCGCGGGCCGTACATTGCCCAGGTCTGCTATAGGATAACACAACACGCTTTCCTAACCCTGGTTTCACCAGCCCAGTGGCACTGGAACAATCAGCCTGTTTTGAACCATTCCATCTGTATGTTGAGTAAATGTCAAATATCTCTTTACTTTACTATGCCTCCACTATGCCCCCATAGTGGACCCCACTAGGCAAAAACAACAAGGGGGATATAATGAGAACAAGCATATGTTTCGGTCAGAAGGGTCACTATTAGCTAATTATATTGAGAATACCATTGAATTAAGAGAATTGGCCAATGAATCCACGGGGGGGGCGTGGCTGACTGCCGTAGAAGATGGCGGCTTTCTAGAGGGGCTCCGCCGACCAGAGGCACAGAGGCTCCAGCCACCCAGCGCAGCAGAGCAGCATACACCCCATCTTGCTCCTAACACTGCCCCAGATCCCCTGCAGCTTAATGGGGAAGAACGGGGCAAAACACGTGGCCACGGAGCCGGGAAACCTGGCGGGACACAGCGCACTCTCAGCAGCACAGACGTGGCATGGTGGCGGCCGGGGGAGAGGAGGGGCCCGCCCTCCTCACACAGCGAGAGCCGAGGCACATAGCGGACCCGACAGAGGAGAGAGGAGTGAAGGTAGGGGACACGGCCACCCTCTGCGGTTCACAGGAGGGGCTGCTGCTGGGCTCTGCAGGCTCCCCTCCCCACCCTCCCCAAATAACCCTATCTACAATGGCGGCGACCTCATTGCGCCCCCCCTGCCAGCAGTGGAGGCATCAGACCATGACAGTGAGGGGGGATCCCCCCCCCCCCACCATCCCTGCCATTCATCTCCCTCCCACCTTTCTCCCCCCTGGAGGAGGGAACAACCAAAAAAGGCAGACCCCTGCCGCAACGGATGCAGGGTCCCGCTGGCGCTGACAATAGTGCCCACCGCATGGCTGACCACCCTGCAATGGAGTCTGAGGGGGATAAGCACCCGGGCCCCTTCCGTGTTTCCTCGGGCCAATTTCATTGCTTGCAAGGCAGCTCACCCCTGTCACTTTCTGATGAGAACTTACTGCTCTCTGGGGAGCCACCTTCGCCGAGGGGCAGCGACCTGTCTCAGCTATTGATTGAAGATGCAGCCGGGGCTGGATCGCAGCCTGACCGCGCGTACCCGGATGTGGAAGCCCTGGACCCAATAGTACGGGATGCCAACTTGCTTGCTAAATTTAAGGTTCTACTCCAACAGGAGCTGGCAGCCGCCGTGACCCAGCTCTCCACCAGTTTCTTCAGTGAAATCAAAGATTTGGGCAACAGAACCAGCACGCTGGAGGATAAGATGGACGACGTAGTCGTGGCCCTGGAACGCAGGGGGTCTGAGCCGGCGGCCTTTAAGAAAGATATGGCCTCTCTGCAGCACAAATTGGAAGACCTAGAGAACAGGTCCAGAAGGGTGAACAACCGCATCCGGAATCAATAGAGGACGTTCCAGCTACCGTTACAGCCCTCCTTCAAGAATTGATCCCCTCAATGCCCATTGAACGTCTGAAGCTGGATCGCGCCCACAGGGCATTGGGCCCTAAAAGATCCGATGGTCTCCCCAGGGACATTGTTGTCAAACCAACCTTCTACCGCACTAAGGAAACTATCCTAATAGCCGCCAGAGAAAAAGGGGACTTTTCCCGGATGTCGCTACCAGATTTTCCCGGATGTCGCCCCCCAAACCCTGCAGAGGAGAAGAGCCATGAAACCCGGCTTGGAAATCCTTAGGAGCCACATACTAAAATACCGCTGGGGTTTCCCCTTCAAGCTAGCGTTCACCCACGCAGGCATGCAGCTGACTTTTCGGAGGAGCTGCAGAGCTGACCTCCGCTGATTCTCCTGTTTGCACGTCTGAGGCGACCGTCCTGCAAAAATTTCTAGACGACCAACGCTCCAGCCCCTGTGGGAGAAGGTGCGCACCCGCAGGAAAAAAGACAGAGTCGCTGGACGTCCCTCAGGGCCTGATCCAGCTCCGGGATGAGAACCTGGCCTGTCGCAACGGTGATTCATCTGATCCTGAGTGACTCCCCTCGGGGGTGCCCGGTTGCCCCCCCAGCTCGGCCTCCCCCTCCCTCGGTCGGCCGGGTTCTCTGGTGTAAACCCACCACGTGCTGGCCCTGGGGGGAGCCGGGGAGGAAGATGCCACGGCGGCTCCGGTGCCCCGGTCGGATTGGTTTGGGCTACTCGACGACGGCTTGCCATCGCGGCAGGTTTTTTATTAAGATTGGGCCCCCCACCTGAGTTTTAGCACATGATGTTGTCTCAGACTCCGTGCCAGTTTGCCACCTGTTGGTGGCTGCGTGGGTCTGTGGATGACTGCGCGGCCTCCTGAATTTAAACCTTCCCGATAAGCTAGAAGTGCGGATTGTGCTGTGTTGTTCTTTGCTGCTTCCTTATGCTATTTCATGTCACGTTAATTAAGTTTTGTTATATGCTGGGTTATTTACGCGAAAAGATGACATTTTTTATCCCATTGTTTTGCCCTGTGCCTCCGGGGTGTACCCCCCCAACAGACAAGTTGTCAAATGGTCCAACAGAGGCCACGTATGGCCTTGCCCTATGGACCCTTCTCTGCTATTGCAGAAATTAGAGGGACCCTATGTGGTACTTCACTGCATATTGGTCCACAATGTCCTAATTTGGTCTTCTTCATGTTGTCCACGTTATTCCTGTTATTCTTGTTTCCCCATCCCCACCTCAACTCTCCATTCATACTTTGTCCTCCTCCACTCCGCCTCCACTTGGTCCTCCCATACTCCGCCACGCCGGTCGTTATTGAGTCTCACCTTTCGTGGCCGACCTCATACATGGGGGTGGTGGGCTTTGTCCAAGCTCGACAGGCCAGGGACAGTGTTAGGAGGGTCACACATCTGGTCCACCACGCCCACTCCAGGGGCATCCTGGCCTTTCTTCTCTCACTTGACATACAGATACTCCGTAGGTGGGGCTTTGGACAACGGTTCCTTGAGTGGATAGGAGCTCTCTACACGGCACATGCGGCTCGAGTGAGATACCTGGGCTCTACCTCTGGACCATTCGGTATTCACAGAGGAACCCGGCAGGGATGCCCCTTGTCCCCGCTTCTCTTTATTCTGGCCATAGAGCCACTGGGTCTAGCAATCAGGAACTCCATTAACATAAAGGGATTGGAGGTGGTGGGTGTCCATCATAAGGCCATGTTTTTTGCGGATGATGCCCTGATCACTATTACCCAGCCGACCACCTCACTCCCGAACCTATATAAGATCCTGGAGATCTCCCTGCCGGTGGACGTGGTGGACCGAGTCAAGGCTAGTTTCCCTTTTCGCTGGACAGCTGAACCACTCCCGTATTTGGGGGTACATATCTCTGCTAAGTACTCTGACCTATATGAGGCCAATTATCCTCCTTTATTCAAATCCTTAACCCGCCTTATGGAGACCTGGAAAACGTACCCGATCTCCTGGATAGGCCGCATTAACGAGTTTAAAATGTCCATACTTCCGAAGCTGCTCTATTTCTTCAGAGTATTACCAGATCCCGATATACATGCTTCAGGTGATGCAGAGGAGGATCCTGGTCTTCATATGGTCTACGGGACGCCCAAGGGTGTCCAGGCGCACTATGCTTGCCCACAAAACACAAGGGGGACTGGGGGTGCCCAACATACATAAGTATTATAAAGCCACCCAGATTGCTCAACTGGTCCCTATGCATTCCCCTTCCAGGCCCCCAATGGGGATTTTCCTGGAACTTCCCAATTGCACGCCAATACCTATAGATAGCTTGCTCTGGATGGATCAGGGACATAGACCTAAGACACTCAGCCCGTTAATGAAGCATTCCCTCGCTGTGTGGGACTCAGTGAGGTATTCAGCCTCATTGATGTCCCCTCATACCCCCCTGGCTCATTTATGGTATAACCCCAACTTCCTCCCAGGAGAACAGAACAGATTAGCCTTTAAGTGGTGGCAGGATCGGGGCATCTACAAGATTGCGGATCTGCTCACGGGGAGGGGGTTCGGGTCTTTTCAGCACCTGCAGGAGAAGTTTGGTGTCCCCGGCAGGGAATACTTTCGCTACATTCAGTTAAGACACTGGATTCTGCCTCTGACAAAGCTTCACCCCCCCCTTCCGGATGAGGACCCCCTTTGAGGAATTATGCACTAGTAACCCATTCCAGAGAGGGACAATCTCCTTACTATACTCAGCATTAAATGTAGCCGGACCAGAGACTCATGAGTACGTTGGTAGCTGGGAGAAAGACCTGGGCCCATGCCAGAGTGAGAGGGGATGGTCGGAGATATGGTCCAACACCTCCAAATGCTCAATCAATGTCCTGACAACGGCCTATAAAGTAATGCTCCGCTGGTACCTGGTTCCGGGTCGCCTGAGCAGGATGTTCTCGGGACAATCTAACGTGCTTTAGGGGGTGCAGTGCGGAAGGGGATTTCCTGCATACATGGTGGACTTGTCCCATGCGGGCCCGCTTCTGGAACCAGGTATATAGGCTGGCTAATGGGATTTTCCAAACCAATATAAAAAAAGACCCCTGGGTTGCCCTCCTGCACTGCAAGCCCCAGGAGCTCACCAGCAAACATCACAGACTTTTTGTCTACCTCCTCCTGGCGGCTAAACAGGCCATAGCTAAAGCCTGGAAAAAACAATTTACCCCAATCTCAGAGGTGTCGGCCAGAATGAACGGGTTCCTCACCAATGAAATATTATCTAGTATTCTGACCAACGCCCATGATATTTCTCTCAATATGGGACCCCTGGATAAGATTTGCTTGGCCTGGTGAACCCCCATGGAGACTGTAGCGGCCATGCAAATTGGCTGGTGGAGTGCGGGAGCTCCTTGATCCTTCTCCCCCCCTGACCTCTCCTCCCCCTCCCCCCTCAACCTTCTTTCCCCCTCAGTTCTTTGTTTCTCCTCCCTTTAGACCACGATCCTAAAAGGTTTTCATTAACCCTTTCCCGTTAGCGTGCTTGACCAAGCCTGCAAATCCTGCGGGCTCACTTGCGGCGGTGCAGACCGTGGGGGCCGGGATCCCGCAACCTGCATGGCCCCAGACTGGACATAACCATGTCTCAGGTCAAGTAGATCGTGCAAAGATGTCGAATGTCCTTTACTTTGTCTTTAATTTACTTCATCGCTCTGTATGCATTGTGGATTGTTAAAACATCAGTATGATCTGTGTGTAACCTTATGCAATGTAGAATGTTAGTTTTTCCTTTTACCTCCCCTGCGTGGGATGGCATTATAATGCATAAGCTTCAAATATCTATACTGTTGAAAACTTAAAGCTTTAATAAAAATATTGAAACAAAAAAAAAATGATCCTCAAGAATGAGTCTTTTTACCCAATTAATGGCAGACCACTGGTTCTGGATCGGTTCCAAGAGGTGAATGAAAAGCAACTGTGTGCAGGAAACAAAAACAAGAAGAAGAAGAAAGAAATGAATCCTCTCCATAGCAGAACAAGTTGCTCTTTAATAAGTGTGGACAAGAGAGATCTATATTCAGTTAAAGGGGGATGCTACCATTGAATGCTGGGGGATGTTGGAGACAATCCTCAATAATGGTGTAGCGCTGGGAACCATTACAGGTCATCAGAAAGAGTGATTCATAAGGGACATAATCCATCCCCTGGAAGACAGACCTACAGTCTCGGGGATTGGGAGGCTTAACAAAAGGTTGAGGCAGTGGGTGGATTCCCAGCTTCGGCCTCTCGTTGAATCCATCCCTGGACTTATAAGGGACAGTGTGCCTCTTTTGAGGTTGGTTCAAGATTTGGTGTGGCCCCAGTATGGATTTTGGATCACATGTGATGTTCAAGCCCTATACCCCTCAATTCCACATTCATTGGGTTTGGTGACTGTCCAAGAGATGTTGAAAGATACATTGCTTATCCATCCCACCATATCACTTTTTTGTGTTTGTCAATTGAATATCTGCTAACACATAATTTCTCTTCTCTTGGGAAAAGCATGTGATGCAGCAATGGGGGCTCCTTTTTTCCCCTCACTGGCGAATATTTATATGAGCTGGTTGGAGCTCCACCACATTTTTGTGGGTGGAACCCCTTCCTGGGACAGATTGTGTATTATGGTTGTTTTATTGATGATCTGTTGTCAATCTGTAAGGGGTTTGTGGAACGAGGTTTCCTCAGAAATGCAGAATGAAGGGATAGAGTTCCTGGATCTGAAGCTTAGGGCCGCTGTGGACAATGAGATAGCCACTAGGACTTAAAAAAAAAAGTCAATGCTAATACTATTCTGGATGCTTGGAGCTGTTGTCCGCACCATGCTATCTTGGCAGTCTCATATGGTGAGTATTGGCGTGCGTGCCAATCAAATGTAGCCCGCCACTGAATTGAACATCATAGTGGATCTAGAGATAGCTTAAAATTTCAAATCATAGAAAAGTTCACCCTGGGTCTTGAGGGGGGGAGATTTGCAGAGAAAAGTGCTTAGCACAGAAGCTACCTGGATATTTTAATTAGAGACCAGGCAACCAAATGACCTTTTGATCTAAGATTGTTGTATATACTGATTTAAATTTACTTTTAGGACACAGGGGTTTGGGGGCTTGTTTGCCCCACGACGGAATCTGTTCACCGCTGTCTGCATTGAGGCGGTATGTTTGCAGTCTGGGCATCGCCAACAGTTTCTGTCTGATTGGAGGAAACCCCAGATACTCCTATTACATTGTAAGTTCTCCACCCACCTTATTGCTGGGGACCAACACGGCCCTCAGGCTGTCCTCTTTTACCCGCCCGCCAATTGGCGGGGCAGGGGGGAAGTGAGCCATGTCCTTCTTTGAGTGTTGGGGGCAGCTTGTGCTGCCTCACTATGTGGTTTGCAGTGAAAGAGACTAGCGATTGTGATTCCCTCCCCCTTATTCCCCAGGTGAGGACTGACACCTAGGCTAGCTGAGTGGCGATGAAGGGAGCCAATTGTGCCACCGGCCACATCCCCCTTACCTCCTAGCTGATGCGTTCCCGCATCGCCCATTCAGAAAGGCCGGGTGCGGGTGGAAGTGAACCAAGATGCAGCCGAGGCGTAGAAATGCGGCGAGGGCTCCGGGACAAGATGAGTGAACTGAGGCTTCTGGGGGGGGTTTACACAGCAGGAGTCTAAAAGCCTTTTAGACTCCATTGCCTCCAATGTTCTTCTTTAAGGTGCTGCATTGGGTCCAGTATTTTTTTGGCAACTGTACACCAAGATCTCTGAGATAAGAGAAGTGAGTTCTGTACACACAGAACTCTGCTGCTGGGCATGTGTAAGTGTGAGTGAGCTCCCTAACCTTAGCATCAGCCATAGCAGTAGTGTTCTGCATTTAGAGGGTTCACTTCTCTATTCTTGTAGATCTTGGTGTCCACATTTGGGCCTTTATTTAACAAGGGATAGTGACAGGTAGCGCCTGGTGAGCGACCGGTAATGACGGGCACCGCCACGAGAACGCCGGCTCCCCACCACAATCACACATTTATCAAGCCAATCCTGCTTAGCGACTGAGATAGCGCCAGATAGCCACTCATTCATCATTATTCCAGCCTCAGCCCACAGCGCCAGCGTCCGACCTTGAACAGTGACAGGTATGACCTCTCGCTACCTGGCGCTCTCCAATGCATTTCAATGGAACAATATTTAAATATTCCTAATTAATTGTTATTGTTTTTTTTTTTAAATGTGAAAAATTCTGTGACCACTTCTGCCATGTTAGATTTTTTTTTTTAAGGTAAAAAAAAAAAAAAACTTTGTGCAGAATTGATATTACTGTATTCATATTCATATTAATGTATTCATATTACAAAATGTTATTAAAAACTTGTTTTTTTTGGTTTCCAAAAATATGGTTGTTTGGGGGTTAAAAAACTACTTTTAACCCATCGCCGCCAGCGCTCTGGGGTTTAAACATGCATTTCACAGCGCGAGAATTTTTTGAGCGTGATTTGTTAATGAATATGGTGGGAGCCGGTCGCTATGGCCAGTCGTTATCATGCGCTCCTATACAGCGCGGAACCTGTCAAATAGCGACTCTTCACCCAATATTCAACATTACTGCACACCGACTGAGTCGCTGTCAACAACCGAACAACGGCCAAGCACAGCGACTACTAGCAGGCGCTGTGAAAATACTGCTACAGTCGCTCAACTGTTGCTACCTGCCGCTATTAATGAATCAGCCTCTTAGTGTACAGTTGCCAATAACAATATATTGCAGGTAGTGAAAACTGCTTTCATAAAACACACACAAAAATAGATCAGCTCAACACCTTGAGGACTTGCTTTTGGCACAAAAAATAAAAAACAAAAATGCCATTGAAAGTGGACTTTCCCTTTAACTTAACTTCAAAGCCCTGTTGTATACTCCAAAAGCATAGACCTAGCTATGCCATTGGCTGAAGGCCAAGCTTATTAACTTTTATATTCCTTTTTACCACCTTTATGTGTTCCTTTTTTCCTGTGCTTTCTCTCTCTTTTAATTACAAATGTTCTTTCTTTTTAGTATAGGTAGATGCCTTGAAAACTATTTTTATTAAAAAAAAATATGCTTCACTGTTTTTTGCTGAGAAAAAAAAGAAAATCTAGAACAGAAATGATGGGACAGCACCTTTAAACATAACAAAGGCATAACGTCATTGTTGTTTTCTTTTATTTTCAGAACTGCAGGCTTGCTGATAAATTGGTCAAAGTCTATTGGCTTGGATTCAGACAAAAGCAAAAACAGCCCTTTGCCTTTCAGAAGAAAAACGGTACTTGCTGCCTATGGAATTTGCAGTCTCAGAGAAAAACAGCGTGTGATAGGAGCTACTGTTTTACACAGAGCTTTGATATCATTTTTTATTTTAATACTTTGGTTTTTGTTTCACTACTAGTCCTGATGCCAGAAAAATGTCCATATAGCATTTATAGATGATGCAAAATGAGACTA
This sequence comes from Gastrophryne carolinensis, assembly GCA_027917425.1. Lineage (NCBI taxonomy): Eukaryota > Metazoa > Chordata > Amphibia > Anura > Microhylidae > Gastrophryne > Gastrophryne carolinensis. The sequence goes on along the minus strand of CM051236.1, from coordinate 422,457,413 downwards.
TAGTCAAGTCAGCCAACTTCCTCATTCATTGTATAGCTGCCAGTCACACGAATGCTGGAAACGAATTGGGTTTGCCGAGTGGGCTTACACAAACCTGAATGGTCACTGGGGGGGGGTCACATGAATGGCTGCCATTTTCTGCCAAACAGGTGAATGAGGATGGGATGATTTGAATATAGTGTCCCTTTAAAGTTTCATTCAGTCTGTGAAACTTACTCTGGTTCAAGAAGCTCCTTGAAATATGCATAGAGGCTGATTCATTACTAGCACCAGGTATCGGCAAATGAGCGTCTGTATAGCGGCGCTTAGAGCGACCGCTAGTAGACGCTCGTGTGTGTATCGGGCGCTGTAACAGAGCGCCTTAGTCGCTCTAGTAACCTGGCCGGCATTGATGAATGTGATGTATGTTGGGCACTGTAACACCAGTACAGCGCTACAGGGAGCGAAAGGTAGCGCCAGCTCAGTGCGACCGACTCTCAGCGACTCACACCATATTCAACAAAAAAACAGACTCTACACTCTGGATCTGGTCGCTATAGCACAGAGTGCAAGACGCTGTGTGATTAAAGTCTGTTTTTGAACACATATCCACCAGTAACAAAGCGAAAACATATGTTGTAAAATTGTGACATTAATACTTTAATGCCAGACCTGTAATGACAATTCTGCATAAAAATATAAAAAATCAAAAAAGTTTTCAAAAATAACTTTTTCTAGGCCAGGAGAGGTGACACAATTATTTGAGAGACAAAAAAATAAAAAATCAAAAAACCCTGTTTAAACACAAGAAACGGAATGTCCATTGAAATGTATGGGAGAGCGCCAACGCTATATGCTAAGCCACCTGTAATGATCGGATGCTACATGGCTCTGTTAGAGTCGCTCACCAGATTCACTTTCATAAATGTGGTATTGCGTACAGCGAGGTACTACCTGCCGCTATCCCTTGATGAAAAAAATAAAAGAGTCTGACAGCACAGAACATTTAGAGGGCAGAAACCAGGGGTGGACTGGCCATAGGCACTGGAGCCAGAATGGCTGCTGCTTTGAATACCTTCAATCCCTGCCACTCTAGTCTACCACCAGCCTCCCACTTGTCCCACCCCAGCCAAAGAAAAACAAAATCTATATTCTACCCCCCATAGTATAGCTTCATGACTGCTACCAATCTTATAGATTCCCGGGCCGATCCCCCCTGGGTGTTGGTCCACTTTAATGAATAAGTGGCATAAAATAAAGCAAGGAAAAGTGACAAAAAAACAAAAATTTGGACAAACATTGTTTAGATTGTATCTAAATGCCCCAAAATTACCATAAAAAAACAGGCGGTTTCAGTGTTAAATGGGATGCATCTCAAAGCCGCATTTAGAAAAACAACTTAAAACTGAAAAAATAAAAATAATAAATAGAAAATTGGGTTATTCTTTGTTAGAAAAAAATGTATCTAACCAAAAATGTAAAAAAATGAACCTGCAGCCAATTACCAGTAGGAGGAACTAATTACTTTGTAAAAACTCTTTATTTTTTATTTATTTAATTAATTTTTTGCAATCTGTGATTATTCGAAGTAATTTTCCAACCCCAATTTGTGCAGGACAATGTCCCTGGTGTTACCCCCTGATTTGCTCTCTGACACCCATAAAAAAATCAATATTTTACATTTATTTATTACATTTATTTATTTATTATGTATTTTTTTTGTTTTCTGTGATTAGTACTTTCCCAGCCTTATTTTGTGCAGGGCTCTGGTCCTCTAGCCCTTGTTAGCCCCATTTTACAGCCATTTTTGGTCCATCGAGTTCAGGTCCCCACTGACTTAAATGGGGTTCGTGTTCATATTCGGGGTTCAGGGATCCTAACCGGACAGCAAGCAAGCAGCAAGTTTGGCTGAACTTGTTGAACCCGGACGGTTCCCCCAGTTCAATGGTACTTATTTTTAGCACATACATGCAGTTAAAATTGTACTTTATTGCTGTGAACAGATCTTTTCTTCAGGCCAATGTCCGTTTGACATAGTATTTAGAGATACGCAAACCAGAATTTCAAGGAAAATTTGATTCATCAGGAATCCGAACTTCTTGGGATTTGTGCAGATTGAATTTTTCCCTGAAATTGTTAAATGAACAACCTGATCAAGTCTATGTGAAGAAGATCTGTTGCACTGCATGAGGCGATGACCCTGGATGTGGCAGTGAGTATGGCCCTTTTACTGCATTGTAAGGCACCACAGATAAAGCACAATAGATGCACTTTATCTGCAGTGTCTATAGGCTTCTATGGGCTGCGTTGGGGGATTTTGCTGCATCTATGGTTTCTTCCCATTCCTTACTCGTCGAAGTATATCTACTCCAAATCAACGGAAAGATGTGAAAAGGGTCCTAAAGGTGAGGGAGGCAGACAATAGACAACAGAACAATCCAAGGTGGGCAAAAAAAAGTAAAAAGAGCTGCTAAAGCCCTTCTAGGGAAAGGGGTGTGTGAAGACCTAACATGCCCTCTACATTGCAGTGAATGGAGGGGGTTAGCTAGTCAATTCTCTAGCATAAGATGGAAAACTACACTGGCCTCTCCTAACCTCTCCTCACTGGCTTCTCCAGGCTTTGCTGAATTTTTTTATGAATACCCGACTGTTGGAATAGCTGTAATACACCAACTACATCCTGTATGTGACTGTCTGCATGTTATGCTATTGATAAAGTTTGTTTAAAAGAAACAAACCTGCTAACCTGCTAACAGGTTAAATGAACTGTTATCTTTGCCCCATGTTGAGATGTGCTGCTTACGTATCCTGTTCACGTTTATGTTCCTGATTGTTGATTGTTGCTGAATAACCGTAAGAAACTTGCCATATTTTGAAAAAAAAAATCTGCAACTTACCTGTAGAGCTGATCAGGTGCAAAACACAATCAGTTGCAGTTTCCTGTTTATTGAGTGAGAAAGACACTCCAATGTGCACAGGTGTCCAAAAGAAATTTAAGGAGCATTTTCATAGATAGCAGAGCCTTACATTTTTGTAATTACCTCCTTGGTTTCTCCATTTCAACATAAATAGCCTTCAAAGTAGTCTGAACTTTCTCTGTGTCCATGTGAATGCATGTCTTTTATAACATCTTTATAGTCAAGGAAATGTAATCAGCGCCTTCTCTCCATGAGGTCCTTGACCCCATGCTGATTACAGCAATGGATTATGCTGACTGGAACAACAGTCATTTAAACTGAGAAAGCCAGGTGGATGACTGGCAAATCTCCTCCAGAAAATTAAAGCATGTACAGTTAAACTACATATATACCATGGACTAGATCAGTATCACAAGCAGAATATTTTCTCTAAGGATTTTCATTCCAAATATACAAGAAATTACCTTTGGCCAGAGACCTAAGTTGCCAAGTATGTGCATAAACATGGCAACACACAAGGAAAAAATGGGAAAGGGCTTAAAGCAGGGTGTATGGGTGGTTTCTAGAGGTGGATGGGATTCCTCTGATTTAGGAGCTACCTACCCAGGCAGTCATACAATGGTGTCACCTGGAAAATGGGTAGTACGGTAGTTAGATAGTAGGCCAGGGATTGGGAGGAGAGTAAATATATAGGGCATGAGAATATGGGGGAGCTTCTCTAAGGGTGCCATAAGCCCCAGTGTCCCAAATTGGGTTGCAGGTAATCAGATGGGGTACTGCTATGTCACCTGCCAATGTCGGCAGGTGACATGACGACCCCGACCCGGTGAATTGCATTGTTGCCTGGAGGCATACATGGGGAGTCAATAATGCACGCATACATGACACTCCACATGCATAAACTGGGGCTGCCAACTGCATGCATGCACTTTTGCAGCAATCTGCATGCATGCATGTCCTGGGGTTGCAATCTGCATGCACGTGGGATGCATTCTGCAAGCATGCATGCATGCATGCATGTGAGAAGTATTCTGCGTGGATGCAGAAGGCATTCTGCATGCATGAACGCATTAACGCATGTAGAATGCATCCCGCGTGCATGCATATTGTACCCCCAGGACATGCATGCATGCAAGATGCTGAATCCCAGAAGTCTGTATGATGTAATTCAAGTAACATCAGGTGCGTCTCTGTGCGAACGCACAGACACACCTTTCCCACCAATATAATTTGCAAATCCACCGGTCATGGACCAAAGCACATTTGCAAAGAAGCAAAGCACATGGTGCATTCCCCCAACCACCAGGGTGGCAAAGAAAATCAGCAAGTGGCCGCGCACAGGATCCAAGGCGGAGCAATGAATGCATCTGTACCTCTAATTGGAGTCCAAGCTCCATGCTTTGCTACAGGAACTCCCCTGACCAATCTCCACGTCGCATCCTGTGCTCGTTAGGCCGGCATAACAGCTCCCACTATTCACAGCAGCCCCTCAGCCAGCCCCCACTATGAACCCGCAGGGCAAAGGCAAGCCCTGTCATGAGTCCTACTCACTACACAAGTAGTAGGGAGATGAGTGGCCGCCACAGAAGGAACAGCCCCCTAGCCACTGCCTATCCAGCAGGCAGGCCCTCCGATGCCCATCAGCATACCAGCCAAACCCCACCTCAGTAGCCAGGCTGGAATAGCATAATGGGCACAATGAGGAGGGGACCTCCCCAGTACCAAACCAAGCAACAAGTCACTCACCATGGAGATTGCAGAGTCAAAGGGCAGCACTACCTGTGGAGTGTTTCAATGAAGCACAGTGCCTCGCAGTGGCTAAGGGGTGGCTGCAGTGTTTTTCTAGGCTTGCGGGGAGTGAATCCAGGAAGACCACCAATAGAGAAAAAATGGAGGAGTGTGCCAAAATTCAGTAAATTCTGTTGGTCCGGGCCCCAAGACAATGAAACAGGTGAAAAAGAAGATTACAAGAAAGCCGTGCAGAACGAGCAGGTGGCACAAGGCACCAAATTAGGGAAATTGGCCCGCTCTGCAAAGCCCATCTTCAGTACATTCCACTCACTGAGGGTGGTGGGAAAATGAACATATTTTGGCAACAAGCGCATCATGCCCCTTAGGAACACATGCAGAGTGCAGCACAGCAGAAATCATCACTGTGAAGGCTCCCAGTCTCTGGTCTGAATACAGGCCATGAAGGGCATGACCTTCCTTGCAGGTTAGCTCAAAAAGAGCTTGATCAGACAGGGAGTCCACACTCAACCTTGGTCGAATATTTTGGGGAGCAATGATTGGGGCATTTGTGAGACAGACACGCTGTAACCGCCGCAATTCAGCGACTAACTCCTCTGAAGGCCCCATTAGGCAACCATGGAGCACAAAAAAATGCAAAGCAAACAGCTTTCTTCCTCAGAGCTGGAGCAAATTACTACTCAAAACCTCACGCTCTTAAGGCAGATGAGGTGATTAATTGAGGCCAAAGAATCATGCGGAGGTGCAAGATTTTGGGAGTAAATTAGTACATGAGTCATGTGAAAGCCTCAACCCAGACTGATTCGAAAACGTACACATTTAAAAGTTGCATGAAATTGCGAGAGCCATGAATCATGCGAAAGGCAGTTCAGAACAAAAAAATGGCCGCAAGGACATTTTAGTGATTTTAATTTTAGTTTTTCATTAATATCCAAAAGAGATAAAAGAAGATTTAATTTTCCCACAATTTTTCATTTGAAGCCAAAATTGTTATTATTTATATTGTCCAATTAATTACCAGAACACTAAGGAGAGTTTATACATTCAGGGGCTCTGCACCCCGCAGTCATAAAAGCATTATACTGCGACCCAATGAAAATTAATAATGCCTTACCCAGCAGCATAAGGACATTTTGCCTTTTTTCTGAGGTAGACTAAGTGCCCATGTCAAAAATCCTCTAGGAATAACGATGGCAGGGTGTGGGGAAAGGGCCCTCAAGTGGCAACTGTAATGTCGGAGGCATTGCCTTGAGAGGAAGCCACAGCATGGTTACTCAGCAAAGACAACAGCCCCCAGCAGAGAAACAAAAACCGAGGAATATTTTACTCAATGTCAGCAGTTTCTAGAGCTTCATCTAGTGACAGAGATTCAGCTGGTTTTTCACTCACAGGAGGTGTAAGTCACAGGAGGTGATTCTTCCCACTCCATTAAAGCACAGAATAGGAAAGCAAGATATATCCCTTATATCACATATATCACTACTTCTGGACAAAAAAATCTATCTAACTCTAAACTGACTGACCAAACTAACTAAACTGACTGCTGATTTGAAAATAGGACAAAGAATTGATACTATAGAAAGAAAGGTGTTGGAAACTATAATTAGAATCAATCAACATGAGCAGATTATGGGATCAATTTAGCATCGGATATTTTACCTCATGCTGGGTGCATAGGATAATCACAGCACATAGACAAGGTGGAGCACCAAGAGATAGTAAAACCATATTACAATCAAATTAAGGAACAATTTATAGCGGCTGTAAGAAGACACCCTAATAGAATGTTAAGAGATAATCCAAATCAATTGTTTGCTGATCTTGCTTCATTAACAATCCAAAAAAAAGAAGAAAAATGAAATCGTTCTTGACTAAGTTGATTCAGAACAACATTAAATACAGATGGACTTTTCCCTTTCGTTTGAACTTTACTTTCAAAGGCAAGAATTATTCCTTTACAACTTTTTCACGTAAATGGGCAGGCAGGAGCATGTGAGATGCGAAGAACGTCAGCTCCCAGCAGCTTGCCGAGACTTCAGGAAAAGTGGCAAATGTGTTTGGTGCCGCGCCTGTGGCACCGCCGACTTCGTCGGCTTGATTCGGGGTGAAGGTAAGTGACTTTATTTTTACTTTTATTGTATGTTCATGAGGGGGCAGGGAGGGTGTATGTCATTTTTTTTCAAAGGGTCATAGAGTGGCTCTTTAACGCAATATAAAGGTCAACAGTGGTCAACAATGGTGAACAGGGCCTTATAGTTTATGGTTACGTACTATAGATGTTATAGTGTTATATATATTTAAGGAAATACTTAATTAAAGGAACAGACTTTATTTGTCTTAAGGGTTAATATTTTTTTCAGATATGCCAGTGGGGTGGACATGCACCCAAGGAAAGGCTTGATTCACAGGTTAACCCCCTTTTGTGGTGGGGATTCTTGTGACTCGACTTTCCTGAACACTTTTGGGGTTCTGATAAAAATTTTTGTTAGATTTTTGTGTCAAAATGTTTTTTGATAGTTTTTTGTTTTTTGTGTGTCTGATTTTTATTTCATTTTCTTTCTATTTTTATTCTTTTTACTTTCCTCCTTCAATCACTGATTGCTGGTGTCTCATGCCACCAGCCACTGCTTCTGAGTGCCAGATTGATTACTCTGACTTCTGACATCTTGCACCTGCTACAGGGAGGGGCCTTTTATTCAGTCAAGTCATCTGACATCTCTGCCGTGGCAAGGGAGATACAGGAAGATTAATAAAATGTTTTTCAAATGTGTGCTTAGTATTTTTTTACTTTCACTTTACTTTTGAACTGGTAAGGAATTCCAAGGAGCCCTATACCAGTTCAACACCATTACCCACACCTCCAATAGCCAGGGTGGTGCGGCTATATAATATAAAACAAGTATATCAATGAGCCCAGTGGCCTATAGCATTGGGCTGGTGCTGAGCACAAGACCTGTACTGCAGGACATAAGGGCTGGTAATGTCTAGGACTGGGGTCTGGCAGTTTGGCCCTTGAGTCCTGGGACTACCAGCCCCTATGTCTGGTTTGATGGGTTGATTTATTTAAATAGGGTGGGAGGGGCAAATTTTTAAAAAATATTCCCTAAAAAAATTAAGACCCCCCCCCCCGGGGTTTGAAAGTGCCCAGTGGGCATCAGTATTGGCACAGGGTTCTTCCAGGGGTGGGTGGCCTCTGATTCAAGGGTTGTCAGCCAGGTTTTGGGGGGGGGGAACTTTTTTTAAAATTGAATTAAGTTTGATGAAAAAAACATTGCAACATAGTTAATTTACTCATAGCTTTGGCACACTGCTTTATGCACATGCAAATTTGTGTCGCACTTATCCCTAAATCATGAGCCAAAGAGAACATCTCTGTATGCGCCATGGATTGCCTATGAGCGTCGGGAATTCCGACCCATGATGAACCGACCCTATAATTATAATTTTATGGGCCAGGGGAACAAGCTCTACATGTGCACTGAACAGTCAAGATTGGTGCTTTCATGCTATATGGATTCTACAATATTTTAACCTTAATCTAGACCAACACACAGTTTACTTAAAACAGGTGTTGGACCCCTCTGAGGGGGAGTGGTTCCTAATTGCCCTGTACGATTAACCCCCTACAAACCCTTTGAATCTTACCCTAAACTGTGCTTCCCCAGTTAAATGCGGCGTTATGATTGGCCAGCTGCCTTCATGTGTCCTGTATCTCAGCCAGTGGCCAGCTAAGCGGAAGCTGGGGTAAGAAGTTAATCAAGGAGGGGACCCTGGCAATCAGGATGCCCCCCAGATTGGACCAACATCGACTGTATGTAAAAATGGATGTTGGTCAGGTTTAAATGCGTCTCCTGACTATCTTTCAGCACTGAATATGGCTCCTATGTCAAAAAAGATTTGGTAGCCCCTCCGGTGAGGGCATATAACTAACGAACTACTTTGAATAAATATTGGATAGTCTCAATCTCAAGCTTAAAAAAAAGCGGGAAATCAGATCTCTTAGAGAGACTACCTGACATTTGTTTATTAATTTCACTTCTATTTGTGCAAACTGAAAGTCTATAACCAAGGTATTATTTGGCTCCACTTACAAACAATGTATCTCGCTAGCTTTAACTGACTTCCTCAGAAGTAGTTGTGAGTCATATTTCAACAAACTTGCCTTACCATATGTGTGTTCTGTAATGGCATACTGCCCCACCAACAATTATAGTAGAGGTTGAACTCTTCGGTGTAGTCTCTTTATATGCTTTTTCCGCTTGGAGGGGGAGAGCATTGTGTCCCACTATGTTGAGTTTTAGATCGCCCTGATAATTTGGAAAAGAAGGGAGACAGCCTGTCCAGGATGGTCCTTTGATCATAGAAACCAAGGAGAGGCATTGTTGCCCCCCTCAGAGGAGTAGCTAGGTTTTCTGGCACCCAGGGCAAAGATTCAAAATGGCTCCCCCATCTGTTCTCAGGCACCCCTCTGGCGCCCCCCTGACCTGCTACACCCAGGACATGTGCCCCCCTGCTCCTGCCCCCCTGCTTCCCCCTAGCTACGCCCCTGGCCCCCCTCCCCATCTCACAGCCTCGGTCTTCGCTTGCTTGAATTCTAATATCAGCCTTACGCTATAACTATTTTTGAAAGTTCTTTGTTTGGACATCCATACTTGCTTTTTTATTTGCTATGTTTTTGCTTGCAGTTCTGTAAGAGAGTCCGCAATGCCATAGCATTGTTATGTTTTTTATTTTTCTTCTGCCTCGTGTTGTGGCCTTTCTATCACGGCACATTAAGTCTGGCATAGCCCTGCTCAGTGTGTCTTAAATTTATTCAGCACACACTAGTGATTTTGTGGGATGATGGCTGAAAACGTGCCCCTACCCCAGCCGCACTGTACTTTTGCATGCTCTGTAATCACCACTTCTCTACAAGGCATTGCTTCGGATATGAACATATTTCTTTCAAATTCGCGTTTCTCCTTTGCTTCTCGTTTTTTATAAATAGTGATGCAGCCTGTTTCTTTGTTTTAAGCATTTTATCTGCCAGCAGTTTGGTCGCGTTGCTCAGGCATGATTGGTCCTTAAGCGTGCATTAGGCTTGCATACATGTTGATGATCCTGTCACGTGATTGGTTCCCAAAAGAACTATTTTATTTCAACAGAATAAAAGCTGAAGACAAAAGTAAGCAATAAAAGAATGTGCAAAATGCAAGGATTTATGTACATAATAAGACCATGATGAGCCACTTCATAAGCAACATAATCTACTTGGGGATGAGCATTAGACTCCTAATGCCTACTTACAGAAACATTAGGATAGGTTTACACACCAGTGTTTTGTGTCTTATCATTTGTGTGCAGGACTATTTGCTTACTCATTTGCTTGTAGACATTTATACAGGCTCAAATGTTTTTTAAACTACAAAACATATTTATAGAGGTATCTAGACCTCCTTCAGTTTAATTAGTCTGTGAAACAAGACAGCTAATAATTAAAGGACATTTTAGGCGAACTCTTTTGGTTGGTTGGTTGGTTGGTTGGTTGGTTGCCCATGTGAAGATCAAAAGAACGGTGAGCATTATAAACCTATTTATAGGCTTCCTAATGGGTTATTATTAGAGATGAGCGAACTTTTGAAAAATTCGATTCGACTGATTCGCCGAATTTTCCGACAAAAATCGTTTCGACCCGAATAAATTCGCGACGAATCGCTATTAAAAACGGCTATTTCTGAGCCTCCTACAGCCTCAATAGGGTTGTAAACCATTCAGCCTTGCTGTAACACGCACAGGATGCGTGCTGGGTTAGTTAAATAATACTTTGAAGAAATATCACATGCAGATCAGAGGCATCGCTAATAGAATCGCAGAGCGGCACAATTGCAGAGAGTTGAAGTGGCATCACTATGAGGGGCAGAAGGAGCCCAAATATACACTGGAGTTGGCCTCAGGAGCCCAAAAATTGGATGAATCACACCCTGGAGTTGGCAGGAGTTGGCAGCAGCAGCAGCAGGAGCCCAAATATACACTGGAGTTGGCTTCAGGAGCCCAAAAATTGGATGAATCACACCCTGGAGTTGGCAGGAGTTGGCAGCAGCAGCAGCAGGAGCCCAAATATACACTGGAGTTGGCTTCAGGAGCCCAAAAATTGGATGAATCACACCCTGGAGTTGGCAGGAGTTGACAGCAGCAGCAGCAGGAGCCCAAATATACACTGGAGTTGGCTTCAGGAGCCCAAAAATTAGATGAATCACACCCTGGAGTTGGCAGGAGTTGACAGTAGCAGCAGCAGGAGCCCAAATATACACTGGAGTTGGCCTCAGGAGCCCAAAAATTGGATGAATCACACCCTGGAGTTGGCAGAAGTTGGCAGCAGCAGCAGCAGGAGCCCAAATATACACTGGAGTTGGCTTCAGGAGCCCAAAAATTGGATGAATCACACCCTGGAGTTGGCAGGAGTTGACAGTAGCAGCAGCAGGAGCCCAAATATACACTGGAGTTGGCTTCAGGAGCCCAAAAATTGGATGAATCACACCCTGGAGTTGGCAGAAGTTGACAGTAGCAGCAGCAGGAGCCCAAATATACACTGGAGTTGGCCTCAGGAGCCCAAAAATTGGATGAATCACACCCTGGAGTTGGCAGGAGTTGACAGTAGCAGCAGCAGGAGCCCAAATATACACTGGAGTTGGCCTCAGGAGCCCAAAAATTGGATGAATCACACCCTGGAGTTGGCAGGAGTTGACAGTAGCAGCAGCAGGAGCCCAAATATACACTGGAGTTGGCCTCAGGAGCCCAAAAATTGGATGAATCACACCCTGGAGTTGGCAGAAGTTGGCAGCAGCAGCAGCAGGAGCCCAAATATACACTGGAGTTGGCTTCAGGAGCCCAAAAATTGGATGAATCACACCCTGGAGTTGGCAGGAGTTGACAGTAGCAGCAGCAGGAGCCCAAATATACACTGGAGTTGGCCTCAGGAGCCCAAAAATTGGATGAATCACACCCTGGAGTTGGCAGGAGTTGACAGTAGCAGCAGCAGGAGCCCAAATATACACTGGAGTTGGCCTCAGGAGCCCAAAAATTGGATGAATCACACCCTGGAGTTGGCAGGAGTTGGCAGCAGCAGCAGCAGGAGCCCAAATATACACTGGAGTTGGCTTCAGGAGCCCAAAAATTGGATGAATCACACCCTGGAGTTGGCAGAAGTTGGCAGCAGCAGCAGCAGGAGCCCAAATATACACTGGAGTTGGCTTCAGGAGCCCAAAAATTGGATGAATCACACTCTGGAGTTGGCAGGAGTTGGCAGCAGCAGCAGCAGGAGCCCAAATATACACTGGAGTTGGCTTCAGGAGCCCAAAAATTGGATGAATCACACCCTGGAGTTGGCAGGAGTTGACAGCAGCAGCAGCAGGAGCCCAAATATACACTGGAGTTGGCTTCAGGAGCCCAAAAATTGGATGAATCACACCCTGGAGTTGGCAGGAGTTGACAGCAGCAGCAGCAGGAGCCCAAATATACACTGGAGTTGGCTTCAGGAGCCCAAAAATTGGATGAATCACACCCTGGAGTTGGCAGAAGTTGGCAGCAGCAGCAGCAGGAGCCCAAATATACACTGGAGTTGGCTTCAGGAGCCCAAAAATTGGATGAATCACACCCTGGAGTTGGCAGGAGTTGACAGTAGCAGCAGCAGGAGCCCAAATATACACTGGAGTTGGCCTCAGGAGCCCAAAAATTGGATGAATCACACCCTGGAGTTGGCAGGAGTTGACAGTAGCAGCAGCAGGAGCCCAAATATACACTGGAGTTGGCTTCAGGAGCCCAAAAATTGGATGAATCACACCCTGGAGTTGGCAGAAGTTGACAGTAGCAGCAGCAGGAGCCCAAATATACACTGGAGTTGGCCTCAGGAGCCCAAAAATTGGATGAATCACACCCTGGAGTTGGCAGAAGTTGGCAGCAGCAGCAGCAGGAGCCCAAATATACACTGGAGTTGGCTTCAGGAGCCCAAAAATTGGATGAATCACACCCTGGAGTTGGCAGGAGTTGACAGTAGCAGCAGCAGGAGCCCAAATATACACTGGAGTTGGCCTCAGGAGCCCAAAAATTGGATGAATCACACCCTGGAGTTGGCAGGAGTTGACAGTAGCAGCAGCAGGAGCCCAAATATACACTGGAGTTGGCCTCAGGAGCCCAAAAATTGGATGAATCACACCCTGGAGTTGGCAGAAGTTGGCAGCAGCAGCAGCAGGAGCCCAAATATACACTGGAGTTGGCCTCAGGAGCCCAAAAATTGGATGAATCACACCCTGGAGTTGGCAGGAGTTGGCAGCAGCAGCAGCAGGAGCCCAAATATACACTGGAGTTGGCTTCAGGAGCCCAAAAATTGGATGAATCACACCCTGGAGTTGGCAGAAGTTGGCAGCAGCAGCAGCAGGAGCCCAAATATACACTGGAGTTGGCTTCAGGAGCCCAAAAATTGGATGAATCACACCCTGGAGTTGGCAGGAGTTGACAGTAGCAGCAGCAGGAGCCCAAATATACACTGGAGTTGGCCTCAGGAGCCCAAAAATTGGATGAATCACACCCTGGAGTTGGCAGAAGTTGGCAGCAGCAGCAGCAGGAGCCCAAATATACACTGGAGTTGGCTTCAGGAGCCCAAAAATTGGATGAATCACACCCTGGAGTTGGCAGGAGTTGACAGCAGCAGCAGCAGGAGCCCAAATATACACTGGAGTTGGCTTCAGGAGCCCAAAAATTGGATGAATCACACCCTGGAGTTGGCAGGAGTTGACAGTAGCAGCAGCAGGAGCCCAAATATACACTGGAGTTGGCTTCAGGAGCCCAAAAATTGGATGAATCACACCCTGGAGTTGGCAGAAGTTGGCAGCAGCAGCAGCAGGAGCCCAAATATACACTGGAGTTGGCTTCAGGAGCCCAAAAATTGGATGAATCACACCCTGGAGTTGGCAGGAGTTGACAGTAGCAGCAGCAGGAGCCCAAATATACACTGGAGTTGGCCTCAGGAGCCCAAAAATTGGATGAATCACACCCTGGAGTTGGCAGGAGTTGACAGTAGCAGCAGCAGGAGCCCAAATATACACTGGAGTTGGCCTCAGGAGCCCAAAAATTGGATGAATCACACCCTGGAGTTGGCAGAAGTTGGCAGCAGCAGCAGCAGGAGCCCAAATATACACTGGAGTTGGCCTCAGGAGCCCAAAAATTGGATGAATCACACCCTGGAGTTGGCAGGAGTTGACAGTAGCAGCAGCAGGAGCCCAAAAAATGGCCTAAAGACATAAATATGTTTTGCACCATTTGGAAAGTGTAAAACGTGGCACCATGCTGAATCTAGTCGCATGCATCAGGCATTGGTGGGTGGAAATCCTGGCTGATCCATCCCTGATTCATTTTGACAAAGGTGAGTCTCTCCACATTTTTAGTTGACAGACGAGTTCTCCTCGCCGTAACTATGGCCCCCGCCGCACTAAACACCCGCTCAGATGGCACGCTACTTGCCGGGCAGGACAGCTTTTCCAGGGCAAACTCTGCTAGTTGCGGCCACAAATCAAGTTTGGCTGCCCAGAAGTCCAGCGGATCCTCAAGGTGTGTTGGCATGGTCATGTCAAAGTATGACATGACCTGCTGGTTCAGGTCCTGCTCCAGGTCTTCCTGCTGCTCATGAGTAGCCTCACTATGCGGGTGTAGAAAGCTACTCATTAGCGACTGAAGACTGAGGCTGCTGCTGCTGATGGAGCTTCTGCTGCTGCTGCTGCCAACCCCCCCAGCGGCCATGGCAGTGGAAGGTGAGCGCAGAGGTCCCCTCGAGTCAGACCTGCGAGAGTATGGACCATGGCGCAGATAGGCATCGGCCAACTGCCTACGTAGAATGTCTTTGTAGTAGTTGAGTTTGTCCTCCCTCTCGGTGGGTTTAAAAAATGCCCCCATTTTGTGCCGGAAGCGAGGGTCCAATAAGGTGGACAGCCAGAAGTCATCCCGCCGACAGATGGAAACAATTCTGGGGTCACTACGCAAGCACGTGAGCATGCTTCGTGCCATTTGCGCAAGTGACTCGGATGGACTACCTGTCTCCATCTCCACTGCATACTGCCACGGTGTGCCCGGGTCCTCTGTCTCTCCTTCCTCAAAAACCTCTAGCTCCTCTGGCTGCTCCTGCTCCTCCTCTCCTGTCCGCTGACTAGATAAACCAGCCATTTCGCCAAGCCTAAACTGTGTTTCGCTGGGCAACTCCTCCTCCTCCTCTTCCTCCTCCTCCTCCTCCAGTTCAGCTCCAAGGGGGTTCATGTGGCCGTAAGATGTAAACGCCATGTCTCCAGTGCCCTGACCAGCCATGGTTTCCAACATGTGCTGTAGTACATGAAGCAGTGGAATCACGTCGTTCATCCCGTAATCCTGCCGACTGACAAATAAAGTGGCTTCCTCAAAGGGCCTGAGCAAACGGCAGGTGTCACGTATGAGCTGCCACTGGTTGACATTGAAGTTACACAGGGGAGTCCCCCTATCTGCTTGGATCATCAGGAAATCCGTGATGGCTTTTCTCTGTTCATATAATCGGTCCAACATGTGAAGGGTGGAATTCCAACGGGTGGAAACATCGCAAATCAGACTATGTTGGGGGATACCATTCTGACGCTGTAGCTCAAGAAGGGTGTGTTTGGCGGTGTAGGAGTGGCTGAAGTGCATGCAAAGTTTCCGTGAAGTTGTTAGGATGTCCTGCAGATGGGGGGAACACTTCAGAAACCGCTTGACAACCAGATTGAAGACGTGAGCCATGCAGGGGGCATGGGTCAGGCTTCCTTGGCGCAGCGCAGACAAAATGTTCTTCCCATTGTCGGTAACCATGATTCCCATTTTAAGTTTTCTCGGAGTAAGCCATGTTTGGATTTCCTGATGAATACATTTAAGCAGTTCCTCCCCTGTGTGACTCCGTTCGCCAAGACAAACCATGTGAAGCACTGCGTGACACCTCCGTGCCCTGCACACATGGTAGACTGGAGGGGCACTGAGACTTGAGCCTACAGTGGAGGGTGAGGAGATGGCGGAGGATGAGGAGGCCGAGTCGCACGGTGTCACAGGCCCAATGGGCAGAGAGCGCGGAGGCCGAAGCGGCGTGACCTGTCCAAGTTGCTGCTGCAAAGGGACCACATTCACCCAGTGGGCCGTAAACGACATGTACTGCCCCTGACCGTAGTTACAGCTCCAGATGTCGGCGCTGCCATGTATTTTGCTACACACCGACAGGCTCAAGGACTGGCCCACCTTCTGTTCAACAAAAGTGTGCAGCGCTGGTACTGCCTTCTTGGCAAAGAAATGACGGCTTGGGACTCTCCACCTCGGCTCGGCACAAGCCATCAGTTCTCTGAAAGGTGCAGATTCCACCACCTGAAAAGGGAGCGACTGCAGCACCAGCAACTTGGACAGGAGCACATTCAGCTTCTGCGCCGTAGGATGAGTGGGCGCATACTGCTGTCTCTTGGACATGGCTTCGCTGATGGATTGCTGGCGGGATGCATGACTTGGAGGAGGAGGAGGAGGAGCAGGAGCGACAGAGGATGGGTGTGACGCACAGCTGCCTTCGGCTGAGGTGCTGGAGCCTTGGCTGGCAGAAATTGGGAGCTCACTTGGTGAGGAAGCAGACTGGACCACCCCTTGGGAGCCTCGGTTCTCCCAGGTCGTTTTATGGTGACGCATCATATGTTGACGCAGGGCCGTGGTGCCAACATTTGGACCCTGGCCACGCTTCACCTTTTGCCTACATATCTTGCATGTGGCCATGTTACCCTCCTGCGGATGCCTCAGGAAAAACTGCCACACTGCCGAGTAGCTACTTTTCCCACCCCCTGGCCTCACTGATTCACTGCTGCTGTTGCCAACTCCAGGAACCCCTGCTCCACTACCTCCCGATAAGGTAGACTGCCGCACAGCAGGTGCTCTACCCCGGCCCCGGCCCCGGCCGGCTCCAGCCTTTGGAATTGTGCCCCCATGCTGACTGCTACCACCTTGCTGCCTCAGCTGCTGACTCCGGGGCAACCTGCGCCCCTCTTCTCCTGATGATGACGATGAAGCCCCTTCATCACCCGGCTCCCAAGTGCGATCGGCTTCATCGTCATCATCATCATCATCACCGGGTTGTGGCTGTACGTCACTGATGTTCGTGGATTCGTCAACAGTGTCTGGCGCAGGAGCTGGAACGCTCGCAGCACCCACGACACTGTCCACATCACTATTTGTCTGCCTAGCTAAAGAAGCCACCTCCATTTCTTGGCTGGGCAGTAGCTGCTGACTGTCCTCCTGTATCTGATCGTCCTCCTCACTAAAGAGTGGAGCTGAACCCAAAGCATAGGATACGTCGCTGGGGGAGGGAACGGCGTAGGACAGAGGAAATGGGAGGACAGGGACTGCTCTCGGGGCATGCCAACTCAGGGTTGTGTCAGAGGAACCTACCGACCCTAGACTGGGGGTCTCAGATGTAAGTTGTGATGATGTTGTTGATGAGCGCGTCAGCCAATCTACCACGGCAGATGCGTTACTGGTGGAGACCCGACCGCTAGCAGATACTGGCAGATTAGGTCTCTCAGCGTGACTCCTGCTGCTACTGGCCCCCAGTCTGATGCGAGCTCTGCCTGCGGAATCTTGGCCTCTGCCACTCCTCTTTTCACTTCCAGGCACTTGTCTGCCCGACATAGTCTAACTGGCGTGGTAGTAGGTGATATTTTAAGAACCCCCAGGCAGCAGTGGGTCTATATAAAACAGAATATAATGCACACCAAAAGTGAGCAGTAACACTCAGCCTCCAACAGGCCTGCTTAGTGTAAATAAGAGAGCTGCTTAGTGTAAATAAAGAGGGGTATGCTATGTTACAGAATGGGATGCCTCAACAGAAGTGCACCTGGCAGGCAGCAGTAAGCCTATGCCCAGCAAAAGTGTCTTATAATATAAATATAATAAGAGCAAATGGTTATATGGTCTTAAACAGAGGCTGCTTTAGTCACAGAATGGGATGCCCTGGGCAGGAATGGACCTGGCAGGGTCCAGTAGGGCTTTGGCCAGCAAAAGTGTCTTTATCAGGCTAATTTCAAATATGATAAGAGCAAATGCTTATATGGTCTTAAACAGAGGCTGCTTTAGTCACAGAATGGGATGCCCCGGGCAGGAATCGAGCTGGCAGGGTCCAGTAGTGCTTTGGCCAGCAAAAGTGTCTTTATCAGGCTAATTTCAAATATGATAAGAGCAAATGCTTATATGGTCTTAAACAGAGGCTGCTGTAGTCACAGAATGGGATGCCCCGGGCAGGAATGGACCTGGCAGGGTCCAGTAGGGCTTTGGCCAGCAAAAGTGTCTTTATCAGGCTAATTTCAAATATGATAAGAGCAAATGCTTATATGGTCTTAAACAGAGGCTGCTTTAGTCACAGAATGGGATGCCCTGGGCAGGAATCGACCTGGCAGGGTCCAGTAGGGCTTTGGCCAGCAAAAGTGTCTTTATCAGGCCTAATTTCAAATATGATAAGAGCAAATGCTTATATGGTCTTAAACAGAGGCTGCTTTAGTCACAGAATGGGATGCCCCGGGCAGGAATCGAGCTGGCAGGGTCCAGTAGTGCTTTGGCCAGCAAAAGTGTCTTTATCAGGCCTAATTTCAAATATGATAAGAGCAAATGCTTATATGGTCTTAAACAGAGGCTGCTTTAGTCACAGAATGGGATGCCCTGGGCAGGAATCGACCTGGCAGGGTCCAGTAGGGCTTTGGCCAGCAAAAGTGTCTTTATCAGGCTAATTTCAAATATGATAAGAGCAAATGCTTATATGGTCTTAAACAGAGGCTGCTTTAGTCACAGAATGGGATGCCCCGGGCAGGAACCGAGCTGGCATGGTCCAGTAGTGCTTTGGCCAGCAAAAGTGTCTTTATCAGGCTAATTTCAAATATGATAAGAGCAAATGCTTATATGGTCTTAAGCAGAGGCTGCTGTAGTCACAGAATGGGATGCCCCGGGCAGGAATCGAGCTGGCAGGGTCCAGTAGGGCTTTGGCCAGCAAAAGTGTCTTTATCAGGCCTAATTTCAAATATGATAAGAGCAAATGCTTATATGGTCTTAAACAGAGGCTGCTTTAGTCACAGAATGGGATGCCCTGGGCAGGAATCGACCTGGCAGGGTCCAGTAGGGCTTTGGCCAGCAAAAGTGTCTTTATCAGGCTAATTTCAAATATGATAAGAGCAAATGCTTATATGGTCTTAAACAGAGGCTGCTTTAGTCACAGAATGGGATGCCCTGGGCAGGAATCGACCTGGCAGGGTCCAGTAGGGCTTTGGCCAGCAAAAGTGTCTTTATCAGGCCTAATTTCAAATATGATAAGAGCAAATGCTTATATGGTCTTAAACAGAGGCTGCTTTAGTCACAGAATGGGATGCCCCGGGCAGGAATCGAGCTGGCAGGGTCCAGTAGTGCTTTGGCCAGCAAAAGTGTCTTTATCAGGCCTAATTTCAAATATGATAAGAGCAAATGCTTATATGGTCTTAAACAGAGGCTGCTTTAGTCACAGAATGGGATGCCCTGGGCAGGAATGGACCTGGCAGGGTCCAGTAGGGCTTTGGCCAGCAAAAGTGTCTTTATCAGGCTAATTTCAAATATGATAAGAGCAAATGCTTATATGGTCTTAAACAGAGGCTGCTTTAGTCACAGAATGGGATGCCCTGGGCAGGAATCGAGCTGGCAGGGTCCAGTAGGGCTTTGGCCAGCAAAAGTGTCTTTATCAGGCTAATTTCAAATATGATAAGAGCAAATGCTTATATGGTCTTAAACAGAGGCTGCTTTAGTCACAGAATGGGATGCCCCGGGCAGGAATCGAGCTGGCAGGGTCCAGTAGTGCTTTGGCCAGCAAAAGTGTCTTTATCAGGCTAATTTCAAATATGATAAGAGCAAATGCTTATATGGTCTTAAACAGAGGCTGCTGTAGTCACAGAATGGGATGCCCCGGGCAGGAATCGAGCTGGCAGGGTCCAGTAGTGCTTTGGCCAGCAAAAGTGTCTTTATCAGGCCTAATTTCAAATATGATAAGAGCAAATGCTTATATGGTCTTAAACAGAGGCTGCTTTAGTCACAGAATGGGATGCCCCGGGCAGGAATCGAGCTGGCAGGGTCCAGTAGTGCTTTGGCCAGCAAAAGTGTCTTTATCAGGCTAATTTCAAATATGATAAGAGCAAATGCTTATATGGTCTTAAACAGAGGCTGCTGTAGTCACAGAATGGGATGCCCCGGGCAGGAATCGAGCTGGCAGGGTCCAGTAGGGCTTTGGCCAGCAAAAGTGTCTTTATCAGGCCTAATTTCAAATATGATAAGAGCAAATGCTTATATGGTCTTAAACAGAGGCTGCTTTAGTCACAGAATGGGATGCCCTGGGCAGGAATCGACCTGGCAGGGTCCAGTAGGGCTTTGGCCAGCAAAAGTGTCTTTATCAGGCTAATTTCAAATATGATAAGAGCAAATGCTTATATGGTCTTAAACAGAGGCTGCTTTAGTCACAGAATGGGATGCCCCGGGCAGGAATCGAGCTGGCAGGGTCCAGTAGTGCTTTGGCCAGCAAAAGTGTCTTTATCAGGCTAATTTCAAATATGATAAGAGCAAATGCTTATATGGTCTTAAACAGAGGCTGCTGTAGTCACAGAATGGGATGCCCCGGGCAGGAATCGAGCTGGCAGGGTCCAGTAGTGCTTTGGCCAGCAAAAGTGTCTTTATCAGGCTAATTTCAAATATGATAAGAGCAAATGCTTATATGGTCTTAAACAGAGGCTGCTGTAGTCACAGAATGGGATGCCCCGGGCAGGAATCGAGCTGGCAGGGTCCAGTAGTGCTTTGGCCAGCAAAAGTGTCTTTATCAGGCCTAATTTCAAATATGATAAGAGCAAATGCTTATATGGTCTTAAACAGAGGCTGCTTTAGTCACAGAATGGGATGCCCCGGGCAGGAATCGAGCTGGCAGGGTCCAGTAGTGCTTTGGCCAGCAAAAGTGTCTTTATCAGGCTAATTTCAAATATGATAAGAGCAAATGCTTATATGGTCTTAAACAGAGGCTGCTGTAGTCACAGAATGGGATGCCCCGGGCAGGAATCGAGCTGGCAGGGTCCAGTAGGGCTTTGGCCAGCAAAAGTGTCTTTATCAGGCCTAATTTCAAATATGATAAGAGCAAATGCTTATATGGTCTTAAACAGAGGCTGCTTTAGTCACAGAATGGGATGCCCTGGGCAGGAATCGACCTGGCAGGGTCCAGTAGGGCTTTGGCCAGCAAAAGTGTCTTTATCAGGCTAATTTCAAATATGATAAGAGCAAATGCTTATATGGTCTTAAACAGAGGCTGCTTTAGTCACAGAATGGGATGCCCCGGGCAGGAATCGAGCTGGCAGGGTCCAGTAGTGCTTTGGCCAGCAAAAGTGTCTTTATCAGGCTAATTTCAAATATGATAAGAGCAAATGCTTATATGGTCTTAAACAGAGGCTGCTGTAGTCACAGAATGGGATGCCCCGGGCAGGAATCGAGCTGGCAGGGTCCAGTAGTGCTTTGGCCAGCAAAAGTGTCTTTATCAGGCCTAATTTCAAATATGATAAGAGCAAATGCTTATATGGTCTTAAACAGAGGCTGCTTTAGTCACAGAATGGGATGCCCCAGGCAGGAATCGAGCTGGCAGGGTCCAGTAGTGCTTTGGCCAGCAAAAGTGTCTTTATCAGGCTAATTTCAAATATGATAAGAGCAAATGCTTATATGGTCTTAAACAGAGGCTGCTGTAGTCACAGAATGGGATGCCCCGGGCAGGAATCGAGCTGGCAGGGTCCAGTAGGGCTTTGGCCAGCAAAAGTGTCTTTATCAGGCTAATTTCAAATATGATAAGAGCAAATGCTTATATGGTCTTAAACAGAGGCTGCTTTAGTCACAGAATGGGATGCCCTGGGCAGGAATCGACCTGGCAGGGTCCAGTAGGGCTTTGGCCAGCAAAAGTGTCTTTATCAGGCTAATTTCAAATATGATAAGAGCAAATGCTTATATGGTCTTAAACAGAGGCTGCTTTAGTCACAGAATGGGATGCCCCGGGCAGGAATCGAGCTGGCAGGGTCCAGTAGTGCTTTGGCCAGCAAAAGTGTCTTTATCAGGCTAATTTCAAATATGATAAGAGCAAATGCTTATATGGTCTTAAACAGAGGCTGCTGTAGTCACAGAATGGGATGCCCCGGGCAGGAATCGAGCTGGCAGGGTCCAGTAGTGCTTTGGCCAGCAAAAGTGTCTTTATCAGGCCTAATTTCAAATATGATAAGAGCAAATGCTTATATGGTCTTAAACAGAGGCTGCTTTAGTCACAGAATGGGATGCCCCGGGCAGGAATCGAGCTGGCAGGGTCCAGTAGTGCTTTGGCCAGCAAAAGTGTCTTTATCAGGCTAATTTCAAATATGATAAGAGCAAATGCTTATATGGTCTTAAACAGAGGCTGCTGTAGTCACAGAATGGGATGCCCCGGGCAGGAATCGAGCTGGCAGGGTCCAGCAGGGCTTTGGCCAGCAAAAGTGTCTTTATCAGGCCTAATTTCAAATATGATAAGAGCAAATGCTTATATGGTCTTAAACAGAGGCTGCTTTAGTCACAGAATGGGATGCCCTGGGCAGGAATCGACCTGGCAGGGTCCAGTAGGGCTTTGGCCAGCAAAAGTGTCTTTATCAGGCTAATTTCAAATATGATAAGAGCAAATGCTTATATGGTCTTAAACAGAGGCTGCTTTAGTCACAGAATGGGATGCCCCGGGCAGGAATCGAGCTGGCAGGGTCCAGTAGTGCTTTGGCCAGCAAAAGTGTCTTTATCAGGCTAATTTCAAATATGATAAGAGCAAATGCTTATATGGTCTTAAACAGAGGCTGCTGTAGTCACAGAATGGGATGCCCCGGGCAGGAATCGAGCTGGCAGGGTCCAGTAGTGCTTTGGCCAGCAAAAGTGTCTTTATCAGGCCTAATTTCAAATATGATAAGAGCAAATGCTTATATGGTCTTAAACAGAGGCTGCTTTAGTCACAGAATGGGATGCCCCGGGCAGGAATCGAGCTGGCAGGGTCCAGTAGTGCTTTGGCCAGCAAAAGTGTCTTTATCAGGCTAATTTCAAATATGATAAGAGCAAATGCTTATATGGTCTTAAACAGAGGCTGCTGTAGTCACAGAATGGGATGCCCCGGGCAGGAATCGAGCTGGCAGGGTCCAGTAGGGCTTTGGCCAGCAAAAGTGTCTTTATCAGGCCTAATTTCAAATATGATAAGAGCAAATGCTTATATGGTCTTAAACAGAGGCTGCTTTAGTCACAGAATGGGATGCCCTGGGCAGGAATCGACCTGGCAGGGTCCAGTAGGGCTTTGGCCAGCAAAAGTGTCTTTATCAGGCTAATTTCAAATATGATAAGAGAAAATGCTTATATGGTCTTAAACAGAGGCTGCTTTAGTCACAGAATGGGATGCCCCGGGCAGGAATCGAGCTGGCAGGGTCCAGTAGTGCTTTGGCCAGCAAAAGTGTCTTTATCAGGCTAATTTCAAATATGATAAGAGCAAATGCTTATATGGTCTTAAACAGAGGCTGCTGTAGTCACAGAATGGGATGCCCCGGGCAGGAATCGAGCTGGCAGGGTCCAGTAGTGCTTTGGCCAGCAAAAGTGTCTTTATCAGGCCTAATTTCAAATATGATAAGAGCAAATGCTTATATGGTCTTAAACAGAGGCTGCTTTAGTCACAGAATGGGATGCCCCGGGCAGGAATCGAGCTGGCAGGGTCCAGTAGTGCTTTGGCCAGCAAAAGTGTCTTTATCAGGCTAATTTCAAATATGATAAGAGCAAATGCTTATATGGTCTTAAACAGAGGCTGCTGTAGTCACAGAATGGGATGCCCCGGGCAGGAATCGAGCTGGCAGGGTCCAGTAGGGCTTTGGCCAGCAAAAGTGTCTTTATCAGGCCTAATTTCAAATATGATAAGAGCAAATGCTTATATGGTCTTAAACAGAGGCTGCTTTAGTCACAGAATGGGATGCCCTGGGCAGGAATCGACCTGGCAGGGTCCAGTAGGGCTTTGGCCAGCAAAAGTGTCTTTATCAGGCTAATTTCAAATATGATAAGAGCAAATGCTTATATGGTCTTAAACAGAGGCTGCTTTAGTCACAGAATGGGATGCCCCGGGCAGGAATCGAGCTGGCAGGGTCCAGTAGTGCTTTGGCCAGCAAAAGTGTCTTTATCAGGCTAATTTCAAATATGATAAGAGCAAATGCTTATATGGTCTTAAACAGAGGCTGCTGTAGTCACAGAATGGGATGCCCCGGGCAGGAATCGAGCTGGCAGGGTCCAGTAGTGCTTTGGCCAGCAAAAGTGTCTTTATCAGGCCTAATTTCAAATATGATAAGAGCAAATGCTTATATGGTCTTAAACAGAGGCTGCTTTAGTCACAGAATGGGATGCCTCACAGCAGACTTAAGATCAGTTCAGTATATATGCACAGTTAGTTACTATAAGCAGCCTGAAAACGCTAACAAAGGCTGGATGAAAAAAAAAAAATCTCCCTGTCAGCCAGCTCCGTTTTTCCTACCTTTCCCTGGCTTTCTGTCTGTCTCCTGTCTGTCTCCTGCCTGTCTCCTGCCTGTCTCCAGCCTGTCCCTGTCTGTCCCTGTCTCCAGCCTGTCTAACTGCCTCAGCTACACAGCGTTCTGTCTGTCTGTCACGAATGCAATAGAGAAATGAGGAAAAGCAAGATGGCCGCCGTTAAATACCGCTGTGTGACGTCACCGGGCTTGCTGGCTGCTGATAGGCTGCATGTGACTGCCCCAGCTTGCACTGGCGCGGGATACATGTCCAGACATGTCCCGTCCGCCATCTTAGAATGCCTGTAATGTAAATGAATGGATGTTAAAGGAAAACTTCGAGTGATCGAATCGCGGGGAAATTCGGATTCGATCCGAATCGAATTTTTCCTGAAATTCGGATCGAATCCGGGTTCGTCCGGATCGATTCGCTCATCCCTAGTTATTATGTTGTGGGGCCCTGGTTAAAGGTGAAATTCAGTGGACTCTTTATAGCTGGACATCTGCTCATGTGTGGGGAGAAGTTCTTAGGGGCACAAGGGGTTGGCGTGCACACTTCAGGTCAAGTCTAATGCTTTTAGGTTAAAATATTTTTTACATGGGTTTTACAGGGCTGTGTAGCAAAATTCATATTAGGTCCCCCAAAGAAGAGCTGTGTCGGCATCAGTGGGGCCATTATAGTCCGGGGTGTTACCACAATACAGAGGCAGCAACAGGGAAGGTGGTGTGTGCTGGGTGACCCAAAAAAGGTTTTGTGTCACTTTAACAATGACCCTGACCTTCTACCTATGGGTTCCTTTCAATACCAATTGTAAACAGAGTGCACCTTTTATCTAGCTCGAATTAAGCTATAAAATTGTTAAGTGTTAAGTGCTCACTTAACTTGGGGGTTAACCTGCCTTCAGTCCATTAGATTACACCCTTTGTGCTTATTACATCCTGGGGACAACCATATCCGGTGAAGCATTTCCAGCATTCTGGCAAACAGGACCTGTCTATAGGAAGAAATAGCAGCAGAGATTGGAGGTTGTGATCTGACTGGAATGCAGGTGTCCAACCAGGCATTACACTCACATAATGCAAAACGATCTTGGGGAGGTGCAGGACTTGGAGGTGCAGAGCCAAAAGATGCTTTGGCGATTCAAAAAAGTCACCTAAAGATGCAGGGCCATAGGAGAGTTCAGAATCGCAAAAAGATTTGGACATGTAGTCAAAAGATGGTTTGGAGATGTGGAGTCGGAACAAGCCGAGTCAGAAGACGGTCTGAACATGTAGAGGGGTAAAATGGCTTAGAGATGTAGAGCAGGAAGATGTAGAGTTGGAATAAGGTTTGTATATGCAGATTCAGAGGAAGCTTTTGACATGCAAAGTTAGAAGAAAGGGCCTTGGACAAGCAGAGTCAGAGGTGCCTTGACCATACAAAGTCAGAAGATGCATGGGACATTAGGGGGATATTAACACCAGGAACATAACTAAAAGTGGTGCAAAGGTAGCGAATACATCGAGGCCTATGAGGTCATAGGAACGCATCTTTGTTTCCTCTGCAAAACAAAATAGCAGGAGGGGAGGAAAAAAAATTACCTTGAAGTGGCATGGGAGCCATGGAACATGTGTTGTAATGTGAGCTCCCCAGCCTTGGTCCTGCTGCTCCTTTGAATCACACTGCACACTGACAGCCACAGGCCATGTACCCTGATCATTAGGCATTTGGGATATTCAGTGCTTTAATGGTATGCTGATTTATATTGGGTTATCTTTTGGCACTAGGTCACTTTATTTATATAGCATATATAGTTGAGGTTTGATAGTTCTTGGGTGGTTGAGGGAAATCATCCTTTACTGGGTGATACTTTAGCACCATATTGGAATGACATTTACTCTTCACAGGAGCAGAGTTACTAACAGTTTTAAAGCAAATCACTCTTAAAACTTGCATTTAAAGTTGTCTCACAGAAAATGCATGGTCTCTTGACAGATCAGTATTGTATGCCGTACATATTAATACAAAGCCTACAGCTCTGTTTGGAAACAGAGAAAAGGGTAGTGGCTGCATCCCCAGTCTCTGTGCAGTTTGAGGCCTCCCAGCTATCTGAATGGGTGAGCACCAGAACATGTCTAAGCCGCTAGATGCTGGGGATGTGTCCATGATCCAGTCATGTGCCGAGGGATGGCCTAAAAAGATCAGCAGTGATCACGGGGGATTTCATACAACAAGGCACCCTAAACTAGTCTGTGCAACTTTTTTCTAAATATGTCCCTTTCATCTTATTTCTCCTATTTGTGTTCACATGGCATCATGTACAAAAAGAAAACACCATTCCTTATTATCTATTTCAGTGTTTAGTAATTGAATTGTATCCAATTTACTAAACCTGGGGCCTCTATTTTAAGATCTGACCAGACAGTCACATTTACTTATGCCTCCGATTAACCATTAATGCAGACCAAAACCCACACCTTTAACTAGTATCCCCCAACTTGCTCCCCTTATGCAGAGTACCTTTTACCAATTTTCACTACTCCTGCTTCACTCCAACCCCATATAATCCTGCCTGTTTTAGCTGTAAAGCTCCACCTCCTCCATTTATTGTTACTGTTGAGTGTGGGAATGATGTCTTTCACTCATGCTCTACTAAAAATAATGACTATTTATAAAATGTTATAGAAATGTTCAAGACATAAATACGCCTAGATAAGGTTAGCCATAGGCTAAAGTAAATGACAATTGATGGTAAGCAACTGTAAAGTGTTAGGGGGGTGCAAACATAAATCAAGCATATAACTAGAACATACATTCAGAGAAAGACATAACGACTGAGTTTTTGCAGGGATCCTATGGGTAAGATATGGTTGCATGATATGTGTGCATTTATTAGTGTAAACTAGGCAATTCATTTTAAATGTACTGGCCAGATATCTCTCAATATTAGTAAAGAAAAAGGTATATATATGTTTTATATTTCTTGCCAAGGAGACAACCAATTAATGTCCCAAGGGGCTGGGCTCCTTGTGGCCTGGCCTTCCAATTAAAATGTCTTTTATTGGCAGTCTACAGCAGTCTACAGAAGTCTACAGAATAGTTTATGGGAACTCTGTAGAAAAGTGAACTGATGGGGGACTCTTATTAGCATATTAATGGTTTTTCAGGCTTATTATAATGTTAATTAACAATAACACAGCAGAACATTTTGCTTCTAAGAAGTCAGGTAGTGTATCAATTGGACTTACCTCAGTACACAAGGCTAAATATAGCTTTAAAAGCCAGGATAATACAGTAAAAGTATTAAAAAAAACCTTGTGGTGGTGCAGAGAAGGGCAACTAAATAAAAAGCGCATCAGTTTTTTTAAAGAGAAAGGCTAGTTTATATTCCTCTTTTTTTTTGCTGTCTGTGAAGATTAAGTTTTAGCAGTCTACAAGAGCTTTACTTCCTGTCTCTGCCAGCCGAATAGGAAGAAAGGCTATTCGAATTACATCAAATAAATCAATAAAATATCCAATTTAGAAAATTGCCACCCCCGTGTTACAGAAGACAGAGCCTGTTTTATCAATGGAAGATGTTGTGGTTAATCTCTAAGAGCAAACATGTATTTTTACTATAATGTAGCCAACTAGCTGAAAAGTCACCCGAGCAATCTAAACTAAACTCAGAACTAGATTATTTATACTTGGTCCAGCTCTGAGCTTAGCCTAGATTGTATAAGTAGCTTTGGTCCCCAGTCTAAACAATTCTAGGTGGCTTTAAAGTAATGAGGTGGGCATAATAGACCTGGTGGGTTATTTATTAAAATGTAATGAGCTTCTTTATGCTGAATAGCTTTACAAGCCATCCATGGGAAATCAAAAAGATAGAGACAGGGTACATTCATGTTGACTTATCTGAGCTCAGTCGCTGCAGCCAACTGCATGGGACAGTTTCACCACAGGTGCTGGGAGCAGGTAAGAAAAAGTGAAGTTGCAGTTAACACCCCCCTCTACGCCTACTGTGATTAACACCCTTTTTTGTAAAACGCTGTTGGATCACTTTAATGCTGGACATTTTTGGAACTGGTTTGGAAAATATCTGCACCTCCTCTTGGGAACTCCACCACCACAAACAGGTACAGGTGCAGAGGATCGAAAAAGTTGCATTTGTACAACTGGGTGGAGAGGCTCTCCAGTCTATATGGAATATCTAAATCAAAAATAGAAAGCAGTATGCCAGCACTTCCTTACAAGATCCATTTATTGATTCCTTTTAAAAGCATCCAGTGAGCGAGGAACAGACAAATATGGCCCAACCCTGCTACATGTTTCAAAAGTACATAGCCATCTTAGTCATGCATGCGCTGCCAAATGTGAACTACAATTAAAAAGAAGTCTCTCACCTGCTATTCGGTTATTGTAACTATTGATTGGCTTCAGATCCAAGCCATAGCTAGATTCCACCAAAATCTTGCCGATTCACTACAGTTCGCCCCATTCCAAATACCGGCAAAATCCAGGTGGGAATTTTCCACATGCCACTGTCAAAGCTGCAGGTGGCATGCTGGCCATCATTGCCAGGTGAATTGCTATTGGGGTACCTTGGACCCTTTACCAGTTCACAAACAGTTAAAAATACATTTTTTAAATTAAAAAAACAAATTAACATTTAACTGGATAAGGGATCTAAGGGACTATGCCAGTTTGTAGGTTGTGTGGTTGCTATTGTATTAAGGAGTCCAGGTACTGAGAACTCTCTGGCTAGGGGGCTTCCAAACTGGATTGTCCCCGCTCTGGCTTACTAATTCTAACCTGCGTTCCTGAGGCATTCCAGTTTGGAATGCCCGGTCTGAGCCCTTTATAATGGGGAACACTTCAGTGAAACATGTCTCCTGTTGGATGAGCTGCGGATTTGTGCATATGTGTAGTTATTTACTGACCCCAGCAGACACAGGTTCACCAGAAAAAAGTGATTATCATTCCAATAAAAGGCATAAGTTAGGTTAGTTTAGTGTCCAGTTGAACCGGGGCCCAGTCTGGCATTTACTTGGGTTTAGGGGGGGGAGGAGTAGATCTTCAGGCCCCGGTGAGGCCTATATCAAACACAGTACAACCTTGTCCAGAGGGTGGGAGCAAGACAGCTGTGCAATCTAGCACCACAAAAACATTAAAACATAAGTAAAATATCTATTGCATATTTATTAGCCGTACTTGAAAAACTTACATGACACTGGATTGAATAAAACCAGAACAGTAAAAAGGTACAACGATTTAGAGACCAATGTTTTGTCCCTGTACTAGATCCCATGAGGTCACTGGCCACACTGTATTTATTTAAATGCTATGGGCCCTGACCACACCATGAATCAACTGATTGGGCTGTTAGCGAGTTAATAAACACAAGTCGAATGCTATTTATTGCAGGTTTCCTGGAACATACAGTACACATTTGTGCTTGACTCATACTTGTACCAAGTCTATACTTGTGTCCCTAAAGCTTGTGGTTTGTATTTATAAGCTTTTAATACATTTGGGTTTAAGAATGTTGGCCAAGTATTTTTAGATTTTGTTCTTTTGAATTCTCTAGTTACTTATCCAATCAAATTAAAATTAGGTGACAGATGGAGCAAGGTGCTTATAGACTAATGA
Organism: Gastrophryne carolinensis; assembly: GCA_027917425.1. Classification (NCBI taxonomy): domain Eukaryota; kingdom Metazoa; phylum Chordata; class Amphibia; order Anura; family Microhylidae; genus Gastrophryne; species Gastrophryne carolinensis. Next base: position 422,427,579 of record CM051236.1, on the reverse strand, counting down.
CACAGTCAATGCAATGTTCTTGGGAATTAGCCTCTGCTTTCTATTGCTGCTTGATTTCATAAACAATTACTTAGCAGCAAGAAGCTTCTTTGGTAACAGAGGCTCATTTCCGGAACCATAGCAGGGATCTCTACCAGCACCCATGAGCCCCATTTTCCAAGTTGTTGGATTGCAAGTGCCTACTCAAGCCATGGGAGCAGTTATTTCAATCAATTTGTGGAACTCAAAATGTATATGCATATATTTAGTTCTAAGAATCCATGTTGGCTTATGCTACCCTCTGCTAATTCTGCTGCCTCCTGGAGTAGAGACCTGGACAGGTCTAGCATCTGGAATCAGTCTTCACTGCAGCCTATTGCTACTAGCAACCATATACCACAACAATATACAAGATGAGAGTAGTGAGTCCTGTACTTACAGAACACTGAGTGTGAATGAGCACCCGCACTTCAGCAGTGGTCATAGCAGCAGTGTTCTGTGTGTACAGGGATCATTTCTCTCTTTTTGTAGATCTTGGAGTACAGACTTGGTGTACGGCTGCCAATAGCAACATATTGCTGGTAGTGAAAACTGCTTCCATTAAACAAACATTTAATAACATGAGACTCACGTAGCTGACACTTTCCCTAATTAAAAAAAATTAAAAAAATACAGACCAATCTTCATGAGTGATCAATCTGACCGGGTCTTCTCATCACCCAGGGGGGCTCTGATCACCACAGGGTGGGTATACTTACATGAATGCTGTCCCTGATTTGGCTTCCGGTGCCGCCACCGCCTCTCAGGCCTGCGTGCGCTGAAATCCGAGTGTTTGTGTCAATGTGCGCTGACACCCGAGAGGCAGTGGCGGCACTGAAAGCCAGAGAGGGGACAGCATGTAAGTATACCTTTTTTTCCCTGGGTTTTTTTCTGCCATTGCCATTGTTAATGGGAATGGGAGGCGGGAATGCCACACTGCCTATACGGGGAATGGGATGGGGATGCCACACTGCCTATGGGGAATGGGAGGGGGGATGCCACACTGCCTATGGGGAATGGGAGGGGTGCCATACTGCCTATGGGGAATGGAATGGGGGAATGCCACATTGACTATGGGGAATGGAAGAGGGAATGCCACACTGAATAAGGGGATGGGGGAATGCCACACTGATTATGGGAATGGAATGGGGGAATGCAACATTGCCTATGGGGAATGGAAGAGGGAATGCCACACTGAATAAGGGGATGGGGGAATGCCACACTGCCTGTGGGGAGGGGTGCCATACTGCCTATGCGGAATGGAATGGGGGAATGCCACATTGCCTATGGGGAATGGAAGAGGGAATGCCACACTGAACAAGGGGATGGGGGAATGCCACACTGCTTATGGGAATTGAATGGGGGAATGCCACATTGCCTATGGGGAATTAAGGGGATGGGGGAATGCCACACTGCCTGTGGGGAATGGGGGGAATGCCACACTGCCCATGGGGAGTGGGATGGGGAATGCCACACTGCCCATGGAGAATGGAGTGGGGGGGATGCCACACTGCCTGTAATGGGGTGTTTTAGCACAACATCTGGTTTAGAATATTTATTTTCTTATTTTCCTCCTCCAAATCCTAGGTGCGTCTTATGGGCAGGAGAGTCTTATAGGGCGAAACTACGGTATATAAAAAAGAATTGGGCCCAGCACTGACCACTGTGGTACTCCACAAGTAACGTTAACCCAATCTGCACCGCTTATAACCTCCCTGTGTTTCCAACCATTAAACCAATTATTCACCTATGTACATACATTTCCCCGCAGTCCAAGCATGCTCTTCCTTTGTACCGGTATTTTATGTAGCACACTATCAAATGCTTTAGAAAAGTCAAGATATATGATATCCAATGACTTACCCTGATCCAGTCTTGAACTTACATCCTCATAAAAACTGATGAGGTTTGTCTGGCAGGAGAGTTTCCTCATAAATCCATGGTAAGGAGTAATAAGCTCACCTTCACAGAGATACTTCACCACACCATCTCTTAGAAAGCCTTCAAGAAATGATTCCACCACAGATGTTAAACTTACCATAAAAAAATTAGCTTGTTTATTTTTTTTTTTAAATTGGATACATAATTATTATGAAAGAACAGAAAAATGACATTCCATATTAAAGCCAAAACTCTGCCAAAAAAAACAATATATCATTTTTCTGGGAATTCCTGCAAAAATCACAGTTAAACATACCGCAAAATGGTAAAAAATGACCTATCAACAGGGTGACAAAGGGGTCGATTTAGGGTCATGTGAGAGTTCTATGAACTATTCAGTTTCATTGTCTACCAGGTGTAAATTTTCATCTGGCTCTGAATCATCTCCAAGGTAGAAAGTGAATGGCAATTTTCTCTCCCAAAAAACAGTTTGGGGTTTTTACAGCAGGCTCTGAATCAACCCCAAAAACTCAAGTAGACTGGCTGATAAAAGGGTTAAAAGTACCTATGCATGTTGGGTATTGTTCTAGTCGGGGGAACTTGGGTTTTCAGATTTAGCTTGTTTTTTCTTGTTTGCATAATCATGTTTTAGTAAAATGTGTTTTCTGTATTTTTATACATTTTTTTAGGGAAACCCTGTGCAACTAAAGATCTAGAGGAGGTGTGTTCAGAAAGATGTGCCCACTCTAACAAGCTGGGTACACCTAGAAAGCTTAATGTGTGTACTTTCAGAGAATATATGGTTTGTGGGGGTAATTAGGGTTATTATGGTTAAAAATTGCAAGGTGTGCACTTTGCAGAGCTGAAATTTTTAAGTAAAATTATCCTTTACTTTGCGGTGATTGGCAACCCTACCCTACCCTCTGTTTGGGGGACCTTGCTGCTTCAGATTTGTTGCAATTTGTTTTTGAAAATGTGGCTTTAATTTTGCTTTTTAATACTTTTTTCTAGGAAAACCCTGTACAACCAAATAATTAATTGAGGAATTACTTTCATAAAACTGCACCCACCTCAACAAGCCTGGTACGCCTAGAAAGCTTGAGGTGTGTACTTCCAGAGAATATATAGTTTGTGGTGGGGGGATCAATTGTAAAGGGTCCTTTTTCTGCCATAGTAGATGTATTTTATCTGAAAATCTCCTAAAGCACTTTTTCAGTTTGGGGGAGTCTCCTGGGCAGGAAAGGATATCTTCCAATACATATGTGGCCCCATTGTAACCGGGAGAAGTTGGGCTTTTACATGCAATAAGATTTTATTGAAAAACTTACATTTTTTATTACAAAAATAAATTTTTTCCCTAAAAAATTTATCGAACACCCGTTTATAATACATCCATGCATTCTTTTGTGTTAATTACTTTATACAGCTTAGTATCATCTGCAAAGATTGAGACTTTACCGTACCCAATGTCATTAATATATATATTGAAGAGAATTGGTCCCTTGTGGTACTTCGCTAGTAACGGTGACCCAATCTGAGTATGTAGTGTATATAACCACCCTTTGCTTCCGATCATTAGGCCAATTTCTCAGCCGCACACATTTTCCCCCAGTCCAAGCATTCTCACCTTTGTACTAGTCTTATATGTGGCACAGTATAAAATGCTTTAGAAAATTCTAGATATAGGATATCCAATGACTCCTCCTGATCCAATCTTGAACTTACCTCCTCATAAAAGCTGATTAGGTTTGTCTGGCAGGACTGATTCCTCATAAATCCAGGCTGATATGCAGTAATAAGGCCATTTTCACCAAGATACTCCAGGATAATATCCCTTAAGAAACCTTTAAACAGCTTGCCCACAGATGTTAAACTTACTGGTCTGTATTTCCCAGGTTCCCCCTTAGGCCCCCTTTTGAATATTGGCACAATTGCTAAGCATCAATCCCTCGGAACAGCCCCCATAATTATTGAATCTACAAATAATAGATATAATGGCTTGTCTATTACTGTACATAACTCCCTTAAAACCAGGCGATGTATGCCATCTGGTCCTGGGGATTTATCGATTTTTATCTGCTTGAGGCGGCGCTGCACATTTTCCTTGGTTAGACCAGTGACATGTAATGGAGAGTTTGGGTTATTGCTCTGCATTTCACCAGGCATATCACATACTTTTGTGAATATGGAAGCAAAGAAGATGTTTTGTACATTTGCTTTCTCCTCATTCCCCTCTATAGGTTTCCCCTTCTTGCTTTTCAGGGGGGCTCACACCCTCAGGTTAGTATCTTTTACTGTTTATGTAGCTAAAGAACATTTTGGTGTTAGTTTTACTCTCTCCGTCTTTCTGTCTCCAGCTTTGCTGCCCTTATCTGTTGTTTACATACTTGTTTATTTTCTTCTTTATATTTTCTTAACGCTTCCACTGTCCATTCCTGCTTTAAACGTTTAAATGCCTTTTTTGTTGTTTATTGCCCCCTAACCTTTTTGTTTAGCCACACTGCTTTACTGATTTTTCGAACCCTTTTATTCCTGTAAGATATATATCTACCACAATGGAAATTGAGGATTTCTTTGAAAGTATCCCATTTACTGTCCATGCTTATGTTTTTAAGGACATTCCCCAGCCAATGCAGTTTAGGGCATCTCTTAGCTGGTCAAACTTTGCCTTTTTGAAGTGCCGCATTTTTGTGGCTCCATGATAAGGCACCCTAGTGACTGCTAAGTGGAAATTATTAATATTATGATTACTGCTTCCAAGGTGTTCCCCAACCTGTACCTTTGTTACTTTGTCTGGTACATTGGTTACTAAGTCCAATATGGCTCTCCCCCTTGTTGGAGCTTGTAGTAATTGGGAAAGCTAACCATCTTTGGTTTTAGATAAAAAATCTTTTACTTTTATGAGATCCACAGGTTTCAGCGTCCCAGTCTATATATGAGTAACTAAAGTCCCCCATAATAACTACTTCATTTAATTTAGCGGCTATATCTATTTGCCTTTTTATGTGGATTCAGATATATCTGGAGGCTTGTAGCAAACCCCCATCAGTATTTTATTTTTGTTTCTCCCTCCATGTATTTCTAACCATACAGACTCCACATGGTCATTTCCCTTACATATATCCTCCCGCAGAGTGGGCTGTAGAGAGGATTTTACTATTAAGCAGACTCCACCCCCTTTGCATTTTTTACGGTCCTTCCTAAACACACAGTAGCCCTGTGGAATTACTGCCCAATCATAGCTTTTATCCAGCCAGGTCTCTTTTACCCCCACTATGTCATATTGTTCTTCTGTTATCAGTTCTAGGTCATCTATTTTATTTGTCAAGCTTCTAGCATTTGTAAGCATGCATTTCAAATGCTTATGGTGATTTTGTATATTGTCCTTATTCCTGCTAGATGTGCTAACCCCTCCCCCTCTCCACCCCAGTTTCATGTCTACACCCACTGTTACTTTCGTTCTTAACTTCCCCTTTATAACTGCTTATACCCTGTACCCCCCCCCCCCCCAGTGCTTAGTTTAAACACTCTTCCAACCTTTTAGCCATCCTCTCCTCCAGAACCGATGCACCCTCCCCATTGAGGTGCAACCCATCCCTGCCAAAGAACTTGTAGCCCACTGTGAAGCCAGCTCAGTACTCCAAGAACCCCAACACCTCCCTTTTACTCCAATATTTGAGCCACCTGTTTGTCCCCCTAATCTCCTGTTTCCCCTCTGGGGTGGCTTAACTTCAAGAATAGTTAAGTTAGAAAAGAAAAGTTAATGCAGTCCTCAAGAGTTTTTTTGAGCCTTGTCACCAAATAGCACATTGTTAAGCAGCTGAGTTACCAGAGGGTAATAACCGCAATGGAGTCTGGTGGTTCTGCAAGTTGGGACTCAGCAGTTAAAATAGTGAGTGCCCTGGATAGGTGCGGTCAGAGAGAATCTTCTTTGCCCTAGCTCTATAGCTTTGGATCTTTCTTTGAAGAGCTCTTGAAGAGATGCTAAGGAAGTACTGATGATCTTATCTGCAGTTTTAATTCTCCTTTTAGCCTATATCTGTTTTGTTCCCCCCTCCCCCCTTAGTCAGGCAGCGCATGATGGACCCTTGGACCCTAGCACTGCTTTGTAGACTAAACCTAGCAGTTTTTGGGACTATCCAGTTTTTAAGCTGGCTTAGAAAGAACAACCTTTGCTGTATTTGCCTTGGAGTGATGGGAAGGTTGTCGGTTAGAGTCAATGTTTTGTGTTCTGCATATTATTATATAAAAGCTGAATGAAAAGGGGGGAGGGAATTCATCCTCACGATTGCTTCCCTCCAGCTGTGGGTACGCACACCAGCTATTCAGATAGGCCGGAGGGATCTCGGGGGTGCTGGGTTCGCTGAAGTTTTGACATCCTAGTGGTTGGTGTTAGAGCCAAGCATTTACCTGTCCGCACACTTCAGAGTATGAAAACATCATTGTGGAAACACAGACTAACATGCTTAGGGCCCCCCCCCTGATATGCCTTGCGGCAGCATATTGCAGCTTGTTGTGGTCAGCGAAGCTTAAGGTTCAGTTAAGGGTTAACTCAGCGGTTCAGTCTGGCTCACTGGCAGTAGAGTGTCAATTAAGCAACTGCTGTGCAGCCCGGCCTTCCAATCTCCAATTGGTCAGCAGACACATAAAGGTGTCCAGGCTTCAGCACACTGCCTGTGATAGCGTCTAGCTTGTGGTATGTTATGCTGTTGGTTTATTTCCTGCTGACTGGATTTGTTGCTTTGCATCCGGACTAAGCTTTTGCCTGACCCTTTGGATACTGCAACTCTCTGATTTACGACTTTGACCTTTGGCTTCCCCTGGACTTCAGCTTTATTTACTCCTTCTGTCAAGACACTGGTAGGACTGATAATCTGTTGCAGACCTGGCTTTGACTTCCCCTGTGTACTGTTAGTTTTGCCCTGTTGTACATCAGCCTTAGCGGCCTCAGGTGCCATCCTTTGCACCCTTTAGTCCTGGGGGCAACCGTGTTCGGGCAGGCGTTTAATGTCTCCTGGCAAACATCTGCTTGACTATAGGTGAAGATGGCGGTGTTAGATTGGGGGTTGGCATCTGAACTTAGGCTGGTGATCAGCTGGGCATTACAGTTGGATTCTAGCTGGTGGTTGAGCCTCTTGAAACAGTGATCACCAAAGGGTGGATAGTTTCTAAACAGTTTTGAATTAAACCCATCCTCAGCCTCCATAAATACAAGACATTTGTGTAGGGATAGGATTTTTTTATAATCCTTTAATTTTTTTACCTTGCAGCCTTAAGAAGCTCTTTAATTGAAACCAAAAATCTGATTGATTGACCTTGCCAGCTGCTCCATTTTTTTCTTTTTTAATCTTTTAAATTAAACACAATCTCTAATCACCGATCTAGCCTCTGTTATAATTCTTAAAGTAAATGTGGCTGATGCCATGTGATCGGCAGACACATCGGGGACTGCTCGTCACCGCTCTTCCGCCATCAGCCAATCCTTTTCTGGAATAGCTGCACATTCCGCATGTAGAAAAACACTATTTAGCTCCAGCCTCACTTGAAAGATTACCACATGCACTAATTAGGACTCCTGCTATGATTAAAAAGACATTTCAAATTAAAAGCACCATACAGCAGGACTGCAGAAGAGAACGGCTCTTCATGAAGCCAGCGGGAAATGTGTTTTTATTTTTCCTTAGAGCTGTGATAGAGCAGACAGCTGGTGCAGACACAGGGGTCAACCCAAGTACGACACAAGGGGAGAATGCTGAGGTCTAATGGTGAAAGCAAGGTCACTTTGAGAGTATCCTGGACTCCCATCCACCCAGTCACTACTTTTAAGCTTTCTTTTTTTTTATAAAAAAATGAATGTGTGTACAGACATTATTATTTGGAAGCTAAGAAGATAGTCTAAAGCTTTTATGAAATACAGAGGGGGGGTGTTTTCATTCCTTTACATACTTTTGTTAGCTTGTACTGTTAACTTTACTTAAAGACAATTATCAGGCAAAAAAATCACTCACCTTCTGTCCCACCTAGACCATTACTCTTAGGCTGCAGCTCTTACCTGAGTGCTGGGTCCATGTCCCTCACTGTCCGTCTGATTATGTGTCTCTTCCTGCTTCTCTGACATGAAGATGCCCCCTGCCATCAGTCACTGTGAGCTGGCACGCCCCTCCCCCCTCCATTCACTGCAATGGAAAAAGGCACTGCAAAGGGAGAACCTAAAGAGACGCATGATCGGGCGAGCGGCAAGGGACAAGGATCCAGCATTCAGGTAAGAGCAGCAGTCCTGGGCTAGGAGCGATGGTCTGCATGGGACAAAAGACAAGTCTAGCAATTTTTAATTTTTGCCTGATAATTGTCTTTAAAGAGAACACACTCCAAAATTGTGGTTACTTTTTTGTCAGTGTAGGCTGCAGGCACATTATATATAGCAAAGCACCAAGATTTTATTAACATTTCAAACAGTTTAGGCACCACAGGAGTCAAATAACCTTGGTAAAAGGTATAGAAGCCTAAAGTGATGTGAAAGGGAATTTGCTGGTGCTGTAGGAGCAGCCAAAGCTGTAGAGCGATGGTTGACGACGACATTCCCAAAGCCCCCCAAGTTTATGGAAGACCCTGGTCCCCTTCAAGTATGTAGGAAAAACTGTGTTTACATTACAAGTAGTCAACAGTAGGAGTAAATGATTGCCTTAACATTTTGCTTACCCACTATACAGTGGTGTAACCAAATGTGATGGGGTCCTGGTCCAAACATTAGATGGAGCCCTGTCACTTCTCATACAGTTTTTGTCATTTAATTTAAACCGGACCTTCAGCGTGATTTAATGAAAAGCCCAAACTCTTAAAAAACGGTTCCCCAGCATCTAAAATTAATATTTTTTACATTTTTAGTCACTAACTTATTATTCTTTCCCCCACTGGGCTGCTACTCTGTTCAGGAATTTAGGATACGGGTGCCGCCATCTTGACTCAGAAGCATCACACTTATTGAGGAGAGGAGAGTGGGATAAGGTACAGGGGGGCGGGTTATAGCTGTGCTTTGCTCAGCAGGTCAGGTAAAGGTCAGCAGTCCCAGAATGCAGAGCAGCACAGTCAGGAGGCACTTCCTGTTTGCAGGCTGCCTGATAAGATGGCGGCTTCCATAAGCCACCATCTTGGATGTTTAAAGGCTCATACCATGCACTAGATGCAGGTAGGATGATTTTTAATGTGAGCAATCTGTATGTACAGGGTGTGGGAAACATATAAGATAGACTCTTATTCAGAGTGAAGGTCCGCTTTAAGTGGATGCACCTAGACCACAAATGGTGCTTCTTTTCTCTAACTGATACCAATTTAGCACAAATCAATAAATCAGGTGGAGGCGCAACAAAGATGCCCCCCAGCATTCTGGGCCTTGGTGTGGTTGCATCTTCTGCACTCCCTATAGTTACGCCCCTGCCATTAATCAGGGGTTTTCAACCAGTGATACTAGTATCATTAGTGGTACCCGAGATCCTATAAAGTGGTTTTCAACAAGGCTGTGTGTCCTGTCCCCCAAACTGATCTGCTGCCATTTAAACTTTTACCCAAACCCAGTTTGCTCCATAAATAAAATACTTCCCTAAAAGGAGAAAATGCCATTTATGTACATTTTGTGTTTCATATAGTTTAAATGGTAGTATTGACCTGAGTTGTAGGTAACTGACAACCCACCATATATGTGATCTGCGTGGAACTTGAGATAGAAAATAGAAAGCAGTACTTGATGAAAAAAATAGGTTAGCGAATGCTCTATTTTCTTTCAATGACTGTTAATAAATATACAAAACAACAAACAGACATTTAATGCAGATCCTTTGCTGTTTTGTTAAATTGTACAAATCCTAAACAAAAAAAGAAATCTTACCATACCAATACTGCATTTATCTAAGAACAAAACAAAATAAATTATATAATTTCTCTCTAACCTCTAAGCCCCCTCTCAGATCCAGCTCCTCCATCTTGTGCATTTCCCCCATTTCATTGAAATAGTGTTGTTTATTTAATAGTATATTTGTTAATTTTTCATTGACCATTAGCCAATTTATTTTCCCAAAAGGAATATTTTGTTCTCTCTGTAGTGACACAATAGTTTAGCTTATCCCTCCTTCCTCTATCATTCCCAATAGGGCAACCTTAGGGTCACATTGACAATCATTTTTTTTTGTATTACTTTCCTTAGCAGTCTAAAAACTTTAGTTTCTGACCTTTTGGCAGAGCCACCATATATATACCATTCATCCCCAACCAATTTATTATCCAAGTAAAGCGTCCTACTCCGTATAAGCCTTTCTTAAACCACCATTCATAGTCCCATTTTGTCCCTTGTTTGAACTTGGGGTTCCCAAAAACAGGTGTGTGGGGCCCATTTAGAAATCAAGGATTCATATCTAGAAGCCCTAGTTCAAATTGACCCCAACACCACTGGACAAGCAAACAACTGCCTCTGTTTTCTAGGGACCTGGGAATAAAGCTTCCAGTGGCATCTCCTTACTAGCATTTGATTCCATTTTCAATCAAGTTGGGATGGCTTTCTGTCTATAAATACTTGAGATTTGATCTATCCTGGTTGCTAAATAATATTACATAGAATATTTAATATTATTTAATATTAAGTCTGCGCCCCCAGTTCTCCCTGGTTTTAGGGGTGTAGAGTGTACCTTTATTTAGTCTATTACTGTCATGCCCCGTGGGACATCCGCCTTCTAGGTAAGCCCCCAACCCCCAATCTCCGCTGCCGGGGCGCTTTACACGCCTCACTGGACACGGTTGCCCCCAGGACTTCGTAGCACAAAGGATGAGGGCTTACAGGGGCGAAGACAGGTGAACCAGAGGCAAGACTGGGCAATGTCGGGTAAGCCGTGGTCATAAACTGGGAAGTCAGTCCTTAACTAGCGCAGCACCAAAGGGAAAGACAAGAGAGGAGTCGAGGTCAAGCCAAAGGTCAATCCGGGAGGTCACGGGTACACGGCACATAGGATGAGGCAGAGACGAGGTCAGGGTACAGGCAGGAGTCTCTCCAGGTGGGATGGTCAAACAGAACGAGGTCAGCAACGGAATAAAGCAGGAAATCTCAGGCACAAACACACCCAGCTAATCGCTATCACGGGCACTGATGCACTGGAGGGGTAAAACCTATATAGGGCTGAACAAGACAGGATTGGACAAGGGGAGTGTGTCTGATTGGTGCACTATACAATCTCTGGGCAGTTTAACCCTGAAGGGCATTTCACACAGAATACACGTTGGACTCATTGTCCCTTTAATTCAGCCTCCGGCAGCCACGCCGTGTGCAGCGCCACCGGAGTTGTGCTTGTGCGTGCAAGCACGTGCAGAGAAGCTGGGGATGCGGCAGCGAGAAGAGGAGGTGGCCGTCCGAAGACGCCTCAGGACTGGACCCTAGGTAGGTTCACCATGACAATTACCCTTCCATATGAATTGTATTAGAGATCTTCCAAGTCTACCTGAATGAGAAGTGTTCTAAAATAATAGTATTGGGTAATAGTTTGGGTAAGAAGTCAATCTTACTGGCTTCTCCCTATCCAAGAAATCTAGCCATTAGAGAAGTCAAGAAAGGACATATTTGTGTAGGGCAGATGGTCAGTTTTGATGTATCTGCACATTAGAATGAGGGTGGATATATCACATATGGCAGTTATGCTGGTCCTGTATATCCTGCAAATTATGCATCATGAACAACGATGCTGGATCAAGGGGTGCTATTGACTTTTTAACAAACACTCCAACAGCTGAATGTGATAATGCATTTCAGGGCTATCGGCTTTGGGAAACTCTCACAGCCACCTCCATAATGTATAGTGTGTTCTGATGAAGAATAAGTTGCCTAAGAAACAAATTAGCACTTTTACTGTTAGTAAAAAGAAAAAAAGCTGTCAATAACACTCTCGACCCAGCATCATCATTCACAGAACATCGCTTAAAGGGTATCTGACACATACCGACTGAACACCAATATACATATGTGTGTTTGCTTGGCAGCTTTAACATATGATGTTTAACCATACCTATACAATAATTACCTTTATACCCAATGACTAATCATTTTTGTCAGGGCTAATGTTCTGTATGATTTATTACTGGTCTCTATACCACATTTAAAATTATAGATCTGCCAGGGAGTACATCGTGCCACCTGCCAGGGAGGTGAAATATAAATTGAAACACCTAAAACCAATAGTTTGGTTCAGTTGTCCTATTAGGACCATTGTAACAACATAATAAATACACCAATAGTGTATTGGTTGCTCCTGCTCTCACCCCTCAGAAGTGATGTGGTGAACCACGTAGCACATGGGTGCCGCAGCGAGTTCTTTCTACACTATCGATGAAATTAGTCTCATTTTACTTGACATAATGACTAGTAATGATCCGGTTTAGAAACCCTCGGGCCAGATAGTCCCCAGTATCCATCACTTGCTACTCTTAAACACCAGTCCCCAAAATGAGTGAACAGGTATAGGGGCAGGGCCGGATTATGACAGGGGCACAAGGGGCGTGACCCCGAGGCCTCCACCACTTACCCTGCAAAGGGGGCCTCCGCCAACCTTTGGGTTATGGTCTGGTCCAGGAGGCTTTTCAGTCTTTGGTCTGACGGGCTGGGGGGCCGTCATAGAAGCTATCGGCAGCAGTGGGGGGCACCGCTTCTGGGCAGCCAAAGCCACCACAGGGCAGGACGGAGAGTCTAGAGCAACAAAGATGCCGTCAGCACCGTAACAGTGATGGGTGGGGGCAGAGCTGTCAGTCGGCGGCAGCACATAAGCCACCAAGCTCAGCCACTCGCAGCTCAATGCAGGGAACTGTTTTCTGCTGGACCAGCTGGGCTATTACACTATCCCCCTGCCCAGAATCGCAAAGCAGGAGTTCCTGAGCAGCACGCACCACACAAGGGTGGAACAAGGGACTCAATCTTACGTTCCAATAAGTAGGTGGGTGCCAGACAACCACCAATTAGTCACTTTGCTGGACTATTATTTAAAGGTAAAAATACTGTATCCGGGGCCTCCACCAGATTTTGTGCCCAGGGGCCTCCACCACACTTAATCCGGCCCTGTATAGGGGACTCTTGGAACTCTTACCGGTTCACAAACAGATTTCCTGGAAATCCCCCTCCATGTCCCTTTTTTCCAGTGACATCATTAGATTCCACAAAGGTTCCTTCTGTGGTATAAAAGACTTGGTCAGAATTAGCTTGGGTGGATGCCAACGAAGGAGAAAAGGGGACCAGTGTGTCCCCATCACTACAGATGCAGCAGCAATAGCAATAGTGGCTCCCTGCCAGCAGCACACCAGCACTTACCAGACAAGTAGGGAGCCCCCAACCTAGCTGACCTGCAGATAGCATAGGAAACAGATGTAGCAAAAAGCAGTGGTGGCAGGGCGGGCTTTAGGGTGTGCAAAGTGTGTGACCGCACAGGTCATTCAAGGGGAACAGCTCACATTGGGATCTGTAGACCGGAAGCTGGGTGAAACTAAGGATTCATTCGGAGGGTCTCTTGGTGGGTTTTACCTGTTTCTGCTGGCTCTCTGTTTTGCGGAATGGGGCTGTTTCGGGGATAATTTGACCCATATCTTGTTATCTGAAATGGGGAGAATTGCATCAAATCATCAAGATCCATGTCAAATCTAGCTTCAGCCCCGATCTGAAGCCCATCACTAAAATGACAAGGCTGACTTTTATTAGTAGAAGATAAATAGACTTCCAGCCACATCACGCATCTGCTTGGCAATGGTATATGGATTTAAAAGTAATATTTAATGTAAAGGATTTTGTAAATAACTTTTCAAGAACCTCACATTCCACATGATATGCAGAGCAAATGAAAGTTTTTCCATCACTGTTCATAGTGCACTGGGAAACACAGGGTTAATGATGATCTTCCATATTTAATGCAAGGCTTATGCACATTTAATTCAGCAGCACTAGACTGCAACAAATGTATATCTGACATATGCAGTTGTCGAGCAGAAATGGAGAAAGCAGGTTGTTTTGCCAGCATCTCAGTGATGTAAGCATGAAGAAAAGTCTTTGACATGAGCTTTAAATGGTTTAAATATAGCCTACAAGAACTGTGCAATGGGAACACAAGAAGCCGGCTAGGCTCCGCTTATGATAACAATCCTGCTCTGTTATCGCATCATGTGATGGATACTAATGCACATAGGTTGCCTTTTCCCATGGGCTCTTCTCCAGGTGATCCTATACTGGAACAAGTATGGTTTTCCCTGTTTGCAGTCTATTTGTAAGAGACTTTTGTATGAGAAGATTTCCATTATAACCATATCAATTATTATAGAAGTGGTTTGGGTTTTGATATCATGAGATGGTAGCAATCACTAATGGTACCATGGTCACATTTTTCAAAGCAACTGTCCAGGCATAGATTTAAAGAAGTGTGCTTACTTCCTAGCTCATTTGCTCTTTTTCTGTATACCAACAACCATATTTCATCTGGGGATTCAGGTACTGACATTTGTAGATGATGCCACTATAATTTGGCCCAAAAAAGACAAAAAAAACCCAAAAGAGAACAACCCTATATTAAACACAGTGGGAATGGTGGCAAAATCCATCTATAATTCTTTACACTTATGGAGAAACAGTGAAGATGACAAGATTCCTTGGGCACAAACTCACCAGAAGCTTAAAATAGAGGGCAAGCAACAAAGTGATGTTAAAGAAAGTCCAGAAGAGGCACCTGAAACCAATCATGGCCAGAGTGTCCTGAAGCCCCCATCAAGGAACAGCACCTTACCCTGCTTACTGAGCAGGTGTAAGAAAATTAATTATTTCTCCTGCAGGTCCCTCAAGTTGTGTGACCGATAGTGTGTGCACAATGTCCCTCCAAAGGCCTTTATTCAGGTCAGACAGGCCAGGGTGCTGCTCTGCCCCTTTCCCTGCCACTGTTTGCCAGCGTGTGAGGGAGGGAAAAGGTTACCTGCACCTACCCCCCACTGTTACCAGACACCAAGCGGGTGTCAGACAGTGGGGTAAGGAGGTGTGGAGGGGTCACACATCGCTCTGCCCTGTGCCCCGCCACTGTTTGCCAGTGGGAGGATAGGGGGTAACCACATCCATCACCCACTCTGGAGGCTAGAGCGCCGGCGCTATACGCTACAAGGCACTACCTGTCGCTATTCTTTGATGAATAAACCCCTAAGGCTGCATATTGCAAACGAGAAACAGTAAAGAAAGGGGACAAATATTTAGGTGTTATTTATTTATAGGTGCTTATTCCAGGTCACCTCCAGTGTTTTTCAAAATGTTTAGTCCCAGATGTTCTATTTACCCCTTTCTTCCGGTCCTGCTTTGCATATTAGTGCTTAATAATTGTGCTACTAATTTTATTTTATTTTCTCTTAATCTTTGGGGCCCGATGTCAACCTTTTTGGTATTTTTATCATTAAACATTTAGAGATTTGTCAACTTCTAATAACTGACACTTTCATTGCTAAATAACATGCCGGATGCTGTCAGCATGTGTTTTAGGAATGAAATAAGCCTGTTAGCCAGGGAAGTCAGCAGTTTACTCCAGCTTTTTGCTTGAGGAAAATTATTCTTAACATTTACACATTTGCACACGCTTTTCGCTTTTTGTACTTGTGGAAAATTACAGGCTCAAGTTTCCGCATTGGTGCACTCTCGAGTGCAAATTTCTGCCTTAAAAATGCGCTTCAAATTTAGATAACCACAAATCAGATGGAAGCCCGAGCGTGACTTGGCTCTTAATAAAACGCACGCAAATGCATAAGTCCACGACCATGAATCGAGCCTTATGTGTTTAGAGGTTTAAAATTCACTCACATAACTTGCCCGACAAAGCAGAATCTCTAATAAAGTGTTGAAAAATTAAGTAATTCTTTATCTCACTCAATGCAATTGATATCATGGGGGTATAATATGGACTGGGGGGTTTAAATTGGCCTAGGCCTAGGTATAGTCTGGACTGGAGTTATAATCTGGCCTGTTCTATGAGGTTTCACAACTAGAGGTCTTGTTGGCTAAGGGCCGAATGGAGGCAAACGGGACTGAGCAGACCACCTGCTACATCCACGCTAGCCGTTAGCTGACACAAATGCCTGGCACAGGAGTATGTCTGGCTAAAGTTACAGAATATTGAGTCCGCGGCAAACGTATGCACCATCAGATCAGGCAGATTTTACCAGGGATTTGGAGGGATTCACACAGTGGGACATCGCAAATTGGGATTCCTTCTGAGAGATTGTTATTACTGTACCATGTTTTACAATAGAGGCTCCTTTAAACTATCTAATTTATAATTATGAATACTCACATCTTCAGAGTAAAATGTGCCATTCACTTTAACTTTCTACTTTCCACTAGGTATAAAACTTGCACTTCTATTTCAGTTTTCACCTAAGTGCACCTAAGTCCGGTGCTGAAATGTCTCCAGTATCTGGAAGATTAGACATTTATGTTCCCTTTCAACTAACTGCTTCTAATGGCCCCTCTCCTGCTGTATTTTATGGATTTTCAGCAACTAACACAGCAGAAAGCAGCAGCTTCTGTATGCGGCCAGTAACAGGTTTCATAATATCAGCCAACGTGTTTCAAAGAACGGCAATAATAAAGTAAGCATGGGGCCACCCTGACTACTTACCCAGGACGAGTCAAGTATGGTCATTCTGAATAAAGTTTTTTTTGGTAACTGTGACCTCATTGTAAACATACACAAAGACAGAATGCACTTCCTGTTTGGCCATTGCAGGCAGAGCGTTTTTCCACTTTGTGGGTTACAGACGGGGCAGACTGTTCATAGGGATACCCGGAGGAATTCCAAGTAGGCCGTGTTAGGAGGTAGCTCGGATCCCCTGATAAGCCTTGCCTGGCCTCTCTGACTCAACCTCTGTATTGTTCATCCTTTAACAACCAGTTGGAGAATCATTTGTTTAAATTCAAGAGAGAGACATGCACAGCAGGACAGTTCAACACATGACTCTGTCTTGATTGAAGGAAGGATGTATCTTTAAAAGACCAAGGAGAGCTTTAGCTTGCCCCTCCCTTTGTGAGAAACATAATTTTCACATAACACAAAATAATGTTATCTCGCAGTTGGCATTAGGGAGTTACTTATGTTAACCTTGGGTGCATGGAATGCTCCAGCTGTACCAAGCCTCAGAAACACACTTAAACCACAAAGCTTAAGGTAAAACTCTAAGTCTAAATTTATTAAAGCAGCAAGTTGACTGAAATGATGTCAAATAAAGAGAGAGAAAGATAATAAACCCTTCAGGCCGCACTGCTTTAGGGCCAGTTGGGCTGCTGCTTATGGCTCCCTTTCTGCTTCCCTATTCTCCCTCCCAGCACCCCTGCACTTGTCGCCACTGTGCATTCCTACCCAGAAATCTCCAGATCAGGAGCTTCTAAATAAAAGCTGAGGGTGGGCATGCTAACTATTTGGGCAAGCCAGTGTGACTTCTGGTCTGTATTGCGGGGGGGGGGGGGGGGGATCGCAATCTGCATCCCATGAGCTTTTCAGCGTTAATACACAAAAAAGTGCCCAAAAATCACCTGTTTCTGTGATGGGGAATTTTTACATGTGAGGTGCATCATATAAGGATATTTTTTGGGAGGAAATAACAGAATCCTATGGGCTATGCTAAAGAATATGCCATTTTTTTCTGCATAGCCCATAAATAATTAGGATGAACCCTATTATCTGCCCTTACAATAGTTAAAGCGGACCTTCACTCTGAATAAGAGCCTATCTTATATGTTTCCCACACCCTGTACATACAGATTGTCCACATTAAAAATCATCCTACCTGCATCTACTGCATGTTAAGAGCCTTTAAATATCCAAGATGGCGGCTTATGGAAGCCGCCATCTTATCAGGCAGCCTGCAAACAGGAAGTGCCTCCTGACTGTGCTGCTCTGCATTCTGGGACTGCTGACCTTTACCTGACCCCAGCTTTGCTCTGTCTGAGCAAAGCACAGCTATAACCCGCCCCCTGTACATTATCCCACTCTCCTCTCCTCAGTAAGTGTGATGCTTCTGAGTCAAGATGGCGGCGCCCGTATCCTAAATTCCTGAACAGAGTTGCAGCCCAGTGGGGGAAAGAATAATAAGTTAGTGACTATAAACGTAAAATATATTAATTTTAGATGCTGGGGAACCGTTTTTTAAGAGTTTTGGGATTTCATTAAATCACGCTGAAGGTCCGGTTTAAGTTTCAGTACCATATTGTTGACCATATCCACCCCTAGTCATGACCTGTCACTGCAATACTATAGCCTCAGCCTTGCAGGGAAGACAGGATAAGCAAGGATGTTGTGGGCTAGCCATGGTCTGGCTGGGCTGGTAAAATCCCGGGCTGATTTTTTGCCACAGTTCACCACTGGTTACAGATATAAAGAAGAGAATTAATGTCACTCTATCTAGTACTGGAGTTGGTTATGTTTTATGCAACGTAAAGCATTCTTCTATTTTGGTCTAAACCCTCTGACCCCCCTCCTCTCCTCTCATCCCCTCTTCTCCAGAGAAAGGGCAGGCACAGCAGCGTTTAGGAGACATGGCCATCCAGAGACCCAGAGGGGGCAGCGGCACCCCCCAACCTCGCTTGCCCACCCACCCAGAGACCCAGGCCAGAGCAGCGGTGTCCCCAACCCCATTCCCGGAGGGCTCTGCTTACTTTAACACAGATTGTAGATTCATTCATTGGTGGTGCAGCGGCCCCCCTCCAAACCTCACAGTGACTAGAGCGGGTCTGATGTGCTCCTGGGATTGTGGGCAGGATCCTGTGCCACCAAAGAATGAATCTACAATCCTTACAATGTCACATCAGCGCCCCCTGGGTCTGTGGCAGTGCGCCTTTGGGTCTCCGCATCGCCCCCTCCCACTGCCTCACATTGCCTAATGGATGGTGCGGCCCTGCACACATATGCCTGCCATCTCACATTGCCACAGCAGTTTTCCCCCTAAGGCACTTCTCCCCGTCTCCTCAAGGTAAAGCACATGCATGAGATTTGGCCATGGACTGGAATTGCACAAACTTCCATGGGCACATCAGGGGATTCGGAGAGGCTTCCATTACCTAGGTCCAGCGGAATGTTTCAGGACAAGTCGGTAGGTAAAAAAAATCCATTTCTAGTTCTACACCCTAAGTATTGGCAGGGGCTCTAGCTAAATATATTTCCCAAGTTCAGAGGTATTTGGTCCGCTTTAACACTGGCAGCATTTCATTTAGGAAAACCATAGTGTGTGATGCCTGGCCCCAAAGCTGTCTATGGAAAATGTCCCCAGTTACATTGTTTTCATGGTTTTTAGGAGTCTAGGAGGAGTTTTAGGAGAGACGAGCAGACCACACGGCGAAAGAATTCTCATTATTGGAAAAATGAACTGACCATTAAACAACATATTTTGGTGAAAAATAGTATGCCAAAAAGCCCACAGCTATATCTCAAACATGGGTAGTCAGTGCTTTTTTAAATGAGGTTTTGGACCAGGTCAGCCATATTAATCTGGACAGAACATATTTGTCTGTAGTAAGGGGAAGCAGCTGCACTGAGAATAAAATAAATGAAGATGTCCAGACATTTCTCTATGGCAATGAATCTTCCCCCCACAATTATTGCTGCATGATGTTTCTATATGGAGGCCGCATACACTAATCTACAAAACAATTCACAACATACACATCCCATCCATTAGCCGAGGTGCCTTACTGCATTATTTACCCCACATTCTCCATTTTTTTCCCAAGGAAAGCAAAAAGGAAGATGGAGTATCTTAGAAAATGATAACGAGAAAACAAGGCTGAAAAGGTGAACCGATCAAGGACAAAGTGACCATGAAAAAAAAAAAACATTGCTCATGTGCATGTTGATGATACAGTGTCATAAATTGCAAGGTATGACCAGCAAGTGATTGACGTTGAGACCGAACTGATGAAACTAGACGGTGATTTATTGTGAAAAAAGGGGAAAACACAGAACAACAATCACAAATATGTACAACATCCCCGCACTTATACCAAATACAAGCACAGCGAGCAGCCAAAAATACATACAAGCAAGAATACAAAGAACCAAAAACCAAACAGAATATATAGAACACTAACTGAATACCACAACTCAAATACAATATATACAATATGTACCGAAACCAAACACCACAACTCCAGTAAAGTATATACAATATTTCCAGGCTCCACAGACAAGGCTGCCAATTACCTAAGAGACTGGGGATCCAGAGTACCAGAGAGCAGGAAGGACTGAATCTAGGCAGGATGGGACTGGGCACAAGACTGGAGCAGAGCTGGAACAGGAATGGAAGCTGAACTGGGACAGGGTCTGTTGATGGAGTTTCAGGATAGCAGTACAGCAGGTCTGGGCTTCATGGAGGTAAACAGATACTAGAGCAATGAGCCTTTTCTGTAGAGATAATACATAGCCAGATAATTTGCAGCATGGCTGTGCAATTGACCAAGAGGGAGAGCCTGAGGAAGCCACCTGCTGGTCAGGCCACACAGACTCAGTGTAATGACATGGGTGGAACAGTGCCACCAGCAGGTTTCTAAGGAGTACTGTAGCCAGGGATCCAGCCATTCCCTGACATACAGGAAGGTTGAATCCTGAAAAACACCTGAGCTGCTTCATTTTATTAAACATAAAAAATCTGGTAAAAAACATAAGATATATGCATGTAGGCATTCAAGTGAGAATGTTAGGTCATGTTTAGAAAAATGTAAACATTTCCTAACAATATAGTCACATACCTAGTAACAAATTGTTGTGTGAACAATGGAAAAGAATTTTACAACAACCCTTATGAGAACATGGTAATTGCGGGGGATTTCATACTAGAAAAATTGGGCTTAATCCACAATTAGAATCAGTTTAGTTTTCATTTGTTCACGTCAAGAAACATGTGGCCCCATGCTCTGTTACAAATTTGAGTATGTTTTTATTTTTAAACAAAAGCTGCAAAAATTCAGATTCCCTGCACTTGTCAGTAGTTGTGATAACAGGCAGTATATGCGTTTTTAATGCTAAGGATTAGAGATGAGCGAACTTTTGAAAAGTTCGATTCGGGCGATTCGCCGAATTTCACAAAGAAATTCGGGTTCGGCAGAATCGAACTTTTACGAAGTTCCCCATCAAAAATGCCGGCATGGTTGGAGCCGGCCGCTGACAGCGCAGCCGGTCTCCCCGCTCCCACCATGTCGGCATTTTTTTTTTTTTATTTCAGGGAAAATTCGGTCAGCACGAACAAGTAAAAATTCGGGTTCGTGCTGAATCGAATTTTCCCTGAAATTCAGGTTCGTTAGAACCGATTCAAGAGCAATCTGGGAGTTTAAAGGTCCTGGGGGATAAATAAAGATTTATTCTTCAACAATGAATGCTGAAAAGGTTGTTCAGAATTTTTATGCTCTGCGCTTATCTGTGCCCGTTTACATAATAACAGCTAATTGCTGCTAGGTGCTCAGTCCGGTGAGGTTGGAGCGCTTTGTTTGCGTTCCAACGCCGGCTTTTGGAGTCCGCAGTCATGTGACCGCTAGCTGCGGTCACGTGCTCTTCAACTAGCGTGACCGCTAGTTGAGGTCACATGATTTCTCAGCACTGAATTTTGGGGTGGGTTGTAATCTCGTTCTCTTCTATTTAATGTTCTGCCTTTCCGCTCGCCACCAGCCTTGTTAAAGTTGCCAATTGGCGACGAAACGCGTCGGCGATGGCGGAACTTTGGAAGTTGCATCTTGCTTCCTTTTTTGGACTGTAATCTCCCTTCCGGTATAGCTGTTTCATCCCAGGGCCGGTGAGATCTGGAGTACATTGAGTACATTGAATGCTGTTTTTAATTCACTTGTGGGTGCAATTTTAACCTTCTTATTAAAATCTCAGTCATGATGGTATTACACTAGATTTGTCCCTTGCTGTTTCTTTTTCATGCGCTTTTATTCATACCTGAATTACTTTTGCTATTAATATGGGTGAGCATTGTGCTTTATAAATGGAATCTATGTTTACCCTCTTTTGGATATGTTTGATGCCCTTCTAAATGCATATAGCCAGTAAGAGTCTGCACTACTGGTGGTGGATTCACTTCGGAACTTTTCACATTGTGAAGTGCATGCACTGTGGGATAAGGACTTCAGCATAATCATATTGCATTGTTTTTGTTGGTTGCTCTGTGTTTTCTATCTGTGATATATACTAAGTTCCTTTTGGAATAAAGACAAATACACGTTGAGCACCTGAATGTGGACTTGAATTGCTGGATATTATTAACTGTTATTATTTCCTTAGTGCGGTGTTATGTAATAAGATTCCATGTATATGTGAATGTTTTACATCTTTTTATATGTGCAGTCACATTGCTAGTTGATAATAGTTTAGTTCTAGAAAAGCTGTGACCACAGCCAGCTGAGACATTTATTGATATAACTTTAATATTAAAGTGAATCAAAACTCATAAATGAGTTTGGTCCTCTTATAGAGATTTCCCATGTTGGGGCAGTGGGGGGCTGTCACCTAGAGATAAAGGTCTTGATGGAAATTAATATTCCTGCTTGAAGACTGTAGAGATTTTTTTCTGACCTGTCATTCTTTATGCACCCATCCTGGTCCTAGTTTTTGAAACTTTAAGCTTCGCCACCTGGATTTTTCAGTTTAGTTAGAAGTTACGAAAAGCTCTTGAAGCCGGTAGCTAGCCCAAGACTTGCCTTCACTATAAACTCTTCAGACAAGGAGTTTCTATTTGTTAATTTAACATTTTCTGATATGATTTTATCAGCAATTTTAGCTAAAGAAACTCTTTCAGGAAACTTTATTAGATAATCTTCTGTAAATTTAAAAAGAATAAAGACGCTACAGCCATGATGAAAGACGATATTTTAGTTAAAATAAAATAAGTAGTTACTGCAATATCTGCATAAACATCTAAAATAGGTCCATGCTCTTTGATGTCAGGGGCAATCAAATTGTGCAAATATATGCTTTGCGAAGTTGTAGCTCACAAAAAGATTACAGATTTAAGTCACACATCAATCTGTATAAGAAAAAAAGTACATCCTAATGCTGACTGACGTAAGACTTGTGAAGAGTTGGCTTTGAAAATGTAAATTAAATAATTAGGAATAAAGCAAATTGATTCCAACTGCTAGAATGAACTTTATAAAACTGAGTTGGGAAATGGAAGACTCATGCCAATTAGGAACCTGTATACATAGGTAATAGCATAGTAAATATTAAATTATGTATTTTGAAGAATTAAATGAGATAAAAGAAGGCATAAAATGGCAAGCTCACCCACTGATAATTAGTTTAGAGCAGATTAGTATAAAAAAGGTCACTTGGGTAAAGTGAATGTTGCACCCTTGTTGCTAGGCTCACATGATGGCATCCCTTGGGCATGAGGATGAAATGCAATATCTGGCATTGGTTTACTATGCCCATACTTTACCCATACATAACAAATCAGATCGAGGTGGAAAAAAGAATACATTATTTTAATGTATTGTAATGTATTGTATTGTAAATTGGCCAGCTGGACCTCATTTGGTGAAAGGCTAAAAAAGTAGATTTTACAGAAACTTTAAAGAAACACACAGGGCCTTATTTATGAAGCGCTAGCGCCACACAATGCCGCTCGTCGGCTGTCCATTTTAAGCTGTGCCAACTCAATTCCATATTTAAGACGCAAAATATCCTTAGTGCCCCTCAGAACGTAATGTAGCGTTCAATTCGTCAGTTGCGCCGGTTCCATTCTGAGCGCCGGCGCTGTGAGACCTGACAAAGTGCCACTTCACATCAAATGCTCAGAGACATTCTCCCAAAGACTTCAATGGTCCTTTCTAGCCATTATGCTTTTTTGTATTTTTCGTGTTGTTTTTTGAAATAATGTAGTGTTCATCTTGCTGACACTTTAGAGTTTTCAGGTTCTCAATGTTGTTTGTGTCCTATTTTAATCTTTTATTGATCATTGCCTGACTAGTGCTTTCAATCTTGTGTCAAGCCCCTAATGTCATCCCAGGTATTGTCGCTTTGTCGCTGTGCTCTTTTTTACAGGTCTTATTTGTTGGGCACCCAACGCACAGTGCCTTAGGGCCAAGTTTTTTGAGCACCAACAAGGGCGCTGTTGTTTTATATCGTAAATGCGGCATGGAGCACCCCTTTTCTAGCGCTCCAAAATGACGCAACGTATCATTTTTTTGGGCACTATGTCCTTTTTTACTTTGTAGAGCCGACACTGTGGCCTAACGTGTTTCTTTGTTTGTGTGACTGTGACTGTTTCTTTGTTTGTGTGACTGTGTTTTTGCAATGTTTTATTGCTGTTTATCCAAATGTGTGTTTCCCCTGGGCGTGTCCACCCTATCTGTTTCACGCCTTAGGTGTTTTTGATGTACGTAGAGTTTTTTGTGACTTAGCTATTTGCAGTGTTTGGCTGAATATTGTTCGCCTATGTTTAATTTATTTGTTTAGGGTTTGTTTGCATCTCTTGCATTTTATGCTTGCATTTTTCACTTCTCTTGCATTTTTCAAATCATGTATTTTAATTGATTGATTAATTGATTTTAATTTAATTAATCCTTAAAGTTTCACATATGTGCAGCGTATTTTTTTAGGTTGCCAATTCGGACATATTATTTTTATTTATTTTTCTTGGCTAGTTTTTTCACTTGTACCCTGTTGCTTTTGTTTCAGTTCGTTTGGTTGTGTCAGTGTAGTTGCTGTCAATATGTGCTGGTTGTGGAAGTTTTGCCTGATTGTGTTTGTTACCACCATCTGTATTTTGCCTGTTTGGCTGAGTGTTTCTGTTTTTTTTCTTCAAATATATGATGCTCCAGCAGGAGTATGATTATGCCCGCATCCAGTTCCAGAAGAGAGTGATCGTCAATGAAGTCGAAGAGATGGTTGATCAATGCTTCAGTGTCAAGCTGAAGCCAAAATCTATCAGGCAGCAATGGTCAGACCTGAAGCGCCATGATCCAGAGGATGTGTAGCATTGGATCAGGCCAGATTATACCTCCAGTCCAGACTATACTCAGGGTTAAAGTGGCCTAGGCTAGATTATACCCTGGGTATATTATGGCCATAGTATACCCCATAATATCAAGTGCATTGAGTGAGATACACAAGAATTACTTAATTTTTCAACTTTTTAATAGGGATTCAGCTTTGTCTGGTATGACATGTGAGAAAGCTAACTGACTTAAGTCTTAAAACTCTAAACACATAGACTTTTATTACTTCAACCAAAAAAACATGACCGTTCATAATATAGTAAGATCATAACATTCTGAAATTTGGGCCGAATGTTTATGAGTCACCTAAGCGCTTACACTGATCCGGTGACCTGAAAGCCCTGCAAAGATAAGAGAGCAAAATTCAAAAGCTGCAGCCAGAGATGAGAGAAATTGCAGATGCCTGAGATGTGGAGGTGGGACTGAAGAGGTCAAGGGCATGTGTTGCACGGGGGGGGGCAATACCGGATGGAACGGATACGTGTAGGATGCCTCTTTAACACAATGACTCAACAGCAAGGCACCAATCCAATAATCAGCTTACTTTATTGTTCCAATGTCTCTGGGGGACAGTAGCTTCTAATTCATGGCGAAGAACAAGTTAATCCAAATCACAGTTACAAGCAAAAGGTCTCGGCATAAGGGTTAGATACTTTTGCATCCCCCTTGATCAGAGGACACAGTCATACATGTGTCACAGGCACAGTCACCGAAATTTCCAAAACATGGGGTCCCGCTTTGGGGGATCCAGCACCTTGAGAAGTTCTGGGTGTTCCAATAAATGTTTCCACCGAGCATAGCGACTTTGTCTGGGACTCTCCCAGGAACACAATCCTTTAACACTTCAGGTCCTGAGGACAATGACCCCAGTATAACAGTGGCAGCAGTTGTACAGGGGCAAGAGACCTACCGGCTGCCTCTCCAGGGTACACTTGTCTTCCCTCCAGTGCTCACCCTCAGCCAGGGTTCCGGTCTCGGTTCACGCTCTTGGAGTTGCACAGGTTTCATCAGCCTTTATCCATAGCCACGCCACAAGGGCTCCTTTTTAAACTAGGGACGGTGATCACCTACACCCATGTAGGCACCACCCCTCTATAAAAGGAACTCCCTCCACCCTCTGCTCTTGTCCCATGATTCTCAGAATGATGGCATCTCAGGGCAACCCTCCCCCTACTTTCACTACCTCCTTAATGGTCTGGGACTGTGAAGCTGCAGCACTAGGGGACTCTCGCCTGCTGTAATCCATCCAGGAGGAAGATTGGGGACCTACCCGAGCCACCCACCTTTTCAGATGGTGATTTTGCATGTGCCATCGGGCCAGCTGGAAAGACACATATTTAGAGGATAGCCCAGCCAGAGGACATCGAGGCCCCACTACCCCCAGTCAGCAGCAGCCTGGCAGATCATGCTGAGAGGAGGACTTGAGGAGGCAACTCCTAACCCTGGGTAAGTGAGATCTAAGAGGGGAAGGGGAACCAGTCTCTGGTCTCTTGCACCATTGTGAACTAACCTGTACTTTACCTTTTGTTTGTCAGAAGAGGGACTGCTATAACCCCAGAGCTACTGAGGAGACCCTGGGCCACCGATGTGGGCCTCCAGCTGGTGAGAGAGAGCACTAGGACAGGGACACCCACCAACACCCTGGGACACCCTAGTACTCTATCCCTAGGGATACCAACCCCCACGGGCAACAGCCTGGTGACTAACCCATGTATCTACTTTAGGTGAGAAGGGCAGGAGAAGACTAACATCCCAACTATCCTAACAGTTCTTCCCTTGTTCAACTCTACAGAATCCCTTTATCCTACACACTGACTACAGTCTGGAGGGAGATCCCGGGACTTCCACAGCAGAGAGCATCTTCAGGACACCAGATACCAGAACCCCCTTTGTTTGGGTCCTCGTTGGCTCCCTTTACCTCCCTAAACCCTTACCCTAAGAAATCCCGATGCTTGTAAAGCAACCATGGTCTTGTGTATTGTTTTGTACTGTGCTACTACGCATGCTGGATGGTGAGTATGTAATTATTTGTTCTCAGCAATTTCTTGTTAGCAATAAGTCACTTATTCCTCAATGCAAGGGACAACTACCCGGGCAACAAATCACCCAATTGTAGCTCTGTTGAATGCGACCTTTAGACTAGCAAGTCCTTGCTACAATATAAACTTTTAAATGTAAACACTGATAACGGATTAAGGTGAGTATTTTTAATTGTGGGTATATCTGATTAAGGGGGGAATATATGGATATATTTATGATTTCATCCTTTGTATTCTACTGGTCCACACGGGATAGAAAGACTTTTAGGTGTGTAAGTAATAAAGTTGGGATTTTAACATATTCATTGAGAGTTTCTGTCATAGATGTAGCTGATGGTGCGGAAGAAGCAGTTCACCTTTGGTTTTATATGTACATCGTGGTTGTCCAAGGTCCCTTGTGCATCCATAGTATACAACCCTACCAAACGTAAGGCCAAGAGTGCTGCTAAAATATTCCCTTCCTGAACTTGGTAGTGGGCTGAAAGTGTTAGTTTGCTTGTGTTTCTGTGTGGTAGAATCACTGGGGCAATAATTCTTTGATGGGTATATTCTGGCCTGGAGGTGTATAGTTTGGCCTAGGTAAGAAAACCAGTGAAGTGATAACATTACGGCCTAGATGAATATATTCTGGCCTAGGCTGTTTTACATCCCCAGGTATAGAGTTTATTTCTGGGTATAATGTGGCCTGGGCCAGACTTTACCCGGATCTCATAGTAGGTGGCTATATTCTGTCCTGGAGGAGTATAGTTTGGCCTAGGCTAAAAAAGATCTGCCCTATCTGTAATAAATTAGAAACAATGTGAGAAAACCAGCGAAGTGATAACATTATGGCCTAGAGGGATATAGTCTGATCTAGACTATTTTACTCCCCCCGGGTTATAGTTTGGCCTAGGCCAATTTATACTGTGGGGTATAGGTTGGCCTAGGCCAATTTAATTTCTTTTTTATCCACAGATAATCGTCCTCCCCTCCGCAAGTATGGGAAAGGAGTCCTCCCTCGGCAACCAAGCAGTGATGCAGACAGCTCGTTAGGAGGGCCACTCTGGCCCTGCCGAGGTGGAGGACTAGGGTTCAGAAGTGGACGAGGTGGTGGATGACCCAAAGTAGTTGGCCGAGGAGGAGGAGGAGGTGGTGTAGAATTGGTCCGAAGAGGTGACAGAGGAATCTGAGTATGAGTATGGCCAGTCTCAGGTGAGGAGTCTGGAGGAGGGGACAGTAGACTCCTGTCCCTCCAGGTTGTTGGTGCCACAGGCTGGTCCTTCTGACTTCAATACACCAAGTCAAGCTGAAGCTTCACTGCCTTCCCCCCTCCCAGCAGCGGGACAGCCTGATCCAGCTGTGCATCGCCACCACTAAAATAAAGAATGGAGCTGCTCAGATACTCACCTTTCCATCGTGCACATGACTACAAGCAGCCTATCAGTGTGGCCGGTGGCTGTGCAAGCTGATAGACTGCCACACGGCTGCCGTAAAAGGATGCCGGAAGAGATAAGTCAGAAGCCTGGAGCAGCGGTAAAGATTGGGAAATATCCTCTTAACTAGTTTCTGAACAGTGGTGAGCCTTACAGTAACCCTATTATCCGGTCCATTCCTGGGAGAGAGATATGGAGCAATTGCTCATTGGTTAATTAATTCACAAAAGCACCTGGATGGTCTTGTTGCTTTAGACCTGCAATTAATGGGAGATTAGATCCTTTTACACTCGCTTATTTGGTAACAGTAAGCTTGTTCTAGCCCACTGGTCTTCATTTAATCTGGAATAGTGTATTTATTCGACCATATAAAGTCAAGAAACCTGAAATCTGGGGGTGTTCGAAAACCTCTAACCAGTGGTGGAAGCATTTCTATTACAAATGAATTGTTTTATAAAACCATTTAGGATTTAGCAACACAGGAATGTAGGTGCACTTGTAGGGTGTGGTTGATTAAATAAGGGAATAAAACACACCACACCAGATGAATAAGAACCAATTTAGAATTTAACGGTTGAATACATTGAAAACAATAGTTGGTGTATATAGCCACTGGTTTAAGGCAATAAATGACTGTAGAAGAATCTAGTATAATTTCTACTTGAAGAATATGGGGGGGGGGGGGGAAGGATGAATATGTTAAACAAAGGATAAACTTGTGTCTAGGTCACTTTATCATATATGGCTATTTGGATAACTTTAATACACACTGTATGCTCTGTGTAATTCAAACAATCTATCAATACATTCACAATCTATTTTAAATGTAAGATTAACTCTATATAATAAACTTCAGATAGATGATGCTCTAAATTTGTAACTATGCTTTAAATAGTGAGGAGAACTGAGAAAAGTTCACTTATCCTTAGACCAAACGAACTTGGTGGAAAATGTCCTGTTATTTCTGACTAAAATGATGCTGTTTCTTTAAATATTTTCTGGATATTTCTTTCTTCAACGGTCACAGCCTCAAAACTCTCCTAAATAAAATTATAATTAAGGGCGTCCTCCAACCGCGCTGAGTCCCTTTCTTTGCGCTCCGCGGGAGGCTTCACACAGTGAATAACACACAAAAAAAATAAGTCTTTACACCCCTCACACAGTCCAGCAGTGAGGTAAATAAGGAGAGAGTTAGTTTCAACCAAAAACTTCACTGTGGCCCTATAATTTATGTGGGCTCAGAAACACATACAGACACAGAAGTGCTCCCTTTGACCCACCTCACGGACTCTGCTCCCTCAGAGCTGTGCTGTGCCTTTTATAACCTGCTGGAATTACCTCACAAGCTTCTCTCTCATGGCTGGCTCCGCCCACCCACACACACACAGAAGAGTTTTCCAGAACCCTCCTAGCAGAGGTTTGTTATATGTCTGTTACACATTTCCCCCTTTTTTTTTTATTAGCAGTCCTCTGCCTATAATTGATAATTTTCCAAGTATTGTGGAAGCTGCCCTCTAGTATCTCTTTTTGGATATCTAGCTTCTATTTCAGAATCCCTCGCTTCCCCCCTTTCGTCCTCAGTCTGTTGGGGAAAATGTCCTTGGGGGTCTCCTATGAGGGATGAGGGCTCCACTCCCAATTCTATTTCTGCTACCTGTTCCTCTTTTAAATTTAGTTCTGTTTCCATGGGTCTCTCTTTTTCCTTGTTTGACCCTGCAGGAAGTTGGGGTTGGGTGACCCACCAGTCATCCTCCTCTGGCCAATTGTTTTTGTTGGTGGGACTATCCTCAGACGTCTTTACCAGCTCTTCTTCTGAAGTCATTATAAATCCACATGGTCTAAGCAAGTTCCGGTGTAACCGCCGTTCTGATCCCTTCCCATCCTCTCGTTTCACGTCATACACAGGCAAATTAGGAAAAGGCTGCTTTATTACAACATAAGGATCAGTTTCCCATTTTGCAACTAGTTTATTTTTTCTTCGTGCAAAGGTCCGACGGACTAACACTCTGTCTCCAGTTTGCAGTAATGGGCACTTCTGGGTAGGATTTTCCTCGGTTTGTAACCGTTGATGGACCATTTCTTTACTTCGTAATAAGCGCCGCCTATGTTCCTTCACCCATTGATCAGTAGCTCTAGGTTCAACCACTTCTTGGGTCCCCAACACGAAGTCCAGGGGTAATCTTCCTGGTCGCCCAAACATTAAGTAGTATGGTGTAAATCCTGTGGATGAGTGTAACATATGGTTATAAATCCAAACCACATCATCGATATGTTCAGGCCATTGTTCAAGCTTTTCACTTCCCAGGGTTCTGATTAATTCCAACAGGGTTCGATTAAATCTTTCACAAACCCCATTTCCCTGAGGATGGTAGGGACTAGTATGTACTTTACGAATTCCATGAAGCTGGCACAGTTCCTTAATTATTTGTGCTTCAAAATTAGCGCCTTGATCAGAAAGTAGTCTACGTGGGCAGCCATAAGGTCTGAATACATTTTTCCATAGTAGACAAGCCGTGGTATGGGCTGTTTGATCATGAGTGGGTATCACGATCGCAAATTTTGTAAAATGGTCTACACAGACCATAGCAAATTGATGTCCAGAAGAGGATTCGGCAATCTTGATAAAGTCCACGGTCAACAGGTCAAAAGGCTCATTAGCCACTATAGTCATAGGTTGGGTGTGTTGTTCTTGGCCTTTATGGATATTGCATTCTTTACAACTTTTACATGCTTGCTCTAGGTGCTCCCTCATCCGTGGGAAATAAAAGTACCTTCTTCCCAGAGCCTCCAATTTATCGCCTTGGAAGTGACCACCCATTTGGTGTAGAATTGAACTAATACCTTCCACCATTTCAGTTGGCACTACAAACTGCCAAACACATCGCTCTTCTCCATTTTCCCATGCACGGCGATACAGAACTCCATCCTTGATAAACAATTTGTCCCATTGTCGACAAATGGCTCTTCCTCTATCAGTCAACAGTTTTCTCTCCCGGTAAGAGGGTTTATCACCAATTTGAAGGTGAGTCAAAATTTTCAACAAATCTGAGTCTTCAGACTGCCATTTCTGCCATTCCCCTTTGTCGCATATTTCTGCAGTTGTAGCATTTATCTGAACCTCCTCAATCTCTTTTTCTCTGATTTCCAATGGGCGAACTCGTAAGGGAGGAATTTCCACTTCTTCTAACATCTGATCGGAATCAGTGTCCAGTTTCCCCAAGGGGAAGCGAGATAGGGCGTCAGCATTGGTATGATTATGTCCTGGCCTATAGTGAATATGATAATCAAATGAGGCCAATCGAGCTACCCACCTCTGTTCAAGGGCTCCCAGCTTAGCAGTATTGAGGTATAGTAAAGGGTTGTTATCAGTAATGATATCCACTCGACCCCCGGTTAGATATTCACGAAATTTTTCAGTTACCGCCCATACAATTGCTAGGAGTTCGAGACGAAATGAACTGTAGTTACTAGGATTCCTTTCAGTCGGTCTGAGAGAGCGACTGGCATACGCAATGACTCTCTCTCTTCCTTCTTGCTTCTGTGCCAGAATTGCACCTAATCCCTGTAGACTGCCATCAGTTTGTAATATAAATGGCTTACTGTAATCCGCGTACCCCAAGACTGGAGCCTCTAAAAGTTTTTGCTTTAGTTCATTGAAACTTTTTTCCTGTTCCTCTTTCCATACAGATTGGATGTTTCCGGCCACACATTTGTTTTTACCTTGCGGTTTACCTCTAAGTAGTCGATGGAGAGGTTCTGCACTTTGAGCAAATCCTTTGATATACCGCCTGTAGTAGCCAACTAGTCCCAGGAAACCTCTTACTTCCTTCACAGTATTTGGCCGAGGCCAATTTTTCACAGCCTCTATTTTTTCTGGGTCGGGTGCTATTCCCGATTCTGCAACTATATGCCCGAGATATTTGATTTGTTGTTGAGCGAATTTGCATTTGCTGGGTTGCAGTTTGAGTCCAAATGCAATAATTCTTTGTAATACTTGTTCAATATGTTCTAAATGTTCCTGGAAATTTCTAGAAAAAATGATCACATCATCCAGGTAGATGAGAACGGTTTGAAAGTTTAAATCTCCCAGACATCGTTCCATGAGTCTTTGGAAAGTACTGGGGGCATTTGACAGTCCGAATGGCATCCGGTTAAACTCATTCAGTCCCATGGGTGTAATGAACGCTGTCTTTGGTTTATCTTGCTCTCTAATAGGCACTTGCCAATATCCGCAGGCTAAATCCAGGGTAGTATATAAGGTAGCTTTTCTTAATGCCGCCAATGATTCCTCTACTCGTGGCAAGGGATACGCATCTTTTAATGTCAAAGCGTTTAATTTTCTATAATCTACACAGAACCGGAGTTGTCCATTTTTCTTTCGGACCAGTACGATGGGAGAAGCCCAAGGACTCTGACTTGGTCTCACCACTCCTCCTTCTATCATTTTATCCAATATGTCCTTTACTTCTTGATAAAGTGCTGGGGGAATATTTCTATAGCGTTCACGACTTGGTTTGTCCTCAGTTGTGACTATATGATGTTCAATAGCTGAAGTGTGTCCCACGTCATCTTCTGTTAGGGCAAAAGCTGTTATATTGCATCGCAGCACTTCTCGAAGTTCTTCTAATTGGTCAGGAGTCAAACATGAATCACCCATGTTTGACTCCTCAAGCTGTGCGGTAATGGAGATTTCAGCATGTTTTTTCTGATGCGGTTTCTCTAGGACAGAATTAACAGTGGACTCTATTGCATGTACTTCAGCTATCAAGAAATGGCGGGGCAATGTTATAGGTATCTGTCCTAGATTGATGAGTCTGACAGAAACCACCCCTTGTGTGACATGGGAGAGAGTACGTCCTACCAACCATTCCCCATTCACTCCAAATTCTCTGATTGGTTCCACTAGCAAAGGGATACCTTGGACTCTACAATGACCCCCCACCCTCAAGGGTATGATTACCTCTTTTCTAGGGGGGAGGACTATTTTTTTCATAGATGGTGTGCGTATGACTCCCACCCTCCCTCTGTTTTTACGCAAGGTGCAATGTATGCTACATACTCTTTTCAACTTGAGCAACCATTTTTGATCATTTCGTTTTTCAGAGATTTGGGACCAATATGCTGGTCCAAATTCATTAAACATTAGACCATCCAGTTCCCGAAGAACATTCATTCCCAATATTACTGGAGTAGATGGCAATGCAGTGTTTTGTGTGACGATCAACCCTTTTTGACCAATAATTTTATCAAAAAGTTCAATGTCCACCCAAGTCACCCCCAGTATGGGTAAAGGTTGGTCATTAGCAGCCTTTAGCTTAATGTCAATCTCATCTAATTTATCCAGGTTGGCAGCGATCTGAAGATAGGTTTCGTTATTAATTAATGACACCTCCGAACCAGTATCAATTAAACAACGTATCATCTGTCCATTGATTTTTGCTTTTATCACTGGGCAATTGCCCACTACCGCTGGAAATAACTCAGAGGTCTTAGTATCATTGCCTCCTACAGCTTGCCCCTCAGCTGTAGGATGCTCTAGTTTAAAGGTCGAGGGTGAAGAATACCAGACCCAGATGACCCGGAAACAGAACCTCCTGAACATTGTCTTGCTAGATGTCCAGGTTGACCACACCTCCAACATCGACGTTGGTCAGGTCCATGAGAGTCATATTCTGCTCTTCGATATCCCCGTCCTCCCGCCCCTTTGCTCATAACGGCCTCTTTTAATGGGGCTAATTCTTTTTTTAAAACAGTAGTTAGGCTTTCCCCTAAACTCTTTATAGCATCTGTCAAAACTTTTGTTTCTTCCCTTTTTGCTTCCCTGTAGTCCTCCCCCTTTTCTTTGGTTTGTATTGGTTGAGTCCAATAGAGATTCATATTTCCCTCATCTCGATTTCGATCTAATGCTTCCACTAATATGCGATCAAATTCTACATCCTCATCAGCCCTGACCATATCTCTTAAGGACCTTTTCAGAGCAGGGTTTCTTATTCCATTAATAAATTGATCCCTTATTATTTGGTCAATTGCAGGGGTCTGATCATCCTCACTCCCCTCACTTTTGGAAATTTTTTTCCAAAGTTTTTGTAATGTCACAGCAAATTTCTGAATTGACTCTCCATCCAACTGTTTGCGACCATAAAAACGAGTTTTGCATTCTGCTGTCTCAGTTGTCTCCCCATACAGTAACTCTAGCCTTTTTATAATGATATCCAGACTAGTTCTCTGAGATTGAGGCAACACCAGAATAGCCTCGCGAGCGTCTCCCTCCAGTGATTGTAATGCCAGGTCAACTTGGTGTGCAGGTTGGACTTGATATAATCTGGCAGTAGTGCATAGCCTTTCTGCCCAATCTCCTATTGCCAAATTATATCCATCAAATTTAGGTACATTGGCTCCCGCTGTTCCCATAGGCACAATAATGGGAAGGGGAGACCCAACCCCACTAGTTTGGCTAAACATTGTTTCACTAGATTCACCGGCATCTACCGAGGACTTCATGGCACGGAGTTTTGTATCCTGCCGACTACAGCCAAAAATATGTAGGGTGTGGTTGATTAAATAAGGGAATAAAACACACCACACCAGATGAATAAGAACCAATTTAGAATTTAACGGTTGAATACATTGAAAACAATAGTTGGTGTATATAGCCACTGGTTTAAGGCAATAAATGACTGTAGAAGAATCTAGTATAATTTCTACTTGAAGAATATGGGGGGGGGGGGGAAGGATGAATATGTTAAACAAAGGATAAACTTGTGTCTAGGTCACTTTATCATATATGGCTATTTGGATAACTTTAATACACACTGTATGCTCTGTGTAATTCAAACAATCTATCAATACATTCACAATCTATTTTAAATGTAAGATTAACTCTATATAATAAACTTCAGATAGATGATGCTCTAAATTTGTAACTATGCTTTAAATAGTGAGGAGAACTGAGAAAAGTTCACTTATCCTTAGACCAAACGAACTTGGTGGAAAATGTCCTGTTATTTCTGACTAAAATGATGCTGTTTCTTTAAATATTTTCTGGATATTTCTTTCTTCAACGGTCACAGCCTCAAAACTCTCCTAAATAAAATTATAATTAAGGGCGTCCTCCAACCGCGCTGAGTCCCTTTCTTTGCGCTCCGCGGGAGGCTTCACACAGTGAATAACACACAAAAAAAATAAGTCTTTACACCCCTCACACAGTCCAGCAGTGAGGTAAATAAGGAGAGAGTTAGTTTCAACCAAAAACTTCACTGTGGCCCTATAATTTATGTGGGCTCAGAAACACATACAGACACAGAAGTGCTCCCTTTGACCCACCTCACGGACTCTGCTCCCTCAGAGCTGTGCTGTGCCTTTTATAACCTGCTGGAATTACCTCACAAGCTTCTCTCTCATGGCTGGCTCCGCCCACCCACACACACACAGAAGAGTTTTCCAGAACCCTCCTAGCAGAGGTTTGTTATATGTCTGTTACACACTGTCTAACAGACCCTTTACCAGTTCAGCTGGAGATACCCCCAACTGAAAAATCCAACAGCTTCAACTTCTTGAAAAGCATTTCACCATTGCTAAAATCCCCACTGATTTCTGACAACATTTTATAACTGGGTGAAAAAAAACTAGCAATTTCTCACCCTGTCAGCATGATATTATTGACACAAAAAGAGTGTACTTATCTGAACATTATAGTGACAGGATGGAAAATGCAAGTCAAATAAACCAATTATGAGCCAGGATTTCAAAGTTTGAGAGCCATAACCTCTTTTATTTTAAGTTCCTGGAACCCAATAATTTGCATTCAGGATACATGCACCAGCCAATTAGCATTCAGGATACATGCACCAGCCAAGTCCATGAAAAGAATGGAAATAGGTTAAGCTTTGATTGGCACATCTCTGTAGTTAATATAAAAGGTAATGTGCACTAAGAGAGTGTAGGAGAGACTTTTATAAAGTCTCTTGCTTTAAAGAGTCTATACATCTTTAGGTCTCCCTCTTCATGGGCAGCATCCTAATTTGGATTCCCCAGTGTGTGAAACCCCTGGTCATCAGCGTAAAATTCCCCTTTCTGTTGATCTCACAATGCACAATATCAATATGGCTATGAATTTTAAAGCAAAGAGATTGAATAGCTGTATGCTAATGGTGGTCTAAAACAAGAAGATTTGGAGAGTCATTCTCCTACACAATCAAAGGAGCAGAGCTGTGTACAGAACTGGTAATGGAGTTTATATCTCCAATTTCTGTGTGCATAGGAGTGCATGCAGGTAGACAGGCGCCAAGGCAAGAGGTACGTTCTTAGACCTTGGAGATGACGAGGGTGCCGGTGCCTATCAAAAATACCCCCCCTATTTCCTGTCACCCTCTCCTGGTGCTTAGGCAGGACAGGGGGGTTACAAAAAAAAAAAAAAAAAAAGCCCTCCCTCACCGCGGTCCAGTGCCGCTCTCTCATTTCAACTGCATGAGCAGCAGGCCGGCACATGGAGATGAGGGATACCACTTTGTGTCTTTCTGTGCAGTGGCCACTCAGAAACGTGGCAGCGGCGATGGGCCATGGGTGAGTTAGGGTTACATTTTGCCATTTTGCTTTATAACCGCCCCCCGTCCTGCCTTAGTTCCAGGTGAAGGTGATGATGGTTTTTGACTGGACTTCCACTTTAAAGTATTTGCAGGGAAATAAATGTAAAAAGCTATACCTACCTTTTCTCCCAGGCAAAGCATCGCTCCTAGTCCAGGTCCAGGTCCCTTGCTGCACCGGCGCCATCCACAGCGCTGTTCTCTCTTTAGGCTTCTTTTCCTGTCTCCTTCCGATGGGGCGCTGCCCCCCCCCCCCGCCATTAGTCACGGTGAGCTGCCACACCCCCGTCCTTTGCAGTAAATGTCGGAGGGAGACAGGAAGAGAAGCCAACATGATGCTGGTGCAGCGAGGGACCTGGATGGAGAGTTTCAGGTAAGCGCTGTAGCCCCAGACTAGGAGTGACTGTCTGCATGGGAGAAAAGGGTATAGCTTTTTTTTTTTTTTAAATTGCCTGAAAATGTACCTTAAGCTACAAATACTAGGTTTCATTAAAGATTTTATTTTATCTACCTTAAAGTTAATATGGACGCCAGAGGATCGAGGAGCAGCGGGCGCTGTCCCTGTTCTTACCGCCACTGCTTCTTCCGTCTGAGGCACACGCAAACACTTGGCACAAACAATTGACGCAGAAAATTGGTGAGACAACGTTTCAGTTTTGAGTGGATATAGGAACAAATACAGGAAGCAGCTGCACACTTTTTTGAAGTATGTCTCCTATTGGATGAGCTGCGGATTCTGCACATGTGTGTAGTTATTAACTGTCCCCCAATGGATGCGGCTCTGCTAGGTAAATATCTAATGCAGGACTCACTGATGATGTGCAGAGGGGGGGTTAGGTTAGTTTAGGGGTTTATTCATAAAGGGATAGCGGCAGGTAGTGCCTCGTAGCGGCAGGCAGTGCCTGGTGAATGCAATACCATATTTATGAAAGCGAGTCTAGTGAGTGACTTTAACAGCGCCATGTAGCGTACAATGCATCTGCAACTACAATCATTACAGGCAGCTCAGCATATAGCGGCGGCGCTCTAGCTTCCAGAGCACCAGGTATTACCTGTCGCTACCTGTTGCTCTCCCATACATTTCAATGGACGTTCCTTTTCTTCTGTTTAAACAGAGTTTTTTGTTTTTATTTTTTTTTTCTCTCAAATAATTGTGTGACCTCTCCTGCCCTAGAAAACGTCATTTTTGAAAACTTTTTAATTTTTTTATATTTTTATGCAGAATTGTCATTACAGATCTGGCATTAAAGTATTAATGTCACAATGTTACAACAATGTCATTCCTTATGTTTTCACTTTGTTACAGGTGGATATGTGTTCAAAAGTGGACTTTAATCACACAACGTCTGGCGCTCTATGCTATAGCGACCAGATCCAGAGCACCTACGCTCTGTGTGTCTGTTTTTTTGTTGAATATGGAGGGAGTCGCTGAGAGTCGGTCGCACTGTGCTGGCGCTACCTTTCGCTCCCTGCAACACTGTACTAGTGTTACAGCGTCCAACATACATCACATTCATCAATGCCGGCCAGGATACTACAGCGACTGAGGCGCTCTGTTACAGCGCCCGATACCCGCTTACAGCGTCTACTTGAGGGCGCTCTAAGCGCTGCTATACAGACGCTCATCTGCCGATACCTGGCGTTAGTAATGAATCAGCCTCCCCTTGTCCTTGTAAATCAGGACCCACCCAAGCAAATACTACAAGAGACATTGTATGTCTGCTTTGTGAGATGCTTTTTTCCCCTAGAAATACAATTGAATCTGAGTATGATGTGAATGAAAAGAACATTGTATTTATAGCCCCCTCCACTCTTGCTGAAAATAATTCCCCATATGTGTGTCATGTATACACTTGGTAAAATAAAACCAATTCTGACCAATTCTGATTGTGAAATGAATGACATGTTCCCTGAATATTGGTGTACAAGAGAATAGAGCACTTTACATACAGAAAAACAATCACTGAATAAAACCTTGGCAGGTGAGCAGTGCCCTCTCCATACATTCACTTGCTACATTTGAAGTCAATTGAAAAGGTTCTTCATAAACAGGAATAGTATACCTTCAGGCACCCCCAGATGTGGGAAAAAATAAACCTCACACAGAAAAGGCCTAGTAACCTGAAAACAACCACAAGAAATGTCATTTATTTTGCAGCCTGCTCCCTCCTATCCTTGACAGGTAAAGGCTCCCAAGGTCCCCTCCCTCCTGCGATCGGGGTCTCTCTCCATTCAGTCACATTCTCTCTGATGCCTCTGGCAGTTTTCAAGTTATATTACATTTGCAAGTGAAATGATGAAGCCAGGAAGACTTTATCCTTCAGAAGTGACACCACAACCCATGAAATCAAGCCTGGGATGTGATTTATCTGGCTGCAATAAAATATATAAAAATAGGCCTTAATGTCAACTACCTTCCCCCACAATGAATATAAGCTGTGTAGGAAGAACAATGATGGCTGTAAATTATTTATCTGCACAAGCACTTAGCTTAGATTTTGTGTTAGGGCAAGTACATGTGTTTTTTTAACCAATGAAAACCAGGTTGCCTGTTCTAAGTACAGTGTAAAGCTTTTCATGGTGGAGAAGGCAATCATCGTCCTCGCTGACCCAGAAACACGCTGAGTGTCTACAGCCCACTGCTATGATTTCCCAGTACCAGGCTGTCAAGAGCTGAAATCTTTACTAGATATAACTAAATGGAATTGGCCATTTCTAGAAATAATTTATGTAAAGTCAGTGTTCTGTTCCTTCAACTAATTTACAACAAACCCCAAGATGTCCACTTAATGCTGAATGTTTCTAAATGGTACCACCTTTTGCCTTCAAAACAGCACACAGTGAGGGATTTTGTTGGATTATCGTCAGGTGTATGAATAAATAATTATAATCACAGGTGATAATGGTCATCAATATTATATACGTAAGTATAATACCTGAAACAGTTTGGGAGGCTTAAAGCGGACCGGTGTGTGCATTAGAGCCCCTCCACCCGCACATAACCTCCCCAGATCGCCCTTAATTCTTACCTTAGCCTTCATCCTCTGCCGGGAATACTGTGCTGCGATTGGCCGCCGGCCCTCAGGTAGGCGGAGCTTTACAGCAGCTGGAACAATAGCTGCACTGCCTGCCCACATAAGCGCCAGGCGGGCAATCGCGATGCTAGATTCCTGGTGGAAGTTCAAGACTAAGGTATTAATTACGGGTGTTCTTGGGGGTTATGTGTGGGGGGGGCTCCAGCATTCTGGATGACCCCCCCCAGCCTGTCTTATAGCGGCAGTGCCAAAACCGCACCCGCATGGCCGATGGTCCACTTTAATGCTAGCTGGGGTCGAGAGAAAGGGAAAAAAGCTGAAAAAAAAGAATTTTTATGGAATAACAGTCTGGACAGCCTGTAATGCCCTTCTATCCCCAATTAGTAATATAGCTCTTATTCACAATATCAACATTATTTAAAATATAATTGTATCATAAATAAAAAATGATCACTGCTTCAATCCCTTTTAAAATTACATTCCAGCTTTATTGTTCCAGCTATAGGGTTGTAGTACATCACTACCAACCACATTCATATGTCCACCAAATGTACGCACAATATGGCTATGTTTGCCTAGATCACCATAAGGTGGATATTAGTTGAAGCTTGGTGTGTGTATTCTGATAGCAGCATTTCTCCTGGAAAGAGATAGGTGCTTTTTTTCTCGCCTTGTGACTGGTGCCCCTCAAGATACCACTTATGTGTGTTCCTGTGAGGCAAACCAGATATGCTGCTGG
Source organism: Gastrophryne carolinensis (assembly GCA_027917425.1). NCBI lineage: Eukaryota > Metazoa > Chordata > Amphibia > Anura > Microhylidae > Gastrophryne > Gastrophryne carolinensis. Next base: position 422,386,856 of record CM051236.1, on the reverse strand, counting down.
GGGTCATGTAGGGCAGCATACTGATAAAAGAATGTAGAAATAGAAGGTATGCCTGGTCTTAGGCTTCACAGGTGGGGTATGTACAGCAGGACATACTAAGCTGGTCAGTTCTTCTGGTGGGCTCAGGATACCTGACAATGGCCCACACCACATCTTAAATACAAGTGCACCAAACTCCAAATTAAAACGTATCTTTTGCTCCAACGTTGTTAAAAATCATAATACACTCCAAAGTCCACCATCGGGTTATAACAAGATTCAGATGACACGTTTCGAAACCTATTGGGTCCTTAGTCATTTGCCACATATTCCCAAGGGATGCATGATGGTTACCACTTGTTTGATAGCAACTGCTTTCTGTTCTGTGGTTCTGCAATTGTTCTACCAGCAAACAGCCAGTAGGCCAGCAGCAGGAAATTCATAATCTAAACATGCCCCCCAGCCAGTGTTGTCCAACCAGCTCACTGGTGTCCTGATTGATAATGGTAAGCCAGGCATACACAGTTCCACCAAATGCAGCAAACAGCCTGGTCAGGGTGGCCTCCACCAGACATTTCAACAAAGAGAGTTGAGAATTTGGCCAGGATTAATTTTGTCCAGAATGCTGAGGTGTCAAATGTATTCTGTAATAGGAAAATGATCTAATAGCGGAAAAAAAACTGAGCTTATGACTAACCCGGGGGATTCCTGAATTAGGATGCCTGCTATGTGAACCCCCCCCAGATCGCCCAGTACAACTCACCTCTTCCCGTTCCAATGGCGTATGCGTGGGCTCTCGTCTAATCAGAGCTGTTTGCCATGACAATGTCATTTGGCAAATGGCTCTGATGGGTTTTAATGAGGAATAATAGTGGTCAGATCCCAGCCTTTCTGCATAGCTGGGACAGGAGCGCATGCACAGCCCAAAGATGCCAGGGATGCGGCCGCTCTCACTCCCTACTTATAAACATTCAGAGCCATTTACTGAATTACATAGGCATTCCAAACAGCTCTTTTTAGGGGTTTATTTATCAAGGGGTAGTGACAGGTAGTTCTTTGTAGCGACAGGTAACGAACGGTGAACGCTGGGCGCTGTACGCAATACCACATTTATCAAAGCGCCATGTAGCGTCCAATTCATCATCACAGACGTCTCAGCATATAGCGCCTGGTATTACCTGTCACTCTCCCATACATTTCAACGGACGTTACTTTTCTTCACTTTAAACAAGGTTTTCTTTTTATTTTTTTATTTTTTTTAATCAAATCATTGTGTAACCTCTCCTGGCTTATTAAAATGTCATTTTTGAAAGCTTTTTTGATTTTTTATATTTTTATGCAGAGTTGTCATTACAGGTCTGGTATTAAAGTGTTAATGTCACAATATAATAACAATGTAATTTCATATGTTTTCGCTTTGTTACTGGTGGATATGTGTTCAAAAATGGACTTTAATCAAACAGCGTGTGGCGCTATGGGCTACAGCGACCCAATTTTGAGCACCAGCACTGTGTGAGGCTGTTTGATGAATATGGTTTGAGTCGCTTACAGTGACCAGTCACTACCGTTCGCTCCCTTATAAGGGTCGATTCAAAGAAACATGTAACAGCTTGGATTTTGGTGCCGATCATCCTATTTTTCACGTCCGCTCGTGTGTTCGTATGAACTTGCGAGTGATTCTATAAGCAAATACGTTTCTATCCTAAAATTTAGGTCCGTTCGTATGGCAGTTCGGGAATCAGACCTATGTCAGTTTCCATCCTGAATTTTCCGTTTCATTTCTCAGGTTGCAACATTGGTTTTGCCCTTTTTCCTTTTTTGTCTAGACGTAAATCCTTCTGATCTTGCGGCTGCGCACTACAAACTTACCTCATTAAAGTGCATTCTAAATATTTGGTCTTATTTTTCTTTATTTCATTCATTTTGTAGTAACCAACCATTAATGAATGCATTTGCACAAGTAAATCTAACTTTGTTTAATTTTTAGTTAACTTGCATTTTTTACTTGTGGATTTAATTTTAATATTTTGGCTTCAAATGGTACAACTTAAAATGTTGTGTGTGGTTACCCACACCCTCTACATACAGATTGCTCTCAAATATAAAAAAACACCCATCAACTTCTGCATGTTATGAGTCTAGAAACAGCCAAGATGGCGGCTCAGGTATTCTCGGGCAGCCTGCAAACAGAAAGGGCCTTGTGACTGTGTTGCTCTGCATTCTTTGATTTCTGACCTTTCCGTGCCCCCAGCTCTGCTGTGTCTGTGCAAAATACAGCAGTAACCCACGTCCTGCACTTTATCCCGCTCTCCTCTCCTCAGTAAGTGTGATGCATCTGACCAAAGATGTGCTTAAATAATTAAACAAAGCAAAGGTAAACAACTACACCAATAAATGCAATCTAAAAATATTATTCTAGTACATCAATTTAAAAATAAATAACAAAGGACATAAGTTTCTTTAATTAACGCAAATAAATTGCAAAATAAAGGTTTACATGCAAAGGACTAATTAAGGTCCACATTAAAATGCTTTTATAAGGCATACATGAATCAGGTATGCATTGCCATACAATTTATGGCCTCGGCCATGCTGATACATGCAGTTCATTGGAGCTCAAGACGCGCAGACTCCTCCACATAGCCAAAAAACCTGTTCAAGAACAGCAATCCGACTGCTAAAAGGTGTCGGCAGTGGCTTTCTTTTAAAACGTATTTAGAGGTTTGAAAACTGTTCTCTGAATCACACCTAAACACATCCGAGTATCCTAAGTTTTACGTTTTGATCCTAAGTTTTAGGATTTGATCCTAAGTTTTACGTTTTGATCCTAAAACTTAGGAACGAACTTGCGATGATCGTAAGAGCATATACGCATTCGTACGTAGGCTCGTGTGAGTTGGAAATGGCCAAAAAAACAGGAAAAAATGACAAACACCCACCCAAACTTACGATTCTCGATCCGAAATCAATTAACTTTTGCTCTTTGAATCGAGGGGATAGTGCTGTACTGGTGTTATAGCGACTTACACATCAAATTCATCAATGCTGGCCATGTTACTACAGCGACTGAGGCGCTCTGTAATAGTGACTCGCGGACGATCAGAGCAGACGCACATAGCGCCGCTGTACAGACGCTCATCTGCCATTATCTGGCACTAGTCATGAGTCAGCCTCTAAGTCTGACTGCACATGTGCCAGGTGAGTGAGTAAATACTGGCAACCTGGGTGGTGTCACACAGCAAGGGGGGGATCGGAATGCCCTGGGGGAAGGCCAATAGCCGACCCTTTACATTTTTAGATTCCAAGCCGGCTGTCCTCGGTTTTGTTCTGCTTTAAATAGTCAATGCCATTAAGAACAAGGAGTTAATAGATGGAATAATGTTATGGCCCCCACAGAGCTCTGCTCTGAACATCATTGAGTCTGTCTGGTAATACATAAAGAGACAGAAGATCTTGAGCAAGTCTTCATCCCGATTATCGATCAAACCTCCATCTTGGTTTAGCATGTTCTCACCTTGTTCCAGGAGCCCATGTGGAGGTGGGGTGGGGAGCAGGGTTACACGGGGATGTGGCAGCAATGCAGTACCTCTTTGAGCTCCCCGAACAGAGTGATTATATGCTGAACCAGGGCAGTATCTTGATTTGATTTGGGATGCCCCCTGGGGAAGGATTTAACCCAGACTGGTGTCTTGTAGTCTCCAGTTCAGGTTTTGGTCCTCTTTCATTTTATATCACAATATAAGAAATATCTGGCTACAGTTAGACTTTCAGTAAACTGCTGAATACACTTTTTTGTACGGCAGCCAAAGCATCTGAATCTGTGTTCCAGGGGAGAATTCTTCTTTGGATAATGATAAGTGATGTTCTGCTTTCAGATCACACATTTTTGTCCTTTATAACAACACTTCAGTTGAGTGTTACGAAGATCTGGATTCAGCTTCTGGAATTAAGAGCTAATAGTTTACTAAATGGCCTTTTTAATAATGTTAAAATTGAAAGTTAATGTACCGTCATGTCTCAGATATGAACATATTCATTTGGTGGTTTGGTGGTTCTGTACAGAGAGATTCGGAAACTTTCTTATCCTACAAATAGGCATCTGCTTATCTAGAGAGCAGTTAGCTTCTTATCATAATATCCAAACAATTGACAAATAGATATAAATTACATTTTATGTGTAACCAAAAAAAACACTTAAACACACACACTCGCAGTTTATTTCACACACAGTGTTGCTAATATCCTGGATGTCTTCAGCTGTCAAAGTGCTGCCAGAATGCTCCCTGACCCAACTACCCTGTTTCACACTTGTCTGGTACCGCATGCGTTTCTGCGTTCGCGGCAGACACAGCAGTACTGCGAATAAAATCCAGCAATGGCACATCTATGGCCTCATTCACACCTCTGTGATGCGGCACAGAGGAGAAAAACGCGGCTGCAAAAAGTCCTGACAGCTGAGTCCTGGCCGCAAACCAACCCCATTAAAGTCTAACGCGAAAGTGCGTTTCTTCATGCGGTAACGCATGTATTTTGCATTTGTGGCCTAACAGATTTTAATGGCAGAGCATCAGCCCCAGAAACTGGATTTCTTTAAAAAACGCAGACGTAAGCGCGAATACAAAACATGAATAGAACGCAAATTAGAATTCCTGCCGCAAAGTGTATGCCACAAACATGCCGGGATAGGTGTCAATATACCACACCTGTCACATGCCAGCTCCAGAGGTGCCTGTAGTTATAGGGGAGCAGGCAGAGCCAGCTCCAGGTTTATATGGGCCCTTGGGCGGCATGGTCTCAGTAGGCCCCTTTGTGGTGAAGAGTCGTGTCACCTCACTAAGGGACGTCCCAAATTTGGATGCCCCCTAAGGATCATGCTATTTGGACCAAAATTCCAGTTTTGGTCTACTTTTAATCGCACCAAACCCTTTAAACCTGACCTTGGTGTCTAAACAAATCTAGATTGTCCTGATTTTGGATGCCCCTGTGTGTGAACCCCCTCCCCGTTCGTTCAATACTTTCCTTGAACTGGTGAATGCACTGTGAGATCGTGCAGGCAGCAGCGGCACCTTATTGCTGCATAGTGTTGCCCCCGCCCCACGGGGAACAGAAATTGCACCGCCACCCTGGTCATCAGCCACCTTGCACCACAAAGAAATATGGGCACCAGCTGTGGCGGCACGCTCCCAGTCCACTGACAGTCAATAGCTGTTGCACACCCCAAAGGCTGGCCCTGTCAGTGGGCCCCCTGGAGGCCAGGAGGATCCCCTGGCAGCTGCCCCGCCTTGCCGGATTCTAACACCGGCCCTTGGAGCAGGCTCCTGAACTATTTGGAGGGTGGAATGGGTGCCTTGAATGGCTTAGCCTGGAAGCTTTTATTTACACTTTTTTAATTCTGCTTTTTTTGACCTTTAATAAAGAGATGTTGCTCTTTATGACTTTCTTGATTTTCCCTAACTACGAAGATATTATATGCCTTGGTAACACTGATTATGGCTTCTCGGGGGTTCTTGCAGGATCTTCATTCCCTCCTCCAGCTGCTTCATACGGCTCGCTTCTTTTCACACGTCAGTGTGCACAAGGATTAAACTACATGTAAGAGCGGATATTTATAGAACATGCTGATGCTTTATATGTATTACGCATTAAACTAGACAAAAGCCACATTCATCTAAAATGGATAGTTGGTTTCACATGGTTGCTGGCTTGATTGCTGAAGGAACCCTACTGGCATTATACCTCCATCATATTTCTTAGACCCTTATTTATTCAATTTCTCTGCGGGCACCAAATGAGCGTCTTGCACGAACTGTTATCTGCGCCAGCACTTGTCACCAGTGGGTCGGCAAGCTCCGATCTGACTACCCAAGGCAGCCAGACCAACTTCCCTTACACTTCTCCATCCCAGAGGAAACCTCAGCATTGCTCTTGCAATAACCGGCTTTTCCATTTTTTCACCTGCACCCTCTGCACTACAACTAATACCAAATCCCATCCAGGCTGTGGTGGTAACTATCACCGAGCATCAACTGTGCTATTTTTCCTAGCAACTTTGATCAACTTACTGAAACTGTAACTCATACGATTTCCTTGAATTCGTTTACCATTAATTAAAAGGATACAAGTAAAACCACAGCCAATCCAGGCTGTGGCGGTGAATAAAAAGCACCGAGCATATACTGTACTATTTGTAGCATCAATTTTAATCAACTTACCGAAGCTGTAAGTCATACAATCTCCTTATATTCGTTTTCCCCCACAACAGTTACAAGCCTCACAACACATCTAAAATCAGAACATTAAAGCATACCTCAAACTAATTAATCTGCACTACAAACCCTAGAACCTTCTCTGACGGCACAATCATCTCCATCCATCCAGAACAATCATCTACCTCAACTCACACCGCTTACCTGGACCTCAGGAACACCGCTTATTTCATTTCAACGCCAACCTACAACCTCTAAACCATCTAGGATCCACCAACCACATTGCTCCAACCCACTAGAAACTCAACTCACCCTGAACAAGGAAAGATTCCAACAATTTTTGAGGCCTAATTAGTCAAAGGCAATGATACGGGGAGGCCGATTCATTAATAGTGCCAGGTAGCGACAGATGAGCGCCAGTAGCGTTATTTTCACAGTGCACGCTAGTATTCGCTGTGCTTGGCCGTTGTTCGGCTGTTGACAGCGACTCAGTCGGTGTGCGGTAATGTTGAATACGGGGTTAGGAGTCGCTGTTTGACAGGTTCCGCGCTGTATGGGAGCGCATGACAGCGAATGACCATAGCGAACGGCTCCCAGCATATTCATTAACAAATCACGCTCAAAAAATTCTCGCGCTGTGAAATGCTTGTTTAAACCCCAGAGCCCTGGTGGCGATGGGTTAAAAGTAGTTTTTTAACCCCCAAACAACCATATTTTTGGGAAAAAAAAAACATGTTTTTACAAACATTTTGTAATATGAATACATTAATATCAGACCTGTAATATCAATTCTGCACAATTTTTTTTTTTTACCTTAAAAAAAATATCTAACATTGCAGAAGTGGTCACAGAATTTTTGCCATTTAAAAAAAAAAAAAAAAAAAAATTAATAGCAATTAATTAAGAATATTTAAAGATTGCTCCATTGAAATGCATTGGAGACCGCCAGGTAGCGAGATGTCATACCTGTCGCTATTCAAGGTCGCTCGCTGGCGCTGTGGGGTGAGGCTGGAATAATGATGAATGATTCGCTGTCTGGCGCTCTGTCAGTCGCTAAGCAGGATCGGCTTGATAAATGTGTGATTGCGGAGGGGAGCCGGCGTTCTCGTGGCGGTGAGCGTCATTACCGTTCGCTCACCATTCGCTACCTGGCGCTATCCCTTGTTAAATAAGGCCCCTAGTTGTTTCTGATTTAATTAAAAGGTGAAAACACTCCCTTAAACAAAACTTCACTTTGGTAATACTATTGCATTTATTTATTCATATTTTAATGTATATATACTAACTAGAGATGAGCGAATCGATTCGGACGAACCCGAATTCGTTCCGAATTTCATGAAAAATTTGATTCTGAACGAATCCGAATTTCCCTCCGATTCGATCGATCAAAGTTTTCCTTTAAACTCCATTTATTTTAATTACAGCCATTGTAAAATGGTGGATGCACATGTCTGGACATATCCCCTGGGGCAAGTTATCATGGGAAGGTCACATGCAGCCTATCAGCAGCCAGGAAGTCCAGTGACGTCACAGTGCTATATAAACAGCGGCCATCTTGCTTGTGCGCATTTCAGCCTTGCATTGCAGACAGAACGGAGGTTGCTGCAGACAGGGTAGGTTCCTCTGACACAATCCTGAGTTGGCATGGCCCGAGAGCAGTCCCTGTCCTACCATTGCCTCTGTCCTACGGCGTTCCCTCCCCCAGCGACGTATCTTATGCTTTGGGTTCAGCTCCACACTTTAGTGAGGAGGACGATCAGATAGAGGACAGTCAGCAGCTACTGCCCAGCCAAGAAATGGAGGTGGCTTCCTTCGCTAGGCAGACAAATAGTGATGTGGAGAGTGGCGTGGGTGTTGTTGCGAGCGTTCCAGCTCCTGCGCCAGACACTGTTGAGGAAACCGAGAACATCAGTGACGTGTAGCCACAACTCGGTGATGATGACGAAGCCGATCGCACTTGGGAGCCGGGTGCAGAAGGGGCTTCATCCTCATCATCAGGAGAAGAGGGGCGCAGGTTGCCCCAGAGTCAGCAGCACCAAGGTCTTAGCAGCATGGTTGGCAGTCAGCATGGGGGCAGAATTGCAAAGCCTGGAGCCAAACGGGGCCGGGGCCAGGGTAGAGCACCTGCTGCACGGCAGGATACCTTATCGGGAGGTAGTGGAGCAGGGGTTCCTGTTGGCAACAGTAGCAGTGAATCAGTGCGGGCTGTTGGTGGAAAAAATAGCTACTCGGCAGTGTGGCAGTTTTTCCTCAAGCATCCGCAGGAGGGTAACATGGCCACATGCAAGATATGTAGGCAGAAGGTGAAGCGTGACTAGGGCCCAAATGTTGGCACCACGGCCCTGCGTCAACATATGATGCGTCACCATAAAGCGGCCTGGGAGAACCGAGGCTCCGAAGAGGTGGTCCAGGCTGCTTCCTCACCAAGTGGCACGCCGCTCCCAATTTCTGCCAGCCAAGGCTCCAGCACCTCAGCCGAAGGCAGCTGTGCGTCATACCCATCCTCTGTCGCTCCTCCTGATGCTCCTGCTTTTCCTCCTCCAAGTCAGGCATCCCGCCAGCAATCCATCATCGAAGCCATGTCCAAGAGACAGCAGTATGCGCCCACTCATCCTACAGCGCAGAAGCTGAATGTGCTCCTGTCCAAGTTGCTGGTGCTGCAGTCGCTTCCTTTTCAGGTGGTGGACTCTGCACCTTTCAGAGAACTGATGGCTTGTGCCGAGCCGAGGTGGAGAGTCCCAAGCCATCATTTCTTTGCCAAGAAGGCAGTACCAGCGCTGCACAATTTTGTTGAACAGAAGGTGGGCCAGTCCTTGAGCCTGTCGGTGTGTAGCAAATTGCATGGCTGCGCCGACGTCTGGAGCTGTAACTACGGTCATGGACAGTACATGTCGTTTACGGCCCACTGGGTGAATGTGGTCCTTTGCAGCAGCAGCAACTTGGACAGGTCACGCCGCTTTGGCCTCCGCGCTCCCTGGCCATTGTGCCTGTGACACCGTGCAACTCGGCCTCCTCATCCTCCGCCATCTCCTCACCCTCCCATATAGGCTCAAGTCTCAGTGCCCCTCCAGCCTACCATGTGTGCAGGGCACGGAGGTGTCATGCTGTGCTTCACATGGTTTGTCTTGGCGAACGGAGTCACACAGGGGAGGAACTGCTTAAATGTATTCATCAAGAAATCCAAACATGGCTTACTCCAAGAAAACTGAAAATGGGAACCATGGTTACCGACAATGGGAAGCACATTTTGTCTGCGCTGCGACAAGGAAGGCTGACCCATGCGCCCTGCATGGCTCACGTCTTCAATCTGGTTGTGAAGAGGTCTCTGAAGTGTTCCCCCCATCTGCAAGACATCCTAACAACTTCAAGGAAACTTTGCATGCACTTCAGCCACTCATACACTGCCAAGCACACCCTTCTTGAGCTACAGCGTCAGAATGGTAGCCCCCAACATAATCTGATTTGCGATGTTTCCACCCGTTGGAATTCCACCCAGCATATGTTGGACAGACTACACAAACAGAGAAAAGCCATCACGGATTTCTTGATGGTCCAAGCGGATAGGGGGACTCCCCTGTGTAACTTCAATGTCAACCAGTGGCAGCTCATACGTGACAACTGCCATTTGCTCAGGCCCTTTTAGGAAGCCACTTTATTTGTGAGTCGCCAGGATTACGGGATGAACGACGTGATTCCACCGCTATATGTACTACAGCACATGTTGGAAACCATGGCTGGTCAGGGCACTGGAGACATGGCGTCTACATCTTACAGCCACATGAACCCCATTGGAGCTGAACTGGAGGAGGAGGAGGGAGAGGAGGAGGAGTGGCACAGTGCACAGTTTAGGCTTGGAGAAATGGCTGGTTTATCTAGTCAGCGGACAGGAGAGGAGGAGCAGTAGCAGCCAGAGGAGCTAGAGGGTTGTGAGGAAGGTGAGACAGAGGACCCAGACACACCGTGGCAGTATGCAGTGGAGATGGAGACAGGTAGTCCCTCCGAGTCACTTTCACAAATGGCAGGAAGCATGCCCACGTGCTTGCGCAGTGACCCCAGAATTGTTTCCATTTGTCAGTGGGATGACTTCTGGCTCTCCACCTTATTGGACCCTCGCTTCCGGCACAAAATGGGGGCATTTTTTAAACCCGCCGAGAGGGGGGACAAACTGACCTACTACAGAGACATTCTACGTAGTCAGTTGGCCGATGCCTATCTGCGCCATGGTCCATACTCTTGCAGGTCTGGCTCGGGGGGACCTCTGCGCTCACCTTCCACTGCCATGGCTGCTGGGGGGGTTGGCAGGAGCAGCAGCAGCAGCTCCATCAGCAGCAGCCTCAGTCTTCAGTCGCTAATGAGTAGCTTTCTACACCTGCACAGTGAGGCTACTCATGAGCAGCAGGAAGACCTGGAGCAGGACCTGAATCGGCAGGTCATGTCATACCTTGACATGACCATGCCAACACACCTTGAGGATCCGCTGGACTTCTGGGCAGCCAAACTTGACTTGTGGCCGCAGCTAGCTGAGTTTGCCCTGGAAAAGCTGTCCTGCCCGGCAAGTAGCGTGCCATCTGAGCGGGTGTTTAGTGCGGCGGGGGGCCACAGTTACGGCGAGGAGAACTCGCCTGTCAACTAAAAATGTGGAGAGACTCACCTTTGTGAAAATGAATCAGGGATGGATCAGCCAGGATTTCCACCCACCAATGGCTGATGCATGTGACTAGATTCAGCATGGTGCCACATTTTACACTTTCCAAATGGTGCAAAACATATTTATGTCTTTAGGCCAATTTTGGGCTCCTGCTGATGCCAACTAGAGATGAGCGAACTTTTGAAAAATTCGATTCGACTGATTCGCCGAATTTTCCGACAAAAATAGTTTCGACCCGAATAAATTCGCGACGAATCGCTATTAAAAACGGCTATTTCTGAGCCTCCTAGAGCCTCAATAGGGTTGTAAACCATTCTGCCTTGCTGTAACACGCACAGGATGCGTGCTGGGTTAGTTAAATAATACTTTGAATAAATATCACATGCAGATCAGAGGCATCGCTAAAAGAATCGCAGAGCGGCACAATTGCAGAGAGTTGAAGTGGCATCACTATGAGGGGCAGGAGCCCAAACATTGCTTTAAAGAGACACTGGAGTTGGCAGCAGCAGGAGCCCAAAAATTGGATGAATCACACCCTGGAGTTGGCAGCAGCAGCAGGAGCCCAAAAATTACTTTAAAGAGACCCTGGGGTTGGCTTCAGGAGCCCAAAAATTGGATGAATCACACCCTGGAGTTGGCAGCAGCAGCAGGAGCCCAAATATTACTTTAAAGAGACCCTGGGGTTGGCTTCAGGAGCCCAAAAATTGGATGAATCACACCCTGGAGTTGGCAGCAGCAGGAGCCCAAATATTACTTTAAAGAGACACTGGGGTTGGCTTCAGGAGCCCAAAAATTGGATGAATCACACCCTGGAGTTGGCAGCAGCAGCAGCAGGAGCCCAAATATTACTTTAAACAGACCCTGGGGTTGGCTTCAGGAGCCCAAAAATTGGATGATTCACACCCTGGAGTTGGCAGCAGCAGCAGCAGGAGCCCAAATATTACTTTAAAGAGACACTGGGGTTGGCTTCAGGAGCCCAAAAATTGGATGAATCACACCCTGGAGTTGGCAGGAGTTGACAGCAGCAGCAGCAGGAGCCCAAATATACACTGGAGTTGGCTTCAGGAGCCCAAAAATTGGATGAATCACACCCTGGAGTTGGCAGGAGTTGACAGCAGCAGCAGGAGCCCAAACATTACTTAAAAGAGACACTGGGGTTGGCTTCAGGAGCCCAAAAATTGGATGAATCACACCCTGGAGTTGGCAGGAGTTGACAGCAGGAGCCCAAATATTACATTAAAGAGACCCTGGGGTTGGCCTCAGGAGCCCAAAAATTGGATGAATCACACCCTGGAGTTGGCAGCAGCAGGAGCCCAAATATTACTTTAAAGAGACCCTGGGGTTGGCCTCAGGAGCCCAAAAATTGGATGAATCACACCCTGGAGTTGGCAGAAGTTGGCAGCAGCAGCAGCAGGAGCCCAAATATACACTGGAGTTGGCTTCAGGAGCCCAAAAATTGGATGAATCACACCCTGGAGTTGGCAGAAGTTGGCAGCAGCAGCAGCAGGAGCCCAAATATACACTGGAGTTGGCTTCAGGAGACCAAAAATTGGATGAATCACACCCTGGAGTTGGCAGGAGTTGACAGCAGCAGCAGCAGCAGGAGCCCAAATATTACTTTAAAGAGACCCTGGGGTTGGCCTCAGGAGCCCAAAAATTGGATGAATCACACCCTGGAGTTGGCAGCAGCAGGAGCCCAAATATTACTTTAAAGAGACCCTGGGGTTGGCCTCAGGAGCCCAAAAATTGGATGAATCACACCCTGGAGTTGGCAGCAGCAGGAGCCCAAATATTACTTTAAAGAGACCCTGGGGTTGGCCTCAGGAGCCCAAAAATTGGATGAATCACACCCTGGAGTTGGCAGAAGTTGGCAGCAGCAGCAGCAGGAGCCCAAATATACACTGGAGTTGGCTTCAGGAGCCCAAAAATTGGATGAATCACACCCTGGAGTTGGCAGAAGTTGGCAGCAGCAGCAGCAGGAGCCCAAATATACACTGGAGTTGGCTTCAGGAGCCCAAAAATTGGATGAATCACACCCTGGAGTTGGCAGGAGTTGACAGCAGCAGCAGCAGCAGGAGCCCAAATATTACTTTAAAGAGACCCTGGGGTTGGCCTCAGGAGCCCAAAAATTGGATGAATCACACCCTGGAGTTGGCAGCAGCAGGAGCCCAAATATTACTTTAAAGAGACCCTGGGGTTGGCCTCAGGAACCCAAAAATTGGATGAATCACACCCTGGAGTTGGCAGAAGTTGGCAGCTGCAGCAGCAGGAGCCCAAATATACACTGGAGTTGGCTTCAGGAGCCCAAAAATTGGATGAATCACACCCTGGAGTTGGCAGGAGTTGACAGCAGCAGCAGGAGCCCAAATATTACATTAAAGAGACCCTGGAGTTGGCCTCAGGAGCCCAAAAATTGGATGAATCACACCCTGGAGTTGACAGCAGCAGGAGCCCAAATATTACTTTAAAGAGACCCTGGGGTTGGCCTCAGGAGCCCAAAAATTGGATGAATCACACCCTGGAGTTGGCTGAAGTTGGCAGCAGCAGGAGCCCAAATATACACTGGAGTTGGCTTCAGGAGCCCAAAAATTGGATGAATCACACCCTGGAGTTGGCAGAAGTTGGCAGCAGCAGCAGCAGGAGCCAAATATACACTGGAGTTGGCTTCAGGAGCCCAAAAATTTGATGAATCTCACCCTGGAGTTGGCAGGAGTTGACAGCAGCAGCAGCAGGAGCCCAAATATACACTGGAGTTGGCTTCAGGAGCCCAAAAATTGGATGAATCACACCCTGGAGTTGGCAGGAGTTGACAGCAGCAGCAGGAGCCCAAACATTACTTAAAAGAGACACTGGGGTTGGCTTCAGGAGCCCAAAAATTGGATGAATCACACCCTGGAGTTGGCAGGAGTTGACAGCAGCAGCAGGAGCCCAAATATTACATTAAAGAGACCCTGGGGTTGGCCTCAGGAGCCCAAAAATTGGATGAATCACACCCTGGAGTTGGCAGCAGCAGGAGCCCAAATATTACTTTAAAGAGACCCTGGGGTTGGCCTCAGGAGCCCAAAAATTGGATGAATCACACCCTGGAGTTGGCAGAAGTTGGCAGCAGCAGCAGCAGGAGCCCAAATATACACTGGAGTTGGCTTCAGGAGCCCAAAAATTGGATGAATCACACCCTGGAGTTGGCAGAAGTTGGCAGCAGCAGCAGGAGCCCAAATATACACTGGAGTTGGCTTCAGGAGCCCAAAAATTGGATGAATCACGCCCTGGAGTTGGCAGGAGTTGACAGCAGCAGCAGCAGCAGGAGCCCAAATATTACTTTAAAGAGACCCTGGGGTTGGCCTCAGGAGCCCAAAAATTGGATGAATCACACCCTGGAGTTGGCAGAAGTTGGCAGCAGCAGCAGGAGCCCAAATATACACTGGAGTTGGCTTCAGGAGCCCCAAAATTGGATGAATCACGCCCTGGAGTTGGCAGGAGTTGACAGCAGCAGCAGCAGCAGGAGCCAAAATATTACTTTAAAGAGACCCTGGGGTTGGCCTCAGGAGCCCAAATATTGGATGAATCACACCCTGGAGTTGGCAGAAGTTGGCAGCAGCAGCAGCAGGAGCCCAAATATACACTGGAGTTGGCTTCAGGAGCCCAAAAATTGGATGAATCACACCCTGGAGTTGGCAGGAGTTGACAGCAGCAGCAGGAGCCCAAATATTACTTTAAAGAGACACTGGAGTTGGCTTCAGGAGCCCAAAAATTGGATGAATCACACCCTGGAGTTGGCAGGAGTTGACAGCAGCAGCAGCAGCAGGAGCCCAAATATTACTTTAAAGAGACCCTGGGGTTGGCCTCAGGAGCCCAAAAATTGGATGAATCACACCCTGGAGTTGGCAGCAGCAGGAGCCCAAATATTACTTTAAAGAGACCCTGGGGTTGGCCTCAGGAGCCCAAAAATTGGATGAATCACACCCTGGAGTTGGCAGAAGTTGGCAGCAGCAGCAGCAGCAGGAGCCCAAATATACACTGGAGTTGGCTTCAGGAGCCCAAAAATTGGATGAATCACACCCTGGAGTTGGCAGCAGCAGGAGCCCAAATATACACAGGAGTTGGCTTCAGGAGCCCAAAAATTGGATGAATCACACCCTGGAGTTGGCAGGAGTTGACAGCAGCAGCAGCAGCAGGAGCCCAAATATTACTTTAAAGAGACCCTGGGGTTGGCCTCAGGAGCCCAAAAATTGGATGAATCACACCCTGGAGTTGGCAGCAGCAGCAGCAGGAGCCCAAATATACACTGGAGTTGGCTTCAGGAGCACAAAAATTGGATGAATCACACCCTAGAGTTGGCAGGAGTTGACAGCAGCAGCAGCAGCAGGAGCCCAAATATTACTTTAAAGAGACACTGGGGTTGGCTTCAGGAGCCCAAAAATTGGATGAATCACACCCTGGAGTTGGCAGAAGTTGGCAGCAGCAGCAGCAGGAGCCCAAAAAATGGCCTAAAGACATAAATATGTTTTGCACCATTTGGAAAGTGTAAAACGTGGCACCATGCTGAATCTAGTCGCATGCATCAGGCATTGGTGGGTGGAAATCCTGGCTGATCCATCCCTGATTCATTTTGACAAAGGTGAGTCTCTCCACATTTTTAGTTGACAGACGAGTTCTCCTCGCCGTAACTATGGCCCCTGCCGCACTAAACACCCGCTCAGATGGCACGCTACTTGCCGGGCAGGACAGCTTTTCCAGGGCAAACTCTGCTAGTTGCGGCCACAAATCAAGTTTGGCTGCCCAGAAGTCCAGCGGATCCTCAAGGTGTGTTGGCATGGTCATGTCAAAGTATGACATGACCTGCTGGTTGAGGTCCTGCTCCAGGTCTTCCTGCTGCTCATGAGTAGCCTCACTATGCGGGTGTAGAAAGCTACTTATTAGCGACTGAAGACTGAGGCTGCTGCTGCTGATGGAGCTGCTGCTGCTGCTCCTGCCAACCCCCCCAGCGGCCATGGCAGTGGAAGGTGAGCGCAGAGGTCCCCTCGAGTCAGACCTGCGAGAGTATGGACCATGGCGCAGATAGGCATCGGCCAACTGCCTACGTAGAATGTCTTTGTAGTAGTTGAGTTTGTCCTCCCTCTCGGTGGGTTTAAAAAATGCCCCCATTTTGTGCCGGAAGCGAGGGTCCAATAAGGTGGACAGCCAGAAGTCATCCCGCCGACAGATGGAAACAATTCTGGGGTCACTACGCAAGCACATGAGCATGCTTCGTGCCATTTGCGCAAGTGACTCGGATGGACTACCTGTCTCCATCTCCACTGCATACTGCCACGGTGTGCCCGGGTCCTCTGTCTCGCCTTCCTCAAAAACCTCTAGCTCCTCTGGCTGCTCCTGCTCCTCCTCTCCTGTCCGCTGACTAGATAAACCAGCCATTTCGCCAAGCCTAAACTGTGTTTCGCTGGGCAACTCCTCCTCCTCCTCTTCCTCCTCCTCCTCCAGTTCAGCTCCAACGGGGTTCATGTGGCCGTAAGATGTAAACGCCATGTCTCCAGTGCCCTGACCAGCCATGGTTTCCAACATGTGCTGTAGTACATGAAGCAGTGGAATCACGTCGTTCATCCCGTAATCCTGCCGACTGACAAATAAAGTGGCTTCCTCAAAGGGCCTGAGCAAACGGCAGGTGTCACGTATGAGCTGCCACTGGTTGACATTGAAGTTACACAGGGGAGTCCCCCTATCTGCTTGGATCATCAGGAAATCCGTGATGGCTTTTCTCTGTTCATATAATCGGTCCAACATGTGAAGGGTGGAATTCCAACGGGTGGAAACATCGCAAATCAGACTATGTTGGGGGATACCATTCTGACGCTGTAGCTCAAGAAGGGTGTGTTTGGCGGTGTAGGAGTGGCTGAAGTGCATGCAAAGTTTCCTTGAAGTTGTTAGGATGTCCTGCAGATGGGGGGAACACTTCAGAAACCGCTTGACAACCAGATTGAAGACGTGAGCCATGCAGGGGGCATGGGTCAGGCTTCCTTGGCGCAGCGCAGACAAAATGTTCTTCCCATTGTCGGTAACCATGATTCCCATTTTAAGTTTTCTCGGAGTAAGCCATGTTTGGATTTCCTGATGAATACATTTAAGCAGTTCCTCCCCTGTGTGACTCCGTTCGCCAAGACAAACCATGTGAAGCACTGCGTGACACCTCCGTGCCCTGCACACATGGTAGACTGGAGGGGCACTGAGACTTGAGCCTACAGTGGAGGGTGAGGAGATGGCGGAGGATGAGGAGGCCGAGTCGCACGGTGTCACAGGCCCAATGGGCAGAGAGCGCGGAGGCCGAAGCGGCGTGACCTGTCCAAGTTGCTGCTGCAAAGGGACCACATTCACCCAGTGGGCCGTAAACGACATGTACTGCCCCTGACCGTAGTTACAGCTCCAGATGTCGGCGCTGCCATGTATTTTGCTACACACCGACAGGCTCAAGGACTGGCCCACCTTCTGTTCAACAAAAGTGTGCAGCGCTGGTACTGCCTTCTTGGCAAAGAAATGACGGCTTGGGACTCTCCACCTCGGCTCGGCACAAGCCATCAGTTCTCTGAAAGGTGCAGATTCCACCACCTGAAAAGGGAGCGACTGCAGCACCAGCAACTTGGACAGGAGCACATTCAGCTTCTGCGCCGTAGGATGAGTGGGCGCATACTGCTGTCTCTTGGACATGGCTTCGCTGATGGATTGCTGGCGGGATGCATGACTTGGAGGAGGAGGAGCAGGAGCGACAGAGGATGGGTATGACGCACAGCTGCCTTCGGCTGAGGTGCTGGAGCCTTGGCTGGCAGAAATTGGGAGCTCACTTGGTGAGGAAGCAGACTGGACCACCCCTTGGGAGCCTCGGTTCTCCCAGGTCGTTTTATGGTGACCCATCATATGTTGACGCAGGGCCGTGGTGCCAACATTTGGACCCTGGCCACGCTTCACCTTTTGCCTACATATCTTGCATGTGGCCATGTTACCCTCCTGCGGATGCCTCAGGAAAAACTGCCACACTGCCGAGTAGCTACTTTTCCCACCCCCTGGCCTCACTGATTCACTGCTGCTGTTGCCAACTCCAGGAACCCCTGCTCCACTACCTCCCGATAAGGTAGACTGCCGCACAGCAGGTGCTCTACCCCGGCCCCGGCCCCGGCCTGCTACCACCTTGCTGCCTCAGCTGCTGACTCCGGGGCAACCTGCGCCCCTCTTCTCCTGATGATGACGATGAAGCCCCTTCATCACCCGGCTCCCAAGTGCGATCGGCTTCATCGTCGTCATCATCATCACCGAGTTGTGGCTGTATGTCACTGATGTTCGTGGATTCGTCAACAGTGTCTGGCGCAGGAGCTGGAACGCTCGCAGCACCCACGACACTGTCCACATCACTATCTGTCTGCCTAGCTAGAGAAGCCACCTCCATTTCTTGGCTGGGCAGTAGCTGCTGACTGTCCTCTATCTGATGGTCCTCCTCACTAAAGAGTGGAGCTGAACCCAAAGCATAGGATACGTCGCTGGGGGAGGGAACGGCGTAGGACAGAGGCAATGGGAGGACAGGGACTGCTCTCGGGGCATGCCAACTCAGGGTTGTGTCAGAGGAACCTACCGACCCTAGACTGGGGGTCTCAGACGTAAGTTGTGATGATGTTGTTGATGAGCGCATCAACCAATCTACCACGGCAGATGCGTTACTGGTGGAGACCCGACCGCTAGCAGATACTGGCAGATTAGGTCTCTCAGCGTGACTCCTGCTGCTACTGGCCCCCAGTCTGATGCGAGCTCTGCCTGCGGAATCTTGGCCTCTGCCACTCCTCTTTTCACTTCCAGGCACTTGTCTGCCCGACATAGTCTAACTGGTGTGGTAGTAGGTGATATTTTAAGATCCCCCGGGCAGCGGTGGGTCTATATGAAACAGAATATAATGCACACCAAAAGTGAGCAGTAACACTCAGCCTCCAACAGGCCTGCTTAGTGTAAATAAGAGAGCTGCTTAGTGTAAATAAAGAGGGGTATGCTATGTTACAGAATGGGATGCCTCAACAGAAGTGCACCTGGCAGGCAGCAGTAAGCCTATGCCCAGCAAAAGTGTCTTTATCAGGGCTAATTTCAAATATGATAAGAGCAAATGGTTATATGGTCTTAAACAGAGGCTGCTTTAGTCACAGAATGGGATGCCCTGGCAGGGACAAGTAGTGCTATGCCCAGCAAAAGTGTCTTTATCAGGCCTAATTTCAAATATAATAAGAGCAAATGGTTATACGGTCTTAAACAGAGGCTGCTGTAGTCACAGAATGGGATGCCCCCAAAAAAGATCCAGTAGTACTATGCCCAGCAAAAGTGTCTTTATCAGGCCTAATTTCAAATATAATAAGAGCAAATGGTTATATGGTCTTAAACAGAGGCTGCTTTAGTCACAGAATGGGATGCCCCCAAAAAAGATCCAGTAGTACTATGCCCAGCAAAAGTGTCTTTATCAGGCTAATTTCAAATATAATAAGAGCAAATGGTTATATGGTCTTAAACAGAGGCTGCTTTAGTCACAGAATGGGATGCCCTGGCAGGGACAAGTAGTGCTATGCCCAGCAAAAGTGTCTTTATCAGGCCTAATTTCAAATATATTAAGAGCAAATGGTTATATGGTCTTAAACAGAGGCTGCTGTAGTCACAGAATGGGATGCCCCCAAAAAAGATCCAGTAGTACTATGCCCAGCAAAAGTGTCTTTATCAGGCTAATTTCAAATATAATAAGAGCAAATGGTTATATGGTCTTAAACAGAGGCTGCTTTAGTCACAGAATGGGATGCCCCCAAAAAAGATCCAGTAGTACTATGCCCAGCAAAAGTGTCTTTATCAGGCCTAATTTCAAATATAATAAGAGCAAATGGTTATATGGTCTTAAACAAAGGCTGCTTTAGTCACAGAATGGGATGCCCTGGCAGGGACAAGTAGTGCTATGCCCAGCAAAAGTGTCTTTATCAGGCTAATTTCAAATATAATAAGAGCAAATGGTTATATGGTCTTAAACAGAGGCTGCTTTAGTCACAGAATGGGATGCCCTGGCAGGGACAAGTAGTGCTATGACCAGCAAAAGTGTCTTTATCAGGCCTAATTTCAAATATAATAAGAGCAAATGGTTATATGGTCTTAAACAGAGGCTGCTGTAGTCACAGAATGGGATGCCCCCAAAAAAGATCCAGTAGTACTATGCCCAGCAAAAGTGTCTTTATCAGGCTAATTTCAAATATAATAAGAGCAAATGGTTATATGGTCTTAAACAGAGGCTGCTTTAGTCACAGAATGGGATGCCCCCAAAAAAGATCCAGTAGTACTATGCCCAGCAAAAGTGTCTTTATCAGGCCTAATTTCAAATATAATAAGAGCAAATGGTTATATGGTCTTAAACAGAGGCTGCTTTAGTCACAGAATGGGATGCCCCCAAAAAAGATCCAGTAGTACTATGCCCAGCAAAAGTGTCTTTATCAGGCCTAATTTCAAATATAATAAGAGCAAATGGTTATATGGTCTTAAACAGAGGCTGCTTTAGTCACAGAATGGGATGCCCCCAAAAAAGATCCAGTAGTACTATGCCCAGCAAAAGTGTCTTTATCAGGCTAATTTCAAATATAATAAGAGCAAATGGTTATATGGTCTTAAACAGAGGCTGCTTTAGTCACAGAATGGGATGCCCTGGCAGGGACAAGTAGTGCTATGCCCAGCAAAAGTGTCTTTATCAGGCCTAATTTCAAATATAATAAGAGCAAATGGTTATATGGTCTTAAACAGAGGCTGCTGTAGTCACAGAATGGGATGCCCCCAAAAAAGATCCAGTAGTACTATGCCCAGCAAAAGTGTCTTTATCAGGCTAATTTCAAATATAATAAGAGCAAATGGTTATATGGTCTTAAACAGAGGCTGCTTTAGTCACAGAATGGGATGCCCCCAAAAAAGATCCAGTAGTACTATGCCCAGCAAAAGTGTCTTTATCAGGCCTAATTTCAAATATAATAAGAGCAAATGGTTATATGGTCTTAGAGGCTGCTTTAGTCACAGAATGGGATGCCCTGGCAGGGACAAGTAGTGCTATGCCCAGCAAAAGTGTCTTTATCAGGCCTAATTTCAAATATAATAAGAGCAAATGGTTATATGGTCTTAAACAGAGGCTGCTTTAGTCACAGAATGGGATGCCCTGGCAGGGACAAGTAGTGCTATGCCCAGCAAAAGTGTCTTTATCAGGCTAATTTCAAATATAATAAGAGCAAATGGTTATATGGTCTTAAACAGAGGCTGCTTTAGTCACAGAATGGGATGCCCTGGCAGGGACAAGTAGTGCTATGCCCAGCAAAAGTGTCTTTATCAGGCTAATTTCAAATATAATAAGAGCAAATGGTTATATGGTCTTAAACAGAGGCTGCTTTAGTCACAGAATGGGATGCCCTGGTAGGGACAAGTAGTGCTATGCCCAGCAAAAGTGTCTTTATCAGGCCTAATTTCAAATATAATAAGAGCAAATGGTTATATGGTCTTAAACAGAGGCTGCTGTAGTCACAGAATGGGATGCCCCCAAAAAAGATCCAGTAGTACTATGCCCAGCAAAAGTGTCTTTATCAGGCTAATTTCAAATATAATAAGAGCAAATGGTTATATGGTCTTAAACAGAGGCTGCTTTAGTCACAGAATGGGATGCCCCCAAAAAAGATCCAGTAGTACTATGCCCAGCAAAAGTGTCTTTATCAGGCTAATTTCAAATATAATAAGAGCAAATGGTTATATGGTCTTAAACAGAGGCTGCTTTAGTCACAGAATGGGATGCCCCCAAAAAAGATCCAGTAGTACTATGCCCAGCAAAAGTGTCTTTATCAGGCCTAATTTCAAATATAATAAGAGCAAATGGTTATATGGTCTTAGAGGCTGCTTTAGTCACAGAATGGGATGCCCTGGCAGGGACAAGTAGTGCTATGCCCAGCAAAAGTGTCTTTATCAGGCCTAATTTCAAATATAATAAGAGCAAATGGTTATATGGTCTTAAACAGAGGCTGCTTTAGTCACAGAATGGGATGCCCTGGCAGGGACAAGTAGTGCTATGCCCAGCAAAAGTGTCTTTAACAGGCTAATTTCAAATATAATAAGAGTAAATGGTTATATGGTCTTAAACAGAGGCTGCTGTAGTCACAGAATGGGATGCCTCACAGCAGACTTAAGATCAGTTCAGTATATATGCACAGTTAGTTAGTATAAGCAGCCTGAAAACGCTAACAAAGCCTGTCAGGCTGGATGAAAAAAAAAAAAAAAAACTGACAGCCTCCGATTTTCCCTTCCTTTCCCTGTTTTTCGCTGACTTTCTGTCTGTCTCCTGTCTGTCTCCTGCCTGTCTCCAGCCTGTCCCTGTCTGTCCCTGCCTGTCTAACTGTCTAACTGTCTCTCCCTCAGCTACACAGCGTTCTGTCTCTCACGAATGCAATAGAGAAATGAGGCAGGAAAGCAAGATGGCCGGCCTTAAATACCGCTGTGACGTCACCGGGCTTGCTGGCTGCTGATAGGCTGCATGTGACTGTCCCAACATACACTGCCCCAGCTTACATGTCTGGACATGTCCCGTCCGCCATCTTAGAATGCCTGTAATGTAAATGAATGGATGTTAAAGGAAAACTTGGAGCGATCGAATCGCGGGGAAATTCGGATTCGATCCGAATCGAATTTTTCCTGAAATTCGGATCGAATCCGGGTTCGTCCGGATCGATTCGCTCATCCCTAATGCCAACTTCCGGGTGTGCCTTTCAGCCAAATTTTGGCCTCCTGCTGCTGCTGCCGCCAACTGCAGTGTTTCTTTAAGCCAATTTTTGGGTTCCTGCAGCCAACTCCAGTGTCTCTTTCAAGCTATGTTTGGGCTCCTGCTGCTGCTGCTTGCAACTCCAGGGTGTCATTCAGACAATTTTTGGTCTCCTGCTGCCCACTCCAGTGTGTCTTTCAAGCTATGTTTGGGCTGCTGCTGCTGCTGCTTGCAACTCCAGGGTGTCATTCAGACAATTTTTGGGCTCCTGCTGCCAACTCCAGTGTGTCTTTCAAGCTAGGTTTGGGCTGCTGCTGCTGCTGCTTGCAACTCCAGGGTGTCATTCAGACAATTTTTGGGCTCCTGCTGCAAACTCCAGTGTCTTTCAAGCTATGTTTGGGCTCCTACTGCTGCTTGCAACTCCAGGGTGTCATTCAGCCAATTTTTGGGCTCCTGCTGCCAACTCCAGTGTGCCTTTCAAGCTAGGTTTGGGCTGCTGCTGCTGCTTGCAACTCCAGGGTGTCATTCAGCCAATTTTTGGGCTCCTGCTGCCAACTCCAGTGTCTCTTTCAAGCTATGTTTGGGCTCCTGCTGCTGCTGCTTGCAACTCCAGGGTGTCATTCAGACAATTTTTGGGCTCCTGCTGCCAACTCCAGTGTCTCTTTCAAGCTATGTTTGGGCTCCTGCTGCTGCTGCTTGCAACTCCAGGGTGTCATTCAGCCACTTTTGGGCTCCTGCTGCTCCTGCTGCCAACTCCAGGATGTCTTTCGGCCAATATTTGGGCTCCTGCTGCTACCAGCTCCAGGGTGTGTTTTTCAGGCAATATAGGGGCTCCTCTTAGTGATGCCACCTCAACTCTCTGCAATTGTGCCGCTCTGCGATTCTAATAGCGATGCCTCTGATCTGCATGTCATAATTATTTACAGTATTATTTCACTAACCCAGCACGCATCCTATGCGTCTTACAGCAAGGCAGAATGGTTAACAACCCTATTGAGGCTCTAGGAAGCTCAGAAATAGCCGTTTTTAATAGCGATTCGTCGCGAATAAATTCGGACCGAAACTAATTTTATCGGAAAATTCGGCGAATCAGCCGAATTGAATTTTTCAAAAGTTCGCTCATCTCTAATATTAACCTATTTTCCCACAGGATCGCGGAGAACATTATCCCTTTATTTACTCTCCCTTTTAACCTGCCTATTTTAAAACTCTTTTATCCACAGCGCACCTACATTAATCTCATCTCCACCTAGGCCCACACCTAAGTTAGAACAAATTAACCCATCTACTATCCTGGGTTTTGGTCCTTTCCCTCGGGGCACCCTGATCAGAGGCGCCCCGCTTGGTGAAACCCCTCAGGTCGGCAGAACCAACTCACCTCTTCACAGTCCTACGGCGCATGAGCTGCTGCTCTTCCAATCAGCGCGCTTGGAGCCGCTGACGTCACGTCATCTAAGGTGAGCAGCTCCGAGCATGCTGATGGCCGCATCCCTCGCTGCCCTCTAACAGGGAGTATGCCCTCGCTGGCCATTCACAAATGCCAGTCTCAGGCACGCGCCCTGCTAGGGGATATCATTTTTTTCCCAGTTAGACCGGGAAAGAATGTAAGTGTGTGGGGCGACCTGGGGGTTTCACACAGCAGGGCATCCCGATTATGGATGCCCCAGGGGGGAATCGATCAGCTGAGGAATCTTATAGATTCCCGGCCCGATAGTCATGAGTTTTGGTCCACTTTAAGCTACTTTCATGAAACATGCTCAGCAACCTTAGGGACTTACAGCTTCTTCTCAATTGGCGTGAAGGAGCAGATATACTGTAGGTCTAAAATATTTTGCATATTTTTTGGAAGGGCTACAGCAAGGGTGCCAAATCTGACCCACAAGCAAAAAATAAAAAACATGCATCAGGGGTTCCCCATAGCTTCTGGATGGATTCTAACAGGAAGCGCTGAAGACAGCTGTGTGAACATGGCTCTAAACTCTGCACGCCCCACACTCCTTCTTAGCCCAAGTAAGTAGAAATAAATGTAAATAAATAGTAAAAGTCATCCTAACACCTCTAAAAACGACTGCTGATCTGCTTAGACTGTTGGGAAGGTTTGGAGGCTCCCCTGTTTTGGATACCCACACCTGCACACAAACATGACTACTGCCCAAACAAACCCACAAACCCATGCGGTCCTATCATGGTCATATGGGGTAACAAACCAGCAGCCAGAAACAAGGCAATGCATGTGGGTGTGTGCGGTGTGGTATTGGGATGCCATCACTTGGAGGAGTAGAGCTGGTGTTTAGGTCCATGGGTCCATTTGGGGAGGAGGTGCCCTTGAAAAGTTCTGAGGGGAAAGCGGCCCACATTAATATGATTTGTCTCAGAACATTTAAAGAAGATGTGCATTCTATACCATGCACTTCTGTACCCAAACACTTCTCCAATGAGTGATACATCTTACCCAGCTGGAAATTGCAGCAAATACTACAGTAGCCACCACCTCCTACTCTTGCAGTGTACCCTGTGACTTCTGGTCTGCCCATAAATAAAAGGTATCACTCATTGGAAGGAGTAGCAGAGGTCTTTAGGTGCAGAGGTACACTTAATATGGTCAAGGCAGGGGAAGGAGCTGCTACTGGGCCTTTGGGAGATGGGGGTCCATGCAAGCTGTCTCCCTTTAACTTGCAGCATCTGTGGCAAAAGCACCAGGCCCGAGCTGTTGGGTCTGCAGGGCAGGACTAATATACCAATGAATTGCTTACACCGCCCTTGCGCTCTGTGTATAAAGCACTTGGGGAAAGAAAGGTGCTGAAATATTAGTCCCACCCTGCGGAACCTACAGCTTTGGTCTCTGGTGCTCCCTGCAGCCAGTGTGCCAACACTGCAAACTGTGGTATTGCCCTGGGAAGGATCAGACCTCACTGGGCCCCACTGTTGATGACTCAGGGCTCACACTGCGCCAACACTGCCTACAACTTCAATCAGACTAGAGACCTGATTTGGGGTGCACATGTGTGTGTGAGCCCATAAGGTCATCCAAAATCTGCCACGCCACAATCAATCAGCATTTATAAACAGCACTGAATTATTTGACTACTGGATGCCCCCCCGGCTGCTACCTCAGGCTGTGTACACAATGACTGGGGAGGCTGCACATATCGGATGGTGCAGGGAGGTCTGCACATACACTTTAAGATCTAGGTAACACTATGAGCAATCCCAGGGGGTTTCATACATCAGGAGTCCCCTGAGAAAGGCTTTAACCAGCCCCTAGAATATTATAGACTCTGGGGCAGGGTGTCGTAGATTTTGGTCCACTATTATGCCGGGGGATGTCTTTTTTGGCAGGGGCAATATGATTTTTGCTATGGGACCATTTGAAACGTATGTACATCCCTGGTGGTCCTCATGCCCCTAAGGATTATGATTTTTTGTTTTATTCTGTGCTACACGAAAAGGTGAGTCCTGTACACACAGAACACTGCTGTTATGGCCACTGCTGAGGTGAGGGAGCTCACTCACACTTACATACGCCCAGCCACAGTGTTCTGGGTGTACAGAGCTCATTTCTTTTTTCTTGTAGATCTTGGTGTACAGACTTGAAGGTTGATTCAGAGCCTCTGTGTCAAGGCTCGTTTTTAAGGGAAAACGAACTCACAGGCGGGGAATCCCGAATGCTCATGTGATTCACATACGCCTTTGATTGTGAAAACGTGAACGAAAGTGCTTGGCATAAGCTTTCATTCCAGATGAGCCTTTAGATTTTTTATTAATTTGTTCTCTCAGTGGGTAACTGAAAGTGTTTTTTTTTCACTTCTTTTGTCATTTTTGGGATATTTTTTATTACATACTTTTTTCCCCAAAGATTATCCGCATTATCCACCATTCATTTTAGTAGTAAAGGTTTTTTAATGATTTTTTTTTTAAATGTGCCCCCCCCAAAGCAAAAATGTGAGGTCTCCCCTGGGCACCAAGCATAAGGGCTTGTAACCCACAGCTCAGAGCCCATACAAAGGTGCCCAAGGCACCCCTGGAGGAGCCCTGAGCCCAAACCAAAGGACATAGGGGCTTGTAACTTTCAGGGCCAGGGGCCGCACATGGTTTGGCTTCTGAGCCCTGGGTTACAAGCCCTTCTGCCCGGGGGGGACCTCATGTCTTTTTTTTTTAATTATTGAACACAAAACACAAGAAGGACATGCCCCGCTGTCACTTTCATAGCTAAAATGAATGCCCTTTAAGGGCATTTAACAATGAAAAATGCCAAAAAGACTAAATTTCGGGCAAACATTTTTTCGTTAAATAAAAAATTCCATCTAATGAAAAAATATTAAATTAATGAAGTCAATCTCAAGAGTCATGATTTTTAACAAGTTCACCCAAGCTAAGCTGACCAGCAGCTTTGTGCTAGCAAGAACAGTGGCTGAAAAAAAATGTTTTCTACCCATTTAACCAGAAAAAAGGCCCTGAATCACACGCATTTGAAAAATTCAATTAGCCAAAAATGGTTTGGATGAATCGCAAAAGAACAAAAGGGGCAAAAAATACACTTTCCAAAATGCCATTTTGTTTCATATGAAAATGTTTATTGTTTTATATGCCTTTCTATTATTTTTGATTATTGATATACAGTAGGGGATTTTGGGCCCTGTTTTCCTGCTAATATTTATTGTACAGTAGTGTTCATGCTTCAGAAATCACAAGGGCAAAATAAATGCAAAAGGAGCCAAGCCCCCCCCCCCCCACACACACACACAAACACCGGGTTAGAATACACTCCAATTGGTCCACTTCAGTGGTACAACCAGATCCAAATGCCTTTTCTCACCCCCTCTGTTTTTTTACTCTCCTTCAGGGCTTAATTACATTGCCTCAGCTTCCTTGCATTTTAAAGTGTTTTTTATTGTGCATGGAGATTAGCAAATGCTTTCAAGTGATTTGAAGTCACTGATGCCAGTGTGCTGCAATGCACTGAGCTTATAAAACTCCAGCACGCTGCCTTCATTGCCTTTATCTGCTCATAGAAGTCAACAGAGACTGCAATCTGCTTCTACTGCACAAGCCATGAACAGTGAGCCATTGTTCTTCTTTTTTCCAGAATGTGCTCTTAAAAAGTCATGTCAAGTGTCAAAAGAAAATGGGAGTAGAAGTAAACATGCATACAAGCATATTCAATAGAGATAAAAGATGTGGCATGCTGACAAGATTATGCGAATACACTTTTCAAAGCAGGAAGCCTGACTGGGCCACTTAGGTTCACAGGCTAAAGGCAAGCTCAGGTCTTTATGTAAATCTATACCTGCCATATGTGTTATATGTGTTCCCTCCTGGAAGTAAGGACACAGAAATAGCGGAAGGAAAGAACTTGGAGGCTGATTCATTACTAATGCCATGTATCTGCAGATGAGCGGCTGTATAGCGGCGCTTAGAGCGACCGCTTGTAGATGCTGTAAACATGTATCAGGCATAGTGCCTCAGTCACTGTAATAACCTTTGTAATAACCCGCATTTGTTTGAGGATAAAAAACTGCAAAAACAATGCAATTATTTACACAGACATTTCTTTCATTCTGACAAGGTTTAACACATGATTTGAATATATTAGCTTGGTATTTAGTGGTTCATGAGTTCAGCTGTATCAGTGAAGTAGTCCACATGGTCCACTCAATACCATTGTCCTGAGTTTTAAGGCATTTTTAAGGCAGTGCCACAGCAGTGCGAATTACAGTAGTACAAACTCACTTAACATATTGATATTTAACACTTGCGCATGTGGCAGCACTACAAGAAGAACATTTACTACCACATTCGCAGTGCAGCATCATGCTTAAATAAATATAAATCCTATTTTGGACTACTGTAATTTGCAATGAAATGGCGTTGTGTGACAGAAGTGCATGACAAATCAGACAACATATAATGCTGTGTATCATAAAACATGTGTATGTCTTTTAAAACTACATCAAATACAACATGTGAATCAGATTAAAAATACACTTACCACAACTATGCCTGAGTGCAAGATCTGCAGCATAACTGGTGGAGGTGCCGGCTCTATGATGCCCTGTAAAACAGTTAATGGTGGAAAGGTATTTTATTACGTACAAAATCATCATGGAACCTAAAAACATCAATTAGAAATGCACTCACCAGGGGATGAGCTGCTGCTGGAATCCCAGGAAGGGCTCTGAGGTGGAGGCGTGGAGCCTCCCCTCCTCACAATTGGACCAGCAGATCCCAAGCCCCATGGGCCACCCTCCTCCCTCTCACTCCCTGATTCTTCGAGGAAGTGTGGGCGAGTCCCTCACCTCCTCCCCACTGGGACTCTCCACTTGAGAGTGGCCACAGGGGGTTTGAGACTCAGCTGAGTCCGACTGTGAGGAGCTGAGGCTCCATACTCCCTCACCCCAGAAGCACGCTCCTCTGGGGCATCATCCCCTTCCTCCCCGGGTCCTCAAGAAGGGACTGATGAGAGGAATCCCTTCCCTTGTTTCCCCAGGGGAGGACGCTTATCTGTTGAGAGGAAACAAAAGGAAATAAAGGACACATCACACAAAAATACCTTACTCATCCAACATTATAGTAAATACAAGCATGTAGTGATGTATCACTTATCTGATGCGTAGGCATCATAGAGCCTGTAAACGCCCTCATTGTCCAGGCACTTAAAATTCAACCACTTCTGAATGATGGACCTTTTTGATAGTTTGGTCTTAAAGCGGGCAGGGGGGGCTCAGAATCAGAGGAGTAGCTGGGGAGTTCTGGCAGGGCGTCTAGGCCGCATTGTGGATCCTCGTAGGTGGCAAACCGGAAGTTCCAAAAACGAAAGTGAAAGCAAAAATTTGGACACTCCTCGCATTAAAAATACGCCTGCCACACGCCAATGATAATGCTATGAAACACAAAGTTTACAATGCGCACACATACCAATATTTGCCGCTAGAGACACACTCGCAAAATCAATATTTAACAACGGTGGAGCGCAGCATACTGCGAACGACAGCGACTGCTCAGTGCGACCAAAACTCTGCGACTCCTACTGTATTGAACACAAATTCACAGCGACCGAACGCAGTCGGTCTAGATTGTGTGGATTGAGGACATAGCACCAGTCGTTGTGTGATTACAATGATTTTTACAAGTCAGGAACAAAATTAGGCAAACACAATACACTGAAATGACATTGTTGAAGGAGTTTGACTTTTATGTCACTTTTATGTCAGACTCTAAAATGTTTTTTTTTAAATTAAAAAAAAATTTCAAAAACATACATACAATTCAAGAATAATGTATTAAACACTTGTATGCTTTTTGTTCCAAAAAAAAAAAAAAAAATTGGGATGAGAAATGGGATTTGAGGATCTTCCATTGAAATGTATGGGAGAGCGGCAGGTAGTGAGAGGTAATAGGTGGCGCTGTAAAAGTGTGAACGCCGGCGCTGTACGCTGAGGCTGGGATAATGATGAATCTAACTCTACATGACAGTATCCCAGTCGCTCATCAGGATCGGCTTCATTAATGTGTAATTGCGTGCTGTGGCCGACGCTCTCTTGCCGATACCTCTCGCTACTTGTCGCTAAATAGCCACTACCTGGCGCTATCTATTCATGAATAAGGGCCAAAGTTGACTAGTATGAGTCATAAGGCTCTGATAGGCTGCTGGAGACAACAATGTTGACTAGGGGAGGAGCTGAAGGGGGATAATAATGGTGGTCAGAAAGCTAGACCTTGTTGACTGCACAAACAAGAGAAGGAAAGCCGGAAGAGAGAAGGTCTGCACAGGAGTAAAGAGGATCCGGGGTTGCACCGCTGAAAGGTCCAGGAGGAGCTAACAGCACAATGCCTGTTCTAGAAGTCTTCTTGATGAAGAGACTACATTTGGGGTAGGTTTCGAGTCTTCTCGCCCTGTACCAACCCCCCCCACCACCACCTGGGGATACTCTACACAGCTCTGATCTTCCCGTGGTCCCCTGAGAAACATAACCAGGTGGCCTCCCTACAAGGGGGTGGCACCCTATTGCTCCTCTTTGTACAGTCCTATGTGGAATTGACATTGCCCTATAATGGGCTCTTGTACTGCAATGGAATTGCTGTGTTTATTTTGAAATAAAGGAACTAGGACTGTTCTACATTTAGAAATCTGATGTACCTTTCTGTCAGGATTATAAATCTTCACCTACCCTCCCTGGGGAAGACCCCTGGGTAAAAGTCTCCTCCCCGGACAACCATGTCTCCTCCCCGGTCAACCAAGACCTGCATGCCCCCATGGTGGGTTACACCTGACCAAGACCTGAAACCCAGTATCTACAACATGATGTGTGCATCCTGTACATTACTCAACCCTCCTTTACCAGGTTACAGAAAAGCTAAAGGGAAACTGGAACCATGTTATTATATGTGTTCACCTTACCTTTTATTTGCTTAAATATGAGGTGCACAACCCTTTTTTTTTGGTCTGTCTTAATGTTCTGCTATAAGGGTCTGCAATAAATTGTAACACGCTACTGCAGCTGGAACCTCAAAGGATTGTCTATACTTTAACATATATAAAGTGGTGAGGTGAGCAGAGGTTGGTATTCAGGGGAGCAGAAAGGTGAGCATAGGTTAGGTGGAAATATGTAAGCAAATGAGAGGGTCAAATGTGAGACAGAGGTACACATAGATGAGGTGAGTATAGGTGGCTGGGTTGAGGTGGAAAGATGTGCGGAGTACAGAGACAGAAAGATATGAGCAGAAGAGAGGTGGGCAGAGGTAAGGCAGTAAGGTAAGATAAGTAGAGGTGGGCAGAGGTAAGCAGAGGTGGGATGAGCAGAGGGGAAGTCAGGTGTGCAGAGATAGGCAGAGGTTTGCTATAGGTAGAATATAAGATAAATAGGTAGCTTCTGGGATCAAGATGCAGAGAGAAGTTGAGAATATTTGCAATCTATAAAAGTGTGCATAATGCTTACCGGTTGGGCTCAGATGCCCCTTCCCATAAATGACCCACTTTATGCGGTTGTCTAATTCCATGTGTTCTTCAGTGTTGCCATCTTCCATACTTTGCACATGTATTCATCACTGAGGACAACGCTAGTGGGTGCAGTTCTGACCAATGATGCTCTGGAAAAAACAACCTTCTTGTGCAGCACAGCTACACACCACATAACTTGATCTGAAGTGAGGCAGACATTTTTGTTGAAGGCCTGTTATACCTTACAATTGGCTCTTTAGACTGAAAGCACAAAGGTTTCAGGGTAGAGAAACATGGAGCCTTATTTATGAAGCGTCAGCGCCACTCAGCACCACTTTTTTGCCTCATTGGCACTCAACGTTCTATTTAAGAAACCAAAAAGCGGAATATACTAGCTACCAGCTAGCGTAGTATTTAAAGCTACCAGCTAGCATAGTATTTAACACTAGCGTCCTGAAGAGGTCACAGCTGTAGATCTTAATCCCATACAGCACAATGGGCAGAATTGGATTGGAGTGTTTTATGCTCATAATTAATATTGCACACATTTATTTTTATCGAAGTTGCATTGTGACTTGACAATAATGGAAACACGGGACCTAGGTTTTACCAGATTACATTTTTTTCTTTATGAAACCAAACACAGTCTAAATGCACTGTAAAGTTTGTCCCCTTGGTCCACAGCAGTGATTTCTTGTAACTATAATGATGAAACGCTGACTAGCGCCAGAAAATACAGCACCAATCTTTTTAAGGAGTAAACAATTCATAAATACTCTGTGCACTGCCAGAAAAACTGGCGCTCACTGGCGCGGGGATAATTGGCAGTTGGGGCCAACAGACACTGACACAGGCCGACCAATACCTTGTGTAACAGTCAAAGCGATTTAGTTAACATTTGCCGCTGCGACTTATAGTACCATTTGTAGTCCAGAGCACAGTGTCAGAAAAGATGGAGCTCCAAAACTGGCTATATAGCCACCAGAAAGATGCTAAATTGCACACATCATAAACAAGGCCCATTGTTAGGGGATCCCTACTGCCTTCAATGCTGTTAATAAACAATATTTTTACTGCACTAGCAAAGTTTGGTGTTTTCCCGCATGCAGCCCAGACCAAACTGATAGAGATATATGTCCCAGAAACACAGGGCAGCCTGTCTGTCCACTCACATGAGATACCATCAGCCTAGGGGAAGCAGAAGAGCAATAGGGATTATCACTGGATTACAACGCGTTGCCTTGCCCAAGTGTGAAAGTCTGCTGCTTTAAATATCACTTCAGGAGCCAAATGTACTTTTTTTTCACTAACAAAATGTTCATGAGTCCGCTTGCGTATCTTCTAGGAGTCAGTGCGCTTTTTTTTTTCAGCATTTCAGCACTTTTTTTGATGGTATTTTTCAGTTGTCTGTTTCTCCTAACTGAAGAATGCTAAAAATATCCTGCAGCCTCCATAGACTTTGAATTTGTATGGTCGGTTAAAACAATCTGTCTGAGCAGATATGTATTTATTTAATCTTTTTATCCGCAACAATACGAAGTCTGTGAATAGTCGTCTTTCATGGCTTCTACTCGTTATTTTCTCACTTTACGGCACAAAGATAAAGTGGCTTTCTCAAGGACGCTGAGTGGGCGTCAGAGCGGAGTTTGCTCAACTTTAACTCTGGCTGTGTAGACAATGTACATAGAAAAAGCAATCATTACATGTCTGCCGAAGTGGAACCTACGCCTCCTACCCAAAATGCTTTTCTTTAAAGTGAACCTGCCACTAAGTTAGATATTTATCAATCTACAAAATTCGGTTTGAGATTTTATTAATAAGTTACAAAGTACGGTTGAAAGAAGACGTATGTCCATCAGGTTCAACCAAGGAGGGGGGTTATTTATTTTTTTTTAACTGATAACAACTAATAGTAACTGTTAATGTTACTTTCTGCTAGAAAGGCATCTAATCCTTTTTTGAAGATTTAAGCTGTTGATGCTGTGACAAGCTTCTGTGGGAAGCTATTCCACAGATTTATAGTTCTTATGGTAAAAATTGGTTGTCGCCTCCGGAGATTGAATCTTTTTCTTTTCCAGGTGGAGGGAATGCCCCTTGTCTTTAGAGAGTATTTTAGTTGAAAAAATGTTTCCCCATATTTTATGAATTTGCCATTTATATATTTATACAAGTTAATCATGTACCCCCTCAGACATGTCCTCTCAAGACTAAACAGATTTAATTCCTATAATCATAACAAAGTTCCTTCATTCCCCTTATTAATGTGGTGGGTCATCTCTACATCCTTTCCAATATTTAAAAAGTTATATAATCCTGTATGTAGTCTCTCAGAGGTCCCTCAAGCAATTTTCCATACAGGTCTGTAATTACCCGGAGAAAGCATAGAACCCTTTTTAAAAATGAGCACCACATTTTGCCCTCTTTATGGACTCTTAGGTGAAATCCATCTGGTCCTGGAGTCTTATTCCCATTTAAATTATTTTGGGCCTGATTTATCAAGCACTTCTGCCAGACAGTGCCACATCGGTGCAAATTAGAGTAGTGAAAAATATAATTTACTATTTATCACACTTGCACATGTTGCTGCGCTGCAAGAAACAAATTTACTGAAACATTAGTGATGCAGCAGAAAAATTCAAAAATCAGATTGTCTGGCAGAAGTACTTGATACATTAGGCCCTCAGTCTTTCTTGGATGATATCCATGTTTAGCCAGTTAAAAATTATGCTGGGGTATTGTTTGCAATGGTAACACCTAAATTGGAACCTTGTGTCTCATCTGTGTACAGAGAGCTAAATAACCCATTTAGCATCTCCGGCTTTTCTTGGTCCCCAGTGACCAACTCCCCATTACCATTAATTAGAATACCTACCTGTTCTGGTTTTGGTTTCTTTCAGTTTAAATATTTAAATATTACATATTTAAAGAAACATTTAGTGTTGGTTTTGCTTTGGTTTTTATACATTTCAAAGGTTACTGTTGTTATATCAGATTTGTAATTTTTAAATGCCCTTTTCTTGTTTTTTATTGCCCGCTTAACTGTAGGTGTCAGCCAGAAGGAATTTAATTTGAGTCGCTTATACCTGTTACCTGTAGGAATACATTTTGGAATTTTGGTACACACAAATGATTTAAAGCACTCCCATTTGGAATCTATATCCTTTTTCCTTAAAACATGCTCCCAGTCTATGTCCTGGAGTGCAGCTTTGAACCTGGGGAAGTTGGCCTTTCTGAAGCGTAGTGTTTTATCCCTCCAGCCAGGATTTTTTCTACAGTTTATGTTGAATACAACTATAATGTGGTCACTGTTACCAAAAGTTTAATGAATGGTTACAGTACCTACAAGGTCATCCTCATTTGATATTACCAGATCCAATAGAGCATCACTCCAGTGGGTGCCTCCACCAACTGGCTCATAAAGCTATTTTGCAGCAAACTCCCCCTTTCAGTTGAAGCAGATCCATGGCTCCAGTCAATACCTGGGTAGTTGAAGTTCCCCATTATCACCACTGTACGTGCCTGTGCTGCCCACTCTATTTGTTTATGCAGCTGACCCTCTTTTTTCAGTTATGTTGGGGGGTTTATAGATTACACCAAGATGTATTTTAACATTGTTTTCATCGTCCCGCACTTCTACCTAAAAGGATTCTACGTCTTTACAATCCTCAGCTAGTATCCCCTCATTCACATATGCTTTGAAATCTTGTTCTACATAAAGACACTCTCCGCCCCTTTCCTATTTGCTCTGTCTTTCCAAAAGAGGGTAAACCCTTAAAGACTAACAGCCCAATCATGTGTGTTGAGTCCAGTGATGTCTTAGCCACACCAATAACATCAATGTTTTCTTCTAGTACCAGAGCCTCAAGCTCCCCCCAATTAACTTGCCAGACTTCTGGCATTTGTGAACATGCATTTCAGGTTGCCATCCAGTTTAACACATTTGGCTTTAGTGTCATTAACACTTGCAGTGTTGTGTCCACATTCACTGCCGGTTGGTTTGTAACACATGGATCTCTTTATCCAACATAGCAGTTCTCCTTCCCCCTCTTATTTCTCCACCCACCATCATATACTGTCCCCTAAGTAACTTATCTTCCCCTTTGCTTTCACTCTTGCCCATTATTTCTAGTTTAAATGCTCTTCCGCCCCCTCTAGTACCAGGTTACCCAGCACAGCAGCCTCCTCTCATTCAGGTGCAAATTATCTGTTAAATGCAGTTTGTACCCCAATGAAAAGTCAGCCCATTGCTCTAGGAACTCAAATCCTTCTGCCTTGCACCAGGACTTGAGCCATGCATTTAACTCTCTAAGCTCCCGCTTATCATGTGTAGCGCATGGCACTGGCAGTATTCCAAAGAATACAACATTAGAGGTCCCTCCCTTCAACTTGGTGCCTAGTCCCTTAAATGTATTCTTTAGGATCCTTCATCTCCCATAAATTCTGTCATTGTTTCCCACATGGACCATGACAGCTGGGTCATCCCCAGCCCCTCCCCAGCCCAGTAATGTATCCACCCTTTCCACCACATGCTGAAACCTGGCATCAGGGAGACAGAAAACCATTTGGTTAAGGTGGTCTTGGCGACAAATTGTTCTATCAGCACGTCTGATAATAGAATCCCGTATGATCACTAATTCTACCTGCAGCCCCTTCTACCAAATTACTAGCTGGGGTGTCCTCCCAGCTGTTAGGGAGAACAGTATGTGCTAGGGTTGCCATTTCTGAGACCAACACCCTTGCATCATTACCCAACTTGGCAATTTTGCTAGGATGCACAGACACAATCATGGCCTTCCTTTGCTCCTTCTCTACTCCCTCTAACTACATTTACCCAGCTACTTACCTACCCCTCCGAAACACATTTCTCCACCCTCTGTTTCTACCCAACATTGAGCAGCATGCCCCTTTCAAGATGGTAATTCTCCTTCACTGTTGCATTTTGCACCTTCAGATCTCTAACCCAAGCTTCCAAGCGTGCAACATGCTCAGATTTATCACAGCGGTACTTATCCTAGAACTGTAGCTACAATATTGTATACATCTGGCAAATTGTGCACTGAAGTAGACCTCCAATGTTGCTAGCCATTATCCTAGTAACAAAACAGCAGTGAATACAAGTACTTACAGTTGTAGCAATTTTTACTGATTTTCCTGATTTGTATACTCAATAACATTTATCAAGGCCACACTTATTCCATGCAAAGCTTTTTGAGCAAGCTCTTTGAGTTATACCTTGGAAGTTAAACCACCTGAACCAAGTTAACCCCTCCTACACTTCTGAGATGCAGAAGAGAAAAAAACCTTTGCTATCTTTTAAATGTGTCAGTATTAACACACACGCAAAAATAAACCAGATATAGTTTGCAGTATTTCATTTACCAAGTTGACCAGGATTGGTCACCAACTGCTGATTTTTTAACTCAATAACACTTATCAAGGCCACACTTATTCCATGCACAGCTTTCTGAGCAGACACAATACAGTGCTCTTGGATATAAGTTTATGTTGCCAGTCTTATGCTTCCTACTCAGTTGTTTCTAATTTAGGCATACTACACATAGGTTGCGCTCGGTGATCTGGGGGATTTCACACAGCCGATCAGGGTGCCCTGGAGGAAAGGACAAAAACCCAGGATTTTCAAAATCCCGGGTTTTAGTCCACTTTACAAATTAAGAAATTTTTGCACCCAGTGGCATGTTGAATGAAATTCTAGGTGAGGGGCAGAATTATCCCAGTTAGGTCAAGTCACTTTTTTACAATAATTTGTGATTAAAAACACTCTATGGAGAATTCAGAAAATGGCAAGATTCTCCGCACCCACTAAAGTCCAGAAGATGCATCTTGTAAACATTTTTTTCCTTTGTGGGTTGAGCCAGTGTACAGGTATGTAACAGGTAAGACTAGTGAAACCCCTCATTTAGAAATGCTGTTAGAGGGATAGATAACCTGAAGGCTAATACTTCCCCATTAGGCACTTAAAGCGGAACAAAATTTGGGATTTTGACTATCACAGTTTTTGTTCCATGCCCCGGAGGTATTCAGAATTGGTATGCCCCTGCTGTGTGAAACCCCCCAGAAAGCCCATACAAACTCATCTTTCCCCGGTCCTACGGCTTATGCACTAGCTCTTGTCCGATCAGAGCCCTATGCCATGCATTAACAATTGGAATCGCAGCGGGAACATTCCCATCAGTGCGCGACTCTGTCCCCAGCCTATCTGGATGGCTGGACGCAGGTGTGCACTCACTGCCCAAAGACTCGGGGAAGCGGCAGCTGCATGTTTACATCGTATAGGGCGCCAGGAGGCGAATGACTTGTGTGCCCCCCCCCGGGGGCATCCTGATTCACAATTTCTAGCCACAGTGGGTTTTGTTCTGCTTCAATACCATAGGCAGCTGCATTAACGGGAGTCATATTGTAATATTAGAGTTTGGTATAGAAATAGTTAAATAGCTAGACATTCAGCTGGCCTCTCGGAGGAAGGTTCTACATACATGGCATATACATGTACCCTGGCTTGCTAATGTTGCAACTAATGTTGAACTAGGCCAGGCAGCCATCACCAGGAATCTTTGGAGGTAGCTAAAGGCCTGGGTACCTGCTTGAGTGACTCAGACTGTACTGTGCTGACTGGAGCTACTGAAGGGGAGACTAAGGAATCTGGAGAGACTGTGTTACTCCTAGAATAGTTTGCTACTTGATGTGGTGTTAGCATTACTCTTTATTAAAGTGTAACCTTTCTTAAGAAAGGGGACTGTGTACTCCTGCAAGAGAGGTATATACTAGAGAGTAACCTATATTCCACAAGTACCACACAGGACACCTCAGGGCTTGAGAAGATCCCACTCACTCATAAGCTAAAAGTTCAGTACACAAAGTCTTAGCTGCACACTATATATACTATATATCTTTGCCCATTTCACAGTGCCAATAGGTAGAAATAACACCATTATCTTCATAACAGCTTCCCTTCTCCTGCCCTATATTTTAACCCAGTTGAAAAACAAAGAAGCTAAAACCGTTAAAGCTACATATTGCATGGAAATGTCTGAAATCAGGTCGCTTACAGAGTTTACCCCTCTGCAATCCCTTGTGTGCCGATTGAGTGAAGTGAAATAAACATGGTGTGCTGTGCACACTCGGCTGCCATACAGGACTGACTCTCAGTGGGTCATATTTTCAGAGGTCTTTGACGGAAACATGGAAGGGAAAGTTAACCTGTGCATGTCTAGCAGCCATACATTCCTAATCAGGATCCCCAGGACCACTGAGGGTTAGTACAGTTAGTACGAACCTTCATTAATTGAATCTTAAGAATAATTTATGACATCTTACAAGGCTATTTCAGGTTTACTTATCTCTAGTTACAATTTTGTCGCATTCTTATGTGCTAAGATATCATTAGCCCTTAATGAATTCTACATAATGTATGAGACCAAGGCCCAAACCAGGGGAACATATGCATGATTGAAGCAAACTCCTTGCTGTAAATAGGAGCCAGATGGTGCTGCTGTAACATGCCACTGACGCTCACCATTTCTTTATGCTTACTTAGATCCATGGCTATATTCAGGTACCTAAGCTTTTGTGGATGCACAGGTTAACTTACAACTTTTTAGGGTGACTCCAGTATGATAAGTGTGGAATACTTGATGTAACGTAAGTCATGTAGCCTTTGGCTAGTAGCATGATATTAATGCTCTTTAGTGGTAGTAGGCTGTGAAAGAGACCACACGTACAGTATACAGTAAATAGGTTTATAGAGGAATCCTTGGTGGGTGAAGGTGGGCCACAGGAAAATAGGTCTTTGTATGGTTGTGCAAAGGGTAAGGGGGCTGTGGTATGAGGGACCCTTGAAATTAGGGTAGAAAGAATGGTACAGTAACAAATGCTACAATCTCGTGATGGGCATCAGAACAAGTCTGAATTCATCCTGGATCACAGTTTACCAAATAGAAAAAAGAACCCCCCTTCTCTGCATCTTTCTTCATCTGTCCCCCACTGGGTGGCTTTCTCCTGGTCTGGTGGCTAGCATTTTCTCCTCCAGCATCTGTAGATAGGGGGGGTCACTGGAGAGAAGGAACATGGAGAGAGATCCCCTGAGAAATCCCCTCCTTGTCTACTTCTAAAGTGGGCCAGACACTAGATTGGTGGGCCGCCAAGGACGGAGGAGGAGGGGAACCTGCCCCTCCCCCACTACGGATGCCGGTGGAGTGGCTGCAATAGCCGTCCCATTCTCCAGCATGAAAATGATGACAGCCACTGGACCTGCAGAAAGGACAATGCCCGGGTGAAGCTATTGTATCTTGCATTTGGGAGTACCAAATCCCGGATACTGGAGAATATCCAGATGACAGTTTAAAGTAGACCAAAACCCAGCTGGATCGGCCCGGGAATCTATAAGATTCCCACGCTGATCCATTCCCTCCCCCCGGGGCATCCAAGATCGGGATGGCCCAGAGTGTGAAACCCCCCAGGTCGCCAGCTACACTTACCTTAATCCCGGTGCATGCGCAGGCCACGGGCGCATCCCCACCATCCCTCTAACAGGGTGCCGCTGAGCTTAGACTGCGGCTTAAATGCACATAGCTCAGCGGCACCGAGCATGCTGATTGGACGAGTGGCTGAGCATGCGCCGTAGGACCGGGATGAGGTGAGTTTCCACGGGTGATCTGGGGTGTTTCACATAGCGGGGTGCCCCGGGTAGTGGACCAAAACCCAGAATAGGGTTATAATAAAGGGTTTTGGTCCACTTTAACTGTACTTGGCTGATAGTGGCCCTGCATTAAACGGATTTGTTAAAAATGATGCAATAAAAACATTAAAAAAAATAAAAACAGCAACCAAATATTTTTTAGCTTTTCTATATTTATAAGCCTATACTTTTAGCATGACCAATGTGTTGCAGTTGTTTTTATTCCAATTACTTCACATAAACAAGATTGTGTTATGTTTAACTGTATTGCATTGGCTGGAATAAATATGCATTATTGATCTCTAATTAACTTGCAATACGTCAATAGGAACTGCTGGTCTGCAACAGGTTAGGGGATTTTAAAGTAAAAAAGGGAATATGTTGTGTTGTAAGTCTCTAGTTGAAAGAATGTGAAATACATGCCATTTTAAAATGAAGTCCATTCATCCATTGTTTCATATGATTTAAACACCTCTGACACCTTCACCGTATGTGTAGCAAGTCATTGAGGTGGAGTGTAGACCATTGCTGGATGACAAATCTTGTTAAAAGTCACTTTACTAAGCTACACATTTTCAGCCCTAAGGTACAAGGACGGCCATCGCATGGCTCTGTCTGTATGAAGGATGATGTGTCCAGACAGCCGCAACCTTTCTGTTCTTCTTATGGTAAAACGAGTGTATACCAGAGAAATAGAAACTAATGTTACATACTATTGAGCCTTTAATAAATGCGTGAAATATATGTTTAACTTTCATTCTTTTTGTGCATTTTCTGTGTGAATGTCTCCATCAGTGTTATTTTTGGATAAGTTAGGTCTATAGCAAGCAAGCTTACCATGTGGCTGTGAGGCCATCTGATTAGGCCCCCAACATCAAACCTAAGTGAAGGTGGAAACATTATACCGGGAAGGATGTAAGCTCTTTGCTTCAGGGAAAGTGGGAGTCATAGAGAGAACTGGCAAATAAAGGGAGTTGACT
The DNA here is from genome assembly GCA_027917425.1 of Gastrophryne carolinensis. Classification (NCBI taxonomy): domain Eukaryota; kingdom Metazoa; phylum Chordata; class Amphibia; order Anura; family Microhylidae; genus Gastrophryne; species Gastrophryne carolinensis. The sequence continues at coordinate 422,345,637 of CM051236.1, read as the reverse complement.
AGAGGCTCAGTATGGACGGGAGGTTGCAAGGAGGAGGATATAGAAGGGGTTCACTGGCAAATAAAGACATTGATTTGATGGTGGTATCCTAAGGTAAGCTTAGAAAACAATAAAGGGAAAAATCCCATGTCTAACACCACCAGGACCCTTGGGTGGAAGGAGATAAAAGGGTAAAAAAAATGTTGTGCAGCCTTAGTCTATAGGCTTTATCAGTCGGCGGCAAGTGGATGCTGAGAAAAGCCATTTCCATCAATTTAGCTATAAATCCTAACCTGTCTTTTATTCCTCAGCTGTGGTGAGGCTAAACAATGGCAAGCAACACAACATTCAAGACCACCAGGCAGTACTTCCAGCATGCCTCTGTGTGGGCAGGTGGCGATGCTGTACTGCACTTCAGCCAGAAGTCCGTGTTCGAGTTCAGTGTCCAGCCTACCCAAAGTCCAAAAAGCTGGTTGAGGGGCTACAGAGCAGCCCTTTTTAACTTACCAGAGTCCCCCGACCTCGCAGGCGGTCAGCATGCTTTGAGCTGTTGAATAGGCTAAGACCGGGCCTTAAGAAAGATGGCTGCAAATCCCATGACTGAGGACACTGGCAGCTGGAACTATAAGTGCTATTAGCTGCTGCCAGTGTTCTCACTCATGGGGCGGGATTACGGGGCTCAGGTAAGTATACAGCCCCTTCCTGCTGCACACTCTGCATTAGTTTAAAGTGTCCCCCCCCCCCCCACACACACACACACGGCACCAAAAGTTTTTATTTTTACATGATCTCGATCGTCTTGATCGCGATTCTGCCTCTGGAGGCCCCTTGGCAGGCACCCCGCCTTCGTCCGGGCAGGTGAGGAGTGTAGGTGCCCCCCAGAGGAAGAATCACCTCCAAAGTTTGGGTCCCATCAATTTCAATGGGGATTGGGTTCAGGTTCACCCCAAGTTCAGGTACCCGAACCAAACTTTTGTTCAAAGTTCGGCCAAACTTGCCGAACCCCAACCGTTAGCCCCTGATGCGGCTCATCACTAGTCATCATCATATCTGATAAGGATAGTGGGGGTCGATGACAGCATGACAGTACACGGCTGATGCAATAAAGATAGGAAAAAAATAAAAACACCAATCATGTTTAAAGTTTTCTATATTTATAAGCCTATACTTTAAGGGTGACTAATGTGTTGTAGTTGTTTTCATTCCAATTACTTTACATAAACAAGATTATACTGTGTTTTGCATTGATTGGAATAATCACAGTATGCATTATTGACCTCCAATTAACTTGCAATGTGCCAATAGGAACTGCTGGGCTGCAACAGCTGAGGGGATTTTAAAGTAAAAAAAGGAATATGTCATGCAAATATGTAATAAACTGTGAACTGGAATAGGTCATATGTTGTAGAACAAGTCTCTAGAACATTTATTTGTTTTTGTGTTTGTTTGGGTGGATATCTACATCAGTATTATTTTTGAATAACAATGAAGCTAGGTCTATAGCAGAAATGCTTACCTTGTGGCCGGGGGTAATTTTGTTCCAAGCATCAAACCTAAATGAAAGTGGAAAGTGTTGTAGATAGGAGCATTATACCGGGAATGTCCTTCCTCTAGGAAAGTGGAAGAGGTAGATAGAACTAGCAAATAGCGGTAATTAAAGGCTAAGTATGGATGTGTCAGGCTACCGGGTGAGAACCCAGATTGCGGAGACTAAGAACCAGCTCACCTCTCAACCGGGAAGCCTGGAATCTAAGGACCAACCTGGTTTTCACTAGATCCTCTAATGGTGAGGATAGACTGGGCTGAAGGAAGGCCCCAGGTCAGGCAACCTAGGAGTGGGTTTTACCAAGTTCTGGGTAGAAGACATACCAGAGCTGGACTGGAAGGTAGAACAAGCCGAGGTCGTGGGCAGGCAGATCAGGATCAGAGTCGTAAACAAGCCGAGGCCGTGGGCAGGCAGATCAGGATCAGAGTCGTAAACAAGCCGAGGTCGTCAGGAGAACAGGAGTGTAGTCAGGATCAAGCTGGGTCGGTGCACAGGAATGGAAGACTGGAACTCAGGAAAAAGCATGAGAAATGACCAACTGGCAATGTAGCTCAGGGCTCGCCAGTACTTAAAGGCCCCTGCGCATGCACAAAAGCGAGCTCATTTTCGCGCGTCTGCAATTCGCATGCCCGCTCATAATCGCACATAATCCATTGATTCACATAGTTCACAAATGCGCGTGCATAATCGCGTGCTTACTGGCCCTAGTGCGAAAATGCGAGCGCACAGGAAACCTTGGCGCCCTCTGCTGGGGAGCAACCGGAACAGTCCTGGTTCTATGACATTGCCCCCCCCCCCCCCCTTAAAGGAGGCCTTCGGCCAACTCTTGGACCAGGTTTCTCGGGATGGGACCTAATCAGATGGGGAGCATGAACATTTCTAGATGGCTCCCATGAATTCTCCTCAATCCCATAGTTTTTCCATTTAATTAAATATTGAAGCCCCACTCCTCTGCGACGAACATCCAAAATTTTTTCAACCTCATGTTCATTTGAGTTATCCTCAAGCAATGAATTAGAACCGTCACTAGAGGATTCGGTGGAGAGTGCTGGTTTAAGTAAGGAAACATGGAACACAGGATGAATATGGAGGGACTTTGTCACTGACTGCGTAAAGCAGAGATGGTTGACGATGAAGATCCACATTCTTCTTATATTGTTCCTGAGCCTTACAGAGACACTCTCTTAATTCTTTATGAGTCTCGGCCAAAGAAGAAGCCAGCTCCTGGGCAGCTGGTAAATTGATATATCTTGGAAGATCAGGAAAGATATTGGGGTGAAACCCGTAATTTGCAAAAAAAGGGAGACACGGAAGTGGAGCTGTGGCAAGAGTTGTTATATGCAAATTCTGCCAGGGGCAGTAGTCGATACCAATCATCTTGAAGGGCTGAAGAATAGCAAGGTAAGTACTGTTCCAGTGTCTGGTTGGTACGTACAGCTTGCCCATTCGACTGCGGATGATAAGCAGAGGAATGTGCCAGAGAAATTTTGAGGGACTCACACAGACAGGACCAGAATCTGGAAGTGAATTGGGATCCTCGATCCGAGACTATCTCGGCGGGTATGCCATGTAGCTGGACCACCTAGTGCAAGTGTGGGTGTGGAGGGAATCCCCGTTAAGGGAACGAAATGAGCCATCTTTGAAAACCTATCCACTACCATTAGGATGGTTGTAAAACCTTCAGAAGGAGGCAACTCTACAATGAAGTCCATGGAGATGTTGGACCAAGGTCTCTCAGGCACCGGCAGAGGAAGAAGCAATCCCATAGGTCTGGAAGATGAACCTTTGCTCCTGGCACAGACTTGACAATGGTCGATAAATGAATCGCAGTCCTTCTTTAATGAAGGCCACCAAAAGTGTCAATGAACCAATTCTTGAGTCTTACGTAGGCCGAAGTGTCCTGCCAGGAGATGGTCATGGAAGGTTTGTAAAACTGCAGTTCGGGAGGTCTTAGGCACAAATATCTTGCCTTGATGAATAAACAAGCCGTCGGAACAAGGCAAGTTTTCACAACCTTCTAGTGGTTGTTCAGAGGAAGCTCTGCAAATCTGGGAAATTAGTTCAGACTCTAACACCAAAAAGTGTTCTCAGAGAGAATTGGTAGCTCAGAGGAATCAGTCTCATCAGAAGTGTCTGAAAGAGGTAACCTGGACAGAGCATCAGGTTTGATGTTATAGCTGGCAGGCCGATAGGTGACATGAAAATTAAAGCGAGAGAAGAACAATGACCAGCGAGCTTGGCGAGATTTTAAATGTTTGGCAGAGCATAGGTATTGTAAATTCCTGTGATCGGTTATGTTAAGGATAGGATGTTCCACCCCTTCTAACAGGTACCCCCACTCCTCGAGGGCCAGTTTAATAGACAAAAGTTCTCGGTCCCCTACATCATACAATCAGTCTGCTGCTGACAATTTGCGGGAGAAAAAGGCGATAGGATGCAGAACTGCCTTCTCCCCTGATTGTTGTGACAGAACTGCTCCCACAGCAATGGATGACGCATCAACTTCCAGGAAAAATGGTAAAGTGGCATCAGGATGTGCGAGAATAGGGGCTGAAGTGAAGCACTCCTTTAAGGTCTGGAAAGCTTGCTGTGCCGATTCAGTCCATTCAAAGGCCTTGTCCTTCTTGGTTAATTCAGTAATAGGTTGGACTATGGCAGAAAAGTTAGGGATAAACCGTCGGTAGAAATTGGCGAAACCAATGAATCTTTGGACCTCTTTACAGGAAGTAGGTGATGGCCACTCAAGCACTGCTGAAATTTTACTAGGGTCCATGGAAAACCCTTGATCTGAGATGAGGACCACCAGAAACGAGATGTACGTTTTTTCAAAATCACACTTTTCTAATTTAGCGTAGAGTTAATGTGTTAAGTCGAGAGAGGACCGTCCGCACATGTTCCCGATGTTCAGTCAGGTTTGCCGAAAAGACAAGAATGTCGTCCAAGTAAGCAATGACAAAGATACCAAGGAAGTCTCTGAAAATGTCATTAACAAGGTGTTGAAATGTTGCTGGGGCATTGCTGGGGCACTAACGAAGAGTTAACAACTCTGGATCCGATAATGGGTAAATCCTGCCCAAAAATGCCCCAGGCAGAAGTTCAATAAGGCAGTCATACGACTGATGAGGTGGTAGAGTGTCAGCGCCTTTCTTGTCGAAGACGTCCCTATAGCCTCAGGTACATCTTGAAGATCCTCCCTCTTGGCAGACTCAATCAAAGCCAATTGATTCTTGGCTGTAGCATTAGAGAGACAGGCCTGAAGACAGTAAGGAGACTCAAACAGAACAGTACCTGTGGACCAATTTATTGAAGGGTTATGCGCCAATAGCCAGGGCAGTCCCAAAATAACAGGAAAAGCAGGGAATGATATGAGATCAAAACTGAGCCATTCAAAATGTTTTGGATCGATACATGCCGCTAATGACAAAGTCTGTGATGTAATTGGACCGGTCTTGATCGCAGAACCATCAGCCAGAGAGATAGTGAGTGGAAAGGGACGTTGCCGGGAGGGAATTTCGTGGCTCCTAGCAAATTCCAAGTCCATAAAGCAACTACATGCTCCAGAGTCGATAATGGCTGCCACCTCAATTCTTCTTCCGGGCAACTGTAGACAGAGCGGAACAGAGATATGATTAGCACCGGAGAGCAGGAGGGAGCCTGAAGAATGTATAGTAGGTAACTTTTTACCTGGGGGACGGACCGGGCATCTGTAAAGGAAGAAAGGCACAGATTATGCTGGCGTCTACGAAGGCGTTCCTCAGATGTCAATGAAGGACGAGAAACCCTGAGTTGCATCGGCTCAGAACTACTGCTAGCATCAGAAGAGAATGGACTGGGGAAGGAAGCCTCTGCACGAGGAGGACCCCAATGGAACGACTGAGGATAAATCTTCTCAAGACGACGACGGCTGCGGTCCCCAGAAAAACGTTCAGGCAGAGGTATGCAGGGTTCCAAGGTACTGGATGCAGAGCCAGAGTTGTCAGAAGCCACAGGCATGACATAAGCTGATGGTGGGACAGGATTAGTAGCGGCAGGAAGGCAGGCTTGAAGCGTATCCAAGCGGGACTCAAGCTGTAAAAATCCCCCATGTAAATTGCTCACTGCCTGTGTCAGAGCGGTCATCTGCTGGACCAAGGCATCAAAAGGCATCAAAAGCCGAGTGATCTCCATCAGAGCTCATAACTTGCCAGGCTACCAGGTGAGAACCCTGCGGAGACTAAGAACCAGCTCACCTCTCGACCGGGAAGCCTGGAATTTAAGGACCAACCTGGTTTTCACTAGAGCCTCTAATGGTGAGGATAAACTGGGCTGCAGGTCAGGCAACCAGGAAGGCCCCAGGTCAGGCAACCTAGTGGGTTTTACCAAGTTCTGGGTAGAAGACATACCAGAGCTGGACTGGAAGGTAGAACAAGCCGAGGTCGTGGGCAGGCAGATCAGGATCGGAGTCGTAAACAAGCCGAGGTCGTGGGCAGGCAGATCAGGATCAGAGTCGTAAACAAGCCGAGGCCGTGGGCAGGCAGATCAGGATCAGAGTCGTAAGCAAGCCGAGGTCGTCAGGAGAGCAGGAGTGTAGTCAGGATCAAGCCGGGTCGGTGCACAGGAATGGAAGACTGGAACTCAGGTACAAGCATGAGAAATGACCAACTGGCAATGTAGCTCAGGGCTCGCCAGTACTTAAAGGCCCCTGCGCATGCGCAAAAGCGAGCACATTTTCGACCGTCTGCAATGCGCATGCCCACTCATAATCGCACATGCGCATGAATCCATTGATTCACATAGTTCACAAATGCGTGCGCATAATCGCGCGCTTTCTGGTCCTAGCGCGAAAATGCGAGCGCATGGGAAATCTTGCCGCCCTCTGCTGGGGAGCAAGTGGAACTGCCCTGGTTCTATGACAGGATGGGAGGCTGCAAGGAGAGTGATATAGGAGGGTTACACTGGCAAATAGAGGTGACAGTGGTGGGTGCACACAAACTTTTACAAATGCTTAAATTCTTGCTATATGTCAATTGTACTGTACATTTTGATCCCCTTATCAGCAGTGTTCATACCAAACCTTGCCAGTTTGGGTCCCCAAACCAAACACAGACTTCAGGCAGAAGTCCATGTTTGAGTTCAGTGTCCACCCCAAACCCAGAAAAGGTTGAGCAGCCCATCAACCAGATTAAGCTAAAGAGTGCACTAGCAGGAAGCCATGCTCAACTTACCTGAGCCCCGCGTTCTTTCCGCCAATGCAAAGTGTGCAGCAGAAAATGGCTGTATACTTACCTGAGCCCCGCGATCCTGTCGGCATTCTGAAGCAAAGAAGCATAGAGGTTCAGAGAGGCCATCTTTCTGAAGCTCCGGTCGCAGCCTATTTGATGGCGGAAAGAACGCCAACAGGATAGTGGGGCTCAGGTAAGTATACAGTTGCTTCCTGCTGCATACTCTGCATTAGTTTAAAGTGACCCCCCACACACCCTCCACCACAATTTGTTTTTTCCACTCCCGGTAGAGATTCTGCCTTTGGAGGCCCCTTGACAGGTGTCCCCCTCTGTCCGGGTCGGTGAGGAGTTGGGTGGCAAAGCGCCCCAGAGACAGAATCACCCACCAAACCGAACTTTTGTTCAAAGTTGGGCCAAACTTGCTAAAGCCAAACCTCTAGAGGTTCACCCAACACTACTTTGCAGGCCTCGCTATCCATTTTTGTCTGTATTTGTCTTCTTAGTAATGCATTACACACTAATTTGTTTGTAACATTGATTTGTGTATGATCTTTCTATCCAAAAAAACTTTTGTGAAAGAATGACAGAGGCTTCGGTGAAGGTAGCATAGAATAGTCATCAATAGTGACTCTGCATTTAGAGGTTTACTGAACATATACTGTGTGTTGTTTTTTTGGTGATATTAGTAATCTCTGTGACCTGTCTAAAGGAGGTTGCTAAAATTTCTGTTACTAAAATGGACAATTTTCTGTCTATGACATAAAGTAACAACATTGACTTAACGATAGTCAGTTTAGTGTAAGAACAGCAAATAGCCCAGTAATGGGTGATGCAATTGATGGTGGATGATAGCTCATCTTTATTCTGGGTATAAATGGCAGTAAAGTTTAAGATAACTGTAGTAGCAATTTTGCATGATCCAAATCAGATAAATACCAGAAGCATAGCAGATTAAAATACTGGTAGATATTATGCAGTGCCATTTTTATAAAGGAAGAGATATGTATACTTATAAAATGGAATGTTCTCATGGATCTGCTGTGTCTTGTCTGTGTATTGATACTATCCATTATAGTTATAATATATATCCATTATATATATATATATATATATATATATATATATATATATATATATATCCTTTGTATATCCATTATACTATTATTATATTTCTGCTATTTGGGTCCAAATAGTCACAAGTTTTTACCCCCTCCACCCAAGCGAATATGATGCAAGGCAATAAGTAATAAATTACCAGTATATACTTATTGTAAGGACTTAAGAGCATATCAACTGATATGGCATCTACATTGTGTTACTTTGTGATGTGCCAAGGGCAATTAAAACCGGACCTTCACCATGATTTATTGAAAAGCCCAAACCCTTAAAAAATGATTCCCCAGCATCTAAAATGAATATATTTTACGTTTTTAGTCACTTACTTATTATTCTTTCCCCCACTGGGCTGCAACTCTGTTCAGGACTTTAGGATATGGGCGCCGCCATCCTGACTTAGAAGCATTACACTTACTGAGGAGAGGAGAGTGGGATAAAGTACAGAAGGGTGGGTTATAGATGTGCTTTGCTCAGACAGAGTAGAGCTGGGGTCAGGAAAAGGTCAGCAATCCCAGAATGCAGAGCAGCACAGTCAGAAGGCACTTCCTGTTTGCAGGCTGCCTGTTGTTCCATGAGACGCCATCTTGGATGTTTAAAGGCTCATAACATGCAGTAGATGCAGGTGGGATGATTTTTAATGTGGGCAATCTGTATGTACAGGGTGTGGGAAACATATAAGATAGACTCTTATTCAGGGTGAAGGTCCGCTTTAAATCTAAATGCAATTGCAGCTAATACAAGCCAATAATACACAGTGCACCCACATTTCACTATAAAGACAAAGGCCCGTTTCACACCTAGCTGTATGTATCGGAAAGCTTACACTAAACTGATCCAGTTAGAACGTGCAGTTGTGTGTATACACTGCTCTGCCTTCCTATCTATGTGAAAGCAGGCCATTTGGTGTATTCAACACAACAACCATATATCATGTAGTGGACATATTTTAAAACAGTTTTTCCTGCTGCCTGGTCTCTAAGTAGACAGATGGTCACCCAGTTGCTGTTTAGTAGAGTAGGCACACGGCCATTTAAACTGGACCAACAGCCTGGCACAGTTGGAAAAGGAGGGTAGCAGCCATTTTAGAGCTTCGTGCAAAAAAATGAACTACCATTTTGTTTTATAAATTTACTTACTTGCTGGCGATAAACCTATGACATCCATGTTCTGCTAAACAGATTGTAGAATTACCAGAGAAGCACAGCGAGTGCCTCCTGTGCACACAGTAGATGGAGCTGCTCACACATGGTGATGCTGGAAGGGGGTGGGATTCAGGTAACTGCTCTGCTTAAAGCAAGAGATACAGCTGGAGGGTGTGACTTAAAAAACAGGGGTTAGAATTGAGCAACTGCACTGCTTTAAATGGAGCAGATTAGCCAACAGATGCAAATGCACAGTATTCCTGGCTCAGTGATGCTTGCCATAGGTCTGATTTGGACTTTTTATTACAGCAGAACAAAACCCAGTGCAGCTGTCCCTGAAACCTCAAATATTCCAGGGCCAGACGCTGGCTTTCCCCAGGGGCATCCCAAATTGTTATGCCCTGCTGTGCGACCCCCTCACCAGGGCACAACTCACCTTACCCTGGTCCAATGAACCATGCACGGGCTCTCGTCTGAATGGCAAACGGCTCTGATTGTTTTCAGCGGGGAGCTGCCACATCCCCTGCATCCTCGAGCTGTGCACACGTTCCCGCCCCAGCTATTCAGATTGGGACGGGAGCTCACGTGCCATTGGGGATGCAGCCACTCTCATTAAAGTGAATGAGAGCCCTTTCCCAAAGGCTATAAACACTGCAAAGGGCTCTGATTGGCTGAGAGCCGCATGTGCGCCATGGGGCCGAGGAGAGGTTTTACTGGGTGAACTGGAGGGTTTCAAACATCAGGGGCATCCCAATCCCAATTCAGGATGCACCTGGGGCACAAAACAATTCTAACTATCCCAGATATATACACTTTCACTCACAGGCTCAAACCCACAAAGTCCTGCAGGCTGCAGCCAGGCCGTGGTACTTGTCTTTGCTGTCAGTCCCAAGAGAGCAGACCTTATTGATTGGCAACAGAGAGAGCATCCCTTGAGTATCCACTGGTGAAGGGCATTCTGCTTACAGCTTCATACTCAGGGCCGGCTACAGGTTTATGTGGGCCCTCAGGCGGCATGGCCTCAGTGGGCCCCTTTCCGGCGGAGAGTCGCGGGTCAAGGGTCTATAAATTCCATGGCCAAAACTAAGCAGTTTTTTTAGTTTGGCCCCACATGAATGGGACTTGATGACATGTCTTTGGGGGCGGGGCTTACAGGGAGACTCAACTCTACAGGGCAGCGCTGGTCCTGAACACACAAGCCAGTGCAGGGCTGAGCAGAGGTTAGGGGTGGGGAAACTGCACTGCCAATGAAAGAGCATGCAGCTCAGCCACGTTACAGGTTAGTCACGACCCGACTTGATAGGGGAAGGCGTCGCAGGGGTCCAATGCAATGTTAGTGGCAAAAAAAGTTCTTTAACCACATTAAGCCAGCTATCAGTGGGCCCCCCTGGGGGGTGGGAGCCCTTGGCAGCTGACTGGGCTTGCCGGGTGCTGACGCCGGCCCTGCTCTGAATGACTACGTGTCACGGCCACCTCCTTACCTGGCCCTCGTTCCCCCGCCGACTCCTCTCGGCGGGCTGCACGTCTGTTGCAGCCGGCGGCGGGTCGGCATCGCTCCTGCCCGCCCGCCGCTCGGCTGTCACGAGCAGCCGCTCGGGCGGCTTCCGGCCCTGCAGCATCGGGAGCGGCCGCGCCGCTCTCTGTGCGGCGCGCTCCCGGCGCGCGTCCTCACACGCGCGCGCGCACGTGCCTTACCTCATTCTATGCCCTCCGGCGGCGCTGCGCACTGCGCGCCCGCCGGAGGTGATTGTATTGAGCCTGGTCAGTAAGGGCAGGTGCCCAAACACAGTCCGCCCCTACATGTAGTTGGGCCAATGAGCCCTTACTATTAAATTGCTTGTGCCCTATCACACAGTCCGCCTCCCTATTCAAACTGGGCTATCAGCCCAGAGATCCCAGTTTCTCCAATCCGTGCACTCCTCCCCTCAGCCAATCCAGTCAGCCCTCATCCTATTTAAGTGTATACCCTGCAGTTGATCGTTGCCCGTTATAGCGTGCTACTGGGTGCGATTTGGATAGCCTATTTCCTTGTGATTTCTGCCGTGATTTTGACCTTCCTTGATTGCCGCCTGGACCGACCCTTGCTTACTCTTCGACCACGTTTCTGCCTGACCCTTTGTACCGCGAACTTCTGACCTCTCGTTGTGACCCTTGGCTTGCCCCTGACCATTCTTCCGTCTAACCCTTCTGTACCTTGACTCCTCGGATTGGCCACCCGTGTATGACCCCTGTCCGTTTATCGCTACTCAGTCTAGTCCTTGGATTCATCTGCCTTCCCCTGCATAAATCAGCATCCTTTGTGCTAATAAGACCTGGGGGCAACCGTGTCCGGTGAGGCGTGTCTAGCGTCCCGGCAAACGGGGGCTTACTATAGGTGAAGAAAGCAGCGGAGATTGGGGGTTGCTGGTTTATTGGAAGGTGGGTGTCTCCGGGACCTGACATTATAACGGGCCGACAAAAAAAGAATATCTTCTAGATGGAAGAATTGATCCAACAGGTTCAAGCTATGGCCACTGCCATTAATCAGCTGGCTCAACGAGTGGCCACGCAAGAGAGTCGTCAGATGCCTGCACCAGTGGATCCTAGTCCGGCCGCCGAGCCCAAGATCCCTCTCCCGGAAAAATTTTTGGGGGATCGGGCGAAGTTTTCTAACTTTAAGAATTCTTGCGAACTCTACTTCCGCCTTCGACCCCACGCATCTGGATCCGAAGCGCAACGCGTTGGGCTAGTCATTTCACTCCTCCAGGGCGATCCACAGACCTGGGCGTTTGGTTTAGCTCCGACTGATGAAGCCTTGCAGTCGGTCTCTTCTTTTTTTTTGGCCATGGAACTTCTGTATGCTGACCCAGATCGAGCCGCAACGGCGGATTCTAAATTGCGGAACCTGAGACAGGCCAAACGTTCTGCTGAAGAATATAGCGCAGAATTTCGGCGGTGGGCTATAGATTCCCAGTGGAACGATCCGGCTTTATGTAGCCAGTTTAGAATTGGACTCTCCGATAACATCAAGGACATCCTGGTGAACTATCCTTTGCCCAAAAACCTAGACGAATATATGCAGCTGGCCATCAGGGTGGACCGACGTCTCCGAGAAAGGCGCCAGGAAAGAGGCAAGGACCAACCTTGGGGATCCTCACGTCAAGAGTCAAGCTTTAGGGGGGCAGCCGTTTCCCCTCCTTCCTTGTCGCATGAGGAACCGATGCAGCTTGGCGTTACCCATCTCTCTCAGGCGGAGAAGGTTCGGCGCAGATCCCAAGGCCTCTGCCTCTATTGTGGTAATCCGGGTCATTTTGCCAAGACCTGCCCAAACAAGGCTCCGGTGGCGGGAAACTTCAACGCCTAGATCTTGCAGAGGGACCTCGTCTAGGCGGTCAGGTATCGTTCCCTCCAGACAATCGTATACTCTTACCCGTTACACTCTCTTGGGGTCCTTTCCGGACTATTGCCTCCGCCTTCATCGATAGTGGAGCTGCTGGCAATTTCCTGGATAGATCCTTAGCCCTTACTCTAGGGATTCCGTTAATCCCATTAGAAAATTCCCTTCGGGTCCTGGCAGTCAACAATAAGCCCATTGAGGGGGGGTTGGTCTCCCACAAGACCCCTTGGGTAAATTTAGTTGTAGGATCTGCCCACTCGGAAGAAATAGAATTTTTGATTATTGAAAGTCCCGTCTCCCCTGTTGTTTTAGGATTTCCCTGGTTAAAAGTCCATAACCCCGTGATAGATTGGAGATCTGGAGATCTGGTGAAGTGGAGTCCCTCATGTCAAAGTCGTTGTTTCTCTATATCCCTTAGGACCACACCGATTGTCTTTGATGGTCTACCTCCAGTCTATGCAGATTGGGCAGACGTATTTTCGGAGAAATCCGCCGACATTCTTCCACCCCATAGGGCCTACGACTGTCCTATTGACTTACTCCCAGGTACTATGCCCCCTAGGGGGAAACTATATAATCTCACTAGATTTGAAGAACAGGCCATGAAAGATTATATCACCGAAAATCTCCAGAAAGGTTTTATCCGTCCTTCCACCTCCCCTGCCGGTGCTGGGTTCTTCTTCGTCGAGAAGAAGGACGGCGGCTTACGCCCCTGTATAGATTATCGAGGGTTAAATAAGATTACTGTAAAAAATAGATATCCCCTTCCATTAATCAATGACCTTTTTAATCAGGTCTCTGGGGCCCAGGTCTTCACTAAGTTAGACCTTCGAGGAGCATATAACCTTATTCGCATACGGCAGGGGGATGAATGGAAAACGGCCTTCAATGTAAAGGATGGGCATTATGAATACTTAGTGATGCCATTCGGGTTATGCAATGCTCCTGCAGTGTTTCAAGATTTTGTCAATGACATATTTCGTGATTTTTTGGGTCAATTTCTCGTGGTCTATTTGGACGATATACTGATTTTTTCCCGCTCGCTGGTGGAGCACCGTCAACATGTCAAAGCGGTGTTGCAGAGATTGCGGGAAAATCGTCTGTATGCTAAAATCTCCAAATGTGTTTTTGAAGTGTCTGAAATCCCGTTCCTAGGATTTATAATCTCCAAACGGGGATTGGTGATGGATCCTTCCAAGGTTTCTGCTATTTTGGAGTGGGAACAACCTAGAACCCTAAAGGCGCTACAGAGATTTCTAGGATTTGCGAAATTTTACAGGCAGTTTATAAAGGGTTTCTCGTCCATAGTGAGTCCTTTAACAGATCTCACTCGTAAGGGCGCTTTTGTTGAGGAGTGGCCTCCCTCAGCAAAAAACGCCTTTCAAGTGTTAAAAGAGACTTTCACCTCCGCTCCCATTTTGATACATCCCGACACCCGGCTTCCATTTCTATTAGAGGTTGACGCCTCGGAACTGGGAGTAGGAGCTGTTCTTTCTCAGTATGCGGGCAATCCTGAGAAACTACATCCTTGTGCATTCTTCTCTCGGAAGTTTTCGCCTGCTGAACGCAATTACGATGTTGGGAATAGGGAACTATTGGGTATTAAACTGGCCTTTGAAGAATGGCGCCACTGGCTAGAAGGTTCCTTACACCCCATCACTGTGTATACTGATCACAAGAATCTGGAGTATTTAGAGTCAGCCAAGAGACTCAACTCCCGTCAGGCACGCTGGGCACTCTTCTTTTCTCGATTTAATTTTATTATCACCTATAAGCCGGGGAAGAAGAATGCCAAAGCAGATGCCCTATCCCGTAATTTCGGGGATTGTAAGGACCAGAACGGTCCTCCAGAATCGATTTTACCGTTAGGTTGTGTTGTGGCGACTCTTCTCCCTGACCTGTCTAGCTCGTTAGTGCCATTTCAGGTTGATTCTCCTCCGGGTAAACCCTCTGATTGTTTATTTGTTCCGCCTCATTTGCGTCTGGCCGTTTTACAGGAACTACATGATGCCAAGTCGGCTGGTCACTTAGGTGTTCGGAAGACTTTGGCTATCGCCAAACGTCATGTTTGGTGGCCCACCATCCGACGCGATACCTCCGCCTTTGTCGAAGCATGTCCGGTATGTGCTCGAAGTAAGGCCACTCATGGGTCCCCTGCGGGACTATTAGTTCCCTTAGAAATCCCCGCTGAACCATGGTCGCACATATCCATGGATTTTATTGTTGATCTTCCTCCATCACAGGGGAATTCTGTAATTTGGGTGGTGGTGGATCGCTTCAGTAAAATGGCACACTTTATTCCATTGATAAAACTTCCGTCGGCACCAGATTTAGTACAGCTATTCATTAAGCACGTTTTTCGCCTCCATGGTTTACCACTGAATATTGTTTCAGATCGAGGAGTTCAGTTTGTATCCCGTTTTTGGAAAGCTTTCTGCAATCGTTTAGGTATTAAAGTGTCGCTCTCTACCGCCTATCACCCTCAGTCTAACGGACAGACTGAACGGGTAAATCAATGTTTAGAACAATATCTACACTGTTTCGTCTCCGATCGCCAAGAACAATGGGCGGAATTCATCGAATTTGCAGAATTCGCCTTTAACAATGCGCCGAGTGAATCTACTAGGTTTTCGCCTTTCTTTTGTAATTACGGTAGAAATCCTAAGGCATCATCCTTTTCTGGTCCTTCCTCCAACTTGCCGGCCTTGGAGGAATGGCTACGAGAAAGGACTAAAGTGTGGGCTGAGATACAGACTAACTTAAAGAAAGCCTCTAGAACTCATAAAATCTTTGCGGACCGACATAGGTCGCTAGAACCACCATTTCAGGTGGGTGATTTGGTCTGGGTCTCTACTAGAAATATTGCTCTTCGGCAACCCTCGTCTAAGCTAGGGCCTAAATTTATCGGTTCATTTCCTATTATTGATAAACTAAGCGACGTTACCTTTAAGGTCAAGTTACCTTCATCCATGAGAATTCCGTCGTCCTTTCATGTTTCTTTGTTAAAATCTGCCAAAAATATTCAGGTGTCGTCTCCTTCCCCAATCATAGTAGAAGATGTGCCTGAATATGAGATTAATAGAATACTCGACGCTCGGGTGTTTCAAAACTCTTTACAGTATTTAATAGATTGGAAGGGTTTTGGTCCAGAGGAAAGGTGTTGGGTACCGGCCAAGGATGTCCATGCCAAAACCCTTATTAATAGGTTTCACCGTGAGAATCCGGATAAGCCTGATAAGGGTCCAGAGGCCCCTCGTGAAGGGGGGGGTAGTGTCACGGCCACCTCCTTACCTGGCCCTCGTTCCCCGTCTGTTGCAGCCGGCGGCGGGTCGGCATCGCTCCTGCCCGCCCGCCGCTCGGCTGTCACGAGCAGCCGCTCGGGCGGCTTCCGGCCCTGCAGCATCGGGAGCGGCCGCGCCGCTCTCTGTGCGGCGCGCTCCCGGCGCGCGTCCTCACACGCGCGCGCGCACGTGCCTTACCTCATTCTATGCCCTCCGGCGGCGCTGCGCACTGCGCGCCCGCCGGAGGTGATTGTATTGAGCCTGGTCAGTAAGGGCAGGTGCCCAAACACAGTCCGCCCCTACATGTAGTTGGGCCAATGAGCCCTTACTATTAAATTGCTTGTGCCCTATCACACAGTCCGCCTCCCTATTCAAACTGGGCTATCAGCCCAGAGATCCCAGTTTCTCCAATCCGTGCACTCCTCCCCTCAGCCAATCCAGTCAGCCCTCATCCTATTTAAGTGTATACCCTGCAGTTGATCGTTGCCCGTTATAGCGTGCTACTGGGTGCGATTTGGATAGCCTATTTCCTTGTGATTTCTGCCGTGATTTTGACCTTCCTTGATTGCCGCCTGGACCGACCCTTGCTTACTCTTCGACCACGTTTCTGCCTGACCCTTTGTACCGCGAACTTCTGACCTCTCGTTGTGACCCTTGGCTTGCCCCTGACCATTCTTCCGTCTAACCCTTCTGTACCTTGACTCCTCGGATTGACCACCCGTGTATGACCCCTGTCCGTTTATCGCTACTCAGTCTAGTCCTTGGATTCATCTGCCTTCCCCTGCATAAATCAGCATCCTTTGTGCTAATAAGACCTGGGGGCAACCGTGTCCGGTGAGGCGTGTCTAGCGTCCCGGCAAACGGGGGCTTACTATAGGTGAAGAAAGCAGCGGAGATTGGGGGTTGCTGGTTTATTGGAAGGTGGGTGTCTCCGGGACCTGACACTACGAAGGATAGAGCATGCGGGCTGGAAGGTAATTGTACCATTTTTCTAGCCTTTACCTACTGAAGGAACGTCAGTGATTTGTAAATGTAAAACAGCATCATGATTATCAGATGTAAAGGGTAAATTGTGGCTTGTGGCATTTGCCTTAGCAGTCGTAAACCTAAGCTGCTCTTTACAGAACAGTGTTTTCCAATAACTCGATTGCTTTGTGATGCCCCATTGAAAAGCAAGAAGTTATCAGTCTGGGATCAGTTGGAGTGGAAGCGGCAAAATATGCTGCACATTATGTTAAGTCCTGAACTCTCCCATCTTCATCCATTGCTAAAGAGAAAACAAAAATCTAATTTACTGTCACTTGCCTACCAACTTGATTAGATAATATACACACTGAGGATGGTGGATGTAGTCCATCAATGTTAGGGGCCATTACTGCTGTAATAAAAAGTGGTCAGCACATTAAAATATGATAATAAGACAGCATAACCAGAGCATACAAATGCTGCGCTTCAAAAACAATGAGCCAAGGGAATGCATAGAAACCGCCTGAAACCACTCATTACATCAAAAGTGCGAGAAGAAAAAAAGCAAGCACAAAAGATTTTTTTATACCCAAGGCTATTTTTTATTTTACTTTATTTCAGTGTTTCCTTCTGGTCACACAAGTTCTCATATAAGGAAATAACATTTTTATTGTTTGTGCAATACTTACTAGATCTGTTACCTATATCTGATTAACACTGCTACTCTTACCGGCAGTGAGATCATCTATCATGATGTATACTCCACCTTTCCGGGGTAAAAAATACACCTGCGGTCTTTATATTATTATAATTGGTATTTGTTTTCAAGGACATATATATATATTTTTTTACTCATTGTAAAACTTGTGTGAAAATGGCTAATAGTCCCCATAGCACTTTTATACTGCAGAACTAAGCCAAACATACTTATCCTTCTATGGTCTATGATCCCAGGCTAGCCTTTGAGGGCATCTTTTGAGATATTTATGAAAACTGGCCAATAGATATATTAAGAAAGGTGGTGTGGTGGTCCTTACCATTTTTACTAGATCTGTAGATAATTGGTCATCATTTCTTTCTTAATGGTCCATTCTGAGTCCATATTACTAGTCACATATTTTACTGCTCACATAGATTGTGTGAGGGTTAAAGTAAAAGGACACTTCAAATATTCATATAAGGATCCATACGATCTGAGACTTTTGTTTTCATATGATCATTCATTATGATCATCTGAATCCATTTAACATCTCTGGATCCTGGTTCCTGGTTCAGTCATGGCCTGTAAGATTGTGGGGCACCTTGGGGCCCTAGGGGGCCATGATAATCTGTCCAAGTCAAATTTCCTGATTCCACCAAATATGGGGTGTCTTGCTCCTGCCAGATCAGTTGTAGGTGAACGAGACATAGGCGCCTTCATAAAAATATTATCTTACAGTATGACCTGTTTTCAAACCAGGATAACAATAACTAACCCCCTTACTATCTATGTGGCTTATCATTTAGGTGACTAGTAATATGGTCTCAGGATGCACAAAAAGGAAAGAAAGACTAACTAATTCCATTGCATCTAGATTTCATTTTCTCTTGCGTTGATACTTGTAGATTTTAGCAATAGCCCATCATTGACATAGAACAAAGCATACTCTGCAAAAAGAAATAGGCACAGGTAGACTCCACTAAACCGTTTCACTTATCTCTTGATATAAGTCAACTCTACTCTTAAATAAAATATATATTTTACCGGTCTGAGTGGCCAGAAGATGTATCTGCCACCTTGCTACACCATGAAGTGTACCATGTCACGTAAAGATGATGTTTGATTAGGGTGACATTTCAGCTTTTTATGGGGCTTAGTCTATGTTGTGAATACCTCTAGACCAGCTATAAGGCAAACACTCAACTAACACTGAAGGGAGCACCCCCACTTTATAAAAACCTTGCAATATTTAGGGACATGGTCCATTCTGATTACCTGCTCCCCAATATGACACTGACTCCTATGGCTGAGTGATCAAATGCTTGTATGCCCTTTTTACCCTCTTTTTTTCCTGTACTTTGTCTCTTTTTTTGCTGGCATTGGAGTAAGAAATATTAATGTATCCCTCCACAAATATGGACCGGTGTTCTATTAACACTCTCCTGTACTTGTAGCTTCTTCAAGATGGCACCTGGTACCACCAACTCCCAATAACTAAGCAAAGTTGCAAGAGTTTTATTTGAAAAGCGTGAAGCCAATAATGTCTATTTGCTATAAAACAAACAGCACAATTGTATTTTTCGTTCTGAAATATAGCCATAGAAACATTTATAGAGACACGTACTGTATGAATATTTCGGATAGGAGAATGGGTAAAGGACTGTGTTATTAAATAACTATGTGGATACAGATAGAAAATAAACAGGCTGCCTGCAGGAATCTCATTTCTATTTTATTTTTAACACGTCCTATTATATACTTGAAACTTTCCTTTGGTAGCATGGCAGCTGAGCCCTGCTATATAGATAATATGCCTGAGTTTATATTTCAGGAATAGTAGATTGTCTTCTGAGCAGCATTGGCCCAAAGACCAATAACATCTGAATAGGCCCAAAGAACCAGTTGGAGACATGACTCACACAGCGTCTTTGCATGTGTAGGAGGCCTAACTTTTCATCTGTGGGAGGTTTTTACCAATTGTAATCCAATTTAAAAGATCAAACAATATATATATATATATGTGTATCAAAATAATTAAAGGAAGGACTAGTAAGAATGCCCCATTTTGCATGTTCAGTTGGTAAAGATAATGAATAATGAATTCTCAGCAATTTCTTGAAAGTTGTTGCCCTTTGTACGTGCAAAGCTGGGGCTGCATGTGGTATAGGCTTGTGG
The DNA here is from genome assembly GCA_027917425.1 of Gastrophryne carolinensis. Classification (NCBI taxonomy): domain Eukaryota; kingdom Metazoa; phylum Chordata; class Amphibia; order Anura; family Microhylidae; genus Gastrophryne; species Gastrophryne carolinensis. The sequence continues at coordinate 422,326,155 of CM051236.1, read as the reverse complement.
TTATGTTTTTTCCCCCCAACTCCTTTTGCATCCAATTCACATTTATAATCCACCAACACAAGCCAATGGGTCACCAAAAACCACTTTCACTGATCCTCCATGTCAAATCCTCCATACACAAATAAAGAAGAATAACAGAAAGAAATGCTGGTCCTTTAGAAAGTGGTGGCAGTGGCTAGAGTTCCTTTCATAGCAGGTCAGCGTACAATGACAGCCAAGACCAGGAGAAAGAGCAACAAAGATACCCTGACCCCATCACACCCATTGTCTGCTGCCTGCTGCACTCCACTGGGTATCCTGATGGGCGTCCTACGAGGACATTTAGTCTTCCTCTTTGTTGTGCCGGTGGGCATAGTGTCATAGTGTGATTTCAAATGATAATCTGGCATGTAATCCTGTACATCGTTTTTTCCAGACAGTGGCTTTGAAATCCGATTTCTGGCATTATGACGTGTACAATTCTTTCCTGGTTTCCTACTTCCTGGCTGTGAATCTGGATAAGCAGCTGGCTCATTTTGGTGGATATCTTTTCCCATTTCCTTTGAGTAGTGTGGATGGTGACCTTTATGCGTTATCTGGTTTGTGGTACTGAAAGTTTTTATTTGGTGAAGTGACTCAGACCCTGTACAATGCATGTAGACTTCTGATTTCACAGTTTTGAGGTCACTGCCTTGTAGCACAGGGGGCGACTCACATTCCACACTAGAACTTGTCCCTCTAAACTTTTGTAACCACTCCCAAAGAGACTTAGCTTTACAGCTACAATCCCATGGGTTATCATTGAGTCTCAGAAACTCTAGAGAAGATAGGTGAGCTAGGCATTCGCCTTGAAGTTCTGAAATGCTGTTGTTAAATAGGAAAAGGGTGGTCAGCCTCTTAAGATCATGGAATGCATTTTTATGAATAATCTGAAGTTGGTTTTGATGGAGGAGAAGGCGATCTAGGTTGACCAGACCCCTAAATGTGTTCTGATGAAGGCTCCACAGCTTATTACCATGCAAAAACAAATGACTTAGATTGACCAAATCTATAAAGATGTCATCCTGTAGAAACTCAATATGGTTATTCTGAAGATAGAGAAACTGCAAACTGTGGAGGCCACTAAAGATTCCACTGGGCAATGAGCTGAGACCACATTTGTACAGGTTTAGTGTATGAAGTCTAGTCAAACCTTGAAAGGTCTCTGCTGCCAAAGCCCTCAAGTAGCGATTGTCCCCCAGATCCAGTTCTTCAAGGTTGTCAAATCCTTCAAATGTATCTGGATCTATGAATGTTATGTTGTTGCTGTAAAGCCACAGAGTGACTAGAGAAGGGCTGAAATGTCCACGAAGCAGCATGGTTATCTGATTGTTTTGAAGAAATATCCTCTCACTGATTTCTGGTATCCCCTCTGGTACAGCCCCAAAGTTGTGTGACTGGCAGCTGACAGTCATTGGTGAGGGGTAGCACACACAGTTTATAGGGCATGGTGAGATAAAAGGCAACTGCAGTCCAAAAAGAACCAGGAACAGATCCAAGTGCCACCCTAAAAAAAAAGAAAAAAATAACCATCATTAGCTATAAAACCTTTATCCAATATACATACAAAGTATTTACTTCTATTATAAGTTGTATGTGTGCCATCAGCAGTGCACTGGGTTTATTTACTAACCATCCTGGTGGTTATATAAAGAATCTTCATATAATAATATTACTATTATTATAACAAATTACTGATTAGCAGTTGGTTGGCTAGCCTTAACTAGTATACTGTTTTTTGTTTATTAAGGCAGCCAAAGTATTGAACTATGTGATGCATGCTGAAAGTTAGTATATACTAATAGGATCTTCTAATGGTGCGTTACAAGTCGTGGTTCTCGTCAATGGGAATCTTAATGAAGGCCTAAGGTACAGTATGGGCGGATATACCCGGTGACGGTCATGCTACTCATGCTAATTATTTTGTGATGCAGGTTTAACTCTGGGTGCACTTTTGGGTGTGAATTAAAACTTAGATCTGGGAGAGATTTTTAACTTCAACACACTTTATCACATTTTTTGTTCTATTTTCTATTTTTGTTCTATTTTTTCCCAAATCACTGGTACCTGCAATGTGGCCTTTTCACTGGTGGGGCACATCATTATTCCATTGATGTAAGAATCATTTTCGACAGTTTGATAACAAGAGCATCCTCTGGGGTATGCTAAAGTATTTGCATTTTTGCTGCCTATCCTATAAGGTGCTGTGGTTTCCATTTATACAAAGCATTATCTTTATCTTATTGGACAAATGAGGGCTTAAATGGGAAAAACATCCTTTTTTAACAAAACTGGTGTTGTTACTAGCGCAGGGGGCATCCTCATTGCCAGTTCCCCTCTGCACATTAAGCCTGTTAAAACCCGAGAAATCTTTCTGTTAGGTCCTCAGGCAAAACTGAGTGCTGTGATTGGCCGCAGAAGTCACCTGGTTGAGAGACTTTCTCCGGGTATCTGGCCAGACTGAGGAGAAAGTTAAGATTTCTTGGGTGTTATGAGCAAGGGGGCACCAACAATCCAGATGCCCCTCTGCGCTAGGAATAACACCCATTTTTGTGGAAAAATGGGTATTGTTCCGGTTTATTGTAGGAAATGCCAGCCCTGTACTATTGCAGGAAATTGACTTAGAGCATCTTTAATAATAAAGCTTCCATTAAAAATGGGTTATGTGTTTAAAAGATCATGGACCCATATTCCAAAGGTCATTTATTGCCAGTATTTATTGGCAATCTCATTATTTCTCTGTAAAAGTCTATAAGAAAGTAATCAGAATTCTCACACGTTACAACACCTGGCAGTATCAAGTCTCTAAGGTGACGGCTGACTTTACTGATCTGAGCTAATGCATATTCATATTCAGAGTGGCATACGCTTCACAGGAAGAAAAATGTACTTATAAATACCAGAACAGGGTGATCACTCCAGGTGCCCATTAAGTTTTGTGGTTTTTGGGCTCAGGAGGTGTAAGATCTCTCTCTAACTATTGTGCTGTAACCACCTTTTGTCACAAGCCGCTACTCGCCAATCCGCCACGACAACACTCCTCTCGCTATAATCTAGAAAGTGGCAACAGCATATGATGTGAGAATCATTCGTCACCATGTTTGCCACCCACCGTGTCACCCTCAACACTGCAGCATCATGATTGGAGGCAGATTATTCAAACTGCATTGTGTACACTGCATTGGCAGACTGCCATGCTCTTCTAATCAAGTCCCTGAGGCTCTATTGGATGTCCTGTTGCTCAACATATTCATGTGCTAAGCTCTGTTACTGACCATTGTGTCCCAGTGCCAAGACCTGTTACCAACCAAGCCCACACTCCATGTTCACGTTCACAAGTCCTGTTGCTTATTACTACCTGTCTGACATGTCCATGTGCAGACCACTCTATGCACCAAGCTTTGCTGCTGGATATTGCCTATTTGATCATGGCCAAGTTCCAAGCCCTGATGCTGACTACTGCTTGTCTTACTAGGTCCATGTGCCAAGCACAGTCGCTGACCATGCCCGTGTGCCAACCGTTGATTCCTGACTGCTGCCCAGCTGATCACCTCCATGTGCAAATCCCCATTTCTGATCACTGGATGTCTGACCATGCCCATGTTCCAAGCCCTAATGCTGACTACTGCCTGTCTGACTAGGCCCATGTGCCAAGCATCGTCGCTGACCATGCCCATGTGCCAACCAATGATTCATGACTGCTGCCCAGCTGATCACCTCCATGCACAAAGCCCCATTACCAATCACTGGATATTTGACTAGGCCCATGTTCCAAGCCCTAATGTTCGCTGTCTGGACAGGTCCTGTTGCCAAGGCCTGTTGCTGACCACTGGCCACATCTGACAATACCACTGCCACCGCACTGCCTTAGACTGCCAAACCACCTCATCTAGGTTTATACAAGATTACGTAAATGTGCTGTTTATAACCCATGTGTCTTATTATAGTCTGCTCAGCCTTAAACTGTCAGTCTAGTTCAAGCTACCATTTTTGGGCCCCTAGAAAGCATGCTACGTGATGAGTATTTAATTGATTTTATTGTTTAGTGATGCTGGTGTAGTATTACACAGAACATGGGCGTACATACCATGTGCGACAAGGTTCTGTCCTGTGCCCCATTCTTATTAATATGTTTGTAAGTGACATAGGAGAAGGCTTGGTAGGTCTCATGACTGAGACCTTTAAATATGTGAAAAGATTCAATAAGGTTGAGGAAGGAAGTGTTTTTATCAAGAAACTTAATGATAGAACAAGGGGGCACAACCTGAAGCTAGTCGGGGGGAAGATCAGGAGCAATGTTACAAAATATTATTTTACAGAAAGAGTAGTAGATGCTTGGAACAAACTTCTAGCAGAGGTAGTTGAAAAATCAACAGTCACAAAATGTAAAAATGCCTGGGATAAGCACACATATATCCTAAGATAAAGAGTACATACAGTATCCAATGGCAGAATAGATGGACTGTATGGTCTCCTTCTGCCGTCAACCTTCTATGTTTCTATGGGATAGCAGTCTTCCCTCACCAGTACCTGGTGCGATCCATTTAATGTCTAGGGTGCCATGACAGTATTCTAGTGAAAACGCAGGCACTTGCCACTTGCACTCCACACAGACAGCACACCGACACAACTTTCAGATGAGTGATCAGCATTCTGCAAAGTTTGAGTCATCTCCACATCGCAGAAAGCTGTATGTTGTTAACATGTTAATAGCAGGCTTGTGTCTGCTATAATATAATGTACCTTACAAGGGCACGGTTTTTGTTACAAATGTAACATCAGCCACATGCCTGGCTGTTACAATGTAACACAGCAAAGAGCTGGCCAGATTTCTACAATGTAACAGTAGGAGCTCGAAGTAGGCTTTAAAACTCTCAGCACGAGTTTCATTACAGTGCAGCTGTCTGTATTCAGAGCCCCCAACAGTATGTGGTATCATTATGTACAGTATATCTGCTCTTCTTTGGTGGACCCCTATGAATTTTGCTATGGGGCCCTGTGAAACCTTTGTACGTCCCTAACACAGAACTTGAAAGTTTGGATTAAAGGATAATTTTAGAATTCACCTGATAATAATTAATCCACTAATAATCACTAATAATCCTGATGCAACACCAGAGGGAGTGCCTCTAGGCATTGCCGCACACACATGGCCCTGCACATAGCAGACTACTGTTTACTCTGTTTAGAGTGATAGGCTCTGTGTTTCTAGCTCTTAGCAGACCAGGGTTGAACATGAAGCACCAGCAAAAGTGTCCAGGAAAACCCAGTCCTTCAGAACATTTACATTTTAAGCACTGGACGCTTACCAAATCACTGCAAGGGAGCTGGGGGTAGTATCCTTTTTATGTTATTTACTGTTTGCCTGTTATTTTATGTTAGGCCTACAGCTGTTCTTCTTGTATGTTTTTTGTGTCCACTATATATATATAAATTATTCAGTATATATGGTTGAAAACAAGTTCTTATATACAAACCACTCTGGTACATGGCGGCTTGAACATACAAGTTACTAAGTAACCATATAGAAAGTAATCATAAAATGTATTTTTAGCTAGAGGTGCTTTAATTTTGTATAAAATTACTTTTTTTCTCATTACCTGGTACCTTGATACTATGAAATTGACAGCTCTGCAGAGTTTTCTGTAATAACAGTGAAACTTCTTTGGAAAAGTGGAGAGATTTACTCTGAATTATTCCTTTGTGTGGATGTGGATGTGCACTATATTTAGACTCCGTATACCTTTAATTTCTCCTCCAATCCATTTTTACATTAATATTAGAAAACATATTTTGGGTATGAAATGGAGAATATCTGCAGACTGACTGTAATTCGGCTAAGCTCATTGATATCATTGCCATTTCATTATGTTGTATGGAAAGGCAGTAACTGGGATGTGCCACAATTTAAGCAAGCGTTGCCTTGGCATAATTTCTGTTTCACATAGAGAACTATATTTTTATAATGTATTTCTGGCTAGTCTTATTTCAGGAGATGACATCAGTGGGGTTCCAGTATTAGCAGCACTTAGGAACGTACATAGAATCTTTAATGAAGACGTCTCTCCAAAGCTCACACATAAACAACTCTGCTAGGTTCTATTTATTTTCAGATTTTTTTAAGTCTCCATGATTCATACTGTCTTTCCACTTTAAAGATGGCCCTAGTATTGCTTTAATATATATTTGTTCAGTTACCCTTTGCCCCGCTTTGCCCCCCATGCCCACCATGTAGTTTGCTTTTTCTGTGCAGAAAAGAATGATTTCCGCACCATGTTACACTCTTCAGCTATAATGAGCACTTCTAATAGCTGGAGAAGATCGTTATCAGCCCCCCATCACCACAAGGTAGCAAATAAAAGTGTTGACTGCTGCTTGCGGCAGCCAAGCCTAACGTATTGCTACTTACAAAAAAAGCTGATAATACAGCTGCTCTTAAAGTGACTGTTACCAATTTACCATTTTGCAACGTTGTCTATAATGTCATGTTGGTGCATCTCCATTCTTTTCAAACCCTGCCCTGAGTGTCCCAAGTGCCATGATTTTATTTGGTTTAAGAACTTGGCATTGAGCTACAGCTTTCCTGACCTTCTAAATGAGAATATGATTATGACTGTATATTATATGGTGCACAGTGGACTCTCAGATTATTCAAGTCTAGGCGGTGCAAAAAGCAGGACTTTATGTATAGTGCACTGGGATACAAGTACAACGGCATCCATCAGGCTGGTCTCATGCCTCCTAAAATGCCTACTCCATTCATTGTAATGAAGAGGGCCTGCCGAGCCACCTCCATTGCTATGAATAGAGTAGGGGGGCGGTAACGAGTCGCCATGCCCTGCCACCTCCATTGATATGAATGGAGTAGTAAAAAGTCCCTAGGACACCACCGAGAGAGAGAGGCCACCACCCTGGGAGGTAGAATTGATGGATCCCCACCGTTGGTATGTATGAAGATGTTGGCGCTGCACATAGGAGGTTCACAGGCACACGGACTATTGTATAGCTTTGCCACCCCCCCCCCGCTTCCTCTCTCATCTGGATACCTTCTGCTAAGAGCAGAGCGGTGCCTTGACACTCATTCCCTGTCTGCATCACAGAATATCAGCATCTCCATTCTGAATGTAAAGCTCCCTCTGTAGAACACAGAAGTCAAGGTCTACTGCTAGCAAGATGTTGTACTGCACTGCTGGACCGGAACTAGAGTCAACAGACAGGCAGAGAGAGCAGCCCCCTTAAGAGAACATGGCTTAAATAGTGTCATGCAGACAGTGGGAGGGATCTGGGCCAAATAAGGAGGTGGACTGACTAAAGAGGCAGAGGCAGAATGGGAGCTAGAAATATATTCTTTTGCGTATGTATTATTTGATTTTACACTTGCCTCCTGGTGAAAAGGTAAAAATCCACTGGTGTAATCAGGACCAAGGGTGATGCACCAGACATAAACATGCCCGTAATATACATCTGATCCCGCTATACATATTGCTTTTCTATTACTGCATCCAGTAAATACATATTACACTGACCCTAACATGTACCCACAGAATCCCAAACAAAGTGAAACTTTTAGCTGGCGCTGGACATTATGACTGGGCCACACAAGGCTGGCTCCAGGTTTATGTGGGCCCTCGGGCAGCATGGTCTCAGTGGGCCCCTTTGCAGTGGAGAGTCACTGTCAGGGGTCTATAAATTCCATGGCCAAAACTAAGAAGGGCTTCTTGCCCTCCAACCCCCTATTGGAGCTGTTTTTTTAGTTTGGCACCACATGAATGGGCAGAGTATTGAGGAAGAGGGATGGACAAAACAGGGTGGGCAGGAATGGATGAATGGAGAGATAGCTGGGAGGAAGAGGGATGGATGGGCAAATCTGGGAGGACAGGGATGGAGAGGCGTAGAGGTGAGGGTAGGATGGGAAAGAACTGAGTGGACAAGGTTGTGGGGCACAGGGATGAATGGGGCAGAACTGGAGGGGCATGGATGGTTGGGACAGAGCTGAGGGTAGATGGATGAATGGAGCTGAGCTGGGGGGGCATGGATGGATGGGGAGAGCTGAGGGGACAGGGATGGATGGGGAGAGCTGAGGGGACAGGGATGGATGGGGCAGAACTGGGGGGACATGGATTGATTGGGCAGAGCTAGGGGGACAGGGATGGATGGGGCAGAATCTGGCGGACAGGGGCCCGAAGCAATGTTAGTGGCAAAAAAGTTTAAGTTCTTTAACCACATTGTGCCAGCTGTCAGTGGGCCCCCCTGAGGGGTGGGGGCTCTTGGCAGCTGACCGGGCTTGCCGGGAGCTGACGCTGGCCCTGTGGCCACAGTCCTATGCATGGTGGGTATAGTGGCTATTAATATAGTAATAGTAATAATATTACTGGCTTTTATTTTACTTTTAAATCTCCTTATACACGCTTTTAAATCTCCTTATACACCTCTTCATCAAAAACTAATTACAAATCAAAGTCATATCCTGACTTCCAGGTCACAAGAGTGAACTATAATTTGCAAACCAGTACCCATGTGTCGCCCATAAGAACTGTCCTGTTTTAACTGCCCGAAATCTAGATCATGCACCAATGCTCTAGAGTACCCCATAAATTGGCATATATGTTTTACTCTCAGAAGCAATTTCAATCCTTATAATTTAAACAGAACCACTTCAGCGATGAACCGCCTTTCAAAAATCTACATCCCCATGTACTTTTGTTTTAAGTGTGTCATTTGAGTGCCTTAGCTAATCTAGTCTGTGCTGCTGAGACAATTGTGTGAATTAAAAGAGCAACTCTTCGTGAACCCTGGATGTGTCTTTCTAGCTGCAGATTCAATATTACTGCTTTAAAAGTGATTGCCCCTATATAAGCACAATTAATCTCCATCCCATTGGCTCTTACTTAGACTCTTGTAATAAAATAGCAAAAAGAAATCAGAGCCATTTTTATTTTAGCTTGCAAGAATTAGTATGGATAGGTTCTGGCCATGTGTTCTCAATAGCTTTGCATACACATATAAATCCATGTGTGCTACAATGATTACTTTTATTTAGCATAAGACACATAGCTTCTGTTACACAGGCATTACATGATGACAGCTTGGCAGAGACGTGGATGTTCCAATCATAAGAACGGGGAGAACACTAAATAAAAGTCAGACAGCCATGAAGACAGTGCAACCTAAGAAGACACACAACCCTATTTTTAGTAAGGTATGCTAACTATCACTGACCAGGACTATCTTTTCACCATCCCTGTTAGTGCTCACCCCAGTCCAATTGCAGAATCAATTCAGATTTTCCATTAAAATGACATCTTATTGAGGTAGGACACTAGGTCTTATATTTGAGACCCTAGGCTAATGCACTGATTCAGCTTCCATTAGGAGGGGGTCGACAGGAATTAATCTCCTGAATCCCCTTCCTCCCTATCACTTCTCCATAGTATTAACATCATCATATTAAACTATTTAAGGTGAAAGATTTCAGCTTTTTTTCTATTTATCTAAATTGCGCAATAGTAGCTGAACGTCACTGACAAAGACTACTTTTTCCACCAAATCTGTTAAAGAATTGAGACTGCAATATAATCTGTGAAGGTGTTCCTTTAATAACTAGTAGTACTTTTCGTTAGACAGTGGCGATGACACACTCTGCAGTCCATTTAACTACAAGCTGTATATATTCTATCAATCATTCGCAACTTCCATTACCCTTGTTCGTTTTCCCGTGGCCATCACCAATAGTGAGATATGATCATTAGGTAATTTGTCCAGCACCCTTTCAGACATTACCCCTCTCATTTTCAGTTGTTTCTCATTTATGATTAACTATATTGACATATTTGACAAATTGACCCTGATCTATGTTTTTAATTTTTGTTTTTATATCACTTTTCTCATAGGCAAGATGCTGCCTCCTCCCTACATTCAAGACAAGTCCCCCAGCTGCCATCTACAGTCTCGCTCCAGCTGTCATTTGACAGCGCACGTCCCGAAATTCTAAATTGTTCTTACATTCTCTGCTAATAAAGTTATTGAGCAGCTTTCCGGCGTATGTAGGCCCCGCGCGCTGACATCACACGGAGCTGGTTGGCGACTGCTTACAGTGCCAGCAGCAACCGGATGTGACGTCAGCCGGGACCGCGCCGCCGGATGTGACGTTCCAGAAAGCGCTCGGTGAGCGCTTCCGGAAACGCCACACTGGCCGGCCAGGGGGGGATGGCGCACGCTTTAAAACAGGTTCTGCATTCTTCATACTTCAATGCAGCCTTGACAAAGGGGCCGGGTTTCCCCGAAACGTAGGCAGGTTACGCGATCAGGGTACACCTTGTGTTGGTAATGTCATTATGCACTGTTTCTGTTTATAAGCTATGATGGACGTCATGATTCTATAAACGCATTATTATAGTCTGTATATCTCCTGTCTGTGACATGTTCTTGTATATCTGGAATGATGTTCCATACACTATTCAGATGCTGACCAGAATTTTTCTATGACGTGTACTGTAAAAGCAGGCTTGTTTATCCTTAACCTGTGGATACATAGCTTCACTATTGTAACACTCCTCAGGACCGATTGTACAACCACCTCACAATTATTATGGGTAATTTTTTCTCTTCATTATATTATACTCCTATAATACTGTAGTTTCTTATGTATCTTTGCTCTTTTTTGTTGAGGTGGTTAACGATCCTGGAGACTGGGAATATTTTGTATTTGGAATCCATATTGTATCCTTTTTGCTTATGTGAATTTGCCCTTGTATGAATTATAATACAATTTTATTTGCAACTTAAAATTGGTGTGGTGTGCATTAGTCCAATCTCTTTCCATAGTAAGGTAAGGGGCTCTTTCTTAAAGCATAACAAAACACAGGAATTGACTTTGATCTGTGCTGTGCCCCCAGGGCATCCTGAATTGGGATGCCCCGCTGTGTGAGGCCCCCTCAGTTTGCCTACTAAAACTCACCTTTCCAACGGGCTCTTCATTGTCACTAGGCAAAATGCTCTTATTGAAATCAATGGTGGAAGCACTGCAAACATCCCCGTATCCATGGCGGTGTATGCACTCCTGCACTCCTGTCCAAGCTTGTCTGAAATGCTGGGGCAGGAGGGTGTATGCTGCCTGGGATGCAAAGGAGGCGGTAGCACACTTCCCACTGTAAAAAATCGATGCATGCGCCGGGAACATATGGAGCAGAGAAAGGTGAGTTTTTACGGGCGCCTGGGGGTTTCACACAGCACCCAGGGGGGGGGGGATTAACTCGATTCAGGCTGCCCAGGAAAAAGCCAGCAGCTGGTCCTAGAATCTTTTAGATTCCAGGGCAGCCGTTGGTGGGTTTTGTCCCGCTTTCAGACAGAAAGTATTTACTTGGCACATTCAGACCAAGAATAATTTACCCATTACCCCAATCTCTGCTACTGCCTATAGACAAGCCCCCATTCGCAAGGACACTGGATACGCCTCACCAGACACGGTTGCCCCCAAGACTTAGGTAGCACAAAGGATGCAGACTTACAGGGTGAAGGCAGATGAACCAGGGACTAGACTGGGTGATGTTGGGCTGGCCAGAGTCATACACGGCAACACAGTCCTCAAAATACGTGGCACCAAGGTCGAGAGTCGGGTGGTCAGAGAGTTTGCGGTAGAGGATGAGACAGGCTCGGGGTCATGCAGGCGTCGCTCCAGGCAGTGATCAAAGGAAAGGTCAGGCAAGGTGATGGATAACAATAAATAATAACATAAGCACTATAACACCGAGAAGATCACTATCATGGGCAGTGATCGAGTGAGCTAGGAAAACCTATATAGGGCTGGAGTGGACGGGAGTGGACAGGGGGAACTTGGGCTCATTGGCTCACAATGATTAAGGGCACCTTGTCCCACAAGCAACAATTGGGCTCAATGGCATGTCTAAATTAGCCTCCGGTGTGCACGCTGTCTGAAGCACCGCCAGAGGGCATATACTAGACAAGCTCACGCATGTGTGAGCATGAACTGAGGTGCTGGCAAATTCCCGGCAGAGGAGGAGGGCTGCAGCGCCGCTCCAACTGGCACTGCTCGAACCAGCGCCAGCTGAGCGATGGAGAGCTCAACATGCCGCCCGGACTGGTACCGCTCGAGTGGCCCGCCAAGGATGCTGCTTAACTGGGGACCAGGTAAGTGGATCCTTGTGACACCATGTCTTCCTGTTAGCAGAATCACCCTTCTGACTGAGCATACAAAGTCAATGTACAGAAAATACAATCTTCACAGTGTTCTTTCTATCACAGCAGTGTGATGCACACATCACAGAAAGCTGTAAGCCAGATGTGAACTATCTATATTTCAATAGCAGGCTCATGACTGCTTTTCAGTGTTTCACAGCTGGAAACAAAGACATCAGCTGCAGCCTAGCCATAACAATGTAACATTCTTGCTTGTTACATTCAAAGCAGAAGGGAGAGATAGTGCAACCTGTTTTTTTTTTTTTTAATTTGCAACGCAAGTAATAGTACTGTGAGTGGTGTTGCCTCTGTAGTATTCACTGAACTAAGAATGACTATTCTTGCCATAGAAGTGCTTTATTGATTAAACTGTTTTCAAATTAATTACGATAGTTTGATTAGATTAGTTTGCTAATATATGTCATGTGTCCAATATGAAAATGCATTACCTGCAGACTATAGTACCTAAATTAATGGCACCCTAGTACCACTACTTTCTTAAACCAACAAAGGTCCCACATGGTTGTTAAACATGATATATCACAGATATTCTGCACCATATTTAGACACCACTCTATGCTATGAGATAATGAGGGCACATTATTTAGCTCATGTACTTCAGTAGGTTTAATACACTGTTCCTATGGGTTGTATTGGCTAAACAATTTGGAATAAACTACAAGCATTCAATACTACTTGACTTTCTGCTAGGCATCCACCAATTAATTGTCTAAAAAACCTTAAACGTCTGCTACATAATCCAAATGGGGCTGCTTTGGCTCATTAAGATAAAGGCAACAACAATGTCTATACACAAGAAGCTGACACCAAAGTGTGTGTTTCTGCCTTAGAATCAATTATGGCCACACAAGATCATTGATAGTACTATATTGAGCTAAATGTTATTTAAAGAGCCAGCCTTTACTATAAATGTATCTACATAAAAGAAATAGCCCCTCTCCAACCTTACATAAAAAGCCCCTACTGTGAGTCACTGCAATGTTACCACAAATAAAATAACTGCAAATATGTTTGTGCAAAGGTATTTATTTTTTAAAAAGAATACAACGTAAATTCAGATAGCAATGAAAATAAGCATCCCCTGGGCATATATACAATAGATGAAAGGGGCAGTCCAATCAATGGCATTTATAAGGTAGCAAGTAGCTTCTCCCATGTGCCTTTCCTCCATTTTCTGCAGCCTACTGCAGATACTGTAGCAGGTCACCAGAGTTTGCCCCTCTATTCTATTCCATTCCTCCATGACCACCTCCAGATGTGGTCTTATGGCCGTTCCTGTCCCTCAGTGCTCCCAACATGAGTGAGCCTGGTAAGTGCAACTACTATGGCTTTTCTCTGGGTGGCTAACGCAAGGAGCACTGAAGGATATGGCTGACTACATGACCACATTTGGAGGTGCCATAAGATGGAAAGGAGAGGAACTCTGAAAAGCTGATATAGCTTTTACAGTGGGCTGTATGAAATGAAGGAAAGGCACATGGGACCAGCTTCTGGTAAGCTCCTTGCTGACTTATAATTGCCATTGCCTGGACCGTCCTATTTAGAAACTAAGTTGCACAGTACAACACAAACTTCTTAAAAGTAAAAGCAATAGAACCCTGTTGGCTACATTATTGGTGCACTTAAAACTACCAATCACTTAGCTATCATGATGCTGCTATGTCTGTAACATTTCAAAAACCCTAAAAAAGTCGCCCTAGGCAGTCATCTGTAACAGATATCTGGTATATCAGATATCTGGTTCCACAGAGTAGGAATTGAAAAAGAAAGTATTTGAGCTCAGTGGACTGGGCAGTTTACTAAACCGTTTGAGAAATAGTGTGGTGTTTTACCTAGAAAGGGACAGTCTGTCGTGTCCCATCAGTTGAATTTACTCATTACTGGGGGTTAACAGAATAAAGAAATTGCAAAATAGCAATTGAATCATGTTCCATGTATTTATAATTGATGTTTACATACAAAATCTAGATTACCAATCTGAATACAAATTAAATTTGCCATTGTTTACATATTATTTACAGTGAAATGTGTGTCGGAGGTGAGTATTTTATTATCTATACATTTCACCCAGGATGTTGATGTGGCCTTCAGTAAAAATTAGTTTGACACCCATTGAGAAGCCATCGTCTGCTGGGAAATGTGGTATAATGTATGGAGGACAATACTGCAAACTGAGCCCCGCTGGTTTGAATATGGAACATATAGGTAATGGAACTCGTAGGTAAGTATGACACCACCACAGGTTTATTGGTGGAGCCACATATTACAAACCATCTCTTTGTGTCCCATCGGTAATCTGTGCATCCAAAACCATTACATCGACCCTGATATAAGTGGGCGAAATCAGCATCAGAAAGCTGCAAGACCCCCTTGAAGGACTTCTGCTTCAACTGAAATGACTGCAATATTTTTGTTGGAAGTGATGACCTAAATACCTTTCCAAAACGTAATGCTGAAGTATAATTTGTGCGGAAATGTATTAAAATGCTTTTTGAAAGCTATAAAAATGTTAGATACTGTGACTGTTTCCGAAGAAAAGAGGCGAAATAAATAGACAGGTCTGCTTGAGTCTCATCAAAGCCATTGATATGGGGATTTGGTGAGGATTTACAATAATCACTGCATGAAGCTAATGCTTTATTATGTTGATGCGTATCAATTTCAGAGCATCTTGTAAAGTCGTTGCTGTCTACTGTTGCGCCATGTAATGTATCAAATAAAGGAACCTGAACCCCTTGGAACATTTATTAGATTTGATCAGCACTGTAAAAAAGACATTATTGAATAATTGTCAGGCTCCATGGCGTTAGTACATTGTGAAATCAATAACCTTGGTGCACAGATCACCATAGTCTAATCAAAATATTCATGGAAGCAGCAGGTCAGAATTTTCATGTTGATCCAATAAAAAAAAAAAAAATGATGCTAATCTGCCAGACGGCTAAACTGCTCCTTCTTAAGTCTCAACATGGTTTTCCCTGCTTGAATCCAATTGTGTTAATGATACTTCATATCAAACATAGTATGGCTCAAGAGAATAAAACGTCATCCAGGAACAACAAAGAACATGAATCTATAGAAAGTGTCCCACTTCCATATGGTTAATGTTAGCCCAGCAGTAAAAACTAGGAAAACAATGTCTAATCATTTCTGTGGTGGCTTTGAAGATATGTATTTTTAATACAAATGTAATATTTAGTATGTTCAGTGGAGATCAGCCTCCAAGGGAAGTTAGTTGCTTGGTGTTATCAAATGTGAACATCTCCTATATTTCAGTTCTGACTTGCAGAGAGCAAGCACATTCTCACCAAAGGCTTAGCTAGCCAGTCTCATAGCTTCAAATGAATTATACAGAGTCCTCTACACAAGTGCCTCTACCAATGTGTCAGGAAAAAAGGTGAAAAAAAAAACTATTTAGACTTTTGGCACACTTTCAATGGTCCTTAGGCAGCACCCTGATGTGGGATGCATCAGCCGTATAAATTGCTGGAGAAAAACTTGGACTAAGCGACGTACTGTCCTAAAAGTGGAGAGCAGAACAGTGACATCTTCGTGTGTCTGGCATACTTAGATTTTTCCAGTGATTCAAACAGCTTTGCATCCAAAAACAGGATTCCCCTAGGGACCATTGCAAGTGGGCCAAATATCTATTTAGATTTTTGGTCCACTTTATAGTCCGGTGCTCTGACTGTTACCTGATTCCACGTTGCCCGGTCTGATTTTCCATTGTTTCCGTATTATCGACCCCCGCCGCTATCAGTCACTGGCATAGAGGGCTTGACATTGCTACCCTATCTTTGCCGTGAATCAAAGGAGCATGGGAATGCCAAACTTTTTAAATTTCCAGTTTTACTCCACTGTCCGTGGTGTTCACTAGTTACACAATCACAACTAATTACTAATCCTGGATTTTGGATTAACTCAGACCTAGACCTAGATCACCATCATATATATATATATATATATATATATATATATATATATATATCACTGGACTATTGTATGACTATACCAAAACTATATCCAATTTCCTCAAGAATAGTCGATATTTAACCTTGATTCAAAAAACACTTCTAATTAAATAAGGACACATTGCAACGTTCCAATGACAGTTGTAAGTAAAATATAAACAATACTTTCCATACTCCCCGATTACTATCTTTTCTGAGTCAAAATGTACTTTATCTTATACCTTATTTGCATTATGGGGTAATTTATGAAAGGATTCGCTAGGAAATCGCCCGGTTTAAGCTAGTTTCTGAACTTACCAAGAGAAATGTGGCATGTTCCCCTGGCGATGTCTAAGTTTTCTGGATTTACTTCTACTTCAGTTTGGTTCGCAAACGCTGGCGAACACCCTTTGTGTTCCCCAGCTTTTAGTGATGAACCCCATAGGAATCAATGTTATTTTTGGAGAAATTGTCACTTTAGGTCTTTTTAGCATCTTTAACTTTTTTTTTGTGCGTGAACTTTAGAAAGTCACCCAGTATGTGAAAGACAAAAAACAACTAATGTTTTTACATGCCTTTTATATTTTCAAATAAACTTTTATTTTTCAGCTTTTCAAACAACCCAGTTACTCCCAAGATCCCTAACATATATTCTATATTCTATACATATGCTATAAAAGTGTATTTTCAGCAAGATTTCATGTTTTTTCCCCAAAAATATCTGCCACAACAGTTCGCCGGCAAAGGGGCAGTTGTGGCCTAGAGGTAAGGGAGCGGACTTATGACCGGAGGGTGGCAGGTTCGAATCCCGGTCCTGGGACATGACTGAAGTGCTCTTGAGCAAGGCACCTAACCCCCCAACTGCTCCCCGGGCGCCGTAACTAGGGCAGCCCACCGCTCTGGGCATGTGTATACTCACTGCACGGATGGGTTAAATGCGGAAGACGAATTCCTATGTGTGTGCAAGCATACAATGGCGATCTATGCATTATTTTATTTTTTTTATTTTTTCTCCGAAACCAATATTCAATGTAAATACCTGTAAATTTCACCAGCAAATTGTGGAGAAAATACAGCAAAATGCAACAAAAGTCTGTGTTCAGTTTTGCTCAATTCACCACAGTTTTCTCCTCTGGCCACACCCAAGAAGAAAGCAGGAAAGCTGAAAGTCATGTGAATTAGTGCATGTTGTAAATCAGCCCCGAAATATTTAACGGAAAAGTTCTTGGATCAAAGCCCTTGTGACCATGATTGGTTTACTGAAATCCCTCTAGTAAAGATTAAAGGCCTAGGTCCCAAGCCATGGTAGAAAAGACTTCACCATAAAAGATGATATGTCCTGCGCTCTAAGGCATGACATAGTTTCTGCAGGGGCAACCCCTTTATAGGCCATTTCCCTGCAGCATGAGGGCTTAAAATCTATTTGTTTTGCAAGGAAGACCTCTGCATGAGGATTCTGCCTCTAAATTTGAGGTCTGAAATGTTATTTTTTCCAATAAATTTCTGAATCACAGATAGAAAGTTAAAACTTTGGTACCACTCCTTGCAGGTTTGCTTGATTACTCAGTCAGTAAAAGTAAATACAAAACATTGCTTCGGCAGTGATATATTTAAAAGGTAACTTTACTTTTGAGGAGTTTTTTGATCAGTGCCCATGTGAAAATGACTTCCTGACACTCTTGCTAACCTTCCACCCTCCCAAGGAGTACATTGCTGTTCTGGGGGCATCTTTGTGATCTTCCTACACTTTCAGTTCCTGGCTTGTAGGTGGGTGTGTAGGGTGAATGAGCCCAGAACCAAGGTCCCATTACTCACTATGGACACCTTAGTCTGGTCTCATATACCAGCGCACACCTCGGTCCAGAGGTACGGGACCAGAAGGGGAGCTCCCACAGATGGCAGCGCCCTTAACTTGGTGAATGGTGACTAGTAAATGGTGAAGGAGTGGGGGCAAGGGAGTCTTGTGCTGGGATGTAAGTCTGATTTGTGGGTCTGATGTGAAAACTCCATGAAAATCGTGTTTTTTTTAGGAGAAACTTTTAGGGCCCCACGGTGGGTGGTATGGTGATGTGTAGAGGGATTACTGTTTGGTTCACGTGTCTGAGGGCTAAGTAAGTAGGATCTTTTTTATTTTGCAGCCTACAATATGCCTCTCCAGCTCTTTATCCACTTTCTATTGTAAGGAATGGTTGAGTGGTAGAAGCTCTTTATAGTTTTTTACATATCTGTATTGGAGAGCTTTTCCACCTTACTTGGGGAGCCGCTCCACGTTGTCCCCCAATGTGTTGCAAAGAAATATCATTTTATTAAATCCTTTGCATCTGATTGGGTGAAGAATCTCTCTAAGTCAGCCGGGAAAGATAAAACATCTTCACAATTGGTGGAGAAACACTTGTTGTGCGTATATTCCTAACATCCTGACCTTGTGTAACCTACTCGAAATATGAAACAGAGATTTGTAATGTATTGAGGGCACACAGCTGTTTAAAGGTAAGAGGCAGATAGAATGGGATAAATATGTAAAATAAAAAAAACACATCCTGCATATAAAATGTTACATACTTGTATTTGTTTTCCTTGCAAACATCTGTAACACATACACCCCACAGTTACTGTAAGTTTCTTTCTTTTAGATCCCTGTGTTTTCCGTATCCTTTTATTTAGCATGATCTGCAACAAGGGATGACTAAGAAAAGATCATTGTCATTCAGCGGATGTGTTATTTCAAAACCGCCATCACAGAATAATATACACAGCTTAAAGTATCTGCCAGCATGGAGGCACCAACCAGGTAATTATCTTGTTTTATAAACTAAGAAGTAGAGCTTGCATCCATAATATTGAACTGGGCCCCTGTGCATGGACATTGCCTGGTTAGGCACCTGAATGACGCAAATTTTAATGGGAAGAGCTATGCCACCATCTGGCTGAACGCCCTTTTGCCTGTAGGCTCCTACAACAAAGCTCCTCTGCAAAAATATATCTTAGGGATGGTCAAATTGCTTTTCTGGCTGTGACTGCTGGAACTGCAGCTGATGGAACTCGAGGGTCTTTGAACAGTTATCAAAGCTGTAAAATCAACCAAAGCCATGTCACAGGCTATAGAATATTTAAGGGCCTACCTAAATTAAACACATGCCACTGCAGAAATAGGGATTATCACAGCAAATTGCGTATTCCCCTTATTACACTAAAACATCCAGGAGATGCAATATAGTCACATAAATCTTCCTAAACCATGCACTATCCTGTAACACTGGCTTTATTTGTTCTTTCACAAAACGTAAAGCGCAGTCATTTGCGAGATGTAAAATGAGTAAACTAAAGCGGGAAAGAGCTATTTACACTATACATAGAGAAAGCAAAGAGTACCATTATGATATAAGCCTCTGACTGGGCTGTTTCTGAGTGTGGGTCTATTGCCCTGGCCACCAGCTCCATTGTGTAAAGCAATGGGCACCATGATGGGTGGATGAGAGCGGCTGGCATAAGAAATGAGCTTTCGCTGGGTCCCATCACCACTCATATTGTGCTCATTGTGCTACCGAAGAAAGGATGCAGATGAGGGTGAACTGGCCATAGGTAGAACTTGATGGATTTTTGGTGGGTCATGTTTTAGGGCCAGTTCGGCTACTGTATTTAACACCCACATCGAAGCCCTGTCTCCCTAGTTCCTCCCAAGCCCACTGTACATGGCACCACTTTCCCCCAGCCCATGTTTTGCCCCCAGTGCTATAGCCTTCCTTGCCACAGTATCTGCCCTTACAATACTAGTTTCAGTATGTGCAATGCTATAGCCTCAGCCTTGGAGCACAATAGATGACCGAAAAGCATACTAAGATGGGGGTGGTGGAAAAAGGGGGGGGGGGTTCTTTTGTCCTTTTTAGCCTCTTATCTTCCCTGCAAAAAAAAAAAAATCTTGTTGTCACATCTGAGTGATACTAGAGTAAGCACACGGGCAAGACACTGAATAAAACAGCTTACATTGTGACTCAGACAGGGAGTGGGACTCAAGACATTCTCTGTGTTTAGTTGAAATGAACCTGACTAGAGAGAAAGCTTTGCACTGTGAACAGGGCAGTTTCTAGGTAAAACAGTGCTCAGTGCAGGAAGTAAACATTCTGCCCCCTCCTCCCAGCAGGCAGTGACCCCTCCCCAAGAATCCTGCACTACTAATAGGCCTGATTACGGCCGGATTAAGTGTGGTAAAGGCCTCCAGGCACAAAGTCTGGTGTAGGCCACCATAAAGTAATTGTCCCCCCTCTTTAAGCAACTGCCATTCATAAGCCATAGCATCTAAATATACAAGCCAATAACAGCCATATATTTTAATAATAATAATTATAATAATAATCAATATATATCACAATATATTAGGCCACATGTGAGTACAGGTCAGTACAAACATGGTAGAAATGCAAGGCTGATCTGCCTTACCCAAGCTTTATTTATCTATTGAACAGGGCCCTTCCTGCCAAAGTTGGCAGATTTGGTTTGGGTCAGTTTTAAGGTCAGAAGCGCACCTAAGGAGGTCAAACCATATCCACGCACTTTTGTGCCAGGAGGGGTGCAGGTCCCCATGAGCATTAAACTAACCCAACCTACCCCCTTGTGCCGTACTCACCATTTCCAAGCAGAGTGGCATCCAATGGGGACAGAAAACAGTACATACGCTTGCAGCAACTACATTTAGCCCAATAGCAGGTTGACAGCTCTGCAGTGTGCATCTATTTCCTGTTCCCACCATACAGATCTAATTATGGCTTTCTATCTTGCCTTGTGGCACTTATCTCCACCTTCACTGCCGGTCTCTGATGTCTTCACTGAGTGATGCTGCTGCTGTCCTTGCTCCTCTGGTCTTCAATGCCTGGTCCTCTCTGCCGTCACTAGGTCCTCTGCTCGTCTGTGCCATCACTGCTCCTAACCAGTAGCCCATCTCTGGTAACTGTGCACCCCATCTATGCCCTGCTTCCACTGCACCTCTCTCTCTGCTCCCAGCTGCATCCCATCTACAGTTTGCTTCCACTGCACCCCCATCTCTACTCCCCACTGCACCCCATTATGGTCTGTTTCCACTGCACCCCTATCTCTGCTCCCCATGGCACCCCCCTAATCAGCATATTATGTTCATTAATCTGCCACTTAGCTATGTTAGATGTCCTGAATGGTCCATAGTGGTGCAGAGGCAAATATGTGGGGAGGGTGTATACTTATCCAAGCCAACGGTAGCCTGGGTCATATTGTCAGGCCCTGGTGTGCAGGAATGCCAGGCACTCAAGAGAGAGTATGGGAATCTCTGAGTCTAGCAACAGGTATAAGAAGTGTAGAGGCTTCTGTTGGCAGAGGGGTCAACACATAAATGTAATTTGAAGCTATAGCTTTAAGTCAGAGAGCAAGAGGAGGTTGGAAGTTGAGGTTGGTAACAAGACAGCAGTCCGAGGCAGACATGTAAGGAGCAGACTGGGAACAAGTAGTTGGGGCATACTGGAAGCTAAGGCACATACTAGAAACAGGAAGCTGGAACACAGACGAGTGAAATAATGTAATCTGCATCAGGTAGGAAAGTGGACAAGCACTGTGCGAGGGAGACTCAATAACCTTTACTGCCATCCTTCTCCCAGATAAGCAGAGAGCCCTCTGGTGGTTGCAGGGCCTAGGAATGAGGACAGTAGGCAGACATATAGTAACAATCAGGAGACAAACAACAGCAGGGACTAGGAATATCAGGGACCAAACACAGATGTGCAAGACTGAGATCACCAGAAGCCAAACATGTAATACAGAAAGCCCAACACCAGACTGGGTCTGCAGGATGTACCACCACAATGAGACACATGGCCATAGAATAGTCCTGATCCAGATAAATAATGAATACTAGGAAATGGCTGGAGAGTAGCACAACATTACATCAGGGACCAAACATGGAATGTCAAGACTAGGATGGCCAGGGTCCAAACATAGAACACTGAAGGCCCGACAGCAAACAGGTTCTACATTTGGAACTTCAACAGGTACAACCGCAATGAGACAAAACCACTAGAGAAAATAGGGGGATAACGGACACCAGGGACTGGATGGAGAGCAACACACTGACAGCACAAAGTGAAAACCATAGAAACTCAAAGCCTAAAGAAAAGCATACCTAAATGCAGCGTAACAGAGAAGACATTGGACAAAGGCACTGTAGAAACAATACATGCAGTTAAGTGTTTTGAATAGTATAATGAGTGTTAATTGCTTCTGTGCCAAGTTAACACAACAAACTTTCAGTGGCAAGTTGACCTGTGGAATCTGTATTCTAGACCTAGTCTGGGTTTTGCTGGTTGCAGTGGCACCAACATGCTGCTGGTAAAAATCAAATAATCTTCAAGCAAAACTCCCAGTGGGACAGGCTGAACCTGTAAGGAGGTGTCTATTAACCTGGTCAAGGATTTGTGGTTCTGTCTAAAACCATCAACCCAAAACAGTGAACAGTTGCATTTCAACTAAACTGTTATTGACTTTCTGAGCCACTCTCGGTTTCTTGAGCATATAGTAAATTAAACTTTCCATTTTGTGATTTGGAACTAAACTCACCCCCAAGTGCAACTTATAAAAACAGAGTGAATTTTCCAAATGGCTTTACGACAGTCTTATTCTCCCTGTTTAGACATTTTATGATAAAAAGTTTTACACTGCAATTGTTATCAACGTAAAAATAAACACGTTTATTTCCCAGATGGGAAAATTAAGAAAAACATCACAAAATAATAACACCTACAATTATCTTGTACGCTGCTCCTGGAACAGCATGCACATAAGGGCTAATATGATCATTGTAAACTGATTACTCCCATGGGAGCAGGTAAATAAATCAAGTGCAGCATTACTTGTTAATACTCTAAAACAATATAACTGTCTTAGGATAATCCTCCTAATCACTCAGAAAAAGGTAACACATTCTAAAGCTCAGCACACAAATTCTAAGTACATAAACGGTCTGCTCCCATTGTGTATGTAATTATTTGGAGGGGGAAAACAATTTATTCAAACCAAGAGCAATACTTCTGACAAAACCAGGACCATATTTAGCCTACCATGGCTTGTTAACATTTGAGATTTTCCAAGATAATCACTGCCTGGAGCCTACTGTGGTTACTCAAGAAGGACTCCAAATCAACATCACTGTCAGTGCTGCTAGGTAACATTGGTGATCACATGACCATCTCAATTATCCAATAGTACCTTTCTCAATGTGACACACCACAAAAGTAAGGTTTTGGTAAAGGGTGTAAGACCCAATCCCTTACAAGAAATGGTCTGTGCAAGGAAGAATCACATTCTGCTGGCAGGTAAAAACACAAAGCCCACCACCTGCCAAAATGGGTGGGTTACTTTCCTTACCCCAACTTTTAACTATATGTTAAAATGTGCCATCTTTATCTCGTAATATAGCAGGTAGAGTAAAACAAACCTAAGCTGCCAAGGAGGGTCCTAGTCTGGGGCACACTAAATCTCCTTACAGCCACCATTTGTCCCATTTTCATGGAAGGATAGTTGATCCATGGAAATGCCCCTGCAATCAAGGGATCAACAAGGATTAGTTTATGGATCAAGCATATTGTTTTGCCTGAATTAACGTTTCTCAGTAGTCGCGGTACTGTTGGCATGTGGAAACAGAAATCGCCAGTAATTAGGACTATACTAACAAACATTTATCCAACAAATGGTCTGTGGCTGAATGCAAGTCACATATGAGCCGCATGTTTGTTTATCCTTTTCATGGAAATGGGTGATTTGCACCACAATCGGGAAATACTTTCCCTTTTCTTGTGGAGCTCCACCTGAGAGGGGGCCTGTATATGACCATTTCTGCAGCCATTTCTGGGTCCCCTCTTGGAGCTCTGCAACAGGTTAATACAAGGGTAGTAAAACCAAAAATAATCTCAGCTCATCCCAGCTATAAGCCCATTACCATGGGGAAAGCAGAGCTCTCATGAGCATGGCTGCTGCTGTAGATTACGCAACAGCCTTATCACCAATTTACTGCCAGCATCACGGAAGAGAACAGAAGCTGGGACTGCAGCAACAAGCTCCTGGTATGGGAACAGGAGAAAGCTAATGTGTAAGGGGAGTGTTTTCTTTTGGCACCAATCATTACAAGGCGTCTAGGAAGTCACTGGCTCAAAATGTCTTCAGCACAATGTTGCCAGGCAGGGTTTAGGTACAGGGTTGTATTTACTATTAGTCAACCCAAGCCTGTGCCTAGGGTGGCAACTTGCAATGGGGTGTGCTATAGCTGCTATAGATAAAAAAAAATCTTGCCCACACCCTGCACAGAAAGGCACATTGTGTGTGTGCAGGGTGAGAGAACGCAAGCTTCCAGCTGTTAACAGGACCTGATTTCCCTGCCTCCAGGCTGTGGTAGTGTGACTTCTGTGTATCGGGATCCTGGAAAGCCCCCCTGCATCCTCTCTTTCCTCTGCACACTGTTTGCATTTAACCCTCTGCACCCTCGCCCCCACACTCACACTGTCGGCATTTAAACCTCATGCAATCCAGTCCCCCTACACGTGAGATGTAAGCAAATAAGAAGTACCTAGGGCAGCCTAGACACCAAATACAGCCCTGTTTAGGTACACTTCACACCCCTTTGCAAGTAGTTACGACAAAGGCCCTGAATGACTCTACAGTGGATGTAAAATGCAGTAAAAAGAATTTGCATTAAAATGCTTTGCCGACATGTAAACACTCCTTGCAGCTAAAACAGATCCATAATTCCTTATGTCAGGGATGCTCAACCTCTTGACACATGCGGGCCACTTAAAGGATTTGGAGCCACATTGAAAAGGTTCTGATTTTTTTCATTTGGAATTGCATATTGAAAGATTTGCTACAACAATCAGGATACCCGCTGTCTCCATAAGCTCCACTTGCTTGTCCTTCTACCACACCCCTACACTCATATGTAATAACTCCCTCATGCTAGCAATACACACACAGATTGCCTCCCCTCTCTGAATACATGGTTCCCTTTTTTACAGTCCTCCCCCATCAGTCCCCCACCTTAACGATGTTTCCAATACTTAAATCATCTAAGCTCCCACCAATGCTAAGCATAAAATTATTATACAAAAACTAGATTATTGTGCCAAAGATTTTACCCAGGGGTGGTGTAAAATCAATGTCACCGCATTCCACTATGCCACCACTGTCAATACGACCCTTCTATATCACTGTCCGTACAACCTGCCATCCTTACTGTACCCCTATTTAAATATCTTTACCTTTATTTACCCCTTCCATTTTCCCCAAAGCAGCCCCTGGGCCACATCAGATGGCTCTGAGGGCCACATGTGGCCCCTGGCTGCAGGTCGAGCCCATGTGCTTTATGTCACCATGGCCAGGGTTCATACAAGGTGGTATAAAATTTGGGGTCCACTGCCCATTAAAGGTCCCAAGACGTTGAGGAGGAAAGCACTGTGGGAGACTACATGTTCATCTTCTGAATTTAGTGATTTAACTGTACTGTCACCAACCATCTAGAAAGGACAGTTAGTAACTGTATGTATAAAAAAATAGTACGAAAATTAAAATTCTGTGAGCTACTTCTTTATTTCTTATACTACACATTGACAAACTGTCCGAGAGAAAATTGTTGAGAGAAACCAACAAAATGAGCCAGGCTGGGTTTCAGGCACAAGAAAAGATAAATCAATGGAAAATTCCCACAAATCTGTATGGATTAGAAACATATGACATTGACTAAAAGGACATACCTTGAATGGAAGCAAGCAATATACATAATATTTTTAAAAGCGTAAAAATGCTTTTAAATTAATAAAATATCTTTAACAGCATTACAAACATTGGACATGTTTCATAGTATAAATCCCAGATGTAAAAAAACTCTCCCAGCTATGAAATTATATTGCAGCAAAAAAACATCCTCCATTATATATCTGAGGCGGTTCCCCCCTCATCATGGAGACCTGCTGGGTAGGAGAATAGGTCATTAGAAGCCTAGTATTGATCTCATGCTATGATTCAAGACATGTCTGGATCTGCCTGATAGGTGAAGCCACCCTGGCTGTCTACTAGAACGTTTCATCTGCTAAACACATAATTAATGTCCATAGACACACTTGTAACACCCTGTTTTGTTGCCTTTCCATATTTTGTTATAATGTAGAGTTTCCTAAACTCTTAGACAAAAAAAGTATTTACTATAATTTTTCATTACCTAAAGCTGCCTCCATCGTGCATTGTGCGTTTCAATACAGAGGCATCCAAACTTCAGTCAAAATATATGATAGATTCTAATACAGGAGAGATGGGTTTGAACCACTGTAATTTTTCGTTTCAAGGTCATTTACTTTTTTTCTCCAACCCCAACCTTTTTCAACCTTATTAACTATGATGGTACTATGATAATCAGCAACCAAAAGCCAGAAAAGAAACACAAAATATATTTGCCGCGCCAGTGACATCATTCAGGTGCATGCAGTAAGATGAGTGGACACTGTAGCCAGACAGTGGGGAAAGCAAGCAGGAGGCTTGGCTGCATAGCTTGAGACATCACTAAAAAAAAGAGGTAGGTTGTCATGCCACTGTATAGAGCTCTGGTGATGCAACAACTGGAATGCTGTGTACAGTTCTGGAGACTTTACCTACAAACATACATTTTTCAAATGGAACGGGTACAAAGGCGGGCAACAAAAATAGTGGTAGGACTTACATTTAAAACAGGAGAGACTTAAAGAACCTAATTTGTACAGTCTGCAAGATAGATTGGCCATATGAGACATGATTGAGACATTTAAATATGTAAAAGGATTAAATAAGGTTTAGGAGGGTGTTTAGAAGAAACTTAATGATAAGGGGCCCAGCATATAGCTAGTTGAAGGCAAGATTAGAAGCAACATTAAAAATATTATTTTACTGACTAAGTAGCAGATGCTTAGTATATACTTCCAGAAGAGGTAGTTGAAAAATCAACAGTAAGTGAATGACCCTTACTGCTGATTAATCCCTAGATATTTATTTATTTACTCCATTCATCATGCAGCCTGGATTAAGTCTAATCCTAATTGGCCAGATGGGTTTGTGAATAATAATCTTGCTGGTGTTTTATGGAGTTCAATGTGTTCTAGGGGTAAAATAGTCTTGGTGTAATTTTCCACCCAATTAATACATAATTAAATATACCAAATCTATAAACTGTAGTATTTCCTGTTACCAAGGAAATTGCGACCCCCAGGGAAACTTATTATATTACTGCCATCCTTGCACTATAGACTGTGAAGCTTAATAAGAATAAAACATTAATTGAGTGAGAGGAATAGAATGGCCGGTCCCAGCTAACAGTAAGTCCCTGACTATTCAAAACCTAGCCACACTGTTTTATTTTAATTTTTGATAGAGTGGGGGACCCCTTGAGTTGACCCAGTGAAAATCCAATTGGTTTCTGTGACACTGATGGCATTTCTGCTAGTTACACTTTAGGGGAAACAGAGAGAATGGCAAGAAGCAATGTCAGAAAATGTAGTTTTACTGAAAGAGTGTAAGATACAGGGAACAGCATGTGTGGTAAGTGACTGTATCATGTCATATATATATATATGTGTCTCCTATATATGTCTTCTCTAAGACCATGTGGTGGTCTTTTCTGATGTGTTAACCCAAAGGTCTACACACCATAAAGACAGGGGAGGACTATGGTGTGTACCTCCAGCAGCTGGGCCGCCACATCCTGCCTCCAGGCCTGCTTAAGCAGAACCCATGCCAAGGGTGGCAGCAGCAGGTGACATAATGGACCACCTGACCAGTCTGCCAGATCTGCACTGTTGGCTTCCTCCAGTGCTGAAGCCATGGATAAATGCTACTGTGTCTGGGGGGTCTATGAGGAGCTTCCACCTTCCTTTAGCCTGGGCTCGCACCCCCAGCTCGCTCCCAGCTTTGACAGCCATGGCCATGTCCATTAATAAGCATGGGGCCATGACTTCTATATATGCCCATGTGCTAACCTTCTACGTTTAAAACATTAAAGTGGTTCAACTCTCTCTTCCTGTCATCCAAATCATGATCCGACACCTTGGGGTTAAGCAAGGTGAAACAGTTTGAATCCCTGAGTCTGCTCAGGTTGAGTTATTCCTCCCTCCAGGTCCCCGCCTGCACCTTTTGAGCACAGTGTAATCTTTGTAGAGCTTTTTCGAGAAAATACAAAGGTGTCTCACAGGGCCGGTGTTTGTACAATGAAACAACACATCCCTCCCTATCTTGTGGGGATCCTGAAAGAAATCAATACCTCCCTAAACCTCTCAGCCCTTCTTCCACATCCTAATTAGTAATGGAGTTCCCAAGATGGCAGGAGTGCGGCTTTTGCTTGTCTCTTTACAATTCAGTGATCTGATTAAACTTGTACTGAAGTGCCTTATTGCCATGAAAATCACGTGCCAGCACCACACTTATGATATGTCTGAAGCTTGAGCTCTTGTATAAACGCTCCAGCACATTTGGATCAATAAAGTTACACATTTCGAATGTATGTATGAGGACTCAGATAATCAGCCAGTCTGCTATTTTTATAAATCCGAGTGCTGCCTGCAAAATCTTCAAAATAAGCAAGATAGGCAGGGCAAAGTGAGAGTTAAATGGTAAATAAAGCTCATATCACCATAGTATTAACAGGAGTCCAGGTTCACAACAGGTTAGGGTGAAATCGCACCTTCGATTGGTACGATTTCAGCCTAACCTGTTGTGGACCTGGACTCCTGTTAATACTATGGTGATATGAGCTTTATTTACCATTTAACTCTCACTTTGCCCTGCCTATCTTGCTTATTTTGAAGATATGGTCATATTGCTTTTGATTCACTCTATATTGCATTTCTTTGCACACAATAATTAATTTGGCACTTTTGCACTTTATATGTTGGCTTAATTTGTACAATGTTTGGAATTATTTATCTATATAATGATGTATAACACATAGTTTAGATTGTTTATGGTAATTTTTAATACACTTTATAGCACTTTATTGTATATCAAATAGCAATTCACTGAGCAGTTGAGATAGAGTTTTTTACATATTTATTAGGGCATAATGCAATAATCGTTTAGAGAGAGTCGGCTGGGTCCACACATTTTGGCAGTGTCTTATGTGTTTTTTAATCAGTTTTTTGCCTTATTGTGTATTTATTGTATGTATATGTAATTGTTGATTGTTATCTGGTGAACATAAAAGACGGGGAGGCCGATTCATTAATAGCGGCAGGTAGCGACAGTTGAGCGACTGTAGCAGTATTTTCACAGCTCCCGCTAGTAGTCGCTGTGCTTGGCCATTGTTCGGTTGTTGATAGCGACTGAGTCGGTGTGCATTAATGTTGAATACGGGGTGACGAGTCGCTATTTGACAGGTTCCGCGATGTATGGGTGCGCATGATAGCGACTGGTCAGAGCGACCGGCTCCCACCATATTCATCAAAAAATCACGCTCAAAATATTCTCACGCTGTGAAATGCATGTTTAAACCCCAGAGCGCTGGCGGCGATGTGTTAAAAGTAGTTTTTGGAAACCAAAAATAAATTTTTTTTTAAGAATTTAGTAATATGAATACAATAATATCAGACCTGTAATATCAATTCTGCACAAATTTTTTTTTTTTTTTACCTTAAAAAAATTATCTAACATGGCAGAAGTGTTCACAGAATTTTTCACATTAAAAAAAAAAAAAAAAAAAAAAACATTAATAACAATTAATTATGAATATTTAAAGATTGTTCCATTGAAATGCATTGGAGAGCGCCAGGTAGCGAGAGGTCATACCTGTTGCTGTTCAAGGTCGGACGCTGGCGCTGTGGGCTGGGACTGGAATAATGATGAATGAGTGGCTATCTGGCGCTATCTCAGTCGCTAAGCCGGATCGGCTTGATAAATGTGTGATTGTGGTGGGGAGCCGGCGTTCTCATGGCGGTGCCAGTCATTACCGGTCGCTCACCAGTCGCTACCTGTCGCTATTCCTTCATAAATAAGGGCCATAGTCATACACTTTTATTCTGGGTTGTGCTGCCTTCTTACTGGGACCAGTTGGAGCTGAACTGGCGGCGCATTATGTACATACGTTGTAGGATTGACATGTGGTGTTGGGGTTCCCTTTTAGGCCAGCACCCATCTAATACTGTGGCAGTGTGGCACCTCCATTAGTTCATTCTGATTAACTGTATAGGTATTGTTTACTCTGAAGTAACCTATTGACGTCCAGCAGCTATCCCAGCTGCTGTGGCAACTGTTGATTGGCTCTGTGCATGTAGGGCTGCAATGGCAGCCTGTGATTGGCCAGTTTGGCCTATAATAGTATAGCACTGTTACATATATAAAAAGGCTTTCGGGCAATTGTATAGCACCACTAACAAAAGCTTACCACTGAAAGTAAAGGGACAATTGTCTAACTACGTCCTTCTACAATGGGCACAATGCAATATATGACGCACACCAATTCTCATTATTTTAAATTATTTACACAGCAACATCAGCTAATGAGTCGCTGCACGGCAAGTGACAATTAAACAAGCGTAGATGACAATGAAATACAATGCAGATTCAGTCTAAATTCAAAAGAGGATTCAAAGAATAAGAACCTTTTATCAACACATATGTTCAATGGCCACTTTAAAAAGCACTCTGCTTATTAAAATGATTGTGCTATACAACAGGATGTCACAATGACACTAGGATTGAAAGTAAAGCTTACTGGCTTCTATAAGTGCACCTATTTTCCCTATTGACTTCATCAGCTGTCTATCCATTGGGGCTTAGGTCAGCTTTAAACCCCATCCCTTGGTTATGCAGGCTGATTTCTTTTGGTACAGAAAGCTAATTTGTCTTCAGCCACTGGGTCCTGCTTTTACAGTTGGGTCGGGACAGGCAGTGAACTTCAGGTTTTAATTAGAGATCTCCTTTAAACATATATCCACTGTATCTACTATTAAAATCTGAATTAACATACCAGATGGGGAGAGAATGGCTAACTTACCCTGTCAGCATGCTTTTTTTCTTTTGCTGGAAGGAAATAAAACCAGGGGTGGCGACAGGAACATAACTGTTGGGGGCGCAGGGCTAGCAACTGCTTTGAGGTCCATGATTGTAGCTCCACCAACTTATGCAGCATCAGTATTGGCTGTTTCAGTGTCTAACTACAGTAGTAATTTGCCTTCGGAATTACTACCAAAGAAAGTAAGACAAAAAACATATTTGGGGCTGCATGTGACAGGAAAGGGGTTACTAAATGAACAATGTCTGCATCAGGGCCCGTCACATTTAGTTACCCCTCTGGATTGGGCAGTTTTACATTTACAGCAGGAGTAGTACCCCCTCTGGAAGGGATGGGGCAGAAAGGCTTTGTTTAGCACTCCACTGGTGCCATAATGGGAGAACAAAGTACCAAGACAATGTCCTGGAAGTGGGCCACAGTAGTAGCAAAAATAAAAACACTTTACAGTTTAACAGTACTAGATGAGACAGGTTTCCAGCGTATTTTTTTTCAAATGGATGCTCAGTTCTGCCTACCTCATGTCACCCGTCAGTGGGATCGGGAATTGCTTCCCAACCAGATAACCTATTTGCCAACATGGTACTGCCAATGGACAGAAGTTATCGATATTTTTTCAATTTATTTTTGGAAGGGTGGGGGCAAGTGTCATGTGTCTTTTGGTTCTTTTCAAACCTACATATTACTCTTTATTCCTCCATGCAGTGGTGGATTGGGGCCAAAAATCAGCCCTGGATCGGACCAAGACATCCCTGTTGTGGCCCCCAACCATGATGGTGGGGCTATAGCATTAGGGGCTGGGGGTCCCTGGCTTGTGGGTACATTGGGACTGGGTACAGGGGGCTTAGAGAGAGCAGGGAATGAGGGTGTTAAAAGCAGCAGCCCAACAGGCCCCAAAGTAATGTGTCCCACTGGGCATTGTCCCCAGTCTCCCTAAGGCCACTCTGCCCCTGCCACCATGTAGGGACTCTTTGAACTAGACGTTTGTTTCTTCAACAGAATGAATAAATTGGGATGCTGCAGCCTCACTGGTTCAAACACATGAACATGGATATCTACACACGCTTGATGTGTTGTCTTTTGTTTGAAGTTGTTAAAGTGGATGTCCAGTCACCAGATAACCCCACCCCATCCTACAATAAAAAAAAAAGACTTACCTCGCCCAGGATCCTGCTCTGTTCACCTGCCGATTCCAGTGCTGGGTACTGCCATCTTGGATTAGTTGCATAGTGTGGCTTCCCCCGCTTTATGCCAGGTCATTCACATGACTGGGTGGGTGGGCATATGAACAGAACAGGATGAGACCACTCTGTGCATACATGCCGCAGGACAGCCAGGGACTTTGATAGATCCCTGACGAGGTAAGCAATTTTTATTTGTAACCCCTGACCTACATCAGTGCCAGCGGAGGGTGGCAGGGTGGAGGGTTACCTGGTGACCGGACCCCTCTATTTGGTCATAGTCAGCTTTGTGTTTGCTTGTTGTTCATCACCATACATCACTGTTTGCTATGCATTGTTCAGTATTCTTTAGCAACAACTTTTTTTAGACACTTAGCTTCTGTGCACACACCAATCATCCCCTGTGCCAAGACATCCCTTCCATAAAGACATACACTGGACAACCTAAATGTTATTGATTTAAACAACTGGGATCTGAAATGGCTTCAAAGGCTTTATTCTGGACATGCAAATAAAAATCCAAGTCTAATAAATATTATTACGGGCATACAACAAATAGATGAAAAAAAAAGATCCTTGCCTTGAAACTTGCTTCGGCTTATAAAAAAGTTAATGGACAGGAACTAGTAGTACTTTAAAATACATACTTTTATTTATTGCCTTTTTTACGTTGGTATATAAAATATTTGCCACAGTTCATTCCGATGAGCTATGTGATAACACAGGTAATGGTGCATCGCCTTCTACTCCACCGAAAAGCTACTAGCTGCTTAATTACTGCATTACTCACCTCTTTTCCTATCGACTGGCTACAAAGTGCAAAATTTACTGCCTGGAGTCTGATGATATAAGATAATGGTGAGCACTAGAGATTCTTGCTGGCTTTACTTGTCCAAGTATGTGTATTGTGCTTAAAGTTGCTAGGTGTGTTTATTATGCATTTTAACCATGCATTAGATTAACCATGTATTAAGTGAATTCCCGAAAAGAGAAACAAATACAAAATAACATGCATGTGCTGTTTAAACATGGTCTACCATTTGCTTTAAAGAGGAGCATTGCAGGAATTGGGGAGTTAATAAAAACCTCCGGTTTTCCCCCCTCCGGTTTCACATTTCACAACCTTTAACTTGCCTGTCCGGTCGCATTGAGCTCCGGCATCTCTCGGTCCTGTGCCATCTCCGTAGGGCAGCGCCATCTTGCCATCCCATCATGCTCTGCACCTCCTGTCAGATCTCGCATGAGCAGTGTCACTACAAAGGCTGCAATGGGCGCAAATCCCGCAAGATTTGAAGAGCGGCGCGGCACATTTGAAGAGGGATGGCGAAGGGTAAGTACGGCTGGCGAAGGGTAAGTACGGCTAAGGCGACAGCTAAGTGGGGTGGAAAGGGTCCAGGAATGCTGCCTGGATGTCTGCGTTTCAGATAACGCCGACATCCAAAAGGCAGTGAGGGAGGGGAGAGGAGAGTGACATCAGAAAAGGTCAAATGTATATAATATAGGCAAAGAGGAAGGAAAAAAGCCTTCAAAAATGTATTTTACGAGCACCAGGCGTAGCTAATTGCACATCTAAAGTCAGTCTTTTGGAGGACATTAAGCCACTTTTACTGCCCCTGCTTAAATGACTCCAGGGCTAGCCAATTCCCTATCCCTGGGACATCAAGTTTATTGGAAGTAAAGTCTCCCAGATTGCCTAGTATATGCACCTCTCCAGCTTAGATGAGTAAATGAAGTGATCCGAGGGGATTTCTCATAGTGGAGCATACCAAAATCACGTTTGTTGTAACTCTTTAAAGTCCCTGTCCAGACCGTATTTCCATGGGAATTGTGTAAAATGAGCCATTTTAAAGCATCTCAAAATCTTAGATTGTAAGTAAATAGCTTATGTATTCTAAGTGAAACTGCTGAATTTGCTTTCATTTCTAGGCATAACTGAGCTGGGAAAGGCATGTCATGGTGCAGCCTTATAAGTCTTACTCATGCTCTGCTGTGGTTATAGACATTTTCAGAACCATTGTGACTTGTTGTGCTCAGTTGCACTGTGGGGGCACCAAGGGACAGAGTGGATGTTGGA
The DNA here is from genome assembly GCA_027917425.1 of Gastrophryne carolinensis. Taxonomy (NCBI): domain Eukaryota; kingdom Metazoa; phylum Chordata; class Amphibia; order Anura; family Microhylidae; genus Gastrophryne; species Gastrophryne carolinensis. The sequence goes on along the minus strand of CM051236.1, from coordinate 422,291,688 downwards.
CCCTATTTTATGTGACCTTGGAGGAATGGAATTAAAAGGAAGTTAAACTCTGAAACCCTGCTACAGCTTCTACTTGGTGCCGCATGAAATGCAAGAGAAGCACACGAAAGAGGCAGCTAGGGCTGTTTTTAGAGGAGAACAAGTAGAGTGATTGCCCTGGGAGCCAAGGCCATTGAGGGTGCCTTAATCCCATAAGACAGGTCCCTTATTATAGACAGGGGACACTACCTGCCGCTATGTTAGAGACACAGCATGACACGTACCTGTGCACGGTAGCAGCATCATAGAAACTACCAGAATGCTGGTAGTCTTGTGAACAGCAAGGAATGGTAGCAAACATGGAAGTGGTGAGGGCATCCCAGATCAAGATTCCCCAGTGCTTAGAGGCCAGATGGACCTCAGGTCTGTTTGGCTTGAGGCCCCCCTATAAAGTAGGACAAAAGAATCTATAAGATTTCATGGCCGGTCGCTGGCCTTCCCCAGGCCCGTTTTTGGGATGTGTGAAACCCCCTAGATCACCCATAATAATTCATCTCTTCCTGGTCCAACAACACATGCCCGGGCTCTCATTCAGTCAGATCCGTTTGCTGTGACTGCCATTTGGCAAACCTCTCTGCGGAGCAGAAGCAGCTGCATCCCCTGCATTTTCAAGCTGTGCGTGCTTCCACCCCAGCCATTCAGATAGGCTTCAGCAGGAGCATGCACATTGCCACTGAAGCCAATCAGCCGTCTGACGAATGACATGCGTGCAGAGATGTCACTCAGCGGCTGCTCACTGCACATAAGCCGCCAAGCACAGCCGCTGGCAGCTCAATACAGGGAACTGTTTTCTGCTGGACCAGCTGGGCGACTACACCCCCCCCCCCACCCACCAGAATGGCAAAGCAGGAGATCCCGAGCAGCACGTACCTGCACAAGGGTGGCCCAAGGGAATCAATCTGATGTTTCAGGGGGGTTCCAGACAACCATCAATCAGTTACTTGGCTGGACTATTATTTTAAAGGAAAAAAAATACTGTATATGGGGCCTCCATCAGATTTTGTGCCCAGGGGCCTCCACCCCACCTGATCAAGCCCTGGACAAGGCAAATGGCTCTGATTGGACGAGAGCCCATGCATGTAATTTTGGACTGGGAAAAGGTCAGTTATTATGGGCAATTTGGGGGGTTTCACAAACAAGGGTATCCCAAAATGGGAACAAAACTAGGGATAGGCAAAGTTTTTCCACTTTAACCTTGGTAACCGTGTTACCAAGAGGTGCCTAGGGCAGCATGAATCCTAAATACGGCCCTGAATCCTAGTGGCACTGGCCAGGACCAATTAAATGTGTTAAAAAGAACGAAAAGCCGCACGGAGCTGCTGTGCTACCCCTGGGAGACACCTCTCACATCTTCCCGGTAAATCAGCACCTCAGATTTATACATCAAGATCAAAAACCTTTTGCTTGTGAGATTCTGCTGGCGAGCGAAGAGTTTGTGAGAGCAGAGAGATGGAAACAGAAGATGCAAAAGCCCTTTCAATAAATTCTCTGTGCAACGCGAGATTGCATCCGCTGATAGTGGCATGCTCATCCCTTTTCTGCATGCTGCTGAAATGAGGAGAAAATGAATTAGTAATGATCCGAGGCTGTTTTGCTAAATATTACAACTGCACTGTCTGCTTTCCACAATATCCTATTCCTGCAGTCCTATTCTTGTCATGGGTTGACTGAAGTGCAAGGGAGGGGAGCTAGCTGTGTTTCGAGAAAGGGAGCATGAGCGCAAATAATATTCTTGCTCTGCTCAGGGCCCCTCTCTTTAACAAGATTTAGAAAGCCCTAAAATTGTCTTCTTTGTTTTAATGGTCCGTACTCCAGCCCCACTAGCCTAGGCAGTGGCGGACTGGGGCCAAAAATCAAAACCAAACCAAAAATTTACCAACCCAAGACATCCTTGCTGAGACCCCCCAACCATGATGCCGGGGCTATAGCATTGAGGGCTGGGGTTCCTTGGCTTGTGAGTACAGTGAGGCTGGGTACAGGGGGCTAAGAGGGAGGCTAAAGGGGCAGGGATTGAATGTGTTAAAAGCATCAGTCCAACTGGCCCCCAAAACAGTGCGACCCACCGGACATTGTCTCCCTATGGCCAATCCGCCCCTGAGCCTAGGTGACTGCCAGTCAGGTTCACTAGGAGCAGACTCACTACTACAGGGCAGTTTATTAAGCACGATACCTATATGATCTTATTATTAATGTGCAATTATCTAACTCTTGGATAACTAAAGTAAACTGTTTCACCAGTACTTCAGATCCGAACTTGCCCAAAATATCTTACTCATCCCTAGCTGCTAAGGGTTTTCATTTATTGTAGGAAGGGGTGAAGGTGAATGTAAAACTTGACCCAGATTTTGTCTATGCAGATCGTCCAGGCCCAGATAATAACAAGATCCAGGCCAAAATGAAATGTTTTTTTTACTAAAAAAAGTGTGCCCCATTGTTATTATTAGCCTAGCGCACCAGGCATAAGTGTATCAGCCCCTATGCACTTCAGCACTGGTCTAGCGTTCTTCTAGAGGTGTCCATGTTATTTGGCAGCTTGCTTGATGGTCTCTGGAGGCTGCTGACCTGCGTGCAGCGCACAGACCTGCAGTTTCCCTGATCAGTGTTTTACTATTCGGGCCCCCGCTCCTTCATCCCTGACACCCAGATAGTGGAATGAATCCATCTTGAGGAGAGGCTCTTATGTCTCAGGGACTTGGCTTTTTGGCATTTCCCAACTTTTCTTTCACAAGGCTATCATTGTTTTAAAATTAAAATCATTATAAATGTAGCTTTGGATTTTATATACGTTGTATGGGAAGAGATAGGAAACAGAATGGAACTATCATTTGGTACATGCATCACTCTTACTAGTTACACATGAATACAATTGGGCTGTGTTTCAGGAAAGAAAAGTAGAATTGTACTGGACTTAATTATAGCATAACAGTATTTTTAAAGTGGATGAAAACACTTGATTTTCCAGGGTTTCGTCTCACTGAGTGAAAGCTCCTGGATTGGCCGCTATGTTGTGTAATTAGAGAGGATAACCCACCTCACTGGCTAATTGTTTCCTCCTATTACCACATAGTAATCATCTACAACTCAACTTAGGAAAATATTTTGTTTACTGTATAACAAAAATTTTTCTCTGTTCAAATGATCTACAAATGTCAAATACCTCATACAATACATAGCTGGTCTCATTAGGCAGATGTACAAAAACGTTGATGGATTCCTCCAACACGTTTTGCCCACAACAGCTTTCTCAGTGAGGATATAATCCAGCTAGTTTTTACTTTTATTAGATTTATGCACCTTTAAGGATTATTTGTTTTTTCCTTAATTTTTTAATAAATGTTTTAAAGGAAACCTAGGATTAAATACAGATATAGGGGAGGGTGATGCTCCACCTTTTCCTGGACTCAACAGGAGATAATCCTGCTCAGATTTAGTTGTAGTCCTGTCCAGTGTGTTTGTGTACCCTCCTTTGTTGTTCAAATAACTGACCACGCACACTCTCACATCGCCATACCGTCTTCAGATTGGCGCATGGACCCCCCTGCATCCCTCGACTCTGTGCGGCCATGTGGTGCCAGAAAAGGATGCGAGAGATGCCATAGCTGGCTGTGCATGCACTATGAGCTCCTTGGAGAGGTAAGGAAAGCATGCAATGTGGGCTGCTTGGAGAGGTAAGGAAATCATGCAAAGTGGGCTCATTGGAGAGGTAAGGAAAGCATGCAATGTGGGCTCCTTGGAGAGGTAAGGAAAGCATGCCCTGTGGGCACCTTGGAAAGGTAATGAAAGCATACACTGTGGGCTCCTTGGAAAGGTAAGGAAAGCATGCACTGTGGGCTCCTTGGAGAGGTAAGGAAAGCTTGCACTGTGGGCACCTTGGAAAGGTAGGGAAAGCATGCACTGTGGGCTCCTTGGAGAGGTAAGGAAAGCATGCACTGTGGGCTCCTTGGAGAGGTAAGGAAAGCATGCACTGTGGGCTCCTTGGAGAGGTAAGGAAAGCATCCATTGTGGGCTCCTTGGAAAGGTAAGGAAAGCATGCACTGTGAGCTCCTTGGAAAGGTAAGGAAAGCATGCACTGTGAGCTCCTTGGAGAGATAAGGAAAGCATGCAATGTGGGCTCCTTGGAGAAGTAAGGAAGTCATGCACTGTGGGCTCCGTGGAGAGGTAAGGAAAGCATGCATTGTGGGCTCCTTGGAAAGGTAAGGAAATAATGTACTGTGAGCTCCTTGGAGAGATAAGGAAAGCATGCAATGTGGGCTCCTTGGAGAGGTAAGGAAGTCATGCACTGTGGGCTCCGTGGAGAGGTAAGGAAAGCATGCACTGTGGGCTCAGTGGAGAGGTAAGGAAAGTGGGATTCCCCAGGGGTGGTTACCAGACTGGACCTAGCGCCTTATAGCACTACATCTGGATTTGGGCCACTTTAAGGCTGCTGCTCCTACCTCAAGCTCTTATACAAGAGTCTGAAAAACTTCTAAAAATAAACTTACAACCAAAAGCTACAACAGAAGAGGAAAAGCCAGTAAAGACCTCACAAGGATGATAAAGAAATGGCTATACTTCTGCCGTGTGCATAGCCCAACCATAGGATTCCCCTGTTGGTATCTGGTAATCAGGTGTACCAGATGCCAAATACCCGGGTCTGTCTGGCCAGGCAGCTTCTGTACTGGATAGACCTATAGACCTATCACAATAGTCACTGCTGTCGCTGGACATTCTTTCATTAGACACAAACTGGAATGAACACTCAAAAGGCTCATGGCAAGATGGCAAGAAAGCCTCATTGGATAGTTGTATGCTATCCTTAAAAATGCTTCCTTTTCCTGAGACAGTTCAATGCTCCAACAAACACACCTTTATTTTTTGCACTATTTTTCGCCCCACTCCTTTCCCCGAGGGCAGCAAAAAATAAATTGTGTTCGGGGCTCCAGAATACACTTATCTCCAGTTGCCAGCATTGCAAGTGACTCTCCGTGCTACAGCTCGCTTTCCACAAGTCACAGAAAATGTGCGAAAATTCAGCTATAATCTCATTACAATATTTATTACATAACATCCACCATTTCCATATTACAGGCTTACAGGCTGCTGCACACCATACAATGAGACGTGCTGTTAAAAAAAGAAAACAATATAAAAAGAATGGCAATAATTGCAGTCGTTCAGGGAATCAGCATGCTCTGAAATAAGGCTGCCAAACTCTGTTATGGGGAGAAAGAGCACAATTCTGAGCACTTTATTTCCACATTTGTCATATAGCACTGCACATCGCCACGTCTCTAATTTCCAGGTCAATTAAGAATGTTTAGACAATTAGAATAGGTAACATTATGTATAATTAGATAAACAAATTAGGTTAAACATCTTATTTACTAAAAAAACGCTAACTGCAACATCTCCAGTCCTGCAAATAACCAGTCATGTGCAGGTTTTAAACCTGCAAAAACCCTTTTAGGGTCCCATGTGTTCCACCCACCCTTCCTGTTGGAGTTTCGCAGACGCAGTAGCTGGCTTGGTGGTGGCCCAGTTTAAAAAAAACAGGGGTTTCCACCACCGATTTAATGCATAATGGGGAGCCCAATGTATTACTAGCTTCTTGTATCACAAAAGAAGCTGCTGCTAGTGTTGGCACTGAAGGCTGTGTGGTGCTGTTCCTTTGCTTGAGCGTTTTTCAATGGAGATAGCGACAGATAGCGCCGGTGGCCCTCCGCCACTCCATGCCATATTTAACATGTAAAACCACAGGGCCAGTGCTGGCACTCTAAAACTGTGACCCTCAGGTATACATCATCAGGTGCATGGGCAAAAAAGAGGTATTATCAAGTGAATAATCTATTCCTCAAAACATTTAAACTTTAAATAATTAGGTTAGTGGACCAAAAGTCTAGACAGTTTTTTTGCCCACTTACATTGTTCCCTAGGCTTGAAGGTTTTTACCTTGAGCTGCTGCCTCTCTCCAACTTGGTGTGCAATGTATCAAGCAGGATAAGTCATGGGCTTGTAACAAGAGCGTCCCTGGTGTGATACATTGCGTAACAGCCACAGTTTCCCGTCATGTGTTAGTGATGACAATGAAAATTAAGAATGCTGCAGCTGTATAGCCACATCCATTTATTTCTAATCAGACCACCATCTACTACAAGGCAGATAATGGACTAAATCCGGGCAGCTGCTTGCATCACAGTTTTAACATCTCTATTCAATGTGCACAAAAAAGAGCGTCTCTTCTCTTTTTATGTTAGTTTTCTATGAAATTCATCTACTGGGAACAGTACTTTAAATCATCAGTAAAAGACTCCAGGGCCAGAGGCTAACCAGCCCCTTGGTCACCCTATCTCAGGATGCCATGCTGTGCGAAACCCCCAGAGGTCACCAGTAAACTCACCTTTACTGGCAGCTCCTGCAAAGCTGTGTTTTCTAGCAGCTGCATCCCCGTCTTCCCTGCAGCTGTATGTGCTCCCGCGCCCAGCCACTCAAGGAAAACACACTCCACAGGGAAACTGAGGATATTGCATGCTAGCTGGCACAAGTCATGTAACAACCATGAGAACAGCCAATCAGTGATCTCAAAAAATGAAAGGGGGCATGGTACCACCACAGCCACAGATGAGCTGGCGGCATCACCCAAAGTACTCAAAACTATCAGGAGTCATGGCACCACCACTGCCGGGAGGGGTTGGCGTGGGGGAGAGTTAAAAAGCTTTAAGCTGTTCACACGCTGTGCTGCAGTCTATGGCTATTTAGAAAGCTGTGGGATCAGCAGAAGAACAAGTACTAGAGTTCAGCAACTACACTCTTTGAAGGAATCACAGCACAAGCATGCAACTGAGCTTAAAGCAGACCAACACCCCTACTGCTATATGACAGGCTGGAGCATCCAGAAACCATGAGGGTAGTGAGCACCTTCATTGTTATGGCCACCAGAATGTCTTGCCCAAATTAGTTCCGGTTGGCCAATTACGGATTCCCAACTGAGGTTAAGGTAAAATTTATGAGCAATCGGGGCACCAGCATTCTGGATATCCCCTCCCAACCTGTCTTATAGCGGCGGGGAACAACACCCACACCAGAGGAGCGACGAATGGGTGAATATGTTCTTTTGACAGGCTGCAGTAGGATAGGGTGGCTTGCAACAAGTAGCAGCGCTGCCTGCCAACCACCAGCAGCATAGGTCAAAAGAAACACTTCTATCTGTAACCACTGCCCGCTGAGTTACATCTGATGTTGCAGAGGTCAGGTGTCCTATTGACTAGCAGCTGAGTGAAGGTGGCTGAATAAGAATAGTTAGGAACAACATGGCGTTTCCTTGCTATTCTCTTGAGCTTCAGTCTGCACATATGATGTTGAGCCTTGTTACTGACCTCTGATACATTTCACGTCGTCCAGCAAGACTCCTGTCTAAAGTTTCTGCTACATTCCATAAAGTCCAGTCTGGCGCGTGCCAATGGCCTTGTCTATATCCTTGACCAAATCCAGCCACTTCACTACCACCACTGCCTCTCTAAGGTAACTACTGTGCCATGGTTCCCAGCCATGCTAAGGAGTTCACAAACTGCTAGCAAGAACCACAATACATGACCTTGCTTAGTGACTGTATTGTGCAGATAGTAGGGTTACATTTCCTTTAAAGGCGACTTATAGGGGTCGATATAGAGCTAGGTGCGAATTCTCACTTCTTTGAGGAGAGGAAACTGCCATTTGCTCTATCGTCTACCAGGTGTACATTTTCGCTTGGTGTTGGTGGACAATGGCAGTTTTTTCTCCTAAAAATAAGTAATAATTCTCACCTGGCTCTAAATCGACCCCAGAGTCATAAATAATATAAGGTTCCCAATTCGGGATTCCCTTATAGTTAAAGACCTTTAGAAAGCCAATATGGTCACTGAGCTCAGTGTGATAGGGTACAAGAACTCACTGTAGCTCCTATTAGAGGAGGTGCAGCTTCTGCTTGTAGGTGCTTCCAGATGATGCTTTACTAGGTAAAGGTACCTCTCTATTTCAGGGCTCTCTATTTCAGGGCTTCCTAATGTAGTGAGGAGATGAATTAGGTTAGTTTAGTGACCCTATGAACAAGGACCCTCCCTGGCACTCCGTTGCCAGGCAGTGTTTTGGTCCACCTTAATGCCTGTAATATTTCTTTGCAAATGTAAATCCCTAGTCTTCTTTTGTTGGCTCAGTAAAAGCGTAGCTCTGTATATTTAAGGTAATATGTACAGCTAGAGATAATATATGCAGTGTATAAGTAGGTCATATTTTCTTTTTAAATACCTGAATAAGGTTGCCGAGCAGGAGGCTGAAATCCTGTTACTTTCAGCATTACTGCACAGAGCGCTATTTTTACCTTTATGGTGCTTGTGTGGAGCTATATTTAGCCTTTCCTGCGAAATGCATCGAGGTCAGCAACGTCTGAGACTCTGTGGCTGCAGTAGGTTTGCGGACTGTTCACTATTATTCCCCGGCACTTAATTGGTAATTGCGTATTAATCAGGCATTAGTTAATGGACGTTTAAAAAAAATGATGTTATTATGCATCTAGCTATGTACTCGCAGTAGGAATTATCACATTATTGATGCTGTTCTGTTTTCTATTTTCTGCCTCTTGTTCTCATATGAGTGGAATATTTTCCTGGTAAATTATTAATAAGCTCTGCCTTTTTATAGGCCGCGCCGGATTAATCTACGAACAATATCACCAGCCAGACCTTGCAGCGATGGCTTGTGTGACCCTGACTTAATATATTGTTGTAGCCCGCCTGCTCGCATGGCTCCCCCGGGAGAGGCATGTGCTCCTCAAGATGGGCTCCAACCTAGGGAAGATCTGGCATTAGTGTGTGACTTTCATCCTCACATTTGCTTCTGCTCTCTATCTGTGTACCGTGATTCCCTAGCATTTAAAGGATCATGAAAAATCATAATGCACAAAATGCCAAAGCCATTACCTTTGTTTTGTAGACATAGTACGACTGTTCCTCACAATATTTCAGGCATAGTTATTTGTTATTGTCCTTTACACTGCAGGAGCCCAGACAATTTCCTCATAAGAGGCAGCATATATTTAATGCTGACATCTATGAGGCAACCAATAAAATTGGAATGTCATGCATTTCCAAAATGCCAAAAATCTGCCATTGTTAAAGTAGACATTGAGAGCCGGAGAAACACAAATGATGCTCCTGATATCAGCATTTTTGTACAAGGTCTGTTTGCTTTCCTGAAGGGTGGTAATAAGAACTTCTGCTGATGGGAGATGCTAATGACTGTCCAGGGAGGCTTGAAATGGTAGGTGTAGTTTCAACCCCCATTAGGTTTTAATTCACCATGGAAAACTGATCAAATTTGCAAATGTAACCCTTTAAATTCAGTCTTTTTTTGTTTTACATCTTAGGGCTTCCTGTTCTGCTATTTTCTCCTTTTGTGATAATATGCTTGGAAATTAGAATGCCCCTTTTTGGAAGCCAGGGGTCCATAAAAGCCATCACAGACCCATTTACATGTCAAAGGCATGGCTATGTCTCCATTTTTAATAAAATCTTCAGCACCTGTAGGAAAGAAGGGAGAGCGGCGACATAATTGAGACCTTTAAATATGATTGAATAAAGTTCAGGAGGGAAGTGTTTTTAAGAAAAAAAAAAAGCAATGGTAGAACAAGGGGCCGGGGGGGAAGATCAGGAGCAAAGTTTGAAAATATTATTTTACAGTCAGAGTAGTAGATGCTTTTCTGCCTTTTTGTGATGCCAAGGACTATTTGTTGACCTTACTTATCTTTAATGCTTCTGCTTACATTAGTTGTAAAATGGAAAGGTCTTGAAGTGTCATGGGACAGCCAATGGCTCACAAATGTTGCTGTCTGCAGTTAGACATGAGAGTAGATGAAACTGCCAACATGTACCCGTCTCCAACAATAGCCATTGCCATTGAGAACAAGCAATGAATATCCAAATCTCTGTGTCTATTGGTGTAAACTCTCTCGATTTTTTTGAAAAACTTCAGCACTTCATCTGAAGGGGGACCTAAAGTCAAAATAGGACTTTAGGTCCATTTAACCCCCAACCCAGGGACATTTAAGGATAAGTAGGAAGCCAGAAAACAGGCTGGATTACATACTAGTTCTGTGCTGCCAAACCGCCTGTTCCCCTGCTGGGAAAGTCAATTACTGTCTGGCTAGACACATGGTAACAGCTGATATGAGCAGTCTTTCTGCAGCCGCAGATCAGTAGAGGAGCAGGCATCTCTCTCCTGTAAGGTTGTTTTTATTCTAACCCCTAATCCACCTTTAAGTGGACCAAAATCCAGGATTTTGACTATCCTGGGTTTTGGTCTTTGCCCCCGGGGCACCCCAATCGCTGTGTGAAACCCCCTAGGTTGCCCGAACAAACTCACCTCTTCTCGGTGCTACGGCACATGCGTGGCCGCATGTCCAATCTGCGTGCTCTACCCCGCATCAGCGTATAGATCGCCTGCCTACAGCCTTTACTGACGCCCCACAGCGTGTATGCTGTGCAACGAATCCTTGGTGGCCATCTGGGAATCTCCGATTGCCCTCTTAGGTTCTAACTACTATGTTGTCAGCCTACCTGGTTCTACCTCTCTCATTGGCCCTGCGGCACCAGGGCCCGCCCCCTGCGCCAGTCTCTGATTGGTTCCCTTTGTGAACCACTCGGTCACTGGCTGGGACGGACTCCTGGCGCTGCTGATGACGCAGTTATCGTGTGCCGTCATGCGCGCCCCTCTCCGCAGCATCTAGCACCTTGGAGACTATTTAAACGTGTGGCATCCCCGAAACTGGTACCGCTTCCCTCTTGACAAAGGCCCAACAGCCGAAACGTTGAGGGTATTCTCTGTCCACCTGCGCTGCCTGTAAGACTTTTTGCTCTATTTTGTCTATTATCGCCTCTGTCATTGTTTTGTCTTGCCCATGTTAGGAGCTTGGGGGTACTGGGGAGCTTTTTAACTCCCATTATACTCCTTTCTTGCCTGTTCAACATCCATTACTTTCTCATGTACTGTGTAACATGTGGTTTTGCTCCTTTGCCTGCATTACTCATATTTATGTGTATAAGAACGCATACTGCTGACAACTCTACGCAGCTGCGCCACCTAGCGGTCACTATATAGGGCTGCTGCCCTTACTTTTGTATTGCCAAGCCTGTCTTTTGCATTATTACATTTTATATATGTACAGCACTTTAGTTCTTGTCTCATAAATAAAACTCCCAAACTCCTCTTTTGCAATTCAAACCCTGGTTGTTCGCCTTCGTCTTCATTTTTTTGTAGTATTGTTCCCCTGTATGGTAGCACACAGGTTTAAGAAGATTGAATACCTTCCATTTTAGCTTTACCTTACTGACTCCTTGTAAGGACTGTACCGGACACCAGTCTGTCTTGAGCTGATAATCCCCAATCTCCACCGCCTCTTCTGCCTATAGACAAGTCCCCGCTTGTAGGAGACGCGGGTTATGCCTCTCCTAACTCGGTTACCCCCAGGACTTATAGGGCGCAAAGATTACCAGCTTAAGGTGGAGACTGATGAACGGCAGGGAGTCCCAAGTGAGGATGCCGGATGGCGGAAGTCCGATTAACAAGCCGAGGTCAAATCCAGGAGGTCACGGGGCGAGGTATCAGAGGGGTCAGGCGGAATCGTGGTCAGGCAGGCAAAAGGTCAGGGCAGGCAGCAAGCGAGAGTGGTCAAAGTTCAAAGCCGAATAATATGGAGAAAGACAATCTGTAACGCTCCCAGGACCCAGAGGCTATAACGGGCACTGGGATAATGAAGGAGTCATAATTTATAAGGAATGCTGGCCACTAAGGAAGGGGGCATTTGGAGGGAAAGATAGTGATTGGTGCAAAGTACTAAAACGGGAGCGGTCCCAGGAACTGGACGGCCCAGGCCAGACAGGCCGACCAGTCCCTGGGTCCGCTCCCAGGATCAAGCCGGAGATAGGCTAATTTAAACTTGCCCCCGGCGGGCGCGCTGGGGGAAGCGCCGCCGGGAGGCATGAACCGGACGTGCTCGCGCGCGCGCGCGAGCACGTTGAAGATCGGGCGCGCCCCCGCTAGGAGGGGGAAGCGCCACACTGAGAGGGAGCCCGGCGGGGCCGCCCAGCCGCGCAGAGCGGGCTGCGGCGCGGCCACCCACACTGCCCAGCGCCGCCGACCCCCGGTCCCCACGACAGCGCCGAGGAGCTGGCACACCCGAGGACCGTCGGGCAGCAGACAGCTGAGGGCCACCCGACGGCGCGCCGCGGGACCAGGGACGGCGACGAGGTAAGTGCCTAACACTCCTATTATGCTTCGGGTGTGCTTCAACATATATAATTTTTAATTGGCCATTCACAAACACCCTGCTAAAGGGATTGGTGGAGAGGCAACTTCCATCACAACCTTTGTCCCAGAGAATGCAGGTGATGGAGGCTCTCCCGCCCAGACAGGTGAGTTGATTTTGATAGTTATTTGCTATATACAAAGCCTGATGTGTGCAAGCTAAGGGCATGGAATTCTAACGGCCTGAAGCGCGTAAGACACTGCAGCATGTGCATACTGTAAGAACTTTTCATTATATTTCTGGACCAATGAGTATGATCTTTTAATGGATTCAATAAAAGGAAATTTTTAGACACACTTGAGAGCCGGACTTTTCTGGGAAAGGGGATGCAGCAAAACTCCCAATCAGGATGCCCCGGGGGTAGCGAGTTTGCCTGCCCAGGAGTCTCATAGAACATTGGTTTGTGAATATTCAATGAGGCAACCAGCAAGTAGTCTCATAGTCTTCAGGATGGGTTTTGGTTCAACAAAGGCTGGACCTCTGCTTTAAAGCCTATTGTTGGCTTTAAAGCAGTGATAGGGTGACATTGGGGCCCTGTATGGTTGGAGTTTCTTTGCAGGCACAGTATAGGCATCCTGTTTCCACAGAGCATCATGGGTAGAGCCATAGGTTTCAAAAGCCATAACTAAGGTGAGCTCCATAAAGACGATGTGCCAATTTATCTTATTAAAATGATTGTCCTGAGCATTGTTTGCTCATTGGCTCTGCTGATAGACTAGACCTCTTCATGGCCTCTAGTCTTCTCCTGTGCTTGTCTGTCCTGTGCTTGTCTGTCCATGATGTATGAAACATGCCGAAAAGGTCTTACTGGAACTAAGGAATGTTCTCCAACAAAGAACATTGGTTTGTGAATATTTAATGAGGCAATCAGCAAGTAATCATATAAACAGGGTGTTAGGGAAAACATTCCCTATATTACATTTAATTAATTCCATTAATTAAGGAACATAACAAATACAATAGTAATACGTTATGTACAGGAGGCTAAGCATTGTTCGTATATTCCACTAAGCATGCCTAGCCGGTCTAATTAAATCTGGGTTCATACTGTATGCAGTGTCTCATTCGTTTTTAAAAAATGCTCCCACACATGATTTTAATGAATTTGTCTGGAATCCGCACTTCACAAGACATATTAGATCCAATTACTGTTTCTATAATACAGAAAATGTTAAAGATGTTGACCACTTTGCTTGTGTTTCAGACAAATTGTTATAAGAAGCAAACATCACTGTAATTTAGATACAGACACATAACTAAATATATGGGATCTATGGAAAAACCATTATGGGGCAAACTAATAACCCAAAGATCCCCTTTGTTGGAAATATTGGTTACTGGCTCGGAGGGCAGCCCGGCAGGGCCACTGAGCCTCCAGTGATTGAATGCATTTAAAAAACAATGATGGTCTACAGTGGTGCCACACAATCCCTGCTAAACCACCAATGATCTGCAAAAAAAATGGTGTGGAGCTATTGCACCCCCCCCCCCCCCTTAATGGCATTGCCTCACCTGGACTCAGTTTATAATATTAAGAGCTATTTATATGCTAATTGTTTTTAATATATCATTTACAGTATGATTTCTATCTTGGTATACGACCATTCAGCAGGACATTATTTCTAATATGTTTGTAAATTACATAGGTGAAGGCTTGGAAGGCAAAGTTTGCCTGTTTTCCGATGATACAAAGGTGATATTTCTGAAGTTGTCGGAAACATGGACAATGATTTAGCTTTACTGGATAGATGGGCAAAACAGTGGAAACAGGAGTTTAATGTCTCTAAATGTACTGCACTTGGGAAGAAGTAATCCCTACTCTAAGTACCATATGGGCAGTACTGTTCCAACCAAGATGCAAGATGAGTGGACAGTGTAGCCAGGCAGTAGGAAAAGCAAGCAGGATGCTTGGCTGCATAGCTCGATGCATTGCCAGTATTAAGAGGGAGCTTGTGATGCCATTGTATAGAGCCCTGGTGAGGCCACAGCTAGAATACTGTGTGCAGTTCTGGGGACTTTACATACAAAAAGACATTATTCAAATAGAACGGGTCCAACGGCGGGCAACAAAAATGGTGGAGGGACTTAAACTTAAAACTTATCAAGAGAGACTTATAGAACTTAATTTGTACAGTCTGGAGGAAAGAAGGGAGAGGGGGGGCATGGTTGATACCTTTAAATATGTAAAAGGATTGAATAACGTTCAGAAGGGAAGTGTTTTTAAGAAGAAACTTAATGACAGAACAAATCAGAAGCAACGTTTGAAAATATTATTTTACAGTTAGAGTAGCAGATGCTTTTCTGCCTTTCTGGGATGCCAAGGGCTATTATTTGTTGACCTTACTCATCTAAAACAATTTGGGAACTTTACCAATACTGTGTGAGGATGTTTTTCTGCAAAGGTGAAAAAAAAAGGATTTCTATTTTAAGGAAAAATTTCTCATCTTCAACAACACATTTTGAAATGAGGTTAGAATGTCCTCATAGGACCACAGCATGAACAGCAAACCATTCCAAACAGATCTGTATATGCTTGGGTGAGGTAGACCAAAACGTATAGGAACATGCTACTAAATGCATTTGAAAGGAAATGATTATTTTAATAAGCAGAAGATAATTACGTGATACTTAGAGACCAATAATAAAGGAAGCACTCTGCTTATCCAATAGGTGCAGCCATGATTTTCATCCAGTCACTGCTTATAACTGTTCTTTCATCCCATTGCAGACAAATGTTTAAAGAGGAACATTTCAGGTATTGGGGAGTTTAAAAAAACTCCCCCAAAGCTGACTTGCTCACCCCTTCCCCTCCGGTTTCACAAATTACAACTTTTAACTTACTTGTCTGGTTGCATCATGCTCCGGCATCCCTCTGTCCCGCGCCGTCTCCATCAGGCAGCGTTATCTTGCCGTCCTGTCATGCACTGCGCCGCCACTCAGATCTCGCACATGCACAGTGTCACTGCATAGGCTGTAATGACACTCGCAGCAGAAGAGCGCAAGATCTGAGGAGCATCACGTGAGTTTTCAAGAGTGGATGACCAAAGGTGAGTACTGCTAAGCCCACTGCAATCACTCAGCGATGGCTAAGGGGGGGTGGAAAGGGGCCAGGAATACTGCCGGATGTCAGCTTTTTAGATAACTCCGACATACGAAAGGCAGTGAGGGAGGGGGGAGGGATGGTTAGAGAGCAACATCTGAAAAGGTCTGATAAGAATAGGTCTTATGTTCCTATTTAAGGCTGCTTGGAACTTGTGCCATAGCAAGAAAAGCAAGACATCCTGGAGACCCTCTTCCAGATATTTGCAAAGTGGGCAAAAAGTAAGCAGAACACACACTACAAAAAGGGTTTTAAAGGGAATAGGCACTCACAATGTCGGGGGCCACAAAAACAGACAGATATGTTTGTAAATGGGAGAATTAGCAATAACACGTCATATTGGAGCACTGCACTTTCCATTGATTTTGGAAGCTTAAGAACATAAAGGAATTATCTGCTTGGATCCACCGTGGGCTAAGTATTATAGGCAATTACTTTATTCTTAGTTTAAAAGCACCATTTAATCACCTTCTGTTTTTATAATTGACTCAGTTGAAACCTACAGGGCTACAGAAAGCACAAAGTGTACGAAAGTGTCTCTAAAAATGGCAAAAGCATTACTGAATAGGCAAATCAGCAAAGGCTCATTCCCAAGGAGTAATCTATTAAGGTAATGTGTTCTCTGAGATCCCACTATCCCTCAGACAAGAACTGCAGCCAACTTATTCCCTTCTGGATGCTGCCTAGAAAGGTCCCACATTATGCAGAAATTGGCAGACAAAGCTGACAGGTGCCGCCATTGTTGGCCGGAGCAGGGGGCGTCACAAGCATAGCAGATTCACTGAGCCCTTACAAAGTCATTTGGCTAGCGCAGGTACGACTTAGAAGCCTGTTTTGGCTAAAATAATATATATGTTTATTTTTTGCAGTGATATCATTTGAAAGGGCTCTTTTCTCAGTAAGCAGTTTCTACATGGATGTGGCACTGACTAGACAGGAAACATAGTTAGAATAAAACAATTAAGGTTTATTCTTTCACCTTCTATGAGCTAAGACAGCAACATAACATAAGCTACAATCCCATTTATACTGTTCGAGAGCTTCCCTCTCAATTAATTTGCCTTTGCTTCATATATTGTCACACCTAGGACTTCTAGACGGTGTTTTTCTTTTTCCGACTGCTGCTCTCCTATAAATATAAGCTATGATCTTTCTGTTCCCTTCCCCCCCCCTCCATCTTGTATTACATAAGCTGCCACATGCAGGTGTTTCATGCGACTCCTCCCTGCAGCGGCCTCTCTTCTTAGGTAAACATCAGTGTTCATGTCGCCCCTAAGGAGAGATGGCATGCCCCCGGAGGTTCCATAGCTGGCTGTCTGCAGTGTGCTCAGAAATAGTTCTGTTGTTAGCCATGCCATCAGAGCTCTCTTTATAACACATGATGACACTCAACACTACTAGGAAGGAGCTCACAGACTATGGGAAACTGCACATTTAAATCTGTTAATTGATAGCAGATTTAAGTTCCTATTACGATGCACTAGGGAATGTGTAACAAATAAAATCACTTTATTTCATTTCTTATTTTTTTCATTTAAACTCATTTAACCCTTTCGCTGCCAGCCTACCTGGAGTTTTTGTTACGCTTTGTTGCCAGACCATTTTTCACTATTTTGCACTATGCATGTTCAACTGTGATTTTTGAAGGGATTTCCAGGGATTTCCCAGAAAAATTGTATATTGTTTTTTTCAGCAGAGTCTGGGCTTTAACATGAAATGTCTTGTTTGTCATTTTTTAGGTGTATTCTTAATATTTTGGGGTGAGATATGTGCAAAAAAATAAAAAAAAATCTATTTTTTACAATTTGTAGTATTTTTTTAAAAAATGTAAGTTTGTCAATAAAATCTTATTGCGTGTGAAATCCCAATTTCTCCCGGTTACAACGGCACCACATATATATTGGTAGACACCCTTTCCTGCCCAGGAGACTCCCCCAAACTGAAACAACTCTTTAGGGGATTTTCAGATCAAATACAGCTATGCTAAGCACTATGTGCACCTTGCAGTTTTTCAATAAAAACAACCCTTTACATTTGAAATACCCCCCACAAACTATATATTCTCTGGAAGTACACACCTCAAGCTTTTTAGGCGTACCAGGCTTGTTGATGTTGCCACAGTTTTCTGGAAGTTCTCCCTCAATGTATTCTTTGGTTACACAGAACTTCCCTAAAAAAGGATAAAAAGCAGAATCAAAGCCACATTTTTCTAAAGAAAACTATAAGCAAACAAGAAAAAACAAGTTAATCTAAAAAAGCAACATCCCCCGAACAGAACGATACCCAACATGCATAGGTTCTGTCAAGGGAAGAGTTGCCAAACACCCCAAAGTAAAGCTTGGGGAGACGGTAATTTTGCTTGAAAATTTCAGCTCTGCAGACAAAGTGGCACCTTGCGCTTTTTCTACCAAAACAACCCTTTACATTTGGAATACCCGCCACAAACCATATATTTTCTGAAAGTACACATGATAAGCTTTCTAAGCATACCCAGCATGTTGTAGTGGGCCCATCTTTCTGGAAGTAATCCCTCAAAGAATTCGTTGGTCGCACAGGGTTTCCTTAAAAAATGTATAATAAAGCAGAATAAAAAATGAGTTTTCCTAAAATATCAATATGCAAACAAAAAAAAACAAGCTAAATCTGAAAGCGCAAAATCCCCCGAGCAGAACGATACCCAACATGCATAGGTACTACTAACCCTTTTAACTGCCAGCCTACTTTAGGCTTTGTCACCCTCTCTTGACAGGTCATTTTTCACCATTTTGCGCTATGCTTAACTGTGATTTTTGCAGGAATTTCCAGGAAAATCATATATTTTTTTTTTGCGGCAGAGTTTAGGCTTTAACATGAAATGTCTTGTTTGTAATTTTTTTACAGTTTTTTTTAAATATTTTTGAGTACATTAAACAAAACAAAATAAAAATTTTTTTTTTTAGAAAATTATCTCCTTTATTTCAAATAAAACATTTGTTTTATTAAAGAAAACCATATTTCATGTGAAAGCCCCATTTCTTCCGATTACAACGGTACCACATATGTATCGGTAGCCCCCTGTTACTGTTCAGAAGACCCCCCAAACTGAAAAAACATTTTATAACATGTAAAAATAAAATACAACTACAATCCACACTATAAAGGGTTAAATCAAGAAAAAAAATCGGTGTGGGGTTCCCCTTCCTGGGGGGGAGGTAACCCCCATTTTTTTTATTTTAATAATTCCCATAAAAATGACATGGGGTCCCCCCAACCCAGCATAACCAGCCCGGGGATCAGCTATGCAGGGCTTGTAGAACAGGGCGCAGGGGCCAGCTTTGGTGGCCCCCCGCCCTGCCAAGTACAAGCCAGCACCGCCTAAATCAGCCCGGGCCCTTCTGCCCCCCCTGGGCTTCGGGGAGGCAGGTAATAGGGGGGCCGGGGTTAATGGCAAGTCACCTTCTAGCCGCAGGTCACTTGACAGCTCTCGAGCCTTGTGAACTGGTACAGGGGTCTCATGGACTCCTTACAAGTTCACAATGGGTTAAAGTGGACCAACACCCAGGGCTGATCGGCCCCGGAATCTATAAGATTCCTGGACCGTTCTATTCCCTCCCCCTGGGGCATCCAAAATCGGGATGCCCCCCTGTGTGAAACCCCCCGGAACACCTGCTACCACTTACTTGAATCCGATCCTACGGCGCATGCGCGGGCTGCATCCTCGCTATCCCTCTAGCAGGACGCGTGCCCAGGCCGACTATTTATGAATGGCCGACGCGGGCACGCTCCCTGTTAGAGGGAAGTGGGGGATGCGGCCGCCAGCGCGCTCAGAGCGGCTGAGTTTAGATGTCTCTTAGACGTCCATAACTCAGCCGCTCTGAGCGCGCTGATTGGACAAGCGGCCGCGCATGCGCCGTAGGACCCGGGTAAGGTGAGTTATTGTGGGTGATCGGGGGGGTTTCACGCAGCGGGGCATCCCCAATCGGGATGCCCCAGGGGAAAGGACCAATACCCAGGAAAGTCAAAATCCTGGGTGTTGGTCCACTTAAAATGTAAAAAAAAAAAAACACACCACACCACAAAATGCTGGAAGCATTTATTACCAGCTGGGTGACAGGACATAAGGGGTTAATTAAAAAAAAAATTGACATAGGGTCCCCCCTCCCAGGGTGGGGGACCCCTTTTTTTTTGGAATTTTAAGGGTTAAAAACCCTTAAAAATCCAAAAAAAAAATAACGTAGGGTCCCCCCTACCCAGCGTTACCGACCCGGGCCAGCTATGGGGGCTTGTAGAACAGGCCCACATAGCCATAGTGGCCCGGGCCCTTCTGCCCCCCCCTGGCCTTTGGGGAGGCAGGTAATGGGGGGCTGGGGGTTCATGGCAAGTCACCCGCTAGCCCGCAGGTAACTTGCCAGACCCAGAGCCTTGTGAGCTGGTACAGGGGTCTGATAGACCCCTTACCAGCTCACAAAGGGTTAACTGTAACAAAAAAAACACAGACAAAATGATTTTATTAAAAAAAAAAAAAAAATTTTTACTGTACTTACCTCCGATTGCAAGCTCTTGTCCCTCGCCGCTCTGATGACAGATGCCGGTGATCGGCATCCAGAGAAGGGGGGGCAGGAGATCAGAGGATCTCCTGCCACCTCCTTCCAGGTCGCCGATCACCGGCATCTGACAGCTGAAACAGCTGAAGCCGGTGATCGGGACCGGGATGACGTCATAGCCCCGCCCCAAAAGGGGCGGGGCTTGACGGGGAGACGGGACGGGATGACGTCATAGCCCCGCCCCCAAGGGGGCGGGGCTTAGCGGCAAGATGGCGGCCGCCATCGAGAAGGAGAGAGGAGAGAGCCTCCCGGGCTCTCTCCTGAAGATCGGCAAGCCCTGGGGGGGGATCGGAGGCCCCCCAGGTGAAGAGGAGGGTCGACGGGAGCCAGCGCACATGCAGGTAGGTAAATGTCATTTTTATTTTTTTTTTTTTTTTTACAGGAAAGCCAGTGGCAGCTAAAACGGGGGGGGGGGCACCCTATTCCGGGCCCTCCCCTGCAGCCGGAGGAGGTCCCACGGATGATCGGAGCACACCATCTTAAAGGGGAGACCCGGCCGAATCAAACGAGGGGTCAGGTGAGTGTCTTTTTTTTTTTTTTTTGCCAGTTAGCAGGGGGGAAAGCCAGGTACGTAAAACTTACGTAGCTGGCGTTTAATGACAGGAGAGGCAGCTACGTGAATTTTACGTAGCTGGCGTTTAAAGGGTTAAACCCTTAGAAGACACAGTACTCATATGAATACCTCCCCATGGCTATTCAGATTGCAGCACATAAAACCTTTTTGCTTTTCTGTAACTCCTGCCATGGTTGATCCCCCCATTAATGGCGCTGCAGGTAGCTTGTAAAGAGGAAGTGTTGCTGGGTTTCCTGTGGCTGTGCATTATGGGTTATGTCAGTTAAATCCAGGCAGCAGCACTGCCGGGATGCTGGGAAGGAAAGACTTCCAGGTCCTGCAAGATGGCTGCGGCCAGGAGAAAATCTTTGAGCAGGCGTTTCAGCTTTGAGTGGATGCAGGATGCAAATGTAAGTGCCGACAATGATTCAGAATCATGCATGCAGATGGGGCAAGGGAGTTTTTAGTTTTTTACCCAACTGTACTAGACTATTGGTCTGGTTTAAAACTATTTAAGACAAACCTGAGATACTGATAATGCTTTCAGACGCAGATTATCTACTATTTGCTTGCTTCCATGTTGTCACAAGCCCCCTACACTTCTGGCACAGGATTTGATGGCACCAGGTGGTAAAGGTCAGGAATATGTATTTATAAATTCACACTTTAATTCAACCCAAGGTCTCATTGCCCAACTGGGAGGCACACAAAGTGACATGGGTTAAAGTTTTAACATAGACCTCCTCTCTTAGACCTAGGGGTTGCAGCATCCCCCCACCCAGGATCCGGTGGAACTGGCCTGTCAAACTTTAAATAAACTTTGTCTGACAGCTTACCTGATGCAATATGAGTCCTATGCTATATCTTTTCTCCAGTCACTAAAAGAAAGGGGAATTTCCTCCTCCACTTTGCTGTCTCCAGCACCTCCCTTCTGATCAAGACTACAAATTGAAGTCTGGGGCTCTTGTCAGGTTTACCCCCCACCTTACGTTAGTGGTAGGTTAGAATAGAGCCTTCCACATTACCACTAAATACCCAGCGACTCCCATCATAGTGGACAGCACAACATAAAACTTACCGTATTTTTCGCCCTATAAGACGTACTTATTTTTCCCAAAAAGTCTGGGGAAAATATCCGTGCGTCTTATCAGGCGAAGGTGGGCAAAAAAGTAAATAAAAAGCAAAAAGTTAACTCACCTTTCCATCGCTCACGCTGTCCCGGAAGCGGCGGAGGCAGCCTTCTCTGCAGAGCCAGGCACCCAGCCTGTTACAGTGGTGGGCGTGGCCGATGCTCGAGCGTCGGCCACGCCCACCACTATACCAAGCCGAGTGTTCACTCTATGCTGGCGCCGCAGAGAGGAGGCGATGGGGGCAGCTGTGTCTGCCGCCTTCTCGCGCTGCTGAGGAGGTGGCAGACACAACTGCCCCCATCGCTTCCTCTCTGCAGTGCCAGCATAGAGTGAACACTCGGCTTGGTATAGCGGTGGGCGAGGCCGACGCTCGAGCTGTTTAAGTCCGGGTGTCTCTGTCTGCTGGCACTGTCCTTGTCATCTCTCCACGGTGCCAGCAGACAGAGACACCCGGACTTAAACAGCGGTGGGCGTGGCTGATGCTCGAGCTATTCCAAGCCAGTGTGTCTGTGTAAAGACGGCGAGGACAGCGGGGAGGATTGAAAGGTGAGTTTACTTTTTTTTTTTTTTCTCTTTTTACTTTTGCCTATGGGGGAATGGGAGGGGGGATGGAAATGCCACACTACCTATATGGGATGGGGAGGGAGGGATGAATGCCACACTGCCTATATGGGATGGGGAGGGGGGGATGAATGCCACACTACCTATATGGGATGGGGAGGGGGGGATGAATGCCACACTACCTATATGGGATGGGGAGGAGGGGGATGAATAACACACTGCCTATATGGGATGGGGGGATGAATGCCACACTACCTATATTCGATGGGGAGGGGGGGATGAATGCCACACTACCTATATGGGATGGGGAGAGGGGGGTGAACACCACACTGCCTATGTGGGATGGGGGGGATGAATGCCACACTACCTATATGGGATGGGGAGGGGGGTGAATGCCACACTACCTATATGGGATGGGGAGGGGGGGTGAATGCCACACTACCTATATAGGATGGGGAGGGGGGATGAATGCCACACTGCCTATATAGGAATGGGGGTGAATGCCACACTGCCCATATGTGAATGGGGGGGCGAAGGCCACACTGCCCATATGTGAATGGGGGGGTGAATGCCACACTGCCCATATGTGAATGGGGGGGGGGGGGTGAATGCCACACTGCCCATATGTGAATGGGGTGGGTGAATGCCACACTGCCTATATGGGAATGTGGGGGGGGGGGCACACTGCCTATATGGGAATTGGAGGGGGGAGTACCACACTGCCTATATGGAGAATGGTATGGGGGAATACCACACTGCCTATATGGGGAATGATATGGGGGGAATGGCACATTGCTTATATGGGGAATGGGAGGGGGGTGCCACACTGCCTATATGGAGAATAGGAAGGGGGGAATACCACAGTGCCTATGAAGGCATCCCAGACTGTCTATGGGAAGGGGATAGGGGTATGCCACACTGCCTATGGGATGGGGGCATCTCACACTGCCTATGGGAAGGGAGAATGCCACACTGCCCATTAGGAATGGGATGGGGGAATGCCACACTGCCTGTTGTGTTTTAGCACAACATTTAGCTTAGAATTTTTTTTTTTCATATTTTTCTCCTCCAAATCCTAGGTGCGTCTTATGGGCAGGTGCGTCTTATATGGCGAAAAATACGGTACTTAATAGTTACTCTGGCAATATAGCTTTGTTTTCAAAAAGGATATTAATGAAAACATTGTCAGGTGTAGCCCTCACAATACAATCACAATATTTCTGAGTGTATCTGGACAATGACTTTAACTACTGAAATGCTCCAAATCAGGAATTTCTATCAACCTTCTCTATTATCTCGAGCCCCAAACTATTGGTCTCTGACAGCTTTTTGAAATTACAATGAACAATTCACTCTACAGCATGCTCTCTCTCTCTCTCTCTATATATATATATATATATATATATATATATATATATATATATATATATATTCCAAGTTTAACAAACAGCATGATGAAAAAAAAACAGGGGTGTGTTACTTTTACAGGGTAGAATTGGGGTAGTATTGTCCCTGATCCAACCTGCTGTGATATAACAGCTTGTACTTTCTCCTGATGTGTGTAGATACTTTTTCCTTTCATGCAATGCTTTGGATTGATATTAAAATGATTAATGCTACTTGTTCATATGACCTAGGTTGAGGAACAGGTAAGTAAAGTTTAAGGGACAGTCCAGGCATGAACAAAAATATATATATATTCATCTTTTGTCTCATCCTGCTCTAAACAAGGCGTAAAAGAATGGGTGCCTCATCCAAGATGGATGTCCACTTGTCTGCATGACCATTTAATTCACTACCACATTTGAATGTTTTAGACAGTGGGGGGTGCCATCTCCCCATCCGGTGAGTTTTCATACACTGGCACAAGATGATGCAACATTTGGGGCCAAAAATTAATTATATCTTTTTGTTTTAATGCCTGGAAAGGGACCTTAAACCCGACAACAACTAAATGGGTTTTAGTGGCTGCTGTAGTCATAAACCCCCTTAAGCCTATTTTGTAAGTTATGTTTTTAAGTTATACTAAAGGCAAGCCCGATTGTTGACCCGTTGTCACATTCACAGGCACTGTCCTAAACTTCATTCCGTTTTCAAGAAGACCCTGAAGTTATTGGTAAAAATAGTAGAGCATTGGAGATGCAGGGAAAAATGAAGATAAAAAGAGAGTATGGCAACAGCGATGTTATGTAAGAATAGAGGAGGGCTGGGATTCAGAGCTGCAGAGAGAGGCCGCCAATCAGGATGTCTGGCAGGTTCTGTTCTCGGTCCACTGAAGGTTGATTGAAGGACCAGGTCAGCAGGGTGGAGACTGAAAGCCAAATGAGGAATTGATTTACTCACTAAATAGACCAACATAGCAGGAAGCAAAGCGCTGGAGGGACTCAATGTAAGGTAAGCTACTGATATTTATTTTTTAACTTTTAACTTGTCAATCACTTTAAATGTAGCCCCATCACTGGTCAGCTGAAGCCAATCTTCCATGATTGGAAACCGGACCTTGTGATTGCTGATAGCCAATTACAGGGATAGATTTAGCTCGGTGAAAAAGCGCGCAAGTAAGCGAAATGAAGTTTGTGAAGAGTGTATGACTACAGCTGTGGCCATTTTAACTAAATGGGTGTTGGTTAGGTTTAAGCAGTCCTACCCTTAAAAGTGGAACAGTGCGTCAAAAACCAAGCACCCTTGGATTTTATTGCTTCCAGCAGAAGAAAACGGGGCGCTTATATGGTTTATAATATTAGTAATTACTAGTTTAATAGTATTTTTGCAGTAGAGCTCTGCTTATGAAAATACGTAAAGCAGTATTACACATGATATTTTTGGAAGGAGGCAATCCATTCTCTGAGACCATCTGTAGAAGATTCACGGAAATGTTAGACTATTATAAAAGAATGTGAAAAGAATTATGCGTTTGACGGATTTATTCTTAATTGCTTAGAGCCCGATTAGGAGCATTTGTTTTATTAAAACACAACACTTCATGCTAAGTAGAGAAAATCCTTACTAAAGGGGCATTTTGTCATAGAACCCAACTCCGCTGGCGATTATTTTACTGTTACGGTTCGTTTTCTGGTGCAATGAATACATCAGATTGGTTGATGTTTTTAATTTTACAAAAAATACTGTGTTTCCATGACAGCCGAATGCCTCTGAGGATTCTGACAAACATTATCTTCACTCTTTTGCAATAAAACTGTATGTGTAAAGCCATTTGTCTCAAAATTAAAAAAAAAAAATCACAACAAGTTATTTAATAATATAAATTGCTGAAAATGTGCATATTTGTTTGCATCTAAATATTCCTTCTTAACAGCTGGAATTTCGAGAATCAGTCAGAAAAGTGAAACAGAAATGTCTCCTGCATCATCTTCTAACTTCATCTGACGCATGGTAGGAAAGGGCAAGCTAAAGATATAGTATGTGGCTAGCAATGCTTTATAAGTAAAATTAAACTGGACCAAAAGCCTGGCACAGCTGGAAAAGAAAGATAGCGGCCATTATGGAGCTTTCACTCCCAACTGACATAACTGACAATGCACAGTAACAGGAAGCCCAGAAGCACTTCCTGTTTGCACGTGGCCTCCAAACGCATGAACCACCATCTTGTTTTTAAAATTGACCCCAGCTGGAGTTAGAAAAAGGTAAATTAATTTTTATGTGCTGCAATCTAAATTGCCCTGGGGAGGGATGCATATGATCACTGTTGTGTAAGTCTGGTTTAAGTCACTGTTGGTCGGCTTTAGGAGACAACAAGAGGCAGAAGCAATACTCACCCAAGCTCCCAGGCAGCAGATCTAATAAGGTCCTGTGCTGTTTAGTCCCCTGCTGGGGGGGCTGTTCCTACTCATTCCCCCTCATTCCCCCACGTCTTTTATTCCTGCTGGGTCCGAGCTATTGCCCCTGCTGTCATGATATTGTATGTCATACATGTTGGGAATGCGTAGTATTAACCAGGAAGACGGGCCAAGTATTCAAGATGGGTAAGTGTTGCAACACTGAAAATATCTGCCTTAGGGGGGCTTGTGTGGGTAAGGAAGCCCTTGAAATAATGTCCCCTTGAAATCACCCAGTGCCTCATGTGATCTCCCTCCCTGGCTGCATGTGTCCTGTATTGTACACCCGTGTCCTGCCAGGTGCTAAGTTAATGTCTCCCCACTAGCACAAATCCTCATCAGAAGTGGTAACGGCAAAGTGCATATCAAGTCCCTGTGGTATGTGTGTGGTGGGAGGAAGTTGTGATTGAATGGCACACAGAAGCACAGACAGGGTTGTCTTGAGCCTGGGGCCGCACTATTGTCTGTTTGATTTTAGTGTATGTGTGGGGGTGGGGGGTTCTGCCCACTTCTGTCAACTTAATATGGACGGCAGGATAGTGGTGCTTTTAAGTGCTTTAAGTGGGCAGTACTTTTGGGCTGACTGCATACTGCATACCAGAGGAGTAGCTAGGCTTTCTGGCACCCGGGGCAAAGATTGGAAATGGTGCCCCCACCTGTTCTCAAGCTCCCCTTTGGTGCCCACCTGACCTGCTGCACCCGGGGCAAGTGCCCCCTGCTCCCCCCTAGCTACGCCCTTGGGCATAACTATAGAGGTGCAGGGGGTGCATCGGAGCCCAGTCCAGGGGGGCACCATGATTGTTGCTCCTTCACCCTATTTATCAATTGTTTGCTCCCTTGTCATTATCTAGAGAAAGGAATCATCATTTATATCTGTTGTTTCAGTCTTCTAGCTGCATCAGACTGATTTTTTATTATGAATCCTGGGGGATTAATGTTGGCTTTGGGTGGGGGCCACTCTGCATATTCATTTTTGGAGTTTGGGAGTGTACTTGCGCACACTCTGGCTATAAATACTGTATTTGGTTACTGTGTACTTTTGGAGTTTTCTGGAGATCTAGGAGATTATGAGGATCCACTTCCACTCTTGCGGTTTGGAGTGGGGTGGGCATTAAATTAGATTGTGGCTGCCCATACAGCTTTATTCACTTTGAATTATGCTAAGATGGCTCAACCATGGTACAAAGAACTCATTACCTTTTATGTCAGACCCATTATACTCTTAGATTGTAAGCTTACAAGCAGGGCCTTCATTCCTTTTGTTGCATTGGTTTACCCAATTTGTTATTATGTAATTTATTACCCTATTTTCACATGAATCCTCTGATTGTAAAGTACTGTGGATTATCTTATGCTATCTGAATAAAGATTATGATTATATATATATATATATATATATATATATATATTTATATATATATATATATATATTATACAGACACGCACACATACACACATTATAAATACTGGTAGTTATATACTAGAAATATGCGAAAAAAGTCTATTTTTATGTTTCTGTCTTACTGTTATCACCATCGGCATATTTGGGAACAAACTATCCTTTTTTCCCTCCAGAATTTTAATTTAATTATAAAGCAAGAAATTAGCATTTTCAAATTAAAAACTACCGCATTAATATTAATATACGCCCACTTTGGGAAAATGTCAGATAATAAGCCGTAAATGTATCTAATCTTGCGTCCTCCCCTCTGGACAGGAGTTTTAGCTTTAAGATAGCTTGCTGCTTACACAGGTGATCCTGAAGAGGGCAGGAACATTTCTTCAGTATAATGAATAGATTTCATAGTTGATTTTTAAGGCAAAATGTGAATTTAATCCAACATCTTTCATTTTTGCACATTAAATTCCTTGAATACATTGTTACAAAAAAATGGTTCATTGTACTTTTAACACAAATTACTCATTGGTAGAGATAGACGTACCTGAACCGCAAATTTCAGGTTCATACGGAACTTTGCGAGTTCAGGTTCCTAAACCCAAACAAGAACTTCAGCTAGAAGTCCATGTTCGTGTTCGCCATCCGGCCTGAACATGGAAAAGCTGGTGATGGGTTGCTGTTGTAAAACGTTTGCGCCCTGATGGATTTAAATATAAATGCATTTATATATATATATATATATATATATATATATATATATATATATATAGTGACCCATTTCCACACCGCTTTGCCATTATACACAGGTTTACAACACGTTTGCCACATTTAAATAACAACCTGTGTCATGTCCACCTGACTATGCCCATGTTTACTGTATTTTCTTCTAAGTTTTTGGCATTTTTGCATCTGTATATAAGAACTCGTGCTTGAACGTCAGATAGTTAGCTATATGAAAAAACTTGTTAAATGAGGCTTTTCAAACAAAAAATCCCATGCTGACATAATGTCCCACAAAGTGTGTTTTATATTACCCAGGGTAACTGCTTAATATAATGTTTATTTATATAGGCTAAGCAGTGTGCCTTTAATTCCCTTTGTCCCTTCCTGGCTCCCTTAGTCTTGCTGTGATTCAAGTAGCTCCTCCCTTCTTCCCCTCTCCTCATCTATTTCTAATTTGGCATCCAAGCAGTGCACACCTGCTGATCCCTTCTGCAGCTACAGCCTTTCTACCTGCTGTTGCTGCATGGGTTACATCACAAGCTTCCTGCTGTATTTAACGTACATGTCGAGATTCCTTCTGTGTTAAATGTTTGCTGCAAGATTCTGTACTGAAATAAAGCGATTGAAAAATATTCTACGTGATCCACGAACAGCCGCGTAAGCTATCTGCCAAGCCTGATAGAGTAAGAAAACTTCCATCACAAACACACACAGAGAACGTGGAGCTGTCTATAAGATTTACATCACTGTCATCTCATGAGTCAGAATACATGGGTTGTAAAAATGTGATTTCAGCAAGATTTCTTACATTTTCAAAACCACATTGAGTGCAACGAAACAGAACAAAACCCAGCAAAATGTCAGCTAATAGTCAGTTCTCTCTACATTTGCTGCTACCAATATAGCTCTGTTTGCTAGAATTATGGCTCAGTTTGCCACTATAGGGTTGATTCAGAGCCCCTTTCTCGTCATTTTTTTGTGTGAAAATGTCTGTTCTCGTCCATTTTTCCACCTCATCTGATTCAGCAAAGCCTATTTTTCTGCAAGAATTTTTATGTGAAAAGTTTTCTTTTTTTCTGTGATTTTATGTTTGGTAGTAAGACCTTCAGAAAAATGTTGAGAAAGGGGCTCAACCCTTATATTCCACAGTTGCAGCACACACAGCACACTAAAGAAAAGCAGGCTATTGACAATCCCCGACCACCATAAATCAGGCATGTCAGTGTGTCAGGTGGAGAAATGTTCTATCCTATGATAAGTACCATTCAAGTGAAATGGTGAACCTCTGGAGGAGCAGACGCTCTTCACACTTTAGTGAGTTATCCCCTGGATGATCGGTTCTGAGGTTGAGAAGTTTCTCAACTGTATGGAAAACTTTGCCACTGAAATAGCCACTGTTAAATTCCTTGTGATAAGTGAATGACACAGTGAGTTGAGGCTTGTAAATATTTTGCCAAGTGGCAGAATGTTCGTTGTTATTTTAAGGCTAAGGTTTAAAGTGGACCAATACCCAGGATTTTGACTATACTAAGTTTGGGCTTTACCCCCAGGCACCCCCTTTGCTGTGTGAAACCCCCCAGGTCGCCCGAATGAATTCACCTCCCCCTGGGCCTACAGTGCATGTAGGGCCTCTCGTCCAATCAGTGCTCCTGCTCCTTCATCTAAGGCAAGCAGATCTGAGCATGCTGGTGACCGTATCCCTCTAACAGGAAGCATGCCCGCGCCACCCATTCACAAATGCTTGGCGCAAGCACGCACTGTTAAAGGGAAAGAAGGGGAGTTTCTGGCCGACCTGGGGGGTTTCACACAGCCGAGCATCCTGATTCTGAAATGACTCCAGGTCAGTCCGACCATGAGTTTTGATCCACCTTAAGGAGCATAGAAGGTGACAGTAGAAAGAGACCACATAGTACATCTACTCTGCCTATGTCTATTTAGTCTTCATTTTGTCTATAAATTTTCTGTATCTGCAAGAGCTATTGGTAGAGATCTGTTGACTCACATTAAGGCCTCGATAAGAGTTGAAAAAAATTCTCAAGCTAGTAAAAAATTCACTTCATGAAAAAAAAGCCTGAGAATATCATTGCTGCCGAATCTCCAGATAAAAAGACAATGAAAGTAAATGGCACTTTTTACTACAGTGTAAAAAGGAGTAAAAAAGTGCCATTGACTTTCATTGTCTTCCTGGCTGGCGATTCAGCAAGTGACATTCTTGGGCTTTTTTTTCAAGTGAATGTTTTACTACCATGAGAATTTTTTTCAACTCCTATTGAATCAAGGGCTAAGTCTGTATTTTTTTTGCACATTACACTACTACACAGCAGTGGCTAATCTTTACTAGAAAAGCATAAGAAAATAACCTGAGTGGCTGTTCGCCTCTTAGTACGACCACTCTAATAATTTCAACTAGCTTTTCAAGAGCATTATTCAGCAACCTTGTAGTCATGTAGCCCTGCTTTGTGTTTCATGAAAGCCATTCATGCTATCATAATCCTTATTGTATGTAAAAGCTTCTTAAAGGAAATAACATCCATTTCTCCCAGGCTCCTTCACTAGGCAACATGGGGTGTTGTTAAATGAATATTTGTGAAAACCTGCAAGAAATCATCACTATTTATGTCACTTGACATTGTATTCTGCAGCAATATAGAAGCCCCATTAAGATTCAAAACATGATACACTATAAAAGAAAAACCCCGCTGAGGAAAGTAATGTGAAACAAAGGGACTCATGTCCAGCATTTCTTTATCGCCCCCTTCCCTGTGAGTAAATACAAGTTCCTGTTTATGACCTAATTCTGTATTTATACTGTAATATTAAATGCCAAGGAAATTTATATCTACCAGGGGTAGATTCTACAAAGTAGTCAACCATTTAAAATTATTGTTTGCAAAGGCTTTCAATTAACCCTATATCCAAAATTGGACTTAAGGACCACAATGCCCCTCGCCCCCTGATCATCCATATTAATGTGATTACACATTATCTTTTAATTGTGACAGCCACAGTTGGTTGTCTATGTGTTCCCCAGGCTTAGCACACACTCTCTTTTTGCTTCGTATTGGCAACCATTGTTCACGGGGAAACTTGTGTGGGGTGGGGGGTTCATTGCCTAGT